>CM029487.1:41842677-42442677 GCA_017140395.1 Eucalyptus lansdowneana | reverse complement strand
GAACCGCATAAATGTATGTTGAAGTATTATTTAAAATATAATATAATCTAAATCAACTGACACTGCACATATTAGTTCCATTCAATAATATAAATTTATAAATTAACACGCATTACAAATTATAGGGGTTGAAGGAAGAGCAGTGAGCCTAGTCACTCATTCGTAATAAGAAATGGACAAAAACTTGGTAGAGAAGAGCGGTAGCCTCGAGTAAAGGAAGGACTTGTGGGGTCCATCCACTAGGAATGGGGGTAAAAATAAAATTATCATATGCTATCTAATTATAAATATGCGAGCGGATGATAAAAAAGGTGAAGCTCCTCAACTTTCTCTTTTCTCTTTTTATATGGTTCTAATTATTTAAAAATTCTCAAATTTTAGGTTTAATCTTATTTTGATCTCGACTTTTTTTTGTGTCAAAAAAGAAACCCCTCAACTGCAAACCCAATGCCATATCGACCCTCAATTTTTTCGTCTATAAATTTTTTTCCAAATTTTATATACAAACCCTAAATGCGTTCCGAATAACAACAAAAACCTTGAGGACAAGGTCAAGAGTGAGCAATTTCCATCTTGACAGGGGCAATCTCAACATTCAGAGACTGGAATTTACAGCCAAAGAAGTCAAGAAAATCTTTTCTTTTTTTTTGGTGGGAGGGTCAGTCAAGAAAGCAGAGGATTCTTGCCCAAGTGGGATGGGCGATTTTTCAACATGCAATAATGGCCAAAAGAGAGAGAGAGAGAAAAGAGAGAGAGAGAGAGAGAGAGAGAGTTATGGTTGGCAAAGGAGAGAACTTTTATAAAGAAAAACTGAGAAAGGGGTCCGCAAAAGAAAAGAAAGGAAAAGAATAACAGAGGTGGTGAAAAGTAAAAATCAATAGAGAGAGAATTGTCAGCGTGAGGAAAGGATAGAAAGCAAAAAGTAGCAATTTTACCGAAAGTTTGTCTAATCTACTTTCGTAGCATGCACGTTTCCTCCGAGTTCACTTTTCCCATTGCTCTTTAATTTCCAAGAATTTTACTCCTCACAATTGAATTTCTCCATCATTTCAATTCAACACTATTTAGGAGTTGAACAACTTTTGTTCAAGTTAGAACCAAGGTAAGAAAACTATTTTATCTTAGAGAAAAGAGCGTGCAAAGTTGAAGACTTTGCAAAAGTCACAATTGACAATTATTTTCATGGGCAATTCTCCCGGGGGAAATTCTTTTTTATATAAAAATGACTTTCAAGCAATTATTGAAGGTTATCTGCAACTTTAGGGATGATTGGTTCCTAATTCCACTTGGATTGAGGATAAGACCGAACGGTTCGAGATGGGGAATTAGAGCGAACCGACTAGTATAGTTGAATGAAATCGATCACTTAGCAAAAAATATAAAAGAAATTTTAAATTTTTTTTATAAAAATCTAGAATTGTTACTATTTCAGAGTTTAAAAATATTTTTTATGAAAAAAATTCAGTTCGAGGAATTGAGAATCGAATAAAAAATCGCTGATTCTATTTTTATGAAATCAATAACTGGATCAATACTCTCGAAATCGGATCAAATTGGCCAAAATCAAATTTCACAGCGCCACAATACCCTTACTTCCACAGCTTAGCAACATCAAAATCGAATTTCATGATTCAAATTTCATATAATTTTTGAATTTGTGCTATAATTTTGAAAACCACTTCAACTAAACAAATAAACGACTTAAATCCTTATCAGGTATTGCGAATCAAAATAAATTTGACGAGATCCCGTAACGTGCCCGTAAAACCCTCTTTCTCTTTGCCTTCTTTTTCTTCTTTCCCTATCTTCCTCTTCTTTTCCCCTTCTTTTCGTTTCAGTCGCCGTTGGGTGCTCTCCGTTTTCCCTTTCAATCTCTCCTTTTTCTTTTTTTTCTTTCTTTTTTTTTTAAAGCCCACTTTTTTACCAAGTCAAGAAAAATGGCAAAATATTAGAGCAATCGCTGAACTAAACCAAGAAAAAACATTTGCCGAGAAAAATTGTAAATTTTGATTTATTAATTTGGCTTTGGGTTTATGACCCCCAAAAAAAAATAGTTTTGGGTTAATTAAGAAATTGTGAAACAAAAAAAAAAAAATTGACTAAATGAAGTCAATAACTTGACGTCCAAGAGTTCCTCGCATGTTTGGACTAGTATCCGGAGATTTTGGTTTAACTGACAATGGTCAAGATTCATATGTAGAGCTCTTAAATTCTTTGAAACAATGTTTCACTATCCTTTGCAGTGGAGATAAGAGATGAGCTAGAGTTGCTTAGCTTTAGAGAACAATGCAATTGAGCTCTTGAATTTAAAGTGATAATTTAGCACTTGTAAAGTGATCATGAAATGCACGAGCACTCATTTGTTTTTTTGTTTCTTTCACACTCCAGAATTTCAAGTAGTGACCTTTTAGTTTGAATTGTTGGTAATATAAATAGCATTGATAATTCTTTTAGCTTGCATTGTCACAAGCGGATATTAGAATAAGCTTCTTTTTATTGTTAAATGAAGTATTTAATGCATTGGATTTTACATTCACTCAATTCTTGGTGCAAATTCAATGTCTGAAGTGATAACGTTCCTAGTCAGCAATTTTATCTCTTGTATCTAATTTAAAATATTGTTGATATTATTCCCGTATTTTCTCTGCTTGCCTTAAGCATCCTCAATCATCCCTAATCATCCCTAATTTAGGGCTCTTGTGATATCTTTATATATAGTCTGTACAAGAGAGATCAAAAGACAATATACAAAACTACGATTTCTTCTTGGTATTAGAGCTGCTGAAATTCAATGGCTCCTCTCTCTTCTCCAAGAATTATGAATCTCGCTCCCACGCGCTCCCGTATTGTGGTGCAACAATATCTCTGCCATTGCTCTAACTCATAATCCAATTTTTCATAGTCCCACTAAACACATTGAAATAGATTATCATTATGTTCGTGAATTGGTGGGTCGCCAGTTACTTGACATCCATTACATCAACACCTGTGATCAAATCGCAGACATCTTCACCAAAGGACTATCATCAGCACGGGTTCATCTTTTATGGTCCAAGCTTCACATTGTTGACAATGCTTCGCTTGCGGGAGGGTGATAACGTTTCTAATTAGCAATCTTATCTCTTGTATCTAATTTATGATATTGTGATATTGTTCCTGTATTTTCTCTGCTTGCCTTAAGCATCCTCAATCATCCCTAATTTAGAGCTCTTGTAATATCTTTATATATAGTCTATATGAGAGAGATCAAAAGACAATATACAAAAACTACGATTTCTTCATGAAGAGCTTTGTTTTATCGAGTAACTACATAAAAAATGCATTAAATGGTATGTAAATGGATGGACTCAATATTAAACATGCAAATTACTTCACATCTTGCATCGACCAAGTTGAATAACAATATTGATATGCTTATATATATTTTGAGTTGTAAGTAAAATCTATATAACACATTTATAAAAGATAGCTACATCTCGTTATCTAAGAGTAATAGATTATTTTTGAATAAGGATAATATGCTTTTGGGTGGTAAGTAAAACTTATTTAACATTTTCATTAACATAGCTACCCCTCGTTACTTAAGAGGAGCCACGTGCATTTATGTTTAAGTATTGTATAAAGTTTTTTTTTTTAATCTAAAATGAGCTAAGGCCGAACATTTCAGCTCCATTCAACAATATAAATGTTTGAATTAACACATACAACTATTTATAGTGTTTAAGGAAGATTACAATGGCTAAACGAAACCAAGCAAAAACATTGGCCGGAAAAAGAATTGAAAATTTTGATTTGTCAATTTGGCTTTGGGTTGATAAAAAATTTGTGAAATCAATAAATTTGATTAAATAATTAATTGGTAACTTCACAATTGGTTAGCGAGAGGAGTGGGAGGCTTAGCCATCCATTCGAAATAAGAAATGGACGAAAAGCAAGAACTAGTGGGACCCAGCCATCGATAGAGGTGGAGAAAGAAAATTATCACAAGCTGTCTAATTACAAGATTCTAAAAACCGGTGAAGCTCCTCGACTTTCGCTTGCCTCTTTCTATATGCTCCTAATAACCTAAAGATCCACAAAATTTAGCTTTGGTTTTAATTTTACCTAGAACTTTTTTTTTTTTTGTCTAAAATATCCTCAACTTTAAGTCCAATGCAATGTTAGCTCCCAATTTTTCAGTCTAAAAAGAATTTCCAAACTTTATATCCAATGAACCTCGAACGGCGACAAGTACTTTGAGGACGAGGTCAAAAGAGCAGTTTCCATCTTGACAAGGGCAATCTCGGTATTTAGGGACTGAAATTTAATTCATGGCCTGAGAAGAAAAGAAAATCTAGGCTTAAAAAAAGCAGACGATCCTCACCCCATTGGGGTGGGCAATTTTTCCACATGCAATCATTGCCAAAGAGAGCTCAAAAAAGAAAAAGGACTAAGCTTTTCTTCGCGGTGAAGAAAGAGAGATACAGAAAGAGGGTTATGGTCAGCAAAAGAGAGAGCTTTTATAAAAATTAAAAAAAATCTGAGAAAGTGGTCCGCAAAAGAAAAGAAAGAAAAGAAGAACAAAGGAGGTGAAAAGGAAAAAATGAAGAGAGAGAGAGCAATTGCTCGGGCACATGTGAGGAATCAATAGAGAGCAAAAGGTTGCGATTTCACCGAAAGTTCGTTTAATCTAGTTTTGTAATATCTACTTTTCCTTAAAGTTCACTTTTCCTGTACAATGAAATTTCCACCGGCTGAAGGCGACGACCATAAATGCATGTTTAGTGGTCCTATCAATGAATGAGCAAAAGGTTGCAATTTCACCAAAAATTTGTTTAATCTAGTTTTGTAATATCTACGTTTCCTTAAAGTTCACTTTTCCATCAGTTGAAGGCGATGACCATAACCACTGGGGTTCGCCCCAGTGGCCACCCTTCCAACATGGAAGGGGGAGGTGTGGGGTTCAAATCCCCACCTCCTCAGGGGGGGATGGGGGTAGGGACGGGTAAGTTTCGAGAGTGGGTTGCGACTCCCACGCCCTGCAAGAGGCAGGGCTCAAGTCTGCGAGTGAGTATAGAGTAGGAATAGAGTAGGACTGACCGAAAAAAAAAAAAAAAAAAAAAAAAAAAAAAAAAAAAAAAAAAAGGCGATGACCATAAATGCATGTTTAGTGGTCCTGTCAATGAATTACTATTTTATATCTAGTTCAACAAGTTTGAATTATTGGCGCATACTTTGGATTAGATAAATCAAACCAATATATATAATAAAGCAAAAAGACATTTTTACTTATTTATGAAATTTGAGGAGGAAATTAAAACCAGAGCAAAAAAATAAATTTTTCTCATTGTGTTACGGTACTAAATGAATACACACACACACACACACACATTTATGCATGTTGATAATTTTTTATGATCCTCAACACATGTTGATAATAAGTTATCGTTAATAATACAACATTTCAATACTAAAATGAAGTTTATCGGTTTGACTATATAATATATATTAGGTCAAAGTAAGAGGGATAAATTTCTTAGTGTACTTAAGAGCTTAAATATATTTAATGAAAAATAAATTAACAAAAGAAAGAGGAAAGTTCGATGGTGCAGGTGGTGGACTCAGTGTGCCCTCTTCATAATCCCGACGTTTTATATGTTTTCATTTTCTTCTATGAATCCATGTCACAAGCACGTGAGGCAAGCAGAGACAACAAGGGAAAGATCAAGGATTTGGAGAAGAAAGAAATGTGCAAAGGAACTAGAAAGAGTTGTGACGGAGTTGAATAGTTTGTCACGGAGTTGAATAGTCTACTTGAAAAAGAAATTAGACAAAAGGAAAGACAAAATACATGGGACATTGGTGTGTTCAAAGTGATCTTCACCTTAAAAGACATGGAGTAAGGGTTAGAGAACTATTTACCTTCATACTAATTCTTATTTGTGTTTTTTTTTTTTTTTAGTATTGGAGGAACCGGAACTTGCGACAAATGCCATGCCGTAAACCCCACTAATTCTTATTTGTTGATACCTAAATTTTGGCAACCTAATCATTTATTTATAAAAAAAATTAGAGATTAATTTTTAAGCCATAAAAAAAGAAAATGATAATAATTGCATAGCGCATAATTTTGGACGCATCATTATTTTCTGATAAGGAATTGCAATTTGATATATTCAGTAAATCTTTCACATATTCAAGCGATATACACACCGGAGATATATTTTAAGTAGAAAATTAAAATATTTTGAGGAAATATTTTAGGTGGGATATATATTTGGTGTTAATCTTTGGTACCAAATCTTGCAATCGTCGATGGGCATGGAATGGAAATAAAATAAAATCGTGGAGATTGCGTCTTGGCCGTGCGAAATGCGATCAAGAAAAAGAAAGAAAATTTGCTTCTTCCATGACCCTATTTCGTTGCGTATAAAAGGGGTTGATCCGCACGGATGAAGGGGGTACAATTCGTGAAAAGAGAGGAAAGCGTGAGAGGAGACAATTCGCCAAAAAAAAAAAGAATAGGAAGAAATCTCTCTCTCGTTCACTAAAGGGGGGAAGAAGCCAAAAAAAATTAGTCACTTTCTTTTCTTTTGACAAGCTTCAGAAGAAAAGAAAGGACAGGGCAGCAAGAGAAAAAAATTAAAGGAGGTCATCTTCTTTAGAGACTTCGCCCACGACCATTGCCGCCCCTCCGCCCGCCTGCTGCCGCCCCTCCGCCCATCGCCAGAGCTCCGAGCCTCTGTCGCCGCGCCCTGCCCGTCACCGACGCCTGCTGCCGCTGACTCCCTCCTTCCGGCGATCTGCGAACGCCGACGCTGCAGCAACCCGCCGCCGACTCCCTCCTTCCGGCGACCTGCAACTCCACCTCTGCAGCTGCCCGTTGCCACCGGAGCTCCGAACGCCCGCGAGCACCACCGCGACCTGCAGCGCGCGACGCCCGCGCCTCTGGCCGCCCGCTGCCGCGCCTTTTCCCTCCCGTCGACGCCAGCAACCTGCAGCGACCGTCGCAGCAACCCGCGTCTCCGCCCGACGCCGACGACCCACCGCCACTCCCGGGCCCACGACGAGTCGCGCGCCTCCGTTCGACCTGCTGCTGGTCCTCCTGCAGCAACCCACGTCTCCGACCCGCCCGTCGCAACGTCTCCGCTCGCTCGTCGCTCCACTCCCTGGGCAGCAAGCGAGCTGCGACTAACTCGGCTGCTTTCCCTGTCCCGGTGACGACGTTGCTGCTGCCCCGAGTCTCTGTACCTTTGCTGATCTCTACCGATCCAGTTGCCACTCCTTGGATTGAGACGACGGGCTGCTGATCTCGTTGTCCAGACCGAGCCAAGTCGCGTCCCTTCATCGCGGCACACTTGCTGCTCCTACCGTGCCGGTGAGTCCGCTGCAAGCCCCGTCGTCTTGAGTTCATCGACCCGACACCGGCCTGCTGCTGCTCTGCCCGCCACAGCCCGACCCCGACGTAAATTTGCGAATCCAGGCGCCGGTCCGTTTAGAAAAATAAAAATCCAATCAAGGTAATTTTCTTAAATCAAGTTTTGTTATATTATGGCTTAAATTGGAACATTGTCAATGTTGATTATATGAATATTTTAGGTATTATCCGTGGGGTATTGTTACCCAAAAATCACTTTTTAATTATATTGATTTTTTTGGTACTTTGATAGTATTTTAACTCTTAAATCATTATAATTATTAATTTAATTCATAAGATTTCGGATTAAATTTTTAATTATTTTGAACTTTCTTACATGTTGTAATATTTAGGGTTAAAATAATCGTTAATTTAATTCGTAAGATAATGGATTATTTTTTCAATTATTTTATTTCTTCATTTGATGAATATCTTGAGTGGTTTAGATATAATGCTTATTTGAAGATTACTTGTCTTGGAAAATACCCAAAAAAATAAAATAATTGATTGCTTTGCTCGTTTATTTCTTTTAGTGCAATTTATTTGATTGTTTAATAATGAATGAACATTTGTGTAATCATCCCATTGCATAATAATGATTTAGGTTAAAACGAATTTAGAGCTTGCAAAGATATTTTTAAAAATAAAAAGAATAATACCAAAAGGGCATTAGAGAAATCTTCTCATATCCAATTTGTCTAATTCGTAGGAGTAAATTCATTGCTTTTGCATCGAAACTTGCTCACATGTTATTTTCTTCCTGAGGAGGATCGCCTTGGATTCTCCTGTCCATTGAAATTTCCCCCCACATGAAGGCAATGACTATAAATGCATGGTCGGTGGTCTGGGTCAACAAATTACTAATTCATACAAGTTTGAATTATTGGCGCGAGCCAACGGTTTAATTAGATAAATCAAACCAATAAAGAAATATATATACATAATAAAGTAAGAGCAAAACTAAAATGGCATTTTGATTAATTTATGAGATTTGAAGAAGAAATTAAGGTAGAACTAGAGCGAAAAGGAAATTATTCTTGTTGTGCTTAGATACAAAATAAATATATATAGCATGTTGATAATTTTTTATGATCTTTGACATGTGTTAACCCTTGAAATGAAATTTATCAATTCAACAATATAATATTTCACATGCTTAAAGTGTGAGGAATTAAATTTCTAAATGGGATCGAGAGCTTAAAAATATTCAATAAAAAATACCATTTCTGGCCGAGGATAACTCAACACAAAAAGGGAAGGAAAAGGAAAGTTCAACTGTGCAAGTAGTGGCCTAGGTTTAAGGAAGACTCATCCCAAGTCTCTCTCCACTTTACATGAACCCAACAAATCCATTGTTATATGGGTATCAAAATTTTACAAGACCTTTTCTATTAAAATGTTACTTCAATCAACTCCCGTTTAACGGCATAGGTTCACAACACCTTACTTTCACGGTTTAACAAATTCAAAATCAAATTTCGCAATATAAATTTCATATAATTTTTGAATTTGTACTCTAATTTCGAAAATTATCCCAATTAGACGATCAAATAGCTTAAACTTTTACCGGGCTTTGCGAATGGAAGTAAATCTACGGGGAGATCTACACACAAAACCCACTCTCTTTTCATCTCATTTTTTTCTTCTTTTCCCTTTCTTTTCGTTTCTCTCTTGGTGCATGCTCTCCCTTTTCCCTTTATCTCTTTAAAACCCTCAAATTTTAGGTTCCATCTTAATTTTATCCCAAACTTTTTTTATCACATAAAACCCTTGATTTTAGACTCAATGCTACATCGGTCCCTAATTTTTTCGTCTTAAAAAATTTCAAACTTTATATTTAGTTTCAAAGGCAAGAACCTCAAGGACGAGGAATCTCGACATGAGAGAAATCTCGGCAGTCGGGATCGGAATTTACGGCCAAAGAAGAGGAGAAAATCTGGGCAGAAAAAAAAAATGGCAGCGGATTCTCGGGCAAGTGGGACGGGGATTTTTCTTCACGGCTAAGAAAGAGAAATACTTTTTCCAAAAGTAAAAAAGAAAAGAAAAGAAAGGGAAATACAGAGAGCAGGCTATGGCCGGCAAAAGAGAGAACTTCAATAAAGACAAACTGGGAAGTGGTCGACGATAGTAAAGAAAGAAAAAGAAGGACAGAGGAGGCAGGTTCTCGTGGAGGAGGAGAAATGAAAAGAATGAAAAGACCTCGCGTGTGCCCAAACAATTCTCTCTCTTTCTCTCTCTGTCTTTTCCCTTTCTTTTCGTTTCTGTCGATGGTGCGTGCTCTCTCTTTTCCTTTTTTTTTTTATATCTCTTCTTTTCCCTTTTTTTCTCAAAGCCCACTTTTTGACCGAGTCAAGAAGAAGGGCAAAATATTAAAACAGTCGCTAAACTAAACCAAAAAAAAAAAAAAAAATTTGCCCATAAAATTTGTAAATATTGATTTATTAATTTGGCTTTGGATTAATTAAGAAATTGTGAAATTAATAAATTTGACTAAATGAAATCAATAAGTTGATATCTAAAAAAATTAATTGTTAATTTGATAATTAAATAGAGAAAAGAGTGATAGACTCAGCCACTCACTTAAAATAAGAAATGGACAAAAAAACTTGGTAAAGATGAGGGTAGTCTTAAGTTAAGCGAGGACTTGGGAGACCCAGCCACAGGGCAAAAGGACAGAAAGAAAATTATATGCTGTCTAATTACAAATATGCCTCTGGATGATTAAAACAGGTGAAACTCCTGAATTTTCACTTACCTCTTTTTATATAGACCCAGTGTCTTAAAAACTCTTAAATTTTAAATCCAATTTTAATTCTACCCCAAAATTTTTTTTATCTAAAAAGAAATCTTCAACTTTGGATTCAATCCTAAATCTAATCCCAATTTTTTTGCCTAAAAAAATTCAAAACTTTATGTCCAATGCAAAATATGCCCAAACATTTTTTTTGTCTAACGAATATGTTTTTGACTAGTCTTATCACTGAAATAATTTATCAGGATTAAAATCTAATTCACAAGCATATGATGATAAAAAGTTTACTTTCTTAGAACATTTGTGCATGTAATCACCATATAAGCGTGTACACGGAACTTGTACTCTTCTAGATAATCATTTTGTCCAAACACAGTAATAAAATCATCTTATAACATGCAAGGGCATGGCAATTTCATGATATTAAAGAAAGTAAATTCAAATTTATTGATTTCAAAATATATATAATCTCCACGTATTTGAAATTAAGTACTTCATTCTAAAAATAATAGTAATCCCAAAGATGAGACTATTATTGATATTATGTAGGTAAGGAAATAGCTCTATAAACTTTGTGGAATTTTTTTACCAAGAAAAAAACAGTGGAATTAGAATTATTTAAGTTTCTATGGTTGAAAATGCTTTATTTGAGTTCTAAACATTATCTATTTATACAAATATAAAACCGAAAACTAGAGAATTTCTTGTGCTCTCTCAAAAAATTCACTATGCCCTTACTAATATTATGATGTCAATGAATGAGATGATGTAAAACTGTTATCCAATGCGATAAAAATACCTACACGCGTCTTTCCTAGTTAGTTAATGCTTTAGGACGAAGGGAAATAGGTTCTGCTTGTGAGGCTTGCATTCACGCCAGAAGTATTATTTTTAACAAAAAGAAATAAGATTTATGTAGTAGGTCCTTCTTCCCATATCTAGGGCTAGGTGAGGTTTCGTTTTTGGTGACGCATTTTATTGGATTGGACCGGCTTCGGTCCGATTCCAAAAATCGGGAATCGCTCTTTCTGATCTAATTCTCAAATTCTGGGTGGACTGGACCTGAAATTGTGCACTCCTAATTTGCAATATCATAATGGCAATTCTCTTTTATTTTTGGTTTTATTTTTTTCATTGCTATGCATCCAAACTTGTTCGCATGTTCTCTTCTTCCTAGGTAGGATTGCCTTGGATTTTCCTGTGCATTGAAACTTTCACCACATGAAGGCAATGTTGAATTATTAGTGCATGCCAACCAGTTGGATTAGACAAATCAAACCAATAAAGAAATAAATATATAATAAAGAAAAGCAAAAGTAAAAAGGCATTTAAATTTATTTATGAGATTTGAAGAAGAAATTGAGGTTTGACAGAAAAAAGAAGAAGAAGAAGAGAAAATTAAGGTAGAACGAGAGCCAAAAAGACATTCTTCTCATTACACTCAGGTACAAAATAAATGTATATAGCAATTTGATAATATTTATGATCATCGACACACATAAAAAACATCAAAATTTTTTAGAGTAAGTGATTGTTATAATACAATATTTCATTATTAAAATGAAGTTTATCAGTTTGATAGTATAATATTTACAAGGCTCAAAGTAAGAAGGGTAAATTCCATATGGGATTACGTTAAAAAAAAAAAATCCCAAAGTGGGATCAAGAGCGGAAATATAATTAACAAAAATACCTTCTCTTATGGAAAATATATGAACAAAAGAAAAGGACAGTTCAATGGTGCAAGCAGTGGACTAAGCAGGGGACTCTTCACTGTCCTGACGCTTTGATATTTTAATCTGTTCCGAGCACTCGTTTGGAAAATATTGAACCAGACGAATCTCCATCCCTCTCCCCCCCCAAACCCAAAACCCTTTTCATCTTGTTCCACAAACCCATGCCACAGTCTTGTCATAAGTCTCTCTACACTTCTCATCTTCCGAACAAATCCACCGCTTCATGTGTATTGAAATTTAACAGACCACAATAGAAGAGGCAAGAAGGCATTTCCTGTTTTCTGAGGGGCATTCTGGTTTTTTTTCTCCATTAGGGCTTGAAAGCTGAAGTCCATGGCACAGTCAGAGGCCGAAATGCGTTGTCCCATTAAGAAGAGGAAAATTAATGCGAGTAGAAATGCAGAGGATGTTGATACTGGTGCATCTGGTTCGATGACTGTGCTGACAGAAATTAATTTCACTGGATCTAGTTTGTCTCCGACAGAAACTAACAATAATGCATCTAGTTCTTCAACGGTGTCGGCTGGAAACTGTTATGAGGTATTCTTAAGCTTCAGAGGCCCAGATACTCGACATGGCTTCACTGATCACCTCTACAATGGGCTCCTTGATGTCGGAATTAATGCTTTTAGAGACGATGACGAGCTTTGCCAAGGCAAGGACATCAAACCAGAGCTTATGGCAGCCATCACGAATAGTAAGATCCTAATCCCCATTTTCTCCGAGAATTATGGTACAAGCAGTTGGTGTCTAGATGAGCTAGTTCAAATAATGGAGTGCAAGAATAATAATGGACAAATAGTGTTGCCTATATTCTACAAAGTGAAACCAGCTGAAGTGCGATATCAAACCGGGAGGTTTGGACAGGCATTTCATGAGCGTCAGAATCGTTTGCGTGAGAGGTCTTCTTTCGACCCAACAACTTTGGAGAAATGGAAGAAAGCACTTGATGAAGTCAGCACCTTGAAAGGATATGAAGCCGATGGGTAAAATTTCTCACCAAAACATTCTCTGCTTTCTTTTGATATGTATGTGCATTTACTGATTGTTTTGATTCTCACGCGCTTCATTTACGTTCTTTATATATGGATATTGATATTGTGAGATGTTGCTGGTAGTAAGATCCCGTGATGCATGAATTCTATAAGTTATTCTTTTTTTTTAGTTTTTTGCTTTAATGATATTGACCAATCTAATTATAAACTTTGTTGTTATGATCCCATTCAATAATAAGTTTTTTTGAATGGATTTTGACTTTTATATCCAAAGATGTTGTAATATTGTGCCATTTTTTTTTTTCATGTTTATAGTGTACATCACGTTAATCTTTGTTACAAACTTTTCTAATTACATATTTACTTGAGATTAATGGTACAACCTATTGGTGAATTTTTATTTAAAGCTCATAACATCATAGCGTCCGAGCTTTGCCATAATTCTTTATCTTCCCAAGTCACATTTATTAAATCATTGATATCGTTGATTGGTTGCTATTAATTTTTTTTTAGAAAAGAAATGCTTCATTGGTTATATAAGATGATGATAAAAAAATGATTATTTTTAGTATATGTCTGTTTAAATAATTTTCAAAGCATTTCTTATCTTCAACAAGTAATTTCTATCTCATGCACATGCATCTATTGAAGCGATATTCTTATTTTGGGTAAAAAGTATTCTTCTACTTCCCTATAAACTCAATATTAGATCAAATCATCGGACATAGATACTCAAAAAGAAAATAAAGTACAACCTATTATCATCCTTAGAGGCAATGAATACTGATAAGTGCACCAATCTAGAATAATACTAGATTCACAACACTCGTAGAAACTTACAAGCCCGTAGAATTGCACAAACAAGAAGAATCACTTCAATTGCATTAAAGTAGTTCACAATATCACAATCTAAATAACTTTTCGGATTGGTTTTACGAGACTTGAAATCATCTTGCATCAAAAGTTATGACTTGTTTATTGATTGATGGTTAACTCTCATCTTGGGTTGGCTTATTGGATTTTTGCTTATTCAAACGCTCTAGAGAATCTTCAAAGTCATGTTCACATCGTCCCTAGTATCTTTAAGAGATAACCAGTTTAAAATTCGGTTCAAATCCAAAACTATATACCATATTTAAAATTTATAAGTGATATCCTCAAGATTTTCCTAGCTTGATCAATTATGTTAGAGTAACAATGGAATGGGGCACGCCATGTGAAGCAAGCACCATCATTTCCCACTTTAGACTTAGCATATATGATAACATATGGAGGTATGACAGCAACGACTTTTAAAGCTTTTCAATCTATCCCCAAATTTATGTGTCCTCTATAAATAAAACAACATAATATTATTGTAGCCACATATTTCGACTCTTGTCACGTTTGACAGGTATGAAGGAGAGTTGGTGAAGTCGATTGTCCGAACAGTGTTGAATGAATTGAAGAAAAAGTTTGAGTTGGTCATTTCTGAGAATTTGGTCGGAATTGATGATCATGTGAAGAAGGTTATGGAGTTTGTGTGTAATAAATCTGATGACACCCTATTTGTTGGCATCCACGGAATGGGAGGCATTGGCAAGACTACCCTTGCTAAAGCCATCTACAACAAGTTCTCCAATGAATTTGAGCATCGTAGCTTCATTGCTGATATAAGGGAATTGTGGAAGCGTAATGGTAGACATTACTTACAGAATCGGTTAATCTATGATATATTGAAGCTAAAAAATGAAACTCATAATGAGGATGAAGGGACTAAACTCATATCCACAAATTTTAAAGGTAAAAAGGTCCTCATTCTTCTTGATGACGTGGACAGCGTCGTTCAATTGAAGTGTTTGGTTGGTAATCGTGATTGGTTTGCTTCGGGAAGTAGGATCATTATTACCACCAGAAACAAGAGGATTCTTGAAGAAGTTGGGGTGGACTATCCTTATGACCATAAGGAAATGGACAAGGATCAATCTTTGATTCTATTTAGCAAACATGCGTTTCAAAGGGACTCTCCTCCGAGGGAATTTAACGACCTCACTCATGAAGTTGTATCCATCACTGGAGGGCTTCCCTTATCCCTTGAGATTTTTGGTTCATTATTGTGTGGAAAAGAGTCAAAACAGTGGAGAGATACAATAAAGAAGTTAAAAAAAGTCCCAAATGGGGAAGTGCAAAAAAAGTTAAGAATAAGTTACGAAGCGTTAGACCATGGACAAAAACAAATTTTTTTGGATATCGCCTGCTTTTTCATTGGCGAAAAAAAGACAATCCCAATCTACATGTGGGACGCTTGTGATTTTTTCCCAGGGGAGGGAATTGAAGTATTGATATCCATGTCATTAATAAAAGTTGGAAGTAATGATAGGCTTAGAATGCATGACCAATTGAGAGATCTTGGGAGGGAAATAGTTCGTGAGGAAAACCAACTGAAGCCTTGGTGCCGTAGTAGGTTATGGGACTATGAGGAAGTCGAAAAAGTGCTAAAGGGAAATAAGGTAACCATTTCCTTTCTTATTCTCATTTAGTTAATGTTCTACTATTAATAGTAATATTGGTCCACTACTTAGTGCTTGCTCTAGTGGACTATGAACCTTCACTATTATTGCCCTCGAATATGTTTTATTGACATGATTAGAAAGTAGGGAGCTTGCTCCCTTTTTAGAAAGTATTTCCTTTTATGGTTTTTCTCTCATATATTAATATTCCCTATCATATGAAAGTAAGTGTACTTTGCAAATGTATTTTTATATATATACATATTAAATCTCTTGTTTGATTTATTAGTTAGTAAAATCTCATATTTCACGTATCACTTTTCAGTTGATAAATGGCCCTTCGCCGAGAATCTTTGTTTTTCTTTTAAGATGACTATCATGATTTTCACATTCTCATATTATGTTAATAAAAATCAGTTCATATAGAGTTTTTTTTTTTTTTTCAGCCAGGTTATTTAACACGAGTTTTTAATGTTGTCATATTATGTTAAATCAATACTTTAATAAAAACCACATCTTATAATTTAATTTTTCAGCCAGATTACTTAACAAGTACTCCCAAGATACCTTTAGACATAATCCAATTGTCCTTCTTTGTCATTGGCAAGAAATAGACAGGCTGAAGCAGAGGGCGAGATAGATTGCTCGCCGCAACTAACTAAAAAAACCTAAAGTAAATATCTTGCTCTTCCGTCAAAAGAGAGAACATCGCTCAAATTCCAGAAAACTATGAAAA
Organism: Eucalyptus lansdowneana; assembly: GCA_017140395.1. Lineage (NCBI taxonomy): Eukaryota > Viridiplantae > Streptophyta > Magnoliopsida > Myrtales > Myrtaceae > Eucalyptus > Eucalyptus lansdowneana. Next base: position 42,426,573 of record CM029487.1, on the reverse strand, counting down.
AACTCATGTACGATTGGGCGTGTCAACAAGTTTCAGGGATATACCACTAAAAAAATAGCCAAAGTGCATGCTCTTAAGAAAAAAAAACAAAAGATGAAGAATAAAAGTTATTCCAAACAAATCTTTTTGATGGTTATTTCAATTATTTGAGTCGATGGCGAGAAATTAATTTTTTCATCAAAAACAGTTCGGCTGGGATCTCGTGGCCTCTTCATTTTCCCCCTTCCGTTCTGACTTTTGGAGTAGTCGGAACCGTTATTTCCATTTTGAAGCGTCGTGAATGCGTCGAAATAAAAAGGAGTTTTATTTCTAACTTTTTAACCTTTTTTTTTTCTTTTTTCCTAGAAGTCTTCGTAATAACACCTAATTTGTGGTGGGGGTAAGTTTTGCTCGCCGACTCGCCGCTTCCGAGGTTTTTCTCGCTTTTATTTATCCTTTCATCCATGCCAATTTCGCTTGTTCTCCAACGAAGATACTTTTTTCTAGGTGTGTAAAATGCGTTTTGGGCTGTGGCGACGGTGAATTTGTCGTCGGAACGTCTGTTTTTCCCCCTTTTCTCTGGTGATGCATTGTGCAATTCTGATGTTAAGATATATAAATCATAACTTCTTAGGATATATAAATCATAGAATTATATTCTCTAGATGTTAAAATTAAGATAATAGGACTAACGATACTCGCATTTCTCATGAAATTCTAGTCATTACTCCTAATTTTATGTAATATTACGTTAGGAATTCCATTTACCAATATTCGTAGGACAAGGACTGATTTAAAACTTACCAAATAAGATAGGAACAGAAATTCCTTAAATATAATATATATGCATGTGTATACATGGATATGTATATCATCAAGCGTACTTCACGCAATGACTATTAAAAAGAGAAATGTTTTACTTTTTCTTCATAAAAAGTCCGGGAGATAATTACTTAAATTCTATTTTGTATAATTTAGTATGTGATTGTAATTGCATTTGTGAAAGTTCAAGAGAAAAAGTATAAATCTATTAAAATTGACAAGCCAAATTTTGATTTTGCACTTTGCAATTTGATTAAATGCACGCATGTCTTAACTATTATGATAATGAAGCTACAGTACCGGAAAGAAGAAGATTACAAGTTGTAAAGTTTTTACTCTATACAAGCCATTACATCATAATTCCTTTTAAGATCTAATTACGTATGGCCAAATTTCGAAATGGAAGTTGACATCCTTCACTTTGTTAGCCTTTATAAATACTGTTTATTGGGCATAAAAAGAAAAATCATATCTACATATTGCTAGTCTTTTAAATGCATTAATGCACATCAATCACAAAATGAACAAATGATATTTGATTACTTTAGTTGGATATAGTACTAATGACTCTTGATTCTTGTTTATAGGGAACATGCCAGATTGAGGGGATTAATCTTAGTGAATGCAACTCAGAACTCCCCTACATGATAGCTACGCGAGATATCAGAATTTACACTGAAAAACAATTCAAGAATTTGACGAGTCTAAGATTCCTTCAATTAGATGGGGCACATTTAAGTGGAGATTTTAAGGACTTAATGGAGGAGTTAAAATGGCTTCAATGGCGACATTGTCCAGCGAATTTCAAAGTAAACAATTTTTGCGTAAAGGAATTAGCTGTACTCGAATTGCAAGGAATCGAGATAAATGAGAAATGGGGAGGATGGAGTTTTTTCAAGGTAAGAATTAAAGTCTTTTTTTTCCTCTCCTTTTATGCTTTCTTTTGAATCATAATGACTCTACACTCACCCATCGACATTCATTATTGTTTTTTTTTTTTTTCCGTAGATGGCAAAGAAGCTTAAATATCTAGACCTTTCGTATTGTGGTTCCTTGGAAAATACTGACTTCCTCTCAGCTTTTGAGAAGTTAGAGGTTCTCATCCTCCAAGGGTGTACTGCACTGAAGCGAATCGACGCTTCCATTGAAGACATGGAGGGCCTCCTTCGCTTGGAGCTGTGCTCGTCCTACGCGCTTCATCTCGCGGTAGGCGCCGACGCAGGCGCCGAACGCCCCGTTCCTCGTTTCTGCCTTGGGGAGCTTCCGGTAGAAATAGGTAAATTAAAATCACTGCGACAACTCGATCTATCCCGTACTCCATCCCTTTCTGCATTACCAAATAGCATAGGGTCTTTGGAGAATCTAGAGATTCTATATATTTCTTGGAGTGGTATAGAAGAATTACCCAATGGTATTGGGAGTCTGAGAAAGCTCCGAGAGTTACGTGCTGACGGATGCATAAAACTGAAAGGGATAATGGTAGAAAGCATGGCTAATCTTTCTTCCCTACGACGCCTTGATTTTAGATACTGCGAGAAGCTCCAATCGCTGCCGGAGCTTCCTTCCGGCTTAACAGATTTGAGAGTCACTTGTCAAAGTCGCAAATTGCCTTCGCTTTCCCACCTAGCCCATCTCAAGAAACTAGTAGTTCACGGTTGCGATAATCTCCAGTGCATCCAGGAGCTTCCATCAACGCAATTAAAGAGTTCAAAATGCTCCCAACCAACGGACATTGAAGAATCGGAATCACCACAATCCCTAAGCACGCCCTTCAAGTTGGAAGTCTTGAACGTCTCTGGCTGTGAATCTATCGAAATGCTGGACGTTTCACAATTTGTCCATCTAAGGACATTATATGTCTGCTATAGTCCGAAGCTACTTGAAGTTCGAGGTCTTGACAAATTGATGTATTTGGAAAGCTTGACTATCGAATCCTGGAATTCAATCAAACGGTTGGACCTTCCAAAATTCGGGTGTCTGAAGAAATTGAAGGTTAACGAGTCCAACGAAGGCGAATTCTTCGACAGGTACAAAACATTAGCCGAAATTCAAGGCCTTGATAGATCGGAGTTTTTGGAAAGGCTAGATATCTGTTGTGTTTTAATTGGAAGGCTAGATCTTCCAAAGTCCGGGAGGCTGAAGGAATTAGAAGCTATAGGTTGTGAAAACTTAGCGGAAATTGAAGGCCTTGATAGGTCGGAGTATTTGGAAAGATTAGATATCAGCTGGTGCACTTCAATTGGAAGGCTAGACCTTCCAAAATTCGGGATGCTGAAGAAATTAGAGGCTCGGCATTGCAAAAAATTAGCCGAAATTCAAGGGCTCGATAGTTTGGAGTATTTGGAAAGTCTAGATATCTCTAGGTGCACTTCGATTGGAAGGCTAGACCTTCCAAAATCCGGAAGTATGAAGAGAGTAAATGTTGGTTGGTGCAAGAAATTAGCTGAAATTCATGGCCTCGATAGGTTGGAGTCCTTGGAAATACTAGAAATCTCTTGGTGCACTTCAATTGAAAGGCTACTCCTTCCAAAGTCCGGGAGTCTGAAGAGATTAGAAGCTAGAGACTGCAAAAACTTGGTTGAAATTCAGGGCCTCGATAGGTTGGAGTTTTTGGAAGAACTGAATATCATTGGATGCAAGTCGCTCAAAACAATTCCGGAATTATCTGGAACGCAGATTTATCGATATTATCAGATTACAGATGGCGCAGATTACGAACCATGTCCATACTGGACGGATGACTTGGTTGAGGAATAGATTGGAAGGATCCACATTTTCTATTGAAGGTATATAAAGCAGGTAATCAACCTATGCTTTTTTGAAATCTACTGCCCAATTTTCATTTGTATTTCCTGCTTGCAATATCTTTCAAGATTTATGTTCTTGTCATTATTATTTCCTGGTTGATAGTGTCGCCATTGTTTTCTTACTTGAACTCAAGGAATCCAAGGGAGATGTTCATGGAAGTTAATATGTGCTTTGACAAAATGGTTCTGCTTGTTATGCCAGTAGCGGAAATAGTTGAAAAGGCTTTCAAAGCGCATCATTTGACATTAGTTTTCAAGTAAGATCCTTCATCCTATGCAGAAAAATAGAGATTCTTGACATTTGATTGATTTTGGAATGCTGGAAGTACTGAAAAACTGACGTGTACAGGTTTTTGATAGCATGCCAAAGGTCATTGTATAGGTTGAAGAAAATGCTCGATGAAGGACCCTATATGGTGATCCTTCTAATGTGAGGTTTTAGTTTGCTCTACGCTCATCATGCATTTCATGACTGCATATTTCTAAGGTACACTTAAGAGTGAATTTCCATGCAAAAGGAATATGTTGATAGGGCATCCCTTACTTTGCATATGCTACTGACTTGTGATAAAATTTGTCCAATCATTGAGTTTCATGCATTTTGTCTCACAGAACTGTCTACATTTGTAGATTTAGATAATCGTCTCTATCTAGAAATGCCAAATGCAAGCACAAGCTCTTCTCCTAGTGGTGTGGCTGTGATGAACTAGCAAACAGGGCAGAAGCAAAAGCATCATGAATTATTTGGATCGATTGAGAAAATTGCAATTCGAATTTTTCTGACTATGGATCCATGTTCATTTGGTTTGAGTCCAGGGTATACCTACTCCAAGGCTTCCAAAGAATGCATCTTGATGTTTGTAGAGTTGGTAAAGCCATCTGTCGTATACCTAAACTATTGAGCCAGGCAAGACATTAACTAGAATGTCTTTTGACATAATCAGGTGTACTGTGAAATAATTACTTATATTGTGCATAAGCTTTTGTTAGTTCATTTACTTGCTGAAAAGAAAAACACAGGAATCATTTCCATAAGTTTCTTGAGGAAAATTTTCAGTATCCTATATTCCATTTGAAAACTGTCTTGCATTAATTCTAATGCATGAATAGCACATAATGATAAGGAAAAAGAATCATACTATGTCCCACAAAGCAACCATCTTGAGTTAAATACACTATACTAATTTGATCAAAGCTTCTATGGTTGATGATGTTAGAAGCCCCATTAGTTGGTACCAAAGAGTTCAAAAAGAATATCGAGTTTGACTAAGTGGGTTCCCATAAACTTTGGAGCATTATTAGTAGTTTGTTGATGTTAGTTGCTGGATTGATTTCATCTTACTCACTGGTAGGATTCAGTTATTATTCCATTGCTTGATGTAAATGCTGAAATATCCAAGAGAGCTTTCACAAGGCACTTCTAAAACGAATGAAATCATAGAAGGATCAGGAACTCAATGTTTCTTGAGCTTCTCCAAACACTGACAATGCATCCTTGGAATGGTAAAAGGTTGTTTGCATGTGGTCATCCCATGATTCTTCTGGTTTTTATAAGCTCTATCCTTCACAGGCCCTCTTTCAGCTGGCATCCTTGCGATTTGTTCTAGCATTGGTGCTGCGTTTTTGGCTACTCATGGAGCTTTAGCTATGGAGACCAGCAAAGGACCACTGTGGGTCATGCGTCCATTTCAGCTCTAGTTTGAAAAACCTCCAGCTTCTTAGGTTCAGCTCCTAGCATTCTTTTGCGACCTAATGGCCGGTTGACTCAATTGTTCCGACTTGGTTTTGTGAAGTTTGCTCGATTTCTGACTGGCAAGTGAAGATGACAGAGGGAAATCCGGAGAAGTGTTGGCTGGTGATGGTCACAGAGGACTCAAAGTTGGTGCTTCATCGCTTCAATTGGCAGAGGCTGTGGAGAATCTCTTCATGTAATTGCTTTGAAGTGAGAAAGTTGGTTAGCTTAATATTCCTTGGATACTGTGGAGTATGGTCAGCTTAGTTTTGCCTTCATGTACTCCAGCTGCTATTTTGGTAGGCCTTCACTGGGTTGTGCTATCCATTTGTGTGCTAGAGAATTCTAATACCATGGTGTAATGGAAGGTCATGCGTTAAAGGTCAGAATAATATGCTGTCAAGCCTAGTATTGTTTTCATGTGCTCTAGCAGTTGAATCATTCTTTAATCCAACATGACCAAATTACTTGCTAAACTGATGATATGCAACTGTAAATGACTCTTGGTTTTTGGGTTAGTTCTTCATTTCATGTCATCCTGCTACAGTCTCCATAAATACTTAGAGCACTTCAATTGTGGCTTTTGTTGGTCGTCAACTGTGGCTTTTGTTGGTCCAGCGCTATTTTAATTATCCACATGGTAACGAGTGTTAAATTGACGGGTTGATTGTTGTTTCTCATTGGATTGGAAGGTTCTCACTTTTTGAAAGATCAATTGTAATTTCTTGCTCTTTTTTGCCTTTGATGTATTTTGCCAGGTCAGGTCAGCAAGATGTCTTACATGCATTATTATGCCAGAGAATTACTGCAACTTGGAGGATTTAGGGACAGTGAATATCTGCAAAGGACACTTTTGAGGAATTTCAATAGATGGAACATAGGTATTGGCAAAAGAATTAGAAATGCCAAATGCAATATAATCTTGTTGGTGCATAGAAGTTGTTACCTGAATGTGTTGTTAATTGTTCTTTCATTGTAGATTCTTCTTATTAATGCTATATCTAGTTTTCAATGCATAGGTGTTCTTACAGATGCCACCTCTATGGGAGAAATATGAATTATGGGACAAAACATCGTTGTTATCTGTTGTTTGAAATAATTGCTTTTTTCCCCCTTTCAAGTCTGGTCCTCATGCTGATATGTGTACCAAATGTGAAATTCTTGATCTCTTTGTATGCATAACAGGAGATTGAATATGATTACCTGGGTTCAAAATTGGTTTATGTGAACATCGCAATCTTTCACTTAAGAGCTTGTGCTTTTGTGTTACCCAACTCATCAGTTATTTGAGTTTGTTCAAAGATCTTTCTATCCATTTTCCTATTACCATGAAATTGTACAAATAATTTTCATTTCCTTGGCTGAGTAGCTTGAACTTTGAGACTGTCGAGAAGGAGAAAAAGAAAAGGAATTCTTTGGGGGTGGGGTGTTGTCTTTTGGATTTTGTAGTCAACAATGGTTTTTCACTTACCCTCTTCCTAATATTCTATGTTTCGTATTTGATCCCAAGTTGATTACTTGACCGTGTAATTGGAACTTAGGTGATTTTGTCGGGTTGGGCTTTCTGTCTAGCTTATGATAATTGTGTTTGGAAAAACAGTATCTCATTTTTCCAGATTAGTAGGAAATAATATTGCCACAGTTCCCTCCTACATCTGTTTTAGCATCCACCAGATACATTCCCATTTTGCTGTCCTTCTATGAGGTATATACCTTTAGTCTGAAACTATGATTTTCTCCGGAGATCTACATGTGCAGAGTACAACTGCTTTTTCTTGCTAATCATTTCTCTATATGACTCTGCAGGATGCCTGTTACTTTGCTTCATCTAATCGAACTCGTGAAATTGGTTTTACAGATTATATCTCCTTCCAAATAGTCTTTTTTAGATGTTACAAACGGTATAGTAGTGGTGAGGTGATTTATAAATGATTCAAGCAATGTGAAGTAGGGAAGGCCTTTGGAATCGATCTTGTTGTACATCCCTTCTGGTTACTATTGTGTGGATTTGGCTCTATAAAAGGTGAAAGCTAGGTATTTCATACGTTAAATCCCTTATTTGCAGATGTGGCTAATAAATTATGTTGGAAACAGCAACTTCAAATTGTTGTGTTGCTAAATAAGATGAATGACGCTTGTGAAAACTTGGGAGATGCCTAGATGATGATCTTGCAGACCAGTGACCTTCCATTTATGCATATTTCAGGAACCTCTTGTGCAATTAACTGAGAGTTGAACCAATTGAAGGTAACTTGTGGATCCAGAGCTTGCATAATGATTCCTTACTTGTGAGAAGTATAGGATGCTCTTGAGTTCTATTTGTTCCTATACTTGTCAATTCCCTATTTAAGACATTGATGGAAAAAAGAAAAAAACTTGGGCATTGTGCTTTTCTTTCGAGTCTGGTTTCATAGTAGAAACAGTAGTGGTCAACAACTGGTGGTATTGACCCTGTTGAACCAGTAACCATGTGTACCTATCAATTGGTAACCCAGCAAGCCTGTCAACTAGTCTAGACCAATTCTAGGTCTTTCAAAAACTTTAAGGAAGAGTATTGAAGTTGGGTTGGGGTTTGGAACTCTAACCTCTTGTAACTAAAAGGCATGCCAACCATCTGCTCCGGTGTCTTCTTGCTTCATTTTGTGGTGGATTGCTTATTTATTGACTGTATTGGCTTAGTCTATTAAAAATTTGAACGATTCTATTGAGAATGGGAATCCTGTCTTTTGTGCTCAAGCAACTTTGCCGAGTGACCGGGGCTTCTTTTGTTCTGGACAGGTGTATTCTACTTGACAACTTTACATGCAATTGGCTCAACTGGTTGAACTGTTAGAACATGGTTCTACCAGTTTGACTGGTTGAACCACTAGTCCGGTTTTAAAAACGTTTATTCTTTTGTTCTTCCTATTATGTATCTGCTCTCCTCATCAACACGAGGAGTGGCAGCTTAGTTTCTCCACATAAATGCATATACATCCTATTTCATGCCTGCAATTTTAAAGGATGTTGTACTTTCTGCCTTAACATAACTGCAAAAGTTTTGTTGACAGTTGGAGCCTTGTACTTGAATGTATGTCAAGGAATGTGCATTTTATGACCCTAATGGGCTAATAGTGCCACTTTTGCTTCTATTTTGTGAGAACACTTTTGCTTGGTTGTCTCTTTCTCACTTCCAGAACACTAACCCAGTGAAATTACACATCTTGGACTCTTACACCTAGAGATGGAGAATGAGAAGATTTGCTGCATTCCCCATACTGTAGTTCCTCGTTGTTTGTGGTAAAAAAATTTTACACCGCCGTACAATTGAGCTGAGGATCAAATTATTGCGATGCCATCAATTGTATACTCTGAAAACCATTTTCCTTGAGCTTCTTACCATGTCCATTTGCAGTTTGGATTTTTGGAAACTTATTGTTGCTCATAGTCTTTCCTTTCTGTATCATTGTTTGAAACTTGCTAGTATCAATAACAAATTTATTTCATTGACTAGGTGGTGGAGCTGAATTATCCTGTCCATGCTCCTTACTAAATTCCCGCTTTTACAACCTACTCTTAAGTTTAAATATGACTGGCGTAGGTACATTGTGCCTCTCTAATGGATAATTTCGTGTTTGTTCTGACGGTTGAAAACCTGCAAATTTATGCTCCAAATAATGTTTTTTTTCCTTTGAAGAAGTAAAATACTAAAGTATTAGGTCTTCCTGTAAATTTTAGATCAATTGGGAGGTCAAAGTGCGAAAAAGATGAATCTTTAGTGGCCAGACAAATAAAGAAAGAATAATTATCTTCTTATGGTAGGTTCATTGCAGTATGAGTTACTGACTAGGAACTAGTAGGTACATGTTCATGATGATAGATACTATTAGGGTCTTTAGTATAGAAAGATACTGTAGAGCATTCATGGTTCACATGCATACGATAGCCTCTTCAGGTACATAAGTTTTGCTCCTGCCTATGTTTTAGTGCGATGCAAGTATTGTACTTATTAATTTTACCCAGCAAAGGTATCAAAACATCGCATTAGTTATGGCCATATTATAGGACCATCGGAGTGAAATCAAGTTGAATTATTTATTCTTGGCTACAGCTAGTAGAGGTGTGGCTTGTGTTTTGGCTGCAAGAAAGCTGGCCCTAGTCTACATACTTGGACGAGATGATGAAATCTCAGATTCAGAACAAACATCTATTGTGGGTGGACCTCTAATGCTGGGGACGGTCTCTCCTGGCAATTGCTTCAAATTGAGAAAGCTCTCTCTTTTTTCTATTCAGTGTGTGAAGCGCTTGAATGTCTTCATTGAGAACATGATGTTGAACTGAGGAGTTGGCATTTTACAGAAAAAAACCTACTGTGAATGAAGGTGATCCGAGTGCAAATCTAGATTCTGTTCTAGTTTATGTGGTAGTGATTGTACTTGATGTTATGATTATATTATGGTTGTTTATGTGCACTAATATTTTTTTCATTGGTATCTAACTTAGTTTGGTCATAAGGGATATTACCATCATCCTTTAAAAGAAATGGATGGTTAAGGTGGAGCAATTTTGAGGCAGTTTTCTTAGAAATGACTTTAAAACTTTACATTGTGAAAGAACTTTCCTGCCGATAATTTTTAATGCTTGAGTTGACTTTCGAGAGTCGCCATTAGCTGAACAACATGATGCCTCATACTTGGAAGTCTGAATTATCTTGTTTATGCTTCAGATTTCTACTCAACCTGTAAGTATCATCCTATCTTTCAGTAAAAAGTCTCCAAAAATCTGTGTAGTTCAGATGTTGAATGTTGTGAGGCAAATTTGTTGCAAAATTGTAAACACTGTCGCATGATTCACACGTCATTTTTGTTCTCGACTGCTTAAGGCCTGCTTAATTTTAGAAAATGCCTTTAGTTTCCATTTTCATAGAAACTTTTTTCAATGTTTTGCTAACAAAATATTTGTTCAGTGAAAATAATATCATTAGGGATAAAAATTGTTAGAATATGCTTGGGTTACATCACTTTCAAAAAATATGCTTATTATTTTTTTCCAAATCTCCATGTTTGCTTTTGGAATGAGAATACTAAAAAGTCATCTTCAGTTTGTAATTTTGATTCTGAGAATAGTTTTCCTTTTATTCGTCGACTGCTTTCGGAGTGTTGCCAAACTCATTTTCTGGTCTGTTTTAATTCTCAAATTGAAATCAGAACGGTCTTTTGAGAATCTTTATCAGCTGAATGCCTCCTTAGATTATCAATCTCTTTCCGTTTGCAGAAAAAATGGACTTCAAGTTGCTCAACAGGCTTTGAACATTGAAGATTTACTTCATTCATCCAGCCATCATTATCACTAATGCATAAGCAGTGGGCTGACGCCATAAACATATTTCATGAGGAAGTTTGATTTGCTGCAAAGCTTGTTAGTGACCATGGCAAGTAGTACTATTAATACAGAGCGGTAGATGGCGTTTCATTTTTCTTCATTGAACTGTTTTCGTTTGCTTATCTAGGTCTTGACTCTTTCCCTCAGGAGGAATTTTTCAGTCTATCTGTTTCGTGTTAATTCTCTGGGTGAAGTGGTATGGCTAATTTTTTAAGCTTTGGTACTGCTATAGGACTTTGGCTTTTTTGGTTGGTTTTTATAATCATAGTTTGCTAGTTGGTTCAGTGATAGGGTATGAAGCGTGTATCAAAAGTTGTTTGTGATGCTGGAAAAGAACTTCTGCTGGTTGTCCTCAATCATCTACAGGTGCACATTATTGTCTTTGCATTTGGCCTTTTTCCCAAATAATTAAATTTCACGCATCTCAATGAACAGTCTTGGAGGTGATCAGATAGAGATAGGAATTTGTTACAGGAAGTTATGCTATGCACATATTGAGACACGCCATAATTTTCAGAACATCCTGATGTTGATTCTTCATGTGAACATATCATATGCAATGATCTGAATTAAAATCTGATTTGAGTCTGATTCAACAAGTTGGCAATATCTCCTATAAGCGTATAATTGAAATTTTAGGCCATTAATCATTGCTTTGAACTTGAACTTGATCTAAGTTTGAGCTTTGAGTGTACTGTACATGGAGATATGGATATATAATGTTTATACGTTCACATTATAATTAGCAGGTGTAGAGATATGTTCTCAATTTAAAAGGAAAGAGTTTATTGCCTTAGATCTTAGCATATATCTCCTCACAATTGCAAGTCAATTTTTGTACTGAAAGAAACAGGGGAATTGAGTTAATCCCACTTGTTGTGCTGTAAAGGAATGCCCTGCCATGCCCAAAGTTCTTGCCCAATAAAACTCTGATAACCCAAGATAACATAGTGCAAGCATAGGAAACTGTCCAAATTCTTGTCGAAGAACAATGAAGGAGGAGATGCTGTGCAGACTCTGCCTCTTTTTGCTGAGGAAACACCTGTTAACCAGTATTTTGCCTCATTTCTAAAGTAAGGATTTGTTCTCAGGTTGCTTCCCAAGCAAAAAGAGAAACTCTAATTGGAATTCTCACTTTCCAAATCGATTTCGGAGGAAAATCTGTTTTGCCACGAATCTCCCTATCGAGCAGCTTGTAGTAACTTTACAGAAAAGATTCCATCTTTTCCGTTAAGCAACAGAAATCTTTGAATTATGCAACACATAAAAGAAGGCAGGCAAAAGCTTCAAAGTCCTAATCTTGGGCTTGGCTCACGAACTCAATGTCCCAAAAGATCATTTCGTTGTTTAAATGATAACAATCTGCTACCAAAGCTTCCTTGTTCCTTGACATTTCACCCAAATGCTTACACATACGACTCTAATATGTGAGAATCAAACTCCATTACTTGGGAGTGTATGTTTTGTAGTAAATGCACACCAAATTGGAATAAGGTTCTTATGATTGAGAATCTCAGTAAACAGAATTTGATTTTTCAGAGAATGGTGTTGTGTGTGAAAGCATTTGTGGGAAAATGTCGATCATCTCTTTCTTCTTTCTGACTTCGCTTGCAAGCTTTTACATCAAATCTTCAGCTTGTCTAAGGTGGTTTGGTTCTTGCAAAACATGCCATCCACTTTTTTGATTGTTGGAATACCTAATTAGGAGGATCAATTTCTAAGAAGTTCTGAAGCACTGCACCTTTGTCTCATGGGGTGCCTTAGGAAAGAAAGCAACAAAATGTAGGGTCTGGAATCTTCGGTTGCTTCTGCGTTGTACCTTTTGACCAGCTTTGAGCATCATGTGCTGTTTCTGTATACTCTTCTAATGCTTCACTTTTGTTTGTTTTTCTTTTGTTTTGTTCTCATATATACTGGTGTACTGGAACTTTTTCTTTCAACAAAATCCTTTATTATCTATAGAAAATATATTGCCAGTTTATTCCCTTGCCAGATCTCTCTCCATTTATGTGGGCATTTTTGTGTGTTGTGAACATGTGCTTGGGTGTGCACATGCATGCGATCATGTGCTTGCACAGGTGTGCACACATGTACACACACGTTATAGGGCTGTTGTTAATTAGATCAGATTCTGTGCTTCTCGTGGGTACAGTGACTCTCATGTACATGCTACATATTCTTCGTGATTACTAGTATAGTGAGAAATGACGTTTCCAGTTACATTCTTTAAGGTTATAGACTCCTGTTTCCTTTTTTTGGATAAGTCTATTAAAGAGCACCAAGAGCACCAAGGGGATGCCTCCTATTTACAAATTTCCACCTAAAAGCTCATATTTACCTTAAAAATTAAAAAAAAAAAAAAAAAAAAAAAAAGACTTGGTGTCCAAAGCATTGCCACCACAATGTGAAAAAAATAAGGTAGAAAGCCAAATATCTTTTACAGCACCTACAGAACTTTCCTCATTTTTAAAAGCCTGCCTATTTCTTTCTTACCAAGGCTTATGAACTCTCTTTAACTCCATAGTACTGCCGATCAATGCTTTTGGGCTCCTTTCTCCTTTTGTCTAAATCAAAATGTGCATTCACGATGGTGTAGAATTTTGTGGAAAAATTGCCAAGCGATAAAAAGGTTAAGCTAAGAAATAAAGATGTGGTTTACTATTTAAATGTTATAGAACTCCGCCCCTCTTGTAAGCCAGGACTTCACCTTACATTGAAGTGTAAACATTTGATAGTTGGGGAGTTAAATAGGTAATAGGACTCTAGAGATGTGGTTTGATATTTAAATGTTGTAAAGAAGTTATCCTTCCCCAAGGTGTTGAATAGAAATGCGGTTTGATATTTGATTGTTGTAAAGAAGTTACCCTTCCCCTAGCTAACATCAAAAGGGCTAGGGCTTTTGTCTCCTTGAAAACAGTAGCATTTCCTGTCAATATTGTGCTTATAGCCCACAACCATCACATAAATGGCCTCTCTCTCTCTCTCTCTCTCTCTCTTAAAGCAACTTTGGGGCAGGACTTGATAATTTCACATGAACATTCCAAACTTCTAATCTGCTTGCATGAATTGGATAGCAGACTAGGCTCCATTTCTTTATTGAATTTTCCAGTATATCTTTTATTTGGTGGAGACTCTAGAGTATGTTGTTTAGTTCAAACAGAGTTTGCAGAAGATGAACATGGCTCGTAATGACCATTTACTGTGTAAAACATTTACTTCAATGGTTCCAGCAAGTAATGTATGTGGTCAATGCTATTTTTATCCCTCATCAGTGTGTCAGTTTTCTTAAGAGATGATATTTGACGTACAGGGTTAATTAATTGAAGTATTGTTATTTACTTAGCAGCCTGCTGTAGAAATCATTGGCTTTAGAATGGGTGAGCTCAGGGGTCTTTCAAGATGGCGTTCTTGTTATCTAGGTATTGGTTCGGATGAGACACTGGCGGATAATGCAGTGGAAAAGGCTGGAATGTTGCTTGTACAGGTTGAGTGAGGGTGCTCTCATCTGTTGTGAAGCCGGTATGCCTGTTACAATCTTTCTTGTGATTTCTCTACCTTTCTTGATATCTTCTATTTGCAACTATTGTAATATCTTACCCATCCACGCATGGCTGAGATGGTTGAGGGCTTGCCTTTCCTCTTTGGAGGTTCTGAGTTCGAACTCCCTGATCGGCTCCGTGATTGGAGTGGGGGTTCATAGTAGTGGGTTGCTGTGCTAGTCTCCCCGGAGGTATAGTCGCAAATACCGAATCGGCGTAAGCTGACAAGGGAAAGTGGATCCACAGTCACCCAAAAAAAAAAAACTATTGTAATATCTTGCCTGTCTCTCATCATGTATGGTATCATGTCTTTAGTGACACTAAATTACTAAATTTTAAACATGAAGTTGAACTATTTGTGGATAAGATATGATATGGGTTGCTTAGAATGACATATTGATGTAAGTTAAATAGCCTTTAATTATTTGAAAAATGAGCTTGTTATCAATATTGTAAAGGAGTCATCGTTAGACGATGGGCTTTACACGTGACTTGAACCTGTTCAACAAAGGTCCATTTAGTAACTGTTAAGGTTGTTACGGAATACTGACAATAGCACATTGTTGTTTTGTTGATATCGTCATGTTTTTGAAGCAGCAAAAAAGAGAAATTGACAACTTTTCTGTATCTTTGCTTCCCATGCCTCACACAACTTGGGGTTTATACCTTCTCAATTCTCGCATGCTACCCTGAAGAAATGCAATTTTACTTGTTTCAAAATGAAAAAATCATAGTGTGACCACTAGAGCAAGGTCAAAATATTGGTAGGATCCTATGGAGTTCTTGAGCCTGTGGCATGCTTGTAGTATTTGCCTTAGGGATTGAAAGCATATTGCATTGGTTAATAATGTGCATGTTGCTGAAGCTTTTGCTTTCGTCTCTCTTTCAGTTTGCAAATTTCTTCAGCTGGCTTTTGAAATGTATAAAACAATCGATGTCAGAGCCAAGTGATCAACTTTTAACATACAATAGGTTTGTCTAACTTTTGTCAAGCAGGGTCCTTCCTCATGGTGAATTCCTATATACTCTTTTGAGTTTGATGGTGAACTTTTTGTAGTGTTCTTGAAGTTTCTATATGATCAAGATGCCGCTATGCATCTCCTGGATCTTTCTGAGGCTGATGAAGAAACTACCATTGATCCGTGAGTGATTTTCTCTACTTTTGGTCATGCTTTAAATATCAGAATGATATGCTGTCAGGCCTAGTATTATTTTCATGTGCTTTAGCGGCTGACTCATGCTTTGAGGCAATGTGACCAAATTAGTTGGCAAAGTTGTGAATATGAAATTGTAAATGACTCCTGGTTTGGGGGCTAGTTCTTCATTTCAGGTCATCTTGCTATCATCTTCACCTATATTCATTTTTTAATTAATGGACACCCACCAAAGCATGAAAGCTAGGATCATTCCCACAATAATACCTACAGGTTCTCCCAATTCTGTTCCATAACTGGAACAGGAAATACTTGAGTGCACTTCCACTAGATTAGGTTGACTTAAGCTAGGGTGGTTTGCTGGGCTGCAACTGTGGTTATTGTTGGTCCACCACTACTTTAAGTAACCACATGGTAACAAGGGTCGAAATTGACCGGTTGATCATCGTTTCTCATTGGATTGGAAGGTCTCATATTCCGAAATATCAAATGCATTTCCTTGCGCTTTTCTGCCTTGATATATCTTGTCAGATCAGTGAGATGTCTTGCCCTCATTTTTATCTCAGACAAACAATGCAGGGAGTCGGAGAATTACTGCAGTTTGGAGGATTTGGGGGACACAGAATATTTGCGAAGGACACTTGTGAAAGAATTTCAATAGATGGAACGCAGGTATTAGCAAAAGAATTAAAAAGCTAAAATGTAATGGAATCTTGTTCGTGAATAGGAGTTCTTGCTTGAATGTATTGTTTATTGCTCTTTCATTGTAAATTCTTCACATTAATCCTATATCTACTTTTTCCATTTATAATTGTTCTCACACATGCTACCTCAGTGGGAAAAATATGAACTACGGGATAAATCATTGCCGTTATTTGTTGTTTGAAGTGATCGCTTTTCTCCCTTTTGAGTCTGGTCCTCGTTGCTGATATATGCACCAAATGTGAAATTGTGGATCAACAAGAGTTTGAGTATATTACCTGGGCTCGAAATTTGTTTATGTAAACATTGCAATCCTTTAATTAAAAGCTTGTGCTTTTGGTTTTACTTGACTCATCAATTATTTGAGCTCAAATATTCATTTTTCGTTTGGCTAATTCAGGACTTCTGTTAATGGGTTTGTCTGTGGATATTTCTATCCAAATGCTTATTAGCATAAAGTTGTCCTATATTTTTCATTTCCTTGTCTGAGTGGCCGGAACCTTTAGACTATAATGAGAGAAGGAGAGAAAGAAAAGGAAACCTTTGGGGGTTAGGGGTTGTCTTCTGGAGGTTGTCCTCAACAATGGCGTTTCACTTACCCTCTATCTAATAATCTAGTTTTTCATATTTGATCTCAGGTTTGATTACTTGACAGTGTATATGGAAGCTTTAGTTGGGTGATCTTATGGGATTGGGCTCTGTGTTTAGGTTATGATCCTTGTGTGTGGAAATATTGTATTCCATGTTTCCTGATTAGAAACTAATTTGATAATCACATTTTCAAGGAAGCTGCCCAGATGCCTTTCTCTTCTATTTTGAAATAGATACTTTGTGAGAATTTATTGCTACAATTCCCTCTTACGTCAGTTTCAGCATCCATCAGATATGTTCGCAATTCATGGTCCTTGTATAGGGTATATACCTTTAATTTGAAACTACAAAAATTATCCAGAGATCCACATGTGCGGAGTCCAACTGCTTTTTCATGCTAATCATTACTCTGTATGTTATTGCAGGATGATTTTGAATTTGCTTCAGATTATATTTCCTTCCAAATACCTGAGGAGTCTTTTTTAGATGTAACAAATCGTAGAGCGGTAGTGAGTGGACTTAAGAATGTTTCAAGCAATGTGAAGAAGGGAAGATCTTTGGAAGGATCTTGTTGTGCAGCTCTCTTGGTCACTGTTGTGTGGATTAGGCTCTATTTGAGGTAAAAGCTTTGTATATCATATTTTGTAGCCAAAATTTGCAAATGTGGCTAATATATTCTGTTGGAAGCAGGAACATCAAATTATCATGTTGCTAAATAAGATGAATGATACTCATGAAAACTTGGTAGATGCCGGGATGATGATCTTGCAGGCTAGTGACCTTCCATTTGTGCATATTGCAGAACCACATATGCAAATAACCGGGATTTGTACCAATTGAAGGTAACTCTTGGATCCGGAGCTTGGATCCGGAGCTTGCATATTGTTTTCTTACTTGTGATATCTAGAGTTCTATTCTGATCATGACAATTCACTATTTAAGACATTGATGGCAAAAGGAAAAAAGTAGCATATTGTGCTTTTCTGTTGACTCCTGTTCATGTTGGAGTTTTAAGAAGTGGCTCTGGTTGGACGGGGAACTAGACCTGTCCGGTCTGGTTTCCCAACAGAAATAGTATTGATCAAGAACCGGTGGTATTGATCCTCTTCAACCGATAACCAGGTGTACCTATCAACCGATACCCATCAAACCTGTCAACTAGTCTGGACCAGATCTGGGCCGTAAAAAAACTAAAAGGAGTAGTGCTGGAATTGGGTTGGGGTTTGGCACTCCAACCTCTTGTAACTAACAAGCATGCCAATCATTTGCTCCGGTGTTTTCTTGCTACAATTCGTGGTGGATAATTTATTTATTGACCATATTGGCCTAATCTAAAATTGAACAGGATGCTATAAGATGACATCAAGCGTGTGTAATCTATTAAGATGCTATGGTGTGTGCCGACTCACTGGGCTTCTTTTGTTCTGAAAGTGTGTAATCTAATATACGCAGAGCATTCTATCAGATGACATCACATGCAATCGGTTCAGTCGGTCGAACTGGAAGAGCACGGTTCTACCAGTTTCACTGATTGAACCACTTGTCTGGTTTTAAAATGTTTGTTTTTTTATCGTTCCTATTTATTATTTATCTGCTCTTCTCATCAGCACGATTAGCAGCAGCTTAGTTTTTCCTCCTATGTGCATAATGCATACAAATGTCATTACGTCCTTGCAATTTCAAAGGGTGTTTTATTTTCTGCCTTGCCATAACTGCAAAAAGTTCCAACATACCTTGACAGCTGGAGCCTTGTATGTAGGTTAAGAAATGTGCCTTTGATGGCCCTAATGGGTTAGCAGTGCCCTTTTTACTTCTATTTTGTTAGGATATTTTTGCTTGGTTGTATTGTTCTCACTTTTGAAACACTAATCCAGTGAAACTGCACATCTAGGACCATATCTTACGCCTGGAGATGGATAATGAGAAGCTTCGCAGCATTCCCCATACTGTAGTTCCTCTCTTGTCAGTTGGTGGTAAGAACATTTTTACACTGTCATGCCATTGAGCTAAGGATCAATTCATTGCTATGCCAATTGTATAGTTCTGAAGGTTTTTTCTTTGAGCTTCTTGCCTTGTCCATTTGCAGTTTTGGATGTCTGGAAACTTATTGTTGCCAATGCTCTTTCCTTAGGGATCAGTGTTTGATAAACTTGCCAGTGTCAGTAACAAATTTATCTCGTTGGCTGGGTGATGAAATTGAATTAATCCTGTTCATGCTCCTTGCTACATTTTCACTTAGAACCTTCTATTAAGTTCAAATGTGACTGGCATAGGGACATTGTGCCTCTTTAATGGACCACTTCATGTTTGTTCCTATAGATTGAAGAAGTGCGAAAGTATGCTCCAAAGAAGAATATTTTTTAGTCAAAAGAAGTAAAAAAAAGAAAAAATTGTGGTATCGGGTTTTCCCATAAATTTTAAATCAATTGAGAGGGCAAAGCGCGAAATGATTTTATAGTCGCTAAACAAATACCAAAAGAATTATCATTCTCTTATGGTAGCTGCATAGCGGTCTGAGTTGCTGACTGAGAAGCACTATTTACAAGTTCATGACCATAGATGCTACCGTGGTATCTAGTGTAGCAAGATACTGTAGAGCATTCGTAGTTACATGCATGCTGTAGTCTCTTTAGGCACACAAGGTTTGCTTCCTGCCTGTGTCTTATCATAATCCATGTGTTGTACTTATACTTTTACCCAACAAAGGTATCTAAACATCATGTTGGTTATGGCCATACATTCAAGGAACACCGGACTGAAATCAAGTTGATTTTTTTTTTTTTTTTTTTTTTTTTTGGGCAATGGCAAGTAGAGAAGTGGCTTGTGTTTTAGCTGGACGAGTATGAAGAAGAAATCTCTGATTCAGAATGACTATCTGTTCAAGAGTTTGTGGTGGTTATGCTCATGTCGCTGCTGTGGGTGGACCTCTAATACTTGAAGCTGCAGACATCGTTGTAAGAAGCAATGCATGTGGGCTTTCTGACTGAAGCTCTTCGACTTCACCCTTTCTGGAGAAGTCTTAATCTATACCTGCCATGTGCCTTTTCTACTAGGCGGTATTTGTCGATAGAAAAAGTGGAGTGAAAGGTAGCGATTATCTATTGAGTTGGATAGAATTGACCGAAAGATGCTGAATCATGGCTTCTATCTAGTGGTAACTGTCGTCATGGTATTGCTGTAAGCTCTGGGACCTGCTCGATAGTGCCAAGCTTTTGCTTCATCTGTATATGCTTACTATTTGCATGTGTATGAGAACCAAATGTTTGGTTTGGATTATCTACGCTTTAGGTTGAATGGTTCAGGTAGTGTACTTGACTAACGAGCTCTGCTTTTGTATGTTGAAATCTCTCACCCGAAAATGACTCGCTTCTCCACGTGTCATTGTCATTGACTCACTTTGGATTGAATGGTTCAGGCAGTGTACTCAACTAAAGAACATACGCTATATTCCGATCTCGATATTTGGAGCCCTCAAGTAGATGGCAAGTTTAAGATCATGAGATTCTGTCTACAATATCGTGAATGGACTTTGTATCCTCAATAAAGAGCATCATGGAGTCTTTTAATTCAATGATGTACATTCAGGAATCAATAATTCTTTAATTGTAGTATTCTTTCTCTGGGAATTATTGCCGGTCTCCAGGAGAAAGTATGCATGAATGTAACATGTGCATTTGTGATACTTCTTTTCTTATGTTTATTATTTGCCGTGATGATAGCTCTTTTGGAACTTAAGCTGAATTTACTCTGAAATTAAATCCTCCTTTATTTATAGCCCTTCCAAATCTTTTACGTCTTCAATGTATTCTTCCGAATGCAAGTGCAGAAATAGTGACATTTAACATTAATTATTAGATGGGACAATAACATTATCAACAAAATAAATGATTGTTAACAGGTTCGCTGCTAGTGCAAATCGCATGTAAACTTTAAATTCCATGACCAGTTAAACACAAGCTCGTTTTGGAGAAATTGGCCTTAAAATTTTCGAGGACCAAGAATAGAAGGCTAGGAAAAGAAGTACGGCTAAGGAAGAAGCTTTGCTATTAATAGGAAATGTCTAAGAAGATGACTTGTGTCTATTGCACCAGATACCATTGGCTAAACCTTCTATTAATAGCCATTGTAGAGCCTCATAAAATCTACTTCTGCCACTATTCTCAGTAATAATAGAACAAATGATTATTTGTAACTCAACATCATTATCAAACTAACTGCCCAAATGATTGGAGAATATCAAGGTAACTTAGCATCATGTCTTAACAACTAAGCATCATGTCTTAACAGTGAGTGTTCCGAAAAATAGCTTTATTGCCTGTGGATGGCAGCCAATTGGCAAGACTTAATACATGAGACTGATAAGAAAATTAGTCACTTAAGAAGGCAACAAAGCTGATCTATGCACAAGCGAATAACCTTATTAATGATGACGGGTCAAATACAGATAAGTACCTAATATGCCCTCATATTAGTTTAACCAAACCAATCTTCTTTTCTAATGTGATCTTCCAAATCACCTATTGATAAAAATGCATACGAAACATGTTGCCGCCTGCTTATTACGTCTTTTCATATCTACTTAGTGGTAAAATTATCTTGTCAATATCCACTTGGCATCACCTAAGTGAAAGTGAGTTTTAGCTATTCAAAATGTGGAAACACTTGACATCCTTTCAAGCCAAATGAGTATTGGATGCTCGGCACACAATGTTAGGGGAAATTACCAAGAAAGTCTTAAGCCTATTGCGGTTGCATCAATTCAGTCATAAACTTTTAAATTTGGCTAATTGAGTTCTAGACCTTTTGAGGATATGCCAATGTAATCCATTTAGTCAAATTTTGAGCAAAAATTGCCAATGTGGATAATGTTTACAATTTTTTATTAATTTTTCTGACTTTTTTCTTTTCTTTCTATTTTTTTTTCCTTCTTCCTTTTGCCAATGGATGGTTGCTAGCCACCTAGCCATAGGCCATGGCTAGCAAGGGTGAGTCACTATGGCAAATTCCGTGGTCTATGCCCATTGTAATACCCCATGGTATTGACAGCCGTATATACTCTAATCTTATAATGTGTTTCATCTCAAACTTAGAATAGTTCCACAAGCATAGTGTGCCTATGAGAGAGGGGAGGGGAAAATTGTTTAAAAAGTCATAAACCTATTACATTTTGTCAATTGAGTCATAAATATTTTCACATTTTGCCAATTGAGTCTATCCGGGAAATTTTGACTAAAATTTGCTGATGTGGACGGTTGGCACTAACGTCACTTTTTAAATAATATTTTAATAATATTGAATTTGTTATGATTTTTTCTTTTCTTTTCTTTTCTTTTTTACTTTTTTTTTGGGGGTTTGGAGTTAGGCCGGCGAGGACCACGATGCCCTCGCCGGCCAAAGCAAGGGCGCGTGTGCCCTCAACCTAGGTCACCAATGGCCACCCTTGCCAAACTAACTCCAAAACCCAAAAATAAAAGCAAAAAAAGTAAAAAATGAAAAGAAAAGAAAAAATCATAAAAAATTCAAAATATTATTTAAAAAGTGCCATGTCGTGCCAACCGTGCACATTAGCAAATTCCTATCAAAATTGATTGGATGAACTCAATTGGTAAAAAAATAAAAATGATTAAAATTCAAATGGTAAAATTAAAAAGTTTTTCATTAAATTGACAAAATTGCAATAAGTTTAGGGCTTTTTGGACAATTTTCTTGAGAGGGAGTAGCAATGGAAGTCTTGATTTTAATTTGGTTAAATACATATGCAACTCTCGTATGTTGAACTCCCTCGGTTTGGGTTATCGTGCTTGTAAGTTTGACAATCTCGACCAACATCTCCGATTTGTTCGATATCTTCCTATCCATCACCTTGGCGTGCTTTGTAGAATATGAAGTACATTTGGCGATTGCTATTCGATATACTACCGTGGCACACCACATGGGGAATCAACTCTAAAAGCGTCTTCAACTCTTCAACTCTTCATCTTGTGTCACAAAGGCTACTATTTTCACAATTTGTCCTTCAAATCAATTCTTTAAAATCATTATAAGAGATCTAGCAATTTCCTTTAAGTACAAAATGAACCATGACACGTATATATTGTATTCTCCATATCATTAGAAAGAACATGGATATCTTTCTTGAAAGTAATTCCTTTAGATGAGTTGTAGATATCTCTCTGGAGAAAATGGGTTGGGGTTTGGAACTTCGACCTCTCGTAACTAATGTGCATGCCAACCATTTGCTCCGCGTGTCTTCTTGCTCCTTTTTGTGGCGGATATTTTATTTATTGACTATATTGGCTTATTAGTCTATAAGAAATTAAAACAATGCTTTTGAGAACCGGAATCCAATCTTTTGTGGGCAAGCGGCTCTACCGAGTGACTGGGGCTCCTTTTGTTTTGAACATGCCTATTCTATCAAATAACGCCACATGCAATCGGTTCAACTGGTTGAATTGGCAAAGTACGGTTCTTAAGTTTGACTGGTTGAACCACTAGTCTGGTTTTATAGACTTTTGTTCTTTTGTTCTTCCTATTTACTATGTATCTGCTCTCCTCATCAGCACAAGCGGCAGCAGCTTAGTTTTTCCTCCTATGTGCATATGCATGCCATTATATGCGTCCAATTTTAAACGATGTTTCACTTTCTCACTTACCATAACTTCAAAAGTTCCAGCATATCTCAACAGTTGGAGCCTTGTATGTATGTCAAGAAATGTGCATTTGATGACCCTAATGCATTAGTAGTGCCACTTTTGCTTCTATTTTATGAGAACACTATTGCTCGGTTGTCTCATTCTCACTATCGAAACACTAACCCAGGGAAATTACACATCTAGGACTTTATTTTACACCTAGAGATGGAGAATGAGAAGTTGGCAGCATTCCCATACTGCAATCCCCCCTTGTCAATTAGTGGTAAGAATTTTTCACAGTGCCCACACAATCGAGCTAAGGATCAATTCATTGCCATGCCATCAATCGTATACTCAAAAATCTACTTTCCTTGAGTTTCTTAGCATGTCCATTTGCAGTTTGGACGTTTGGTAACTTATTGTTGCCCATAGTCTTTCCTATTTGTATCATCTTTTGATAAACTTGCTAGTGTCAGTATCAAGTATATCTCATTGGCTGAGTGGTGGAACTGAATTAATCTTATGCATGCACCGTATTAAGTTTCCACTTTACAAGCTATTCTTAAGTTTAAATATGATTGGCACAGGATCATTGTGCCTCTCTAATAGTCCATTTCATCTTTGTTCCAACGGTTGGAAATGTCCAAATTTATGCTCCAAAGAAGAATATTTTTTTAATTTGAAGAAGTAAAATACTAAAGTATTAGGTTTTCCTATAAATTTTAGATCAATTAAAAGGTCAAAGTGCGAAAAAGATGAATTATTAGTGGCTAGACAAACACAAAAAGAATAATTATTTTCTTATGTTAGGGTTCATTGCAATTTGATTTACTTGACTAAGAATTGTTATGTACATGTTAATGATGATAGATACTATCGGCATTCATGGTTCACATGCGTACCATGGCCTCTTCGTACGCATGTATTGCTTCCGCCTTTGTGTTTTAGCGTGATGCAAGTATTGTACTTATTACTTTTACCCAAAAGAGGTATCAAAGCATTGCATTAGTTATGGCCAAATAATAGAAACGTCGGAGTGAAATCAAGTTGATTCCTTTTTTGCGACAACAAGTAGAGGCGCCGCTTGTGTTTTGGTTGCAAGAAAACAGGCCCTAGTCTACATATTCGACAATGATGAAGGTGAAATCTCTAATTCAGAATGAACGTTTGTTTGTGAATGTGCGGTGGTAATGCTCATGTTGCTCGTGGGTGGACCTCTAATACTCGAAGCTGCAGGAGACATCAATGTGAGAAGCAATGCATGTGGACTTTCCGGCTAAAGCTCTTCGGCTCCACCCTTCCTGGAGAGTTTCAATTTATGCCTGCCATGAGCCTTTTCTGCTAGGCAGGCATTTATTGAAGAGAAAAAGCAGAGTGAAAGCTAACTACTTATCTATAGAGCTCGATGGAATCGACAGAGAAATACTGACCCATGGCTTCTATCTGGGGGGAAGTAACTGTTTGCATTGTATTTCTGCAAGCTTTGACAACTATTCGATAGTGCCCAACTTTTGCTTCATGCGTATATGTTTATTATTTCCGCATATAAGAGCACCAATTGTCAGGTTTGGATTGTTTGTACTTTCGGGTTGAATGGATTACATGGTGTAATCAACTGACGAACTTTGCATTTGAATGTTGAAATCTCTCACTTAAAATTGACTCACTTCTCCAAGCATCATTATTAAGTGATGCATCCAATCCAATGTACAAAATACACTCGTGTGAAAGAGTCAATCTCCAGGATTACTAGAATCAATATGGCTAGTTAGATATATAGTGCCAAGGTGGCATTAAAGAACAAATACTATCTTCCAATAATAGAGATTCAAAATCTACAATTAAATGGTAGGTTTAAGATTATGAGATTATATTTTGTACTCTTGACAAGAGTATCATGTAGCCAAAAAACTTAATGATATATAGATATACAGGAATCTAAAATTGCTTAATTTTATCATTCATTCTCTAGGATTTATTGCCTCTAGAGGAAAAACTTTTATAGATGTAATAGCTTCGTGTTCAATCATATGCACCAAGATGGTAATCGTATATATGATTGTATGCATGTAAAATGTGCATATGTGATATTTCTATTCTTCTGTTTATAAATTATCTTTATGAGAGCTTCTTTGTCGACTTTAGCCAAATCTATTATAAGATTAACTTGCTTTATTAATTTATTTCCAAATCTCCACATCATCAATCTATTCTTTCCTGATGCATAATAAGTGTAGAAATAGTGACAACGACAATTGATAATATGACGAAACGATAAATATTACCAACAGAATAAATTATTGGTATTTGGTCCACTACGAGTGCAAACCACGTATTAAATCAAACTATGCACGAGCAGTCTTAGACGAGCTCATTTTGAAGAGACTACAGTTAAAATTTTCAAGGACTGAGAAAACAAGAAGAGAAGGCTGGGATCACGAGTATTACTGGAGTATGGAGAGACGCTATACTATTGATAGGAAACTAATAGAAGGCGATTTGTGTCTATCACTCATAACACCTTTGGCAAAACCCTCTATCATAGCTGTCATGTAGCCTTATAAAATTTGCTTCTACTACTGTTTAAGTAATTATAGAACTATGTTTGTAACTCAACATCATTATTAAACTAACAATCTAAACGAATGGAGGATATTGAGGCAACTTAGCATCAAAATTTAATAGTGTATGCGTTCCAAAAAGCAACTGTATTGCCTATGGACATCAGCAAATAGGCAAGACTCAATACATAGCACTCGATCAACGTGGTTGTAATGCCGATGCAGAACAAGTGCATTATCTGAGCACACTCTTTGAATGATACACCTTGTGTTCCTTACATGTGAAAAATCATAGGACCTTTTGAAGAAAGATGTTGAAAGAAATAGAATAGAGAGATACCATATGAAGAAAAATTAGTAAACAAAGCTATTCTGTCCTTATATTAAATGCTAATTCGTGCAAGAAATTAGCCGAAATTCAAGGCCTTGATAGGTTAGAGTATTTGTAATGGCAAACATCAAAGAGTGCACTTCAATGTAAAGGCTATAGCTTCCAAAATCCAAAGTCTAATGATATCATTTGTTAATTAGTGCAAGAAATTAGCCAAAATTCAAGTCCTCAATAGGTTGAAGTTCTTGGAAAGACCGGATATCTCTAGGCGCACTTCAATTGAAAGGCTCCTCCTTCCAAATTCCAAGAGTCTAAAGATATTGAATGCTAATGAATGTGAAAAATTGATCAAAAGTCAAGGTCTCAATAGGTTGGAGTTTTTGGAATATCTAAATATCATTGGATGCAAGCCACTCAAAACCATTCCAAAATTATCTAGATACGCTAATACAATTTGTATCATTTTTCTATCTTCAATCTCATATTATTGATAAATCCGAGTTCCACAAAGAGATGGCCACAACTTGCGCTGGGATTTTTTTGTTTTTTTTTTTTTTTTTGCTTTATGACTTTTTGACTTTTTTCTTTTTCTTTGATGTTGTTCCTATTGATTTTGCCATTAGAGTGATGGAGGATTGTTGGCTGGGCCGTCTCTTTGTGGGGTTCAGCGAACATAACATCAAAGAAAAAGAAAAAATTCAAATAGTCAAAAAGCAAAAAAAAAAAAAAGAGAGAGAGAGAGAGAGGGGCTGTTTGTGGAGTGAAGAGAAGGGAGAGAGAGACAGCTCCTCGAGAAGAACGCACGAGAAGAAGATAAAAAGGGGCAACGACTTTTTGGTCCATATTCAGAGGCCTAACATCCTTGGAATTGGCTCAATTTTCAGAATGTTGTTCGGAGATCTATAAGTTGATCAATTTTGTTCGTCGAAAGCTTTCTCCAAGTTGTCTCTCATTTTCTCCAATTGTGGTTAAGGTTTCATGTTCTATTTGTATTAATCCACCTTAATAATGATCAAATATTGTTGTATTGTCAATGTTACTAAGTTTTTGAGTAGCTCGTGATTTTTTCTCACATTGGATTTTCCACATAAAAATTTTGGTATTATTGTTGCCTTGATTTTTTAACATTTTAGTATTATATTTACTTATTTTGAGGTTCGAGTCCTGGAATACACAGCTAGTTGTTGCTGGGGTTGAGTCCATTTTGGCTAGCTTAATTTTGGGGAAGAAATTGATTGTGGATTGGATTAGTTCCTAGTGAATTGTTACCTAATATACTATCGGAGTATAAAATGTTTTTGGTGTGAAGAACAAGGTCACTAGAGCCCAATTGATACGCATTTGAGACCGTGCTTCTAGTGGGATATTAAAGCTCAATTGATATAGCTTTAGCTTTGTAACACATAATTAGCTCCAACAAAAGAAAAAAAGACATAAATGGTCCATAAATTTTAGTCAAAGGTGCAATATCATTAATAAACTTTTGATTTTTTTAATGTTTAATCTAAATCATAAGATATATAAAAATGTTCAATATCATCTCTCCATTAATTTAAATTTAATGAAATTTGCTTATATAGTTTCCAATTCATTATGATTTTGATCAATTTGATAACGGATGCATAAGAAAGGTGGCCACTATGGTTACAAGTTAACCCAACACTTTGGTAACCCAGCCCGTTTCGAAAATGTATACTTTTCTTCATGATAAATGAGCCTGGACAACAAGTTCCATCTGACATATGGCATGAGCTGAACCAGCTCAGCTCGCCCGTCAATCAAATGAGTCCGCTTTCGCTTTAGTAATCATGTCCGTGTCTCTTATTTTTCTCTCTCGACTGCTCCTCTTCTGCAATTTTCTCTGCATGATTTTCGGACTCTAGTGGACTTTCTTTCTCTCTTGATCTTCCATTCCTCGACTCACTCTTCAGCTCTATTCTTTCCTAATTAGCCTCAAGCCTTACTTTTGGTTTTACGAGCTCTAACCTTCACAAGCTCTCTTTCCGTTCACATTTTTCATCGACACTTCTTTACACTCCTTGCAAATTGTTCTAGGCCTGGCGCTACGTTTTTCAACTGATCGCAGAGCTTTTTAGCTATGGAGGTGTATGAAGGACTGCAACGCATGCTTCCGTTTCAACTTCAGTTCAACAAACCAATGGCTTATCAAGTTCAGCTCTTGGTCGTCATTCTTTCATGAGTTAACGGGCGATCGACTCGGTTCCCACTCAGTTTTGTGAAGTTTGCTCAATCTGCTCAATTTGAAAGGTTTGATGTCGACAATAACAACCCTCTTTTTGAAAGATATCCTCTGGCTTCCGAAAATGCTTAGGTAAAGTTAGCTTCAAGTTTCTTCAAGTTGCTCGATTAAGTGTAAGTGCTTAGGAATACAGCCACCTATCAAAATCTTCTCGATCACAGCATTGCTCACCTTGACCTGGTAGATGGACAAGGACTTGAGCGAAGTCTAGTCGATCCTTGACCATCTAGCTTTGATACCACTTATTGAGGGAAAAAGTATCGAAAAAGTCATAAACATATTGTATCGGTACCAATTCAGTTCTAAACCTTTTTATTGAATCAATTTAGCCTTAAACATTTTTCACATTGATACCAATTTAGTTCATCAAGCCAATTTAAGCTAGAAATTGTTGACATGAATGCCGATCGGGCAATTGGCACTAAAATGGACATTTTTAATAATTTTTTAATAATTTTTTGAATTTATTGATTTTTTTTTCTTTTTTTTTCTTTCCCTTTTGTTTTCTCCAATAGCCATTGCCAATCATCAGCCACAGCCATGGTCGGCGAGGGTCGGCCTTATCAAGCCACGCTTGGGCGAGGGCAAACGTTAGCCATGCCCTGCTAAGGCGAGGCCCCCCTCCCCGAATCTAGCAAGGCCGACCAAGGCATTTTGAGCAGAAACTATGGGCAATCAAAGACTCATTTATAACATGCAACGAACTTTAGAAATTGACGATAAGTATGCCTAACATATACAAATAAATAAACATCTATCCACATCTCAATTTTGTAGGATAGACAATTTTCATCACATTAATGTCTAAGATCAATGTGACACATGAGTAGAGGAACATTGCCATTTATGTGAGTCCTGTAAGGGCATACACAGTTACTTTTGAAAACATTCTTAGTAAATAAATTTACTCTCTTGTTTCTAATTAAATAATTAAAATAGAATATAAAATATGGTTGATTAATTAAAGCCCTCAACCTTCTACCCACAAGACTGCACTAATAACTAGCCCTAATATCCATTGAATCATCCCCTTTAAAAGCATTTCCTTCCACTTTCCAATCCCATAAAAGTGTCACACCAATGCGTGAAGTCCATGAGAGCATGCAATCTAAAATAACTAAGGCATGATAAACTAAACGCTGAAATAGGCAAAAAGCATCAACGTGGGTCCAGTAATTTTTTGCTAAATTTAGGCTAGATTCTTTTGTATAACTTTAAGTTTAACATGATTACCATCGTTTTGAAAAGTGTCTCTTAAAGTTTATTTGTGTTTTTCGTTTCCTAATGCATGGGAAAAACTAAAGAAAGGACAATTCACCATATCATAAAGTCGAAATATATTGAAAGACTAATTAGGAAGGAAAGTAAAATTAGTCATGGCAGAGCCAAAAATGCCAACTATCATTAGCCCATTAGTTGAAGGAGCATGGAGGCTCGGAAGCGACAATGGTAATACTGTACCTTCTTAACAGAAGCATTCACAAGTCGACAATTGGCAGCCATGCCTTATATACGATAAATTGTAAGGTGCTAGAATTATTAAAAGTATTTTATATATATAAAAAAATATAAATCATTAAAAAAGGGGAAAAATGGGGAAAAAAAAAAGTGAAGGGGGGTCCGGACCGCGAGGACAGAGACGCGAGGGCACGGCGAGCGTCTCACCGGAGTTGGTGGTCGGAGAAAGACCGGCAGCGACAGCTTGTGTGGCAGGAAGCCATGCGCGCCGGGTAGAGAGCTTAAAAGGGAGGATTTTTGGAGAGAAATAGAGTGAGAGAGGGAATAGACAAGGGTTGAGAGACCGTGAGAGCGACCGAGAGAGAGAGAGAGAGAGAGAGAGAGAGAGAGTTTGAGAGCGAGGAGCCCTCCGGCAGTCCGGTCACGCTCGAACCCCGTCTGACGACTCCTGGCCGCGCTCTCGAGCCGGTTAGGGACTCTCGGCCGACACCCCTGTTTGTGCCCCTGCCTTGCCCCGTTTCGGGCTCGCCAGACCAGGCTTCCTGGTTGTCCGGTTCGCGCGAGCACCGGCCCCATTCGTCTGCGCGCCGCTATTTTGGATCACTACTGCTTGTTGATTATTATTGCGAGTCCCGGCGCGAGTTGGTACTCGGTTTTCCCCCCCTTTCAGCCAGCGCGCTTCAAACGTTCGATGAAATGCCCGAACTGAACCCCGTTCGGTTTAATCTCTACTCGAAGTTATCGAAAGTGGTCTGGACCGTTCGAGGCCGTAGCGGCCCGTTGGGTCATCTCTTACGTTATTTTTCGTATGATGAACGAGCCCGGAGAAGAAGTTTAGCCCGACTTATGGCCCAATCCGGCCCGGCTCGGCTCGTATCCTCTCTCTCTCCTCTTCCTCATTGCCTCTCTCCCGCCTGTTCTTCCTCTCCCGCAATTTTCTCTGCAAAATTCTCAGGCTCCAGTGCACTTCGTTACTCTCTCGATCTTCTCTTCCAACAGGCTTTATTCTGGGGTTTTCGGGCTCTACCCTCCGCCATTGGCTCTCCCTCTCAGTTCGCATTTGCCACCGGACGCTTTGGCCGCTCCCGGATCTTTTTCGGCTATGGAGACCGACGAAGGGTCGCGGCACGTGCTTCCCTTTCAGCTACAGTTAGACAAACCTCTGGCTTCTCAGGTTCGGCTTCGGCCCGCCTTCTTTCGCGACCTAATAATGGGCGGGTCGATTCGATTTGTTTTCCCATTCGGTTTTGTGAGGTTTTTGCTCGATTTCTTCGGATTGGCAGGTGAAGATGGCGGAGTGGAATCCGGAGAAGGATTTGCTGGCGATGGTCACGGAGGACTCGAAGGTGGTGCTTCATTGCTTCACTTGGCAGAGGCTGTGGACGATCTCTCCTGGTAATTGCTTCGACTCAAGAAAGTTCTCCTTTTTTTTTTTCTTTTTTCTTTTTTAAATTCAGTGTCTTCCTTTCTTCAACAGTGGCTTGGTGTGCACCCTTTGAGTCATTGGCCTTATTCCCCCTTTGCTTTTCCTTAAATGTGCTACGATCTTTTTCCTCAAATAAACCACTTCAATTGCCTACCCCGTTCAAATTGCGTTTGATGGAGAGTTGGTGAATATAGGGGTAAGGTGCTTGAAAGTCTAAATGAGAACATGACATTGAACTAAGGAGTTGGCGTTTTACACAAAAATGAAGAGTGAATGATGGTAATGGGAGTGAAAATTTGGATGCGACATAGTTGCAAGTAAAGAATCCCAAGCTGATATTAGTTGAATGAAGGGATTTTTATTTACAAGCGCGATAGATTCCTATAAACTTTTAGACAAGATTGGTGCCTTAGGAGATTTCCAAAACATAACTGACAGTCATCTAGACCAACCGGAAGTGTACACTACTCCTGTATTGCCATCTTGCTGCCCTTTTTGGTACACCAGTCAAAGTGTTCACGAAGATAAAGAACTTGAATTTGAGGGGATGTCATTTATGTTAGATAGACTAGCTATGTCAGATGCAGAAATGCTAGATGCTCACATGGAGTCGGCAGGTTTAACCCCTGTTGTAAAAATGGTATCTTGGAGTTACCAAACACATTTTCTGGACCGTTTACATTCTCAAATAAAATGAGAACAGATTTCTGAGAATCTTTATCGGCCGAATACCTCCTTAGATTCTCAATCCCTTCCTGTCTGCAGTAAAAATGAACATCATCAAGTTGCTCAACAGGCTTCCGACATTGAAGATTTACTTCATGTTGTCCGGACATCATCATTGGTCATGCACAAGCAGTCAGCTGATGCCATGGACATATTTCATGAGAAGTTTGATTTGTTATGAAGCTTTATTAATGACCATGGTTAGTGGTCCTGTTAATACAGAGCAGTAGATGGCTTTCCATTGTTCTTCATTTGACTGTTTCTGTTTGCTTATCTAGGTCTTGGCTCTTCTCCTCAAGAGGAATTTTTGAGTCTTCTAGGTGGTGCTAGGACCAGTCCTACAGTCCATCAGTTTCTTGTTAATTCTCTGGGTGAAGTGGTACGACTGGTTTTTGAATCTCCAGTGTCACTTTTGGACTTTGGTTCTTTTTGTTGGTTTTATAATCTTAGTCAGCTGGTTTGTTCGATGATAGGGTATGAAGTGTGTATCAAAAGTTGGTTGTGCTACTGGAAAAGAACTTCTGCTGGTTGTCCTCAATCATCTACAGGTTTACGTTATTACCTTTGCATTTGGCCTTTCTCTCTGATAAATTATTGAGTTTAAGTATCACACAGAACAGTTATAGTAAGTTATGCTTTGCACATCTTGAGACATGCTGTATCTTTCAGAGCATCCTGATGTTAAACAGATAAAATAACTGGCGGGTGCTTAGATGATAGTGAATTGAGCCAACATTGATCTCATGTGATGCTTAACCTTGGTTATGAGAGCTTCTGTTCGCAACAATTTGTTAATGTACTTAGATGTAGGAATTTGTTAATTTATATTTTTTTTACCAACTATTTTTCCAGTTAGAGCGCCATCTTTTTAAGCTAATGACCATTTTTTGGGAGAGTAATGTTAAAGATGTTTAGTCCTAGTAAATGAAAATGGTTTACTAAGTCACATGCAATATAGATCTGTATTAGGTGTCGGTGATCTACTTGCCTAATTACTTGGATTTTACCATGAATGGGTTTTGTATGCTAGTCTTTGTATCCATAGTATTGTTCTGTTTTGGGAATGTGTTGGTATCCCTTTGGATCCAAAGTTTCTCTTGAACTTTTTAGATCTTGACTTTAGGCTGTAGAGGCACCCTTTTGTCACTATAAACTTACTCATAAAAGGAACTGCAACTGTGAGTTTTTTTTTGCTTTTTGGTCATACAACTGTGAGTTCATGGAGTGTTTTTGCGCTCAATAAAAACGTGCAATGTCCATGAACGGTGAAGGAGGAGATGCTGCAGGGATTCTGCCTGCTTCTGGAGGAAACGCCTGATAACCAGTGTTTTGGCCTCTTCATTTTAGGTTATCTGAAGCGAGGATATGTTCCCAAGTTGCTTCTTAATCAGAAAGAGAGACTCTAATCAGAACCTTCACTTTCCGGATGGCTTCTCATGGAAAATCCGTTCTACCACCAACAATCTCCCTATTGAGCAGCTTGTGGTGAGACTTTACCAGAAAGATTGCATCTAGGGTAGAACCAGTCGTGGCAAGGACTCGAGAGATTTCGATTGGTGTCCTTCACTGGTCTTGACGTTTATGACCTTCTCCAGCAGGAGTGCATCCCTTGGTAAAAGCAGCATTGGCAAGGCGAGCTTACATCCGTCACCTTCTACTTCTTCCAAGTGCAGGAGTTCTGCAGAGGGCAAAATTCCTCTGCATCACAGACATGAGGATGGCTGGATCAGACATGGCCTGCACATATATTGCTAACTAGACTTAGTGATCCATCCGAAGTGTTGATGAGGATTAAGCATAACAGGAATGATGTTTGCTGCTCGGCTAGAGAATGATTGCATATGTTCGAATTCGATACCCAATCATCACAAATTGGAAAATAAATAAAAAATGGTGCGCGGGAAGGGATTCGGTTTCGGACAATGATGGCAAATGACGTGGTTTGAGTATTTCTATCCGGCTGAATGTTTGGAGCTTGGGTGGTGATGGCTTGGTCAAGTTCGAGCAAGGCCAGTCGTCTCGACATTCAAGCAAGCGTGAATGTTTGCTCTTGTGAGATGTTGATTTGAATTCATTAGCATATGTTTTTTAATTCAAAAGTAAATGAGGATGGATTATCGCATTCCTTTTGACAAATTACATTCGCATCTATGTGATGTCCCATGACCCCTCCTACGCTTCTGTACTAGCTCTGCTGGAACAGAGTGAAGCCACTTCGTTCTATTGGGGGCGTGCAACGAGATTACCATTGAGTGTATGGACCCAAATTAAATGATATCGTTTCTCAGACAATCCTGAGGATCATGCCATATGTGATGTTATTTGTAAAATGACGTAAATTAAGGTATTTTTTGTTCTCCAAAAAAATGAGTGATTTAGAAAATACCTTCTTAAAAGTTATCACTTGTATTGTTAGAAATAATCGATCAATGAGATATGTCTCAATTATCCAAACATTTTCATGCACAACGAGAATTTTTCGCATTAATGCATTTTTGTAACCGATTAAGTGATTAATTTTTGAAAAATATTTTTTCAAATCCTGTTCTTTCCACGAAGGATTGCGGCTAGCAATTCAATACCGGATCATTATTTCAGAATTGTTCTTGGCTTTACTTTTTTGATCAGAAATCGAGAGCAATAGATATGTATCTCACTCACTGGTAGATAAAAGCGCAACGATTTGATCCGTCGCAAATTTTGTATGATCTCAACATACAAGCATAGGCTATAAGATCATAACACGAATGGATAGACTGCTCGATCCGTGCTTAACTAATAAATTTTCCTCCTTTATATATATATATATAAGCAATGACGAATGTTAGCGTGCAAGATTGCATCATTTTTCTCTACAACGGCAGAACCCACCTAATCAAAATTCTTGTTCCCAACCAAAAAAAAAAAATTGTAAAAAGCAATAGGATTTCATAAGAGAAATGCCTAAATGCTTATTAAGCGACTATGTGAGGAATTTTTGCTTTTTACAAATTTTCTCTTTCATTTTTCCATATTCTTTTTCGTGTTGCTGTGCTGTTCTGTCTGGAGTTTTTTTTTTTTTCTTTTGTTCATTCTGAGAATATTTGCAATTTTATTTCTGGATAATTTGTAGAGCAATTAATCAAACGTTGATATTAGGTATAAGCAATGTGAAAAAATGAATGAACATAAGACAGACGATGACGTATTTTTGCGACCAGCGAAGGAGGGGTAGCCGGCGCGTGTTTCCGATTCAGCTTCAAGTTCCGATGAACCGCTTTGGCTTCTCAGTTCGGCTCCCGTTCAGGCGTTCTATCTGGGACCTCCAAATGGGCGGCGGCGATTCCATCGTTTTTCGATTCGATTCTGTGACGTTTTGGCTTGATATCTTCCAATTGGCGGGTGAAGATGGCGGGAGTAGAATCCGGCGAAGGATTCGAGGGACTCGAAGGTAATTGCGTCAAATCGAGAAATCTCTCTCTCTCTCTCTCTTTTCTATTCAGCGTGTGAAGTGCTTGGAAGTCTTAAACGAGAACATGATGTCGAACTGAGGAGTTGGCGTTCGAAAGAAAAAACCAAGAGTGAATGAAGGTGATGCGAGTGGAAATCTAGATTCTGTTCTAGTTTATGTGGTGGTGATTGGACTTGATATTAGGATTATATTGGGTTGTTCATGTGCACTGATATTTGTTTTGGCGGTATCTAGTTTTGTTTGGTCATAAGGAAAGTAAACTCGTATTAACTCAGGATATTATCATCATTCTTTAAAAAGAAATGGATAGTTAAGGTAGAGCAATTTCAAGGCAGTTTTCTTAGAAATAAATTTGAAATTTACATGATGGAAGAACTTTCCTGCCGATAATTTTAAATGCTTGAGTTGACTTTCGAGAGTTGCCATAAGCTGAACAACATGATGCCTCATACTTCGAAGCCAACTTGTAATTTTCATACTATCTTTCAATAAAAAGCCTCTAGAAATCTGTTAAGTTTAGATGTCGAAAGTTGCGAGGCAAATTTGTTGCAAAATTTTGAACATCGTCACATGATTCACACGTCACTTTTGTTCTCGATTGTTTAAGGCCTGCTTAATTTTAGAAAATGCCTTTTGTTTCCATTTTCATAGAAATTGTTTTCAATGTTTTTTTAACAAAATATCTGTTCAATGAAAATGATATATGTCATTAGGGATGAAAATTGTGAGAATATGCTTGGCTTACATCACATTCAAAAAATAGGCTTAGTTATTCCAAAACTCCATGTTTGCATGTGGAATGAAAATACTAAAAAGTCATCTTAAGTTTGTGATTTTGATTTTGAGAATTTTTCTTTTATTCATCAAGTGCTTTTGGAGTGTTACCAAACACATTTTCTGGTCTGTTTTAATTCTCAAATGAGGATCAAGAATCTTTAATAGGGAATTGTTAGCTTCAACTAGCCAACATCTGTCAATCTCAAGCTCTTTCAAGTTTCTCGATGAAATGTAAGTGCTTAAGAACAAGACCATCCATCAAAATCTTCTTGATCACGTCATCACTCACCTTGACCTGGCAGATGGACAAAGACTTAAAGCAAAGTCTCTAATACCAGTTAATGGATGCGAGAGCGAGGTGCTAGTAATATGAGAAAATTATAATAGGTAACTTGAAACACACATATACCGATACAAACAAGACACACAAAAAAAAAAGATTGTTTCACATTATGAGTAGCAAGACCACACCTCACTATTATAGTTGAATTTCTCGCACCACTATCAAAACACTCGGAGCAAACTAGCTCATAGAAAGACACATTCTCTAAGGCTTCATTTGTGTCTCGAAAAATCAATAATTGGAAAAGATCTTTTTCCTAATTTTGACCATTTACATTTCCCAGAAAAAGAGAAAGCAGAAAATATTTTCATAATCAACAAAAAAATTTGACACGAATTGTTGTTAATAATGAAAAATACTTTTTTATCAACTCATTTTTAAAAAATAAAGATGATTAAGTTTAAGAAAATATTTTCTAAATTATTAATTTTTTGTGGAAAAACGGAGTCGTGCTCTTCATTTTACAGTAGGTTTCTCTCGCGAAGCCCAACTCTCTTTCTCTATTGTTCTGAAGTTCACTGGTTCCGTGGCTTACTCCTAAACTCCACGTCAAAATGTGTTCTATGTTATTACTTTAACATATTACTTTAACGTTACCCTCACAACTTCTCAACTAGGAATCTTCCTGCAACAATCCCTTATCATCACAATGTGTTCTTCTCTAATCTCTCTTCGGAAAGATTCTGAATTGCTCAAAAGCCGCATGATGCATTGCAAATGGAAGCTTGCTCAGCAAACATTTAGCTGCTAATAGAGATGGCAATCTGTGTTTATGGGTCCTGTCTCCCGATGTCAAATTAACGGTGGACTGCTAGATAGGTCATTCTGACTCTCTGAGCATAGAAACTTAACAAATCTTGTTAGAACACTCTTTTCGAACATGCCCCCTTTGTTAAATAGATCAACAAGGACATGAGATGAATAAACCTTTGAACTAATTAAAGTGAATTTTTTCGTTTCAATCCAAACATGACCGACACAGCATGAATAACTTGCTAAAGTACATCAATATGCATATAATGTCATATAATTTTTAAAAAGAGTAGCTGTAAGCTTACAAAATCCTAGGTTTAGATGATATCTTGTATCTTATATATTCCCATTAAACTAATTAAAGTGAATGGTTCATTCCAATCCAAACATGACCGACACTTGTACAATACATGCAATATGCATATAATGTCATATAATTTTTAAAAAGAATAGCTGTAAGCTTACAAAGTCCTAGGTTTAGATGATATCTTGTATCTTATATATACCCATTTAACTAATTAAAGCAAATGGTTCATTCCAATCCAAACATGACCGAGACAGCATGAATAACTTGTCCGATATGTACAGTATGCATATCTTCATCAATGTCATATAATTTTTAAAAAGAATAGCTGTAAACTTACAAAGTCCTTGGTTTAGATGATATCTTGCATCTTATATATACCCATTTAACTAATTAGATTGAATGGTTCATTCCTATCCAATGATGACTGAGACAGCATATAGAAGCAGTCATCCATGACATGCTCATTTTCATCAAATTAATAGTTTCTTTCTATTATTTAAAGTGACATATGTCCAGTTCAGTCATATTAGGAAGGTAATAGTTCGGGTGACTCCTAAATGATAGAATTTGCGTGTGCCTCAATTATGCTTGTGGGTGGAAAAGTTCGTAGATTACCAGTTATGTCATTAAGCCAGCTGTTTGGTCATGGGTACAATTGCTCAGAACTTGGCTGATGCTGCTGCCATAAAGTTTCTTTGCAATGCCTACCAATTTACTAATCATTATCCATTTCATGGATTATGTTTTGCTCTGAAGAGCTTATTTTTACATATGAATGTTATCTTACCAATCTAGCCGTCTTTATGGAACCATGGATATGCATTGTGCTGCTTTTTTATGCTATTGCTTGCAGCAGTTAATTGTACTGTGGTATATTTATTTCTAACTCAGTATAATTATTAAGCAGAATGGAAACTGTTAAGAAGATTGAAGTCCCATGTGGCAGTTCTGTGGTGTGTCTCAATTTGGAGGAGGATGCCCAAGTGAATAGAGTATGCATCTTTCAACTTAAAAAAATTCATCTGACTTCTCGATCTTGATTCTTAACAGACAATATTTTATTGTTCATAATGTTCTATCTAATGCTTTGTTTGCAGTTAAATAGTTATTTTAGTCTGGTTTACTAAGATATTTCTTTTCTCAAACTTAGAATTATTCAACAGCTTTAATATGGGTTTATGGAAGGTTTTTTGAAAACTTATGTTTGGTGTCAGCTGTGAGTTGTTAATTTACTGATTGTTGACTTGACTCCTTAACTTTAATCTCTTGTTATATTTATCTTCTTCTTCTTCTTCTTTTTCCCCCCAATTGGATAGATAATAATCCATTTTTTAGTAGGACACTTCTGGCAACTCTCTGACATTTGAAGATCACACTACTCATTTCTTCCCTCCAGCTCCAAGAGTTCCTCGCATGCCTGGCGTAGCACCTGGAAACTGGTTTAACTGACGATGGTCAAGATTCATTCGTAGAGCTCTCAAATTCTTCCAAGCAATGTTTGAATATGCTTTGCAGTGGAGATAAAGATGGGGCTTTGTGCTTTAGTATATTTGGTGTCTTTCCAATCAGAAATGTTGTAAGCCTTCTGTCTGTTCAGATCAAACATTTAGCTATATATTCTATTAGATTCAGTCAACGACTACTTCTTTCCTTTCTTGCTTACATAGAGCAGTCTTTTTAATAAATGGATCTGATTGCAGAAATCAGTATTGCCTGAAAGTAATGGGCTGGTTAATCAAATAACTATACTAGGTGAAGTTATTCTTGTAAAGTTCTAGATTTCACTTCTGTTGGTCACTTCAGAGATGACACCTCCGACTTCAATATAGCACAATTATCCAAAGCTTTTGTTGTTTGCCCTGAGTGCTCCTTCTACCTATACTGCAGTTGAAGCACCTAAAAGTTTGGTGTTTTTCTGGGTTAGTCTGCTGTACAGACTTTCTGCTTTTGTTTTAGACTTTTGAGTTTCTGCTCTTTTTAGGGAGATTGAGAGAACCTATACGACCGTTGGTTGGGGAAAGTGTTCTGTGAGTTTGTATGCTTGTGTATAGGTAGTTCTCTGTGTGTGTGTGCAGCTACTAGAAGATTTAGAATTTTAGGAACTCTTCTGAACTTTCCTGCACGTTTGGGTTTGGTACTGTTTCAACGTGAAAACATGATGAACTTCTCTCTACAAACATTTGATTAGTCTAGAAACGTGTGCTGGAGAATTGTTCTAATCAGTATCAATTTAGTTCCTATCAGTTGTCTCTTTAGTTTCATGGAGCAAGTCCCTTATAATTCCTTGTTGGGACTCTCCCAAATGGACTCCCTTGGGCCCATTGCGTATCACTAGATCTATAAGTGTGGAATATGGTTTCCCAATTGGGAGGTTTTTTCAGATCTATGTACAAGTTTGTGAATTGTCAATGATGATTTGATCACAATGTCTTGACTACAGGTAATTTTCACTTTAAGATGAGATATTTTAGATGGAAAATTGAACATGATTGGTAGGAAATCATTTGTTATGAAAATTGATGTAGCTCATTTAGTTCAATGTTGAGTTTCTGGGTTGTCCTTTTTCTTTTTTTCTTTTATCGAAAAGATGCCAGTGGCATGACTACTAAGTTTCTTGCTCCATAAATTCGGTGCAAGCATAGGAAACTGTCCAAACCATTCTTGTCCACCGACTTCCTCCCTATTGAGCAGCTTGTAGCGAGACATTACTGGAAAGATTGCATCTATGCTATGCTAGAACCAGCCGTGGCAAAGACTCGAGAGATTTTGATTGGCGTCTTCCACTGGTCTTGGTGTTAATGACCATCTTCTTTAGCAAGGGTGCATCTCTTGGTAAAAGCAGCATTGGCATGGCAAGCTTACATTCGTGGCTGTAAGAAGAACGGGCTGTGAACCCAGCGATCTCCACGCTCTTGCCGAGCCAAGGACGTGAAGTTTTGCAGTGTGCAAAATTCCTCTGCATTGCAGGTATGGGGAATGGGCAGATTAAACATGGCCTGCATATTTTAATGGTAACAAGACTTAGTGATCCATCCAAAAGAATGATGAGGATAAAAGGAGACATGAATGACGCTTGCTGCTCGACTGTAGAATGATTGTGTACATTAAAATTTGATGTGCAATTATCACAAATTTGGGGAAAAAAGAAAGGCGCATGGAAAGGGGCTGGATTTTGGGCGGTGATGGCAAATGACTCCGTCAGAGTATTTCTATCTGGCCGAGTGCCTGGAGGTTAGTTGGTGTTGGTGATGGCAAATGGCCTGGCCACGTTTGAGTTTGCCCTGTCATCTCGACATATTAAGCATGCATGAATGTTCGTTCTTGTGAGATGTCGATTTGAATAATTCATTAGCATATATATGTATATTAATTCAAAAGTGAACAGGAATTATTACATTGCTTTCTTCCAAATTACAATTTCAACAACTAGATCTATCACCACATTCACATCGATGTGATGTCCCACGAGTTCTTCCATTAGGCCACTTTGTTTTGTTGGGGTGTGCCATGAGATTACCATTGAACACATGGACCCAAATCAAACAATACCATTTCTTAGACAAATTTGAACACATCATATCATATATGACATTATTTATAGATTACATTGAGGCTTCTTTTGTTTTGCAAAAAGATGAATGTTGGAAAATACCTTCTTAAAAATGATCACTCGTATTGTTTGAAATAATTGACCAAAGAAATAGATCTCCATTATCCAACACAATCTTTTTGCATTTGCTTATTTTCGTAATTGTATGGGTGATTATTTTTTGAAAAATATTTTTCAAATCATTCGCTTTCCATGAAAGATTTCGGCTGGCAATTCAATGCAGGTCACTTTTCCGAACTTGATCTCAGCTTTTTCTTTTCGATCGGAAATCGAGTGCGATAGACATGTGTCCCACTCGCCGGTAGCACACAAGCGTACATGCAATCTATGTGTAGTCTGAAGATCAAAACATGAATAGGCGGACCACTTGATCTAGGCTGAACTTATACATTTTCCTCTCTTTTTTTCTAATCAACCACGACGCACGTTAGCCTGCACGAGTGCATCATTTTTGTTTACGGCAACAAAACCCGTCTAATCAAAATTATCGTTCGCAACCCAAAAAAAAAAAAAAATTGTAAAAAGTAATAGGATTTCGTTAGGGAAATGCCTAAAAACTTATTAAGCGACTATGCCAAGAAAATTTACGATTTTTTTCAATTGGCTTCTTTTCTCATTCATTTTTTTCATCTTCTTTCTTCTTCGTTTTTTGCGTTGTTGTGCTGTTCCGTTTGGAGTTTTTTTTTTTTTTTGTTCTTTTGTTCATTTTGAGAATTTTTGGGATTTTATTTCTGGATAATTTGTAAAGCAATTAACAAAAGTTCATATCAAGCATAAGCAATGCCAAAAAAGGAACTCCGTGATTACATAATACTGTAGCAATTTCAAAGAACAAACTATTGTGTACTTTCAAGAGATTACTGACCATCGATCCAACCAATCTTTGCCATATCAAGCATTACAAACTTTCTTCCACCAGAACAACGAAGATTATAACAAAGTCCGGTACTTTTCGAAACTAAAGATTATAACAAAGTCCGGTACTTTTCGAAACTAGTCAGTAAACAATTACATGCGTTCTAAAGAACTCACAACT
The DNA here is from genome assembly GCA_017140395.1 of Eucalyptus lansdowneana. Taxonomy (NCBI): domain Eukaryota; kingdom Viridiplantae; phylum Streptophyta; class Magnoliopsida; order Myrtales; family Myrtaceae; genus Eucalyptus; species Eucalyptus lansdowneana. The sequence goes on along the minus strand of CM029487.1, from coordinate 42,384,215 downwards.
TATTTGACCCGATAAAATGGAAGGTAAGGAATAGAGAAATTGAACGGAAAAATAAAATGAAATCGACAAGGGAGTAGAGTCAAATGAGGGTTTCTTTGTTTCGTATTTGGTCGTGACCGTGAAAGTTAACCTATTAATTAAGAAAATTCTTTACCAAAAGAAAAAAAGCAAAAGATTCATATTCCAATGTGAAACATGGTCTTAAAATAAGTAAAAGAGAGGGAAAAAGAAAAGGATATTTCAATTTTCAATTTTCAAAAATAAAAGAAAAAGAAAAAGAAAAAGATCCGCCCCTACCCCCTTCCTCCAACTATCAGAACTCAGGTTCGGCTCCCTTTCGACCTTCTTTCTGCGACCTCCTAATGGGCGGTGGCGATTCGATGTTTTCTGATTCGGTTTTGTGAGGTTGTTGCTCGATTTCCGCCAATTGGCAAGTGAGGATGACGGAGTGGAATTTGGAGGAGGATTTGTTCCCGACTGTTTAATGCCTGTAGTTTCCGTCTTCATAGAAACTGTTTTCGAATTTTTTTTTTTTTGACAAAATGTTTGTTAAGTGAAAATGATAAATGTCATTAGGGATGAAAATTGTAAGAATATGCTTGGGTTATGTCACATTCCAAAAACAGCCTTAGTTATTCCAAATCTCCATGTTTGCATTTGGAATGAGAATACTAAAAAGTCATCTTCAATTTGTGAATTTGATTCTTAGAATAGTTTTCCTTTTTATTCATCAGCTGCTTTCGGAGTGTTACCGATCGCATTTTCTGACCTGTTTTAATTCACAAATTGAAATCAGAACGGACTTTTGAGAATCTTTGTCAGCTGAATGCCTCCCTAGATTATCAATCTATTCCTGTCTGTAGAAAAAATGAACTTCATCAAGTTGCCATCAAGCACGCGCTATTACATACGGGCGTGTGTATGAAAACTGCAACTGAGCACTCAACCAGGTAGGAGTGGATCAGCACCAGCTTATGGGGACAAGAAGGCCTTATCATACAGCAACCTTTAGCTGAGGTGAACTATTATACACATAGGGTATCAAAAAGGAAGAGCGACCAAACAAAATCAACTCGCACCTCAAGGCCCAAGCTTCCGATTGTGATTTTTGCGAAATGTTGCAGCTGCTCCAGAAGTCTCCTCAACTGGTCAGAGAAGCAGCCGGAAAAAGCAGTTGGCTTGTCAAAATGCAATTTGGCCTCGGCCAATGAGGATCCGCCACTCAGTCTAAAGCCTATGAGGGAAAACCCACTGGTCAAACACGTTGAAAGCATATTCGGAGCCGATATATGGAGGGGCCAACTATAAAACACTTCAATCACCAACTCTTTTAGACATCTTGAATCAATCCGGACGTCGCACGGGTCATACAAGAGGCGCAATGTAAGATTAAGGAACAGGGCACCCGCTCAGGATTCTCATAATCCCAACATAACATCATGAAGGCACAATTTTCTTGAGTGAAGGCAAGTCGATGATGATATATCATGAAAAACAACATCTAAATACGTGCGACCTCACCAGCGATGCGCAATTGCACAAGAATTGAGGTACTACGTGATACCAGTGTCCAAAGACCAAGGAAGCCTCTTCCACTTTGCGCTCGGGTGCAAAGCAAAACCACCGTTCGAGCTCAATGGGGATGTACAAATCAGAAATAGTAGCAGCAAGATGGAACTGCTCTACCGTAGCAGCAGTACAGAGTCACAGTGCTCTGCTGATCGAAGGAACGACACCCTCTGAGGGGAAGGAGGGATCGATGTATGGAGTGGAGGTCGAAGCGAAACGCCATTGCCTGGACAACACGCTGGAAGGGCAAGAAGGAGAAGATGTGGTGGATTATGGCGTCAGGCAAGAGGGTGATGGAATCAACCTCCTCCGCCTCTGGTGGAGAGATTATGGTCGGCGTCTGGCGACGCCATCTCCCCGGCATGAATGGATTGGGCGCGGGACTTGGAGGGTTTATGAAGGTGTTAGTGGATTCAAATAGAAGTCAAATCAAATCACTGAGATCCACACAAATCCGATTTCGAATATCTTTGTCATGAGATTTTGAACATTATAGCTTGGTCTTAGTAGCATCATTGTAATGAGATTTGGAGAGTTATTTTAATAAATGATTCCATATTATGGTAGCATGAGAAAATTATAACTTATTTTTAGGGCTATCTTTAAATTACCTTTCTATCAATTATTTAGTATATACTTTTTCTATTCATCTTATAGTAGCCAATAATGTTATTGAAATTCTTGGACCGAATTGTGAAGTCGAAAAATGCTTTAAATTGTCTTTGTATCATTGAGAAATTATTTATATGACGTTTTTAAGTCAAAAATAGTTCTTACTACTGCCGGATAATACAATAAAAAATATCAAATTGATATTAAATGAAACATTTAACTCAAACTAATTCTCATCTTACATAAAATCTCTAAGTAATCTAATGTAACACATTTATTCCAAACTCATTTTCCTTTCATGAAAAATCTCAATCCCTCACCCAAATCTACCCTCCATGTAAGACTCAAACCGTTAAGAAATGATATATTTGGTTAGGGACACCATTTTGGAATTTTTAGTGAGATGAAAATTAATTAGGGTAAATGTTTTAGGCTACAAGTTTGGAAATTTTTGTAAGACAAATATTAATTTGGAATAAATGTGTCGTGAGGTATCAATTTGGGATTTTTAATGGTATTAAATCAATTATTTAACGGATTATATGCCTCCTAATATGAAGCAAAAACCAATTAAAAAGGAAATGATACATGTTTTCCTAGATTGCAAAGGATAGTGTGTAATCACCATAATCGAAGTAATTACGTGTAATATAAGGAGACAGAGCATTGTTCATTTGTGGAATAGGCCTTCTTCAAAATTCCAAATTAATTAGCATAGGTCGATTTTAGGAAACAAATACTCAATATATTAGTGCAGAATAATATATATATATATATATATAGAGAGAGAGAGAGAGAGAGAGAGAGAGAGAGAGAGAGAGAGAGAGAGAGAGATTTTCAAGTTGCCCCGTAGGATTTTGTTTATTTAATAGTTTCTTTAATACAAAAATTAAATATTTATGATTTGCTTTCTAAGAGACTTTAAAATTTTATTTTTGTTATCGTTCCTTACCTTTCCTATTTCCTTTACCATAACAAAACTAATTAAGGCTCTGTCCTTTATACGGAAAATATGATGTTTAAAGAAAATGTTTTTCAAAAAGCCATTTTCCAAGAAAACAACAATATTTTCCTATGTTTAGTTGAAACTTGAAAATTAAGTAGAAAATATTTTCTAACGTTTAGTAAGAAAAATATTCTTCTCCGAATACTCTTTTCCACTATTTTATTATTTTATTATTTTAAATCGATTATTGGTTATTTTTTTATGTTCTTTTTTCTTCTTCCTTGGTCGGTTGCAGGTCATGATGGTGATTAGTGACCGACCCATGGCCGATATAGGCAAGCTCGAGCCTTGCCATAGGCTGGCGAGGCTCTAGCTCACTAGATTCTAGCAAGGTCAAGCCTCACCTAATTCGGCAAAACCGATCTTGCTTGAGGCCAATGAGTTGGATGAGGCTCAAGCCTCACCCAAGGTTACTAGAGCCTTGCCGACCACTAGTGAGCTCGAGTGATGTTCGAGCCCCACCCAACTTGCCAGAGCTTGGAACTACCCTGGTGAGGCCCAAGCTTGCCTAAAACCTCAAGCAAGTTCCGGCATCATAGGATTAGGCAAGGCTTGAGCTTGCCCTTGGCCGATCGTGTGGCCATCACCATTGCCAGTGATCAACTAATGAAGAAGAATGAGAAAAAGAAACAAAAGGGGAAAAAATAGAAAAGGAAAATAAAAAATAAATAAAAACTTGATTTTTAAAAATATGTAAAAATTAAAAATTAAAAAGGAAAATGTGATTTATTTAAAGAAGTAAGGTGAAAGAAGATATGGAAAATGTGTTTCTTCACTTGAAAAATGGAAAATATTTTCCTCTATTTTAGAAGACTTTTTTCTATTGATGGAAAATGTCTTCTTACATCAGTTCATTTTCCGTGAAACGAAGATAGAAAAATTCAGAAAACATTTACCTAAAAGTTATTTTTTTGTGAAATAAATGGAAGTTCTAACAAATTTCCCATTTAGTTAATTTATGTTTCATATTGCATATGTGCATAATTTTAGATGAACTTGCGCATCAAAGAATTCATTCTATTTATCTAAAGTTGTCAATAGTCTCGACGCACCTTATTCAATTTGCATTTCAAATAGATATGAATATGGCCTATGAAGAAGCAAAAATTACAAATTGATATAAGTACTTTTCTTCTCATCCTTCTCGAATAATTAGCATGAATTAGATCGAGATATCTAATCTTCTTGTCTGCAATAATAAAGCAACAACAATTTTTTTTTCCTATGGGAAAACCATGCTATCTACCAAAGTTACTAGATCAATCTCCACCATATGAGCAGCATACATGTAAACAAACGGATAATCCAGAAGTGAACTTAGAATCGCCTTGTGCTTTCTAGTGAATAAATTCCACAAAAATATCCTTTGACTGCGATCTTCAGCATTAGCCTCAACAAAATAGATCAATCTATTGTACGAACCCACAACACCATAATAGCCCATTGAGCTAATAAATGGAACTTCAATTTCCGACTGAGAAGCCGATGTAAGAGACTTTTGTGGATATAGAGAGCTCCTTTGATCGCTAGAAAAGTACCAATCTGTAAGAAGAATATACCAATTCGTGCCACTCAAAGCCAAGTGCTTCAAGTGCAAGGCCATGAAGTCAAGATCTTCAATTGTGCAAAGCCACAATTTGGAGACACATTTGAATCTCATGAGAGGCTTCACCGGTAATCTCTTGAGAATTTCGAGCACCATCTCATGAGGGAGGTTGTTCTCCAGCCTCATCATCCTTGGAGCTAGGTGAATCAAGGCAAAAAGCTCTAAACAAAGGTTGATTTTGATGGGATGAAGAGTAATTTTTGTGAGATCTAAATGTTCTAATCTCCGGGAAAAGGATTAAACATTGCTCACCATACTTAATCTTTGTGTTGTGGTTCAATTTTGTAACCCTAGACTTCTTATATATTGGTCTTTAAAGGGAAACAAATCTCAAAGTCTGAAGAGAGGGAAAGAAATCTCAATATCAGGGGAGAATTTAGTTGTGTTAGATATAGTGGAAGCAGATCTATTCATCCATCTATGTCTCATGGTTGGAACGCACGAACCACTAAACCGCACAGAGACCCTCGAGAGCCATTTTCGAGTGATCACACTGGTGATTTGCACGGTTTTCAACCATGAGGGGTGGTGATCTAATTGGCCCAAGAACCCCCAACGGCCTCTATTGTACTAATCTATCTACAAATTGCCTAAGCAAGGGGACATTATAGGAAGTTCGGGATAAGAACACTATGAGTGCTTGAATTTTCGTACAGCACTTACTTGAGTATTGAAAATCTTAAAATCGATGACTTGAGTATCATTAGCAATTTATCTCATTGGAAAATCCAATGTGATATTAATTAGGAACAAATCATATGATATGGCTTGCTAGTGAGATGAAGTCAGCAATTGAGAGAGCAAACGATGTTGTTTAGACATCTAATTGGAGAATCCTAACCTAGTTTAAAGAAATTGGGGAATGATTCATCTTTTCTTCTTGACCCTTACCAAGCCCTAATACTTCATAGTGGGCCAAAACACTTTATCAATATAGGAGTAACGGCTCACCGTCATATAAAACAAACCAAGATAAAAGTCAACCTTTTTACTACTGGGGCTATGAAGTCTTAACAAAGATTCGTTGGGTACCAAGCCCTGATTTCTCCCTCCACGCCGTCGCTATTTCGCATGCCTTTAGTCTCTATCGAGTCAGAAAGATGACATTGAGTGAGTGAGTGAGTGAGTGAGTAACGTAAGACAGAGGAGGCGCGCAAGAGGAAGCTTTTTCTTCTATGGGTTCTACGACTTCATAGAGGAAACTTTTGGGGAGACAGAAATTTTATCGTTTGACAAAGCATTTAGAGAGAGACATTGCCGTTTAAGTAGAGGAAGTATTTAGAGAGAAGGCGAGAGGTACATACATTTTTCAAACTCGCCATGTTGGACAAAACGTTGGACTTAGAAAACCACGTTTGAATATAAAATTAAATAAAAAAGTCACCTATAACGAATTGTCGAAATAATCACTCAAATGAACGATTTTACACCGATGTGGTACTCAAGTGAGGAGAAAAAAAAATTATATCAGTCAAGTGAATGCCACATGACAGTTATGGCAATATTAGGGTTCTTATTCCTAAGAAGTTCATATGGAATTTCATAGAATACGGTTGCTAGTACATATCTAGTAAAAAGATACAACAAGCATATCGGCGTTTTCTCCAATAAGCTTTCATTACCCTCTATCCGTTGATTAAGTTGACTTTTTACATATTTGTTTAAAAAAATGTACCACGCACCAAATAGCCAAAGGGCGCAATGACCCCCACTGACTGGGGGTGTCAAAAATGCCCAAACCAACTAGACTCGAACCGAATATTTTGGGTATTTTCAAGTCGAGATTTGTGTCGATTCCTGTAATATCTCAAAACATTGGGCCTCATGGAGGTTCCATGTGGGTAAAAAAAAAAAAATGCTTTTGGATTTTCACTTGCATGAACGTGATCATCGTCATTCGAGCAAATGAGGATAGTCACATTCCTTATTCCAAATTACGTTTTCAATAATTAATTCACCCCATTCGCACCAATGCGATGTCTCATGAGTCTGGCGAGCCGGGACCCTTTAGCCTCCATGGGCCCGAAAGGGCGGTTTTCGGGCGTTGTTTGACAAGGCTGTATAGTCTTAAAGTCCAGCCCAGCCCGGCCCGGCCCGGCCCCGTTGGACCTCCTTCCCCCTTTACTTTGCCATTCTTCGTCTCACTCTTCAACTGCCTCCGTCATCACTTCCGTACACTACGTTTCCGAGCTGCTTGCGGGGCTTTCTAGCAATGCAGACCGACGAAGCAGGGTCGCCGGCGCGTGCTTCCGTTTCAGCTTCAGTTCCGACAAACCGCTCTGGCTTCTCAGGTTCAGCTCTCGTTCGAGCGTTCTTTTTGCGACCTCTTAATGGGCGGGTCGATTCGATTGTTTTCCGACTCGGTTTGATGAGGCTTTGGCTCAATTTCTTCCGATTGGCAGGTGAGGATGGCGGAGTGAATCCGGAGAAGGATTTTGATGGCCATGGTCACGGATGACATGAAGGTGTGGGTGCTTCGTCGCTTCAATCGACAGAGGCGGTGGACAATCCGTCCTGGGTAATGCTTCGAGTCTAGAAAGTTCATTTCTTCAATGATGGCTTGGTGTGCCCCTCGAGTCACTGGCGTTATCTCGTTCTACTTCTTTAGCTTTTCCTAAATGTGCTGCGCTTCCTTTTTTGCCACAAGAACAACTGTAAGTGGCAATCTAGCTTGGATTGCGTTTGATAGAGAATTGGACGAAAATAGAGGTATAAATTACTTGGAAGTCTGAATGAGAATGTGGCGTCGAACCAAGGAGTTGGTCTTTTACACAGAAACGAAGAGTGAATGATGGTGATGCGAGTGGAAATCTAGACATGACTTAGTCACGAGTAAAGAAGGGATTCTTTTATAGGCACACTAGATTCTTATCTACTTCTCGACCAGGATGTGACCTTGGGAGATTTTTTCCATAGCCTAGATCTGCACCGACCACAGGCGTACCATACTCTTGTATGGCCATCTTGTTCCCCTTCGTACGCCAATTAAAGTGTCCATGAAAATAATTAACATGAATTGGGGGGATGCCATTTATGCTAGATAGACTAGCTGTGTTGGATGCAGAAATGCTTGATGCCCACTTGGAGTTCACAGGTTTAGCCCCAGCAGAATGCCATCTAAATGTCAACAGGCATCTAAAAAGATCTTAAATTTCTGATGGTGATTCTCTCAATGTAATTTTGCTGCCGACTCCTCTTCTTTTACTGATTGAGCATTCTTTTACTGACTTGCGTGTGCCCTACAAGGAGGGATTTAGTGGATATTGAAATATAGACCATGGGCAGAAAGTTTCTCACATTTTGTAGTACTTGAAGTTTTATTTATCTTCTTCTAATTACAGAAGGGCGTTCTATCACATCATTTTGATTAATCAAGCTCGCTGGTGGTAGTTTAACTCTTGAATAGGATATATCTCAAGCTGTGCTGCATACTTGTATGACAATTTGGTTGAGAGGGACAGAGGCAAGAATTGGGGAAAGCAAAGAGATTAGGAGGGTAAGGGGAGCTGCGTCCTAGTATGTTAAGTTCCTACATGACTTAATCTTTTCGTAATTCAAATTAGTAAGAGCTTAGGATTAGATGCCCAGCCTTGGTTGATCTTGTTGTCTATTGTCACTGGAAAACTTTAGAGAGGAGATTTTTTTCCCAGGAACATCTGAATGCTTCACTCGTCATATTGTCTTCTAGATATGGAGAATGTTTTTAGTGCACCATAGTACTTGAGCCAATCCTTTAATGGTTTCTGTTAAGACTAAGTTGTAAATACTAGTACACTTGTAATCCTCGCCTGGAGTAAGCTTTCGTGCATCCAATCCACCTTGAGGTTCCATTGTTGAACAACAAAATTTTTTTGATTTAGTTATTGGATTGGAGCCCGCCAACAAGATATATATTCCCTCACTTTAGATGACCTACTAGCCCAAAGAAATCCTCTATCACATTACCAATATCCCTCTCAGTTATTTTGTATAGTTATGACATTTTGCCTCACTTCACAAATTTTGATTAACATTTGTTGGATAATGTGTGAGCTCTATCCTTCCTCTTCTTGTGTTAATTTTACTGGGAACAGATTATTCATTCTCTGTTCTTTTTCGTTTATAATGAAGTCACTTCATTTGCACATTTCAATGTGTGTCATCAATACTGGCTCTTCTTGATCATTCTAATTTACTCTAGGCAAATGTATGACATCTTTATGCTGGCGTCCTGATGGCAAGGTTGCTGTTTTATGACTTGGAGATGGTACGATTTTACTGTATGATGTTGAAGTAAGTTATCTATGTCGTTACTTGAATGTTACCCTCATTACTTCTCAACTAGAAATTCCTCCTGCAATAGTCCTTTATCATCAGAACTTGTTCTTCTCTAATCTTTTGTGGGAAAGATTCTGAATTGCTCAGAATCTGCATGATGCAATGCAAACAACAAACTTGCTCAGCGAACATTCAGATGCTATTAGAGATGACAATCCATTTTTATTGGTCATGTCTGTCAATGTCAAGTTAACAATGGATTGCCAGGTACATCAATCTAAGCAGGACAAGATTAACAAAAAAAAAAAAAAAAAAAATTATTTGAAAACTCTATTCGAACATGACCCTTTTGTTAAGTAGGTCAACAAATTACATGAGATGAATAACCCTGTTAACTAATTAGATTGAATTGAAATTGTCATTCCAATCCTAACATAAAAGACACAGCATATATACAATATGCCTTTTGTCATCAATCTCAAATAAGTTTGAAGAGAAACTAGTCATAAGCTTACAAAATCCTAGGTTTACATGAAATGTTATATTTATATGGTGTGATCAATTTGTAATTTGTAACCACTATGGAAACAAAATTCTTGTATGATTATTATTAGAGAACTTAATGAACTAAATATAGACAGATCATGATAGGTCAGGTTGTTAATCAAGTTGACACTATTGTTTAGTTGGATAGATTACATGAGTCAATTTCTGTTTCACGGTCTGAACTTTGAATTCGGGACAATATTTGTTTATTAATTGTGTTAACTATTAGTAGGTAGCCACAATTTTGATATGACACGATAACCACTTAGGGTCACCTTTAGTCATCACATGGAAATCTGAGTCATGAATCGAAAAATTAAATGTATGGATTGTGGATCGTGAATTTCATCGAATAGAATCATAAAATCTAATATAACGTTTGGGATTGGTATTCCATGACAGATGTAGTTTAATTGTAAAGTATGGTATTATTTTTATTGTTAGGTAATAACTAATGATGAAGATACTTCAAAGTCGATTAATGTTATTATTTCCAGACATGAGATATTGCTACATTTTATTTTTCTTTTGTCAAATAAGTATCCATTTGACTATAAGGACACAAAGATCGTGTACATAGGGTTGTTATTGGATTCCCATTCATAGAATTTAGTATGAGACAATCAGGATTAGCAAGGATTTGACTATTATTAGGTAGTGTAATTGGATTCCCATTCGTAGAATTTAGTATAAGACAATCAAACCATTTACTGAGCTTAATGCAGCCAACAAGTCATGCAAGGTGACTCCCAAGTTTTCGGTGAAGATTGACTTTGAAACTCAAACAAGGATCACGATTCTTCTTGAAGTTTAATCATTTAATTTATCAACTAGGATTTGAGTATTATTAGGCTTTTGTGGAGTTTCTTTCTTCATTTTAAATTTGAGTAGTAGGATCTTTCGTATACTCCAACAATGTTTCTTGTTTAGAGATTTCCTATTTCAACTAGGAGTAGAACTTTTAGAGAGTCTACAAAGATAGTTTAATTTTTACTTTTCAATGGAGTTGATAATTTATTGAACTTGGCAAGTGTTTGCTTTGCAGAATGTGTGATGCAATTTCTCTTTAATGTCTTGCTTAAAAACCTTAAGCAGTTTTGCATGTGATGCCTAAATATATATTATTTACGGTGGGACTCATCGTTCTACATCAAAGCCATTAAATGTTTTTGACGCTACATTGTTTGATGCATGAAGTAAATTATGAATCAAGGAAATTGATTCACTCATATCTAATCAGTGAAATCAGCAGTGAATTACTTTAATCACATATCATATAGAATTTATATACTATTCCATAGATTTATATACTTTAGGACTTGAATCTGATTGATATGCTTAATTGCATTCTTGTGTAGTGCAAAAAAAATTTCACTTTGATGCTAATGTCGTCATTAATGATTTGAACTAATTCAATTGTCAATGACAAATTAAAGCATAATATTTACTGGGGTCCAGCTCGTTGGAAGAATCTATGGTCTAAGTGGATGGTGTCATGTAGAAGCATTCATCTGTGACATGCTCATTTTCATCAAAATTAATAGCTTCTTTCAATTATTTGTAAAATATGTTCAGTTCAGTCAAATTAGGAAGGTAATTATTTAGGTGACTCTTAAATGCTATAATTAGTATGTGCTTCAATTATACTTGTGGGTGGAAAAGTTTGTAAGTAATTGGTTATGTTTCTATTAAGCTATAGCTGCTTGGTCATGCATAGAATGGCAGAGAACGTGGCTGAACTTGCTGCAATTCTGTTTCTTTGGGGTTTCTACTAGTTTATTACTAATTGTCCACTTCATGGATTGCATTTTGCTGAGAAGAGAGTTTGTTTGTACATATATGAATGCTATCTTACCAAAATAGCTGTCTTTGTGGAACAATGGATATGCGGTGTGCTGCTTTTGATTTGTTAGTGCTTGCAGCAGTTATGCGCACTGTGGTATAATCATTTCTAGCATGGTATAAATAATAAGCAAAATAAAAAACTATTAAGAAGCTTGAAGTCCCATATGGTGGCTGTGGTGTATCTCAACTGCCAGGGGGATGCCCAAGTTAATAGAGTGTGGCATCTTTCAACTTAAAAGTTGATACAACTTTGTGATCTTTATTACCAATAACAGATATCTTAATGGCTCACACCTTTCGTAATGCTTCGTTTGCAATTAAGTAGTTATTTTAGTCCGGTTTTTCTTAAATACTTGTTTTTTCAAACTTTGAATCTTATTTCACAGTCCAACAGCTTTAGTATGGGTTTTATGGAAGATTTTTTGAAAGCTTATGTTTGGTGTCGTCCATAACTAGTTGATTTGTTTGCCTCCTTAGCTTTAATCTCTTTTATTTTTTCATCTTTTTTTATGTTCCAACTGGAAAATAATTATTCATTTGTTTATAGAACGCCTCTGGTAGCTCTTGGGCATTTGAAGATCACACTACTCAATTCTTCCCTGTAGGTCCAAGAGTTCCTCAAATGCCTGGACTAGTACCTGGAGATGCTGGTTTAACTAATGATGTTCAACATTCATTTGTAGAGCTCTCAAATTCTTCAAAGCAATTTTGCATATCTTTTGCAGTGGAGATAAAGATAGGGTTTTGTGCTTTTGTATATTTGGTGTCTTTCCAATCAGAAATATTGTAAGCGTCCTATTAGGTCAAATCAAATATTTAGCTGTATGGTCTATCAGATTCAATCAATGAGTCATTTCTTTGTTCTTGCTTCTCATACAATAGTTTTTCTTAATAGGGGAATTTGATGGTAGACTGATAGCAGATCGGTATTGCCTAGAAAGTAATGGGCTGGTTAAGTAAACAACTATCCTTGGCGAGGTTATGCTTGTAAAGGTTCTAGATGTTTATGCCATTTCTTAGGTTAGATTTCACTAATGTTGCCTCCAACTTCGATATTGAACAATTATCTAAAGCTTTTTGTTGTTAGGCCTGAGGTTGGCCTGCCTTGCATACTTTCTACTCCTCTCCAGACAATTGGGTTTCTTCTCTATTCTAGGAAGATTGAGAGAGCCTATGAAGATCTTCCCGTTTCTAGCAAGTTTAACCAAGCATGGTCTAGACTTCATAAGAAAATTACTTGAAGGGCCAAGATGTTTGTCAGACTTTTGCACAATATGATGTCGTAAAAATGAGTGAAAAAATGTACATCGCAAATACAAACTTAAAGCAACATTTACAAAACTAATATGAATAATTGATACGATAAAGTTAAAAACATAAAGGCATGGCATTGCCGTTTCGTTACCAAACAATATTGTGTCGAATTCGAGGTCAACTTGATTACTTCAAACTGATGATGGACAAAGTATATCTCAATAGGCTGAGTATGTTAGTTTCGCAACAGTTAACATGGTAAATATACCTAATACCCTATTACCAGAGTGGTAAACGTGCATAGGCTAATATATACATTCATATTTGATGCCTCTCAGGTTAGATGCATTTTTGGCGGAGTACTCTTACTTATGAGCTACAGCTGATTAGCTTTAGACAATAATGCAGTTAAGCTTTTGAATTAATGTGATAATTTAGCACTTATAAAGTGTTGTAAATCAATACTATAAAAGCAAGTGCTCGAGAAATGCACGAGCACTCACAAGCACTCTTTTTTTTTTTTTTTTTTTTTAACATTCCACAATTTCAAGTGTCAGCGGTTTAATTTGAATTGTTGGTTTATAAATAGCATTGGTAATTCTTTTAGTTGGCATTGTCACACAAGTGGATATCATAATAAAGCTTCTTTCTATTAAACATACAAATTGCTTCACATCTTGCACCAACCAAATTGAATAACAATATTCATATGCTTAGATACATTTTGAGTGATTAGTAAAACCTATTTAACATTTTGGATGAGAATAATATGCCTAGGTATATTTTGGGTGGTAAGTAAAACCTATTTTACATTTTCATTAACATAGCTATTCCTCATTATTTAAGAGGAACCGCTTATATCTCTTATTTTTCTTTTTCTTTTTCTTTAAAGCCCACTTTTTGACCAAGTCAAGAAGAAGGGCAAAATATTAGGGCAATCACTTAAACCAAGAAAAAAACATTTGCCTTTATTAATTTGGCTTTTGGTTAATTAAGAAATTGTGAAAGAAATAAATAAATTTGACTAAATGAAATCAATGATTTGACATCCAAGAGTTCTTCGCAGGCCTCGACTAGTACTTGGAGATGCTAGTTTAACGACGTTGGTCAAAATTCATGTGTAGAGCTCTCAAATTTTTTCAAAGAAAATGTTTCGATGTCCTTTGTAGTGGAGATAAAGATGAGCTAGAGTTGATTAGCTTTAGAGAACAATGTAGTTAAGCTCTTGAATTTAAAGTGATAATTTAGCACTTATTAAATATTATAGATTAATACTATAAAAAACGGTGATGGTGAAATTCACAAGCACTCTTTTTTCTTTTTTCACACTCCAAATTCCTTTTCTTTAATCGATTATGTTCTCATTTCATTTCTTGTAAATAATATAGAGGAACAACTAAAATGAGTTTCAAAACAAAGAACATCTAAAAGAGATTGTGGGGGGCTTGAAGCCCAATTCCAAAATAGATACTGGCGTAGTAGCTTTAACAATCCAATCTGTGGTTTTATTTAGGTCTCTCGGTCCATCGGTCAAGCATAAAAGAGGCGGTGAAGATAGCACGGCCCGGCCTTCTTTCACAATATCGTTGACTTCCCAGGGGGCAGGATCTATCCCCAGAAGCATCTGAACTGCCGTGAGGCAGTCAAATTCTATAGCAGATACGCGTGCCCCTCTTTCTTTTTCCCACTTCGCAGCAAACTCCAGAGCCTCACAAATTGCTTGGGTTTCCGCGTGGAAAGCTGATTGGAGTTTCACCGCTCGAGCGAAGCCACCAAACAGTACACCGTGGGCGTCCCTGCATACTCCAGCCGCAGATCCGTCGTTTGTTGCAGCTTTGAAAGCTCCGTCAACGTTTATCTTCACCCATCCCAGATCCGGCGGTTTCCATTTCACAGGCATGTCTTTTGCCGTGCTGGTGTGTCGTTCCTCTCTTTCCAGATGAACCAGAGAGCTTCACTCACTATTTCGGGTTCAGGGGCTTGAGGAAGGTTGCTTTCATACTCCATAAACCACCGATCCATGCTTGTTAGTTCTGTACTTCGTATTTGTACCTGTAGTGGTTGATCCGACCATATTCCTTTTGTCCAGTGGCAGAGCAGGAACAAGTGTTCTGCTGTTTCTGGAGTCACTTTACATAGGGAGCACATCGGCTTAGGTAAGACTCCTCTTGGCTAAATTTTCTCTGGTGGGTAGGGCATTTTGACAAAGGTTCACATGAACACCCTGATTTTGGGGAGGGTTCGTAAATTCTAGATTTTGCTCCATAATGCTTTGGGTTTTTGTTATGAGGATAACACTCCACAATTTCAATTAGTGACATTTTAGTATGGATTGTTGGTATATAAATAGTATTGATAATTCTTTTAGCTTGCATTGTTACTAGTGGATATCAGGATAAGCTTCTTTCTATTGTTAAATGAAGTAATTATAAAATTGATCACCCCTAATTTACGATATCATATTAGCGATTCTCTTTTATTTTTGGTTTTATTTTTTTTCATCATTGCTGTGTATGAAAACTTGCTCATGTGTTATCCTGTTCCTGGGTAGGATTGCCTTGGATTCTCCTGTGCATTGAAACTTCCACCACATAAAGGCAATGCTTGAATTATTGATGCGTGCCAACTAGTTGGATTAGATAAATCAAACCCATAAAAAAAAGCAAAAGCAAAAAGGCATTTAGATTTATTTATGAGATTTGAAGGAGAAATTAAGGTTTGACCCAAAAAAAAAAAGAAGGGAAAATTATGGTAGAATGAGAACCAAAAAGACATTCTTCTCATTGTGCTTGGGTACAAAATAAATAAATAAATATATATATATATATATATATATATATATATAGCAATTTGATAATATTTATGATCATCGACACACGTAAACAACATAGTTTTTTTAGGATACGTGATTGTTATAATAAAATATTTCAGTATTAAAATGAAGTTTATCGGCTTGATAGTATGATATTTACAAGGCTCAAAGTAAGAAGGGTAAATTCCATATGGGATTATAACCAAAAAAATTCCAAAGTGGGATCAAGAGCTGAAATATAATTAAGAAAAATACCTTCTCTTATGGAAAATAAATGAACAAAAGAAAAGGATAGTTCAATGGTGCAAGTGGTGGAGTGGACTAAGCAGGGGACTCTTCACTGTCCTGACGCTTTGATAATTTTATCTGTTCCAAGCACTTGCTTGGAAAATATTGGAACATATGAATCTCCATCTCTCTCTCTCCCCCAAACAAACCACCCCCCCCCCCAAAAAAAAACAAAAGAAAACACTTTTCATCTTCTTCCGCAAATCCATGTCACAGTCTCATCATAAGTCTCCCTACACTTTTCATCTTCCGAACAAATCCACGGCTTTATGTGTATTGATTTTTTAACAGACCACAATAGAAGAGGCAAGAATGCATTTCTTTTTTTTTAGAGGGGCATTCTGGTTTTTTAACTCCATTAGGGCTTGAAAGCTGAACTCAATGGCAGAGTCAGAGGCTGAAATGCATCGTTGCATTAAGAAGAGGAAAACTAATGCGAGTGGAAATGCAGAGGATGTTGATACTGGTGCATCTGGTTCGATGACTATGCTTACAGAAACTAATTTCGTTGGATCTAGTTCGTCTCCGACAGAAATTAACAATAACGCATCTAGTTCTTTGACGGTGTCGACTGGAAACTGCTACGAGGTGTTCTTGAGTTTCAGAGGCCCAGATACTCGACATGGCTTCATTGATCACCTCTACCATGGGCTCTTGAGAGCCGGAATTCACACTTTCAGAGACGATGACGAGCTTTGCCAAGGCAAGGACATCAGGCCAGAGCTTATGGCAGCCATCACGAATAGTAAGATCTTGATCCCCATTTTCTCTATCAATTATGGTACAAGCAGTTGGTGCCTCGATGAACTGGCTCAAATAATGGAGCGCAAGAATAATAACGGGCAGATAGTGGTGCCTATATTCTACAAAGTGAAACCAACTGAAGTGCGATATCAAACTGGGAGGTTTGGAGAGGCATTTCTTAAGTGTGAGAGTCGTTGGCGTGAGAGGTCTTCTTTTGACCCAACGACTTTGGACAAATGGAAGCAAGCACTCCTTGAAGTCAGCAACTTGAAAGGATGCAAATCCGATGGGTAAAATTTCTCACCAAGGCACTCTCTACTTTCTTTTAATATGTGCGGGTGTTTACTAGTTGTTTTGATTCTCACCCACTTCATTTTCATTCTATATATATAAACAGAAAGATCATGTTGGCAGAAAGATTCTGCAAAGCATGAGTTTGATAAATTATTCTTTTTTTTTAGTGTTTCGCTTTAATGATATTGACAAATCTACTTATCGATTTTATTTGTATGTTTCCATTCACTTGAATGATAAGATTTTTTGATTGAGTTTTTACTCTTATATCCAAAGATATTGTAACATTGTGCCATTTTTTTTTATTTTTTATTTTTTTATGTTTACAGTGTATGTCATATTAGTCATGGTCACAAACTTTTCTAATTACATATTTATTTGAGATTAATGGTACAACTTATTGGTGATTTTTATTTAGAGCTCGTAACATCATATACCGTGTATAGTGATTGTCAAAGCCATAATTCTTTATCTTCCCAAGTTACTTTTATTAAATCATTAATATCGTTGACTAGTTGCTATTAAAATTATTTTACAAAGAAAGGTTTCGTTAGTTATATATGATGATGGAAAATATAAAAAAAAAAAAAAAGGGAAAAAAAAGGATTATTTTTATTATATATTTGTTTGAATAATTTTTAATGCATTTCCTATCTTCAGCAAGTAATTTCTATCTCATACACCTAAATATATTGAATCAATGTTCTTATTTTGCGAAAAAAACTATTCTTCTAGTTAGATCAATTAAAATCAAAGAACATAGTTACTCAAAAGGAAAATAAAGTACAAGAACTTATTATCCCTAGAGGCAATGAAAATTGATAAGAACACCAATCTATAATGATAACACAATTACAAACTTGCAATCATGTAGAATTGCGCAAACAAGGAGAAATCCCCTCAATTGCATTCAAGTTGTCCACAATATCACAATCTGGACAACTTTTTGGATTGTTATTATAGGAGTTGAAATCGTCTCGCACCAGAAGTTATGACTTGTTTATTGATTAATTGCTGACTCTCATATTGGGTTGGCTTATTGGATTTTTTATTATTCGAAGGCTCTAGAAAGTTTTCAAAGTTACGTCCGTGTCATCCCTAATATCTTTAACAAACAACAAGTCTAAAAATTGGTTCAAATCAATAACATCTACAATATTCAAGGTTCATAAGTGATGTGCTCAAGTTTCTTCTAATTTAATAAATTATGTCGGAGTAATAGTGGAAGGGGGCATACCTTGTGAAACAACCACAAGCATTTCTCAAACTTTATTCTTAGTGTATATGGAGGTATGACAAAAACGATTCTTAATTTTCTTTTTCTTTTTTTAATTTATCCCAGATTCGTTTTATTAGTACGTTCTCAATAGATAAACAATATAAAATTATTGTTGCCACATATTTGAACTCGTCACATTTGACAGTCTGAAGTAGAGTTGGTGAAATCGGTTGTTCGAAAAGTGTTGAATGAACTTAAGAAAAAGTTTGAGTTGATTATTTCTGAGAATTTGGTCGGAATTGATAGTCATGTGAAGAACATTATGGAACTTCTGGATGATAAATCTCATCCCCTCCTATTTGTTGGCATCCATGGAATGGGAGGCATTGGTAAAACTACTCTTGCTAAAACCATTTACAACATGCTATCCAATCAATTTGAGCATCGTAGCTTCATTGCTGATATAAGGGAATCATGGAAGCGTGGTGCTCATGAGTTACAAAATCAATTAATCTTTGATATATCGAATCAAAAAAATGAAGTTCGTAATAAGGATGAAGGAATTAATTTCATCTCCTCCATGTTTAAAGATAAAAAGGTCTTTCTTCTTCTTGATGATGTGGATAAGGTCGATCAAGTGAAGTGTTTGGCCGGTAATCATGATTGGTTTTCTTTGGGAAGTAGGATCATTATTACCACCAGAAACAAGAGAATTCTTGAAGTAGTTGGGGTGGACCACAACTATGACCTTACGGAATTGGATCACCATCAATCTTTGATTCTGTTTAGTAAACATGCGTTTCGAAAGGACTTTCCACCAAGTGAATTTGAGGACCTTACTCATGAAGTTGTATCCACCACTGGAGGACTTCCCTTGTCCCTTGAGGTTTTAGGTTCATCATTGTGCGGAAAAGAGTCGAAAGAATGGAGAGAGATGATAAAAAAGTTAAGAAGGGTCCCTCGTATAGAAGTGCAAGAAAAGTTAAGGATAAGTTATGATGCATTAGAATATGAACAAAAAAAAATATTTTTGGATATCGCTTGCTTTCTCATTGGCATTGACGGGACAATCGCATTCTACATGTGGGACGCTTGTGACTTTTTTCCAAGAGAGAATATTGAAGTATTGAGATTTATGTCATTAATAAAAATTGGAGATGATCATGAGCTGCGAATGCATGACCAATTAAGAGATCTTGGTAGGGCAATTGTCCGTGAGGAAAACCAGGAACGGCCTGGGCACCGTAGCAGGTTATGGGACTCTGAGGAAGCGCTGAATGTGCTAAAGAGAAATAAGGTAACTGTTTCTCTTCTTTTGTTCCCTTAGTCCATGTTCTCTTGTTAGAGTAGTGTTGGTCCTCAACTCAGTGCTTGCTCTAGCGAACATAGAACCTTCTAATATTAGTATCCTTCATTCGTTTCATTGACATGATTAGAAAGTAGAGGAGGTTGCTTCTCTCTTGATAAGTACCGTAGGTTATCTAAGATATTTCTTAAACAAGTGTATATTACAGAGTTATCTCCAAGAATGAGTTACTTTCAAATTTTTTAGATATTGATTGGGGTATTCTATATTGACAAAAATATTAAATTTCTATATTGATTTAGTTGCGTCCTTGACACATGCAATAAATAACTTAACTATACTATTGTAAACTGTAGCTATTCGGGATATGTAAATCATATGTTAGAATTAATATAATAGGGCTAATGATGTCCACATTTTTCATGAAATTTTAGTCACTATTCCATAATAGAGAATGGAAGGTATACTTATTTTCTACATTGAAGGTCAAGGAGATAAATACTCTAAAATTCTATTATGTATAATTAAGCATGTGATTGTATTTGCATTTGTGAATTAATCATGATTGCGACTCTGCTCTTTTTAATCCATCATTTGGTTTGACTCTAGTTGTCAATCAAAAGAATTACACTTAATTACAGTCTCAACGTGCGCCGTGTATATAATCACAAGAACCAATTCATAGATTAACAAGTTCGAAGCCCGTGTCCATGTATTATGTCTTTCGTACTACATGATAAAACAAACTAAACTAAGCAAAACAAAAATGAATCTGCTGTATATTTTATATACAAATATAATGGTATAACTAAATTTTACAGCTAAAAGGGTACAGTTTGATATAATAATGTCAGTATTCTTCCATGATTCCATTTCGTTCTTCATTTATGGCAATATCGCAAATTGAAATCGGAGTGGTTCAGCTAAAAATGATATAAGTTCTTTTCAGTTTATTCCAACAATGAATGAAAATATCCGAAGTTATTTTCATTTATTTTATTTAAAATACAAGCAGCTGAAAGAAGCACAATATGCACCACTTCCGATTGAAAAACAAATGCCAAATATCCTTCTTTATTTTGAAAAAGTACTATACCCCTTGTTGGTCCCAAGGGACGAATGATGCGTTTAGTTCAGCATCTTGAAAGACCACTGGGAAAATGCAAAATAGTTTAGCTTAAAGGGCTTTTGGCAAATGCAAAGACTTGTTTGGTAAATTATGCTTTGAGAAGCAACTTTGAAAGAAATGCCGTTTGGTAAAAAACACATTTGAAAAACCCTTTAGGTGATTAATATTAGTTTTTTTAATTTCATTTGTTTAAGATCGAAAAAAATAATGTATGCAACTTTTTAAATATAAATTTTGACAATAATGCTAAAAAAATCAAATGCATATATAATTTTTTTTAAAAAGACCAAACCCTTTATCGGAATTTTTTAATTTTTATTTGCTTAAAATTGAAAAAAAAAATGTATGCAACTTTTTAAATATAAATTTTGACGATAATGCTAAAAAAAATCAAATACATATATATATATATATTTTAAAAGATCAAATTCTTCATTGAAATTTTTTAATTTTTTTTGTTTAAATTTGAAAAAATAATGTATGCAACTTCTTAAATATAAATTTGAAAATAATGCTAAAAAAATCAAATACATATATATATAATTTTTTTTAAAAGACCAAACCCTTCATTGGAATTTTTTAATTTTTATTTATTTAAAATTGAAAAAAAATAAATAATGTATGCAACTCACAACTCTCAGCCTCTTCCTTTTACAATTATGCCGAACCTTTAGAAGGACCCTCCAGCGTAGGCTCAATCGAAATGCCACTTGAGATCTACCAAGGAAATGAAGAATTTCCTCCACATACTTCTTCTCTAGTGTTGCACCTAAAGTGCATTGTAGAAAGATTGCTTGTACAAGACGTCCTATAACATGGCAAAGTACCTGAGAGGTCACCCAATACTCTCCTTAGTTGAAGTGTTTATGCAAAAAAAGTGCATGCCAAGTGCGAAGCAACGACAAAGGACTAGTACGACTTACTAAATAAACAAAAAATTGAAAGACATTTAAAGCATAATTGAAACACACTCATAACTCATCTGTTGGATATTAATAGACCCGTTAACGGGTGGGTTGGGTCGGGTCTGGTCATAAATGGTCCGACCCATTTAAACCGTTTATGATCTATTTATTGCAATGCAAAATTTTTGACCCATACCCGATCCGACTCATTTAATTAAATATAAGAAAGCTTATTATATATATATATATATATATATAATGGTATTGCTAAAATAGTTTTATACAACACAAATTTAATGGACGATTTTTATAATTTTTATATTAATTATTTTAAAAATCAAATTTTAATTATCTTTTTATTTTTTAAATTAAAATTAAAATTATTTTTATTTTTATTTTTTAAATATATTTTTCTTTAGTCTTTTTTTTTTTCTTCTTCTTTGGCTGACCGCTAGCCACGATGACAGCCGACGATTGGCCACAAGCGAGCCTCGAGTTTGCCCTTCGCCAAATCTGGTGAGGCGGAGGCCTCGCCATACGTTGGTGAGGCCTTCACCTTGCCGGATCCGGTGAGCTAGAGGCTCGTCGGTGTTGGGCAAGCTTGAGCTTGCCCCTCGCCTGACGCCGATAAGTTTGAGTCTAGCCAGATCTGGCGAGATCGAGGCTCACTGGCCGCCGCCAACCGTTGCCGTCTTTGGAGACTAGAGGAAGAAGAAAGAAAAAAAAAAGGAAAGAAAATTAAAATAAAAAATTATTATAATTTCGATTTTTATAAGAAAAATATTTTTGTAAAGTTAAAAGAGAGAAAAGAGAGAATGTGAGGTTTTGGGTGAAAATGAGTTCTAAATTTAACCCATTTAAGACTCATTTATCAAAGTCTTTAATTGTTAAACCCATTTAATTACTTTTTGTTAAAAAACAAGTGACCCATATATAACCCATTTATGATTTAAATGAGTCATATATGGGTCTAAGACCCATTTTGCGACCTCTAGATATTAATGAGTACAGACCAAATAAAAGAAGTACGACTTTTTGCGATTGGGATAAAGATTACACAAGCTGAAAAAAATCCTAAAAGGACCCAGCATATTGAATGTGGAATGAAAATGACATTACCTTTCAAATTAATCCTTTCACTCATGGGACAAAAATGACGCTCGCCATCAATTCTGCCTATTTTCACTTTAAATCACCTCGAGTCATTCGACATAGCTCATTGTGTGGATATGCACAATGAACCATGTTAATTATGACTAACTTTTTTTTTTTTTACAAAAAGCCAGAAATTTTGTAACAAATTGTTAACATTATTATAAAATAAAATGCAACATCCTTTTTGGTGTGGGTTGACATGGGTCACTGTGTACGTTAGCTCAATGAACAATGTAGCTCATCCATGGCGATTTAATCATTATAATAGATGAAATTTGTACTAGGTGTCAACTTTGTTCTACGGTTAAACAGTTGGCTATTTTTTATTTTTTTTCTGTGTTTGAAAGGTTATGTTATCTTGGTCGTAGATGCTGAAGGTTAGGTTTGATAGATGTTTGAAAGGTTTTGCGACTTTTTTCCTAGTAAAAGAGGTTGGCTTATTTTCGGGATTTGGCCACACCCTAGCTATCGATTTTTTTAAGTTGAAAAGAGTTACAAACCACACAAAGGAGTCCTGAAGATAGATTGGGCATTCTAATATTTTGAGAGGGAAGTTTATGGGGGAAAAAGTCCTGCTAGCATTATAGTCTTTGGGGTACCATAATAATAATATGTAAGCCACATATTTTTAAAGGAGTGAATCTCACAATAATTTTTAATTATATGTTATTTGTTTTTTTTGTGACCTACAACCAACTATTAATCTTATAGTCGATTAATAATAGTCACTTGAGCATTTCTTTGGCAGCAATGACTAATCTGAGTAGATTACTTATGTTGAAGATTTCTTCCTTTTTCATGGATTCCTTTTGAGTGTTAAGTTCTAAATCCTTCCCAAATTATTATGTTGTTCGCGTATGAGTATCCATGAAATCTTGTAAAACATTGTGAAGTACAATAGCAAAATTTCTGGTTCTAAGAAAATGACATGTGGAAGTCCATTAACTTTCTGTATTACTTCTTGACTTCTTATGCATCATTATCATCATCATCATTATTATTTTGTGAAAGCTTGCTACTATTTGGTTCTCAGGAATAACCATTCCATTTCCGTTCTATTTTGATGAAGCAATTATTCCTTCATTTGAGTAAAAAACGGAGTAGAAATTACTATACTCTTAAAATCAGGAGTAGTTATTCCTGTCGGGGCCAAGGAATAGCTATTCCATGTAGGCTTGTAGCCAAAAATAGCTTCAATTTTCTCATTTCTAAAAATGCTTTGCACTTTCCACAATTAATTTTTTTTAATATTTTTATTATATTTGAGTAACTCGGTTATTTATGATTATGATTATATCAAATTGTAATTTATATTTAAGCTAAAATTTATGATAAAATCATAAGTTTAGAGATTATTAATATAGCTAATAAGTTATCTATGATTATGAATATATCAAATTGTAATCTATAGCTAAACTAAAATATACGATAAAATAATAAGTTGTAGAGAATATTAACATAACTAATATTATTGTCTTAGTTATTATAATTAGAAAATAATTAATTAAGAATATTTCAAGTTACTACTAGTAAATAATAAGTACATAATATATTAATATAACTATTGTCATCAGTTTCTTGTAATTAGTTATTACTCGAATGGAAAATAAGAGTATGTGTTATTATTTTTATTAAGTAGCACAGTCGAGTAATATACACAAACATTAATGTGAAATTTACATAGAGAAAAAATATTTCTATTAAAATAGATCAAATCAACTTTTGATTTTGCACATTGCAATTTGATTAAATTCCTTGCATTGCATGCTTGTCTTAACTAGTATAGTAATGAAGCTACAGTATGAGAAAGAAGAAGATTACAAGTTGTAGAGTTTTTACTTTGAATGAACCATGACATCATAATTCTTTTTGAGATCCGAATGTATATGGCCAAATTTCAAAATGGAGGTTGACATCCTTCACTTTGTTAGCCTTTATAAATATTGTTTATTGGCATAAAAAGAAAAATCATATCTTCACGTTGCTGGTCTCTTGAACACATTAATGCACGTCGATCGCAATATGAACAAATAATATTAGATGACTTTAGTTGGATTTAGTATTAATAAATGTCGATTCTTGCTTGCAGGGAACGGACAAGATTGAGGCCATTGATCTAAGTAAAGGCAACTCAGAAGGCCCCGGCAAAATAGCCAAGCGAGGTGGCAACAATTTCACAGCAAAACAATTAAAAAAATTGACGAGTCTAAGATTCCTTTTCATGAAAGGGGTACATCTTAGTGGAGATTTTGAGGACTCAATGGAGGAGTTAAAATGGCTTCAATGGCAAGAATGTCCCATGAGTTTTGAAGTAAACAATTTTCATATGCAGGAATTAGCTGTACTCGAATTGGAACATAGTAAGATAAATGAGAAATGGAAAGGATGGAATTGTTTCATGGTAAGAACTAAAGTCTTTTCTTTTCCTCCTTTCTATGCTTTCTTTTGAATCATAATGACTCTAGACTCACCCCTCGACAATCATTATTATTATTATTTTTTCTACCAGATGGCAAAGAAGCTCAAATATCTAAACCTTTGTAGTTGTCGATCCTTGGAAAATACGGACTTCCTCTCAGTTTTTACGAAGTTAGAGGTTCTCATCCTCAATGGGTGTGAGGCACTGAATCGAATCGACGCTTCCATTGAAGACATAAAGGGCCTCCTTCGCTTGGAGCTGGATGCGTGTTTCCACCTTAGGGAGCTTCCAGCAGAAATAGGTAAATTAAAATCAATGCAGAAACTCCTACGGGATACTAAGTCCCTTTCTACATTACCAAATAGCATAGGGTCTTTGGAGAATCTAGAGATTCTAGATATTTCTGGAAGTGGGATGGTAGAATTGCCCAACGGTATTGGGAGTATGAGAAAGCTCCAAGAGTTACATGCTTCCAGTTGCTTCAATCTGAAAGGGATAATGGTAGAGAGCATGTGTAATCTTTCTTCCCTACGACGCCTTGGATTTACAAACTGCTACAAGCTCCAATCACTACCGGACCTTCCTTCCGGCTTAACAAATTTGGGCCTCACTTGTCGAAGTCGCAAATTGCCTTTGCTTTCCCACCTAGCCCGTCTCCAAGAACTACGAGTTTGGGGTTGTGATTTTCTCCAGTGCATCCAAGAGCTTTCATCAACGCAATTAAAGAGTTCAGAATGCTCCCAATCGACGGACATGAAAGAATCGGAATCACCACAATCCCTAACCATGCCCTTCAAGTTGGAATTCTTGGAAGTCGAGGATTGTGGATCTATTGAAACGCTGGACGTTTCACAGTTTATCCATCTAAGGACATTAGACGTCGACCATTGCAAGAATCTACTTGAAGTTCGAGGTCTTGACAAATCGATATATTTGGAAAGCTTGACTATCACATCCTGCAATTCAATCAAACGGTTGGACTTTACAAAATTCAAGGGTCTGAAGAAATTGAATGTTCATAAGTGCGACAAATTAGTCGAAATAGACCTTCCAAAATCTGGGAGGCTGAAGGAATTAGAAGCTACAAGTTGCAAAAACTTAGCCGAAATTGAAGGCCTTGATAGGTTGGAGTATTTGGAAAATTTAGGTATCTGCAAATGCACTTTAATTGAAAGGCTAGACCTTCCAAAATCCAGGAGGCTGAAGGAATTAGAAGTTAGAGGATGCGTAAGCTTAGCCGAAATTCAAGGTCTTGATAGGTCGGAGTATTTGAAAAGTCTACGTATTGAAGGGTGCAATTCGATTGAAAGGCTAGACCTTTCGAAATTCGGGAGGCTGGAGAAATTACACGCTGGATACTGCAAAAATTTAGTTGAAATTCAAGGGCTCGATAGTTTGGAGTATTTGAAATATCTAGATATCTCCTATAGCACTTCAATTAGAAAGCTAGACCTTCCAAAATCTAGAAGTATGAAGAGATTATGTGCTAGTTCGTGCAAGAAATTAGCTGAAATTCAAGGCCTTGATAGGTTAGAGTCCTTAATACTACTGGATATCTCTATGTGCACTTCCATTGAAAGGCTACTCCTTCCAAAATCCGGGAATCTAAAGATATTAAAAGCTACATACTGCAAAAACTTGGTTGAAATTCAGGGCCTTGATGGGTTGGAGTTTTTAGAACTGAATATCATTGGATGCAAGTTGCTCAAAACAATTCCGGAATTATCTAGAACGCGGATTTCTCGATATTATCAGATTACAGATGGCACAAATGGAGGACCATGTCCATACCGTACGGACGACTTGGATGAGGAATAGTTCGGAAGGATCCACATTTTCTATTGAAGGTAGATAAAGTAGGTAATCGACCTATGCTCTTTTGAAATCTACTGCCCAATTTTCATTTTTATTTCCCGCTTGCAATATCTTTCAAGATTTATGATCTTGTCATTATTATTTTGTGGTTGATAATGTCACAATTGTTTTCTTACTTGAATTCAAGGAATCCAAGGGAGATGTTCATGGAAGTTAATATGTGCTTTGACAAAATGGTTCTGCTTGTCATGCTAGTAGCGGAAATACATGATAAGGCTTTCAAAGCGCATGCTTTGACATAAGTTTTCAAGTAAGATTGTTCATCCTATGCAAAAGACATTTGATTGATTTTGGAATGCTGGAAGTACTGAAAAACTGACGTGTACAGGTTTTAGATAGCATGCCAAAAGGTCATTGTATAGGTCGAAGAAAATGCTAGATGAAGGACCCTATATGGCGATTCTTCTAATGTGAGGTTTTAGTTTGGTCTACTCT
The DNA here is from genome assembly GCA_017140395.1 of Eucalyptus lansdowneana. Classification (NCBI taxonomy): domain Eukaryota; kingdom Viridiplantae; phylum Streptophyta; class Magnoliopsida; order Myrtales; family Myrtaceae; genus Eucalyptus; species Eucalyptus lansdowneana. The sequence continues at coordinate 42,356,939 of CM029487.1, read as the reverse complement.
CATCATGCAATTCATGACTGCATATTTCTAAGGTACACTTAAGAGTGAATTTACAATGCAAAAGGAGCATGTTGAAAGGGCATCCCTTAGTCTGCATATGCTTTTGACTCGGGATAAAATTTGTCCAACCATTGTGTTCCACCCATTTTATCTCACAAAACTGTCTTCATTAGAAATTTAAGATAATCATATTAGTTTGGAAGTGCTAAATGCAAGCACAAGCTCTTCGCCTAGTGGTGTGGTCATGAGTGGACTAGCAAACAGGGTAGAAGCAAAAGCATCTTGAAATGTTTGGATCAATTGAGAAAATTAGAATTCAAATTTTTCTTCCTATGCCTCCATGCTCATTTGGTTTGAGTCCACAATATACCTACTCCAAGCCTTCCAAAGAATGCATCTTGATGTTTCTAGAGTGGATAAAGCCGTCTTTCATATACCTGAACTATTGAATCAGGCAATACATTAACTAGAATGTCTTTTGACATAATCTGCTGTGCAGTGAAATGATTGCTTATATTGCGCATAAGCTCTTATTAGTGCACTTTCTTGCCGAAATGAAAAACACAGGAAACATTTCCTTAAGTTTCATGAGGAAACATTTTAGTATCCTATACGCCATTTGGAAACTGTCTTGCATTAATTCTAATGCATGAATAGCACATAATGATAAGGAAAAGAATCATACTATGTCCCACAAAAGCAAGCCTCTTGAGTCGAATGCACTATGCTAATTTGATCAAAACTTCTGTGGTTGATGATATTAGAAGCCCCATTAGTTGGATCCAGAGAGTTCTAAAAGAAGATCGAGTTTGACAAATGGAGACTTGTAAATTTCTTTGTACTATTAATAGTTCATTTGATGTTAGTTGCTGGATTGATTTCATCTAACTCACTGCAGGATTCGGTTATCATGCCACCGGTTGATGTAAGTGCTATAATATCCAAGAGAGCTTTCACAAGGCGCTTATAAAAGGAAACAAAATCATCAAAGGATGAGGAGCTGGATGTTTGCTGGACTTCTTTAAACTCTAGCAATGCATCCTCAAAATGGTAAATGGTGTTTGCATGTTGTCATCCTTCTGGGTACACCAATTAAAGTGTCCATTAAAATAAATAACTTGAATTTGGGAGGGAAGATGGGGATGTCATTTATGCCAGATAGACTAGGTATGTTGGATGCAGAAATGCTTAATGCCCACATGGAGTTGGTAGGCTTAGGCCCTGCAGAATACCATCCCAGTGCTGTCAAGCATCTATATAGTTTTCCATAGATTTCTAATTTTGTTTCTCAAAATGTAACGTTTCTTCTAGCTCCTCTTCTTCCTCTTTTTTAATGATTGAGCGTTCCTTACAAGGAGATATTCAATTTATACTAGATTGAAGAGTATAGGCTGTAATGTTTCTCACATTTTGTACTACTTGAAGTAAATTTATCTTCTTCTGATTAGAGAGGGGCATTTTGTTGCATCATTTTGATTAATTAAGTTAAGTGGTGGGAGTTTAACTTACTTGTTAAGAGGATACCTCAGGCTATGCTACATACTTGTATGACAATTTGGTCGAGAAGGATGGAGTAAGGAATCAAAGAAGGCGTAGAGACTAGGAATGTAGAGGTTACTGCATCCAAGTATCTTCAGTTCTTATATGACTTTATCTCTTGGTAATTTAAATTTGTAAGAGCTTAGGATTAGATGCCTATCCTCGGCAGTTCTTGCTATCTATTCTCAATGGAAAAATTTGGAGAGGAGGCTTTCTTTTTTTTTTTTTTTTTTGCCCCTAAAACATGTAACGCCTCATATTGTCTTCTGGATTTGGAGAACATGGTGTGGAGTGCACTATACTACTCGGGCCAACCCTTGAATGCTTTTTGTTGAGATCCTCAATTGTGGATACTTGTACCCTTGTGATCTCACCTGAAGTAAGCTTTCACGGATCCACTCCACTTCGAGGTTTCAAAGCGGACAACAAGATTTGTTTTTGGATTGAGATAATGGATTGGAGGCTGCCAAAAAAGTGTAGATTCCCATTGCTGTAGATGACCTAATAGCCCAAAGAAATCCCATATCAAGTGATCGATATCCCTCAGTTATCTTCTACCGTTATGACACTTTAATTTACTTCACAAATTCTGACTAACATTTCCTGTTTACTGTGCATTCTCTATCTTCCCTTTTGTTCTATTAATTTTATTGTGAAGAGATTATTTATTATTCTCTCTCTCTCTCTCTCTCTCTCTCTCTCTCTCTCTCTCTCGTTTTTTTTTTTTTTTTTTTATTAAATGAACCCACTTTTCTTTGCACATTCATTGTGTATCGTCAATACTAGCTTCTTCATTATTCTAATCTACTCTAGGTAAACGTATAACATCATTACGCTGAGGTCCTGCTATCAAGGTTGTTGTCTTGGGACTTGAAGATGGTACAGTTTTACTGCATGATGTAGAAGTAAGTTTTCCATGCTATTGCTGAATGTTACCCTCATTACTTCTCAACAAGAAATTCCATCTGTAAGAATCCTTTATCATCAAAATGTGTTCTTCTCTGATCTCTCTTGAGAAATATTTTGAATTGCTCAAAAGTTGAATGATTCAATGCAAATAGCAAGCTTGCTGAATGAACATTTAGCTGCTAAGAGAGATGGCAATCCATGTTTACTAGTCATGTTTGCCAATGTCAAGTAAATATGGACTATTAAATAGGTCAATTTGAGCAGGATAAGCTTAACAAATCTTATTAGATCATTGAACATGGCCATTTGTTAAACAGATGAGCAAACTAGAAGAGATATATAGCCTAAATGAATTGTTTTTTTCACATGTTATACATTAATAATAGATTCAATAGATATGTACATTTTAGGACTTGAATTTAATTGATGTGGTTAATTGCATTCTCATATAGGATAGGAAATTGTCACCTTGTTGCTGATGTTGTCATTGATGATTGAAAATGCTTCAAATATCGATGACAAATTTCAGCATAGCATTTGTAGAGGTTGAGCTCATTGTGAGGATCTACACTCTCAGTCGATGGTGTTAATAGAAACAATCATATGTGACATGGTCATTTTCATCAAATTAATAGTTTATTTTGAATATTGAAACATGTCACGCCCCGATCCTCGGGCACGCACACATCCTTCTGCTTGGTCGATTTTAGAATGCGATATCTCAAGGACAATGTATCGCCGACCCTTTCATTTTATTACGCATGCGGAAGCAATTATAAATCCCCAGACAATAAAACAATGGGATAGGAAAGCAGGCCATATTTTTTCCATTCTGAATTTCACAACCACGCTTTCATTAACAACATAACTTATAGTATATTTACAATACTATTTACAGCATAAAAGTCTCACACCTATCTACACTAAGACAGGGTTCACAAAAGGGATGGGATCTCAGTCCACATCTGGGTTGTACTCAGGATCCCTCTCTGGATCATCTTCTACTTCAAAATATTCTCCCCTTCAGGTTCTTCCTCCTCGGCTTTTCCTCAGGGTCCTGAAATGGTTATTCAATAACCAATGAGACCACGTCTCAGCGAGTCCTACCCACTAAGACCCGATTAATAAACTAATACGCCATACGGTTGCCTAAGCACAACACGAGTCAGAATACTTACCTTGGCCTCAATTCCAACCTGCAATTCAAGGTTAAACACATATATTCAAACAATTCACGACAGACGATCAAGCATTGATCCATCGACTTAGTCGATTACATGTCAATCTAACCATTTCTAGGTCATTCCCACTCGTACCATAACTTCTCAGTGGTGTACCCATTCGCCAAATCACATGTGTTTCTCGGGCGTCGTTTTCGCCAATGACATACCAATCACCGACACCGTGCGTTCTTTAAGGCGCCGTTTTCACCAGTGATATCCTCGATCACCGAACCACGTGTCCTTTCTAGGGCGCCGTTTTCGCCAAGGTGACATCGGCTATAGACAACACCGTGAGTTCTTTAAGGCATCGTTTTCACCAGTGATATTTCCTTAATCACCGAACCACGTTTGTCTATAAGTCATTTACGTGCGTTCTTTAAGGCGCCGTTTTCGCCAGTGATACTTCCAATCACCGAACCACGTATGTCCAATAACATCGTACCTGATTGGTCTCAGCCAATAACATTCTCAGTTATCTCTCATCATTCTCTCTACTATATAGCCCATCAACGTACTGGCGCTATATATCCATACTCGGCCAAGCACCAATCAAATATTCAATAACAAACAATTTATGACAATTCCTAAAATTCCACAATTAGTTCAATTCCACACAACGTAGAGTTCAAATAAATAAACGGTCTGCACCACGACAATCGGCACGAAATTCCGGTCACCGGCCATCCCGGTTGAATTTCCGGAAAAATAATTAATTAAATAATTAATTTCGAAAAATAAATAAATAAACATTAAAAATCCAATTTAGGCTCATATTGCCTTATTGGAGCCCGAAACAGGCCGGAAAAAATCCCGAGATGCATTCGATAAATAATAGGACAATTCTACTTGCTAATAGCTAGGTCTAACCACCTAACATGCATTATTAAGTCACTAATTTAATTATTCTAACCTAATCTAACCACCTAAGTACATGTAATTAAATCTAACCAACCCTAAGGCATAATTAGCAAACTAATAAAGCATTAGTGAGTAAAACTCACTTGGAAAAAGCGGGGATCGGATCACCGCAACGGCGACGCGACGGCGGCCGAAATCGGGCTCGCGACAACTCCCACGGGCTTGGACCGGGCCTCGACTTTGGCCCAACAAATCTCAACCCAATTGAGGTTTGCTCTTGCTTTTGGACTGAACCCAAATAAAGTTGGGCCTGCTGAAAATGGGCTACTCTTAATCAACTTGGGCTGGCTTGTGGGGAATTGGGCTTGAAAATGTCAAACTGCGGGCTGTTATTGGGCCACCGAAAATAACCAATTGCTGGGCCGAAGTTGCTGTAGGCTTCAAGTGGCGTGGGCTACTCAATTGAAATGGGCTTCCAGTTCGTTGGAACTACCGCTGGGCTCACTGGTTTGCGTGAGTTGATGGGCCGGACAGAAGCAGCAAAGGCCGCTCGAGCGTGAATTGAAGACACGCCATGGATGGACGAAGGCGTTGTAATCCGTGGCCACTGGAGCTTCGGTGGAATTTGATCTTTACGGACGTGCGGTGACGGGGCGATCAGCAACTGGGTTGCTCGGTCTTCATGGACTCCACAAGATGCACGGCTGAAGACGTTGGACTCGTGCGGCTTCACTGGACGCACGGAGAAGCTGCAGGTCAACCAAAGGCTTCGTGGCTTGCCGTTGTTGACCGAGTAGCTGGATTCTTGGCCACGTGGAGTGAAGATCGGTGGGTTGCTGTTCACGCGGATGGACGGACGAAGAACCGTGGAGATGTCCGCTTGAATTTCTTGCCGTGTGGAGAGGAGGGCACCGATTGATGGCTTACGGCCAAATGGCAGCAACACAGAAGGAACTGCTTCGGTGGAGGCCTCGCTCGGTGGAGTTTCGGTCAAAGGTGGCTTCTGTGAGTGTGGCTGTTGACCGACTTGCATATGTGGGACAGTAGAAAAGAATTCGGTGGAAGATGGTGGCCGACCGGTTGGGGTGTTGGCGCCAGGAGCTACAGCAGAGGAATCGGTGGAATTCGTGGACTGGCCGAGCGAAAGAGAGAGAGACCGTGGAGATGGATAGGAACGGAGGAGGTGGGCGGTGGAGTGAGGATTGGGGAGAGAAGAGATAGAGATGAAAAGGGATGGAGGGCCCCTTGGGCTTGATTTTTCCACAAATATCTCTAAGACTTGGTTTTGGCCATGTATAATCTCTTGGCCTCCAATAAGCCACACCAACACTTCTCACAACACCTCAAATGGTGCAATTTTTGCTAGGCTTAGGGGGGTTACGAATTTTACTATTTAAACTCCAATTTCTCCAATAACTTCCCAAATTGAGGTCTAATTTCAACGTAGAAAAATCCCAAATGATTTTCTATAAATCCCGACACATAACGGCTCAGCTTGAAAGTCCAATTTCCCTTTAATTTAGCCAATCTGAACTTTCGTCAAATTTCCGCGACGTCCGAAACGGTTTTCCGTAAAATTTCCCGAATCTCCGAAAAATCTTCTGAGACTGAGTCGATGCTCCTAAAATTTATTGTGACATGGCCAAAACTTCAATTTCTGAAATCGGACTCGAATTGGCGGTTAATTTTCATTCGGCGCGTTTTTAGCGTGACCTAGACTATCGAGTAGTTTTCAGAACTTTTTAAGGCAAATGACCCGTGGTCGATTTTCTTCGAGCCACTATGAACCCACTCGACTCAATGGCGACTTTTGATTGTCGTGAAAATCTCGAGAATTCAATTACGGACACAGGGTACCAAAACAATAAGAAAATCAGTCTAGTGTCGGCCGACGAGTATTTTCTAATTCAGTGGTGTCACCCACGATTAGTCACATATCTCTATCGATCCAAATCTATCTCGATTTCAAATCGATTTTTAAGCGTGCCGTAGTGACCTCTAAAGATGGACACGGTCAAGAAGCCGATTCCTGATCGAGTTCTCAAGTCTATTGCTTTAAAATTCCTTAATCATTTCCCCGGATAGTCTAGTTATCTCGAGAGTGATCGGCTCGAGAATAACCCTATAGATGCGTCAATGAAATGCCCGATTTATTCAAGAGAAGACGGGGTTGAAAATTCGGATGTCACAACTCTTCCCCTTATAAAAATTTCGTCCTCGAAATTTAAATCTTACAAGACTTGATCAAAAAGGTGGGGGTACAATTCTCTTATTGACTCCTCGCCTCCCATGTCGCTCCTTCACACCGTGGTGTTGCCAGACCACTTTGACTAAGGGGATGGTCTTTGTACGCAGAACTTGCTCTTTGCGATCGATAATCTGGACCGGTCTTTCGACGTATGACACACGGTCATCCACGTCCAATTCCTCGAAATTGAGCACGTGGATCGGGTCAGGCTTGTACTTCCTCAACATCGACACGTGAAAGACGTCATGCACTTGCGCCAATCTTGGCGGCAACGCAAGACGATACGCTAAGGTTCCGATTCTCTCAAGAATCTCAAATGGACCTACGTACCTCGGACTCAGTTTGCCTTTCTTACCAAAGCGCGAAGTTCCTCTCATTGGTGACACTTTTAGAAAAACGTGATCACCAACTTGGAATTCCAAAGACCTCCGGCGCCTATCTGCATAACTTTTCTGCCTGCTCTGCGCTGTCTTTAATCTGTCTCTGATCACTACCACGGCATCTACTGACTGTTGAACCAACTCTGGGCCTGTTATCTTTCTTTCCCCAACTTCATCCCAACACACTGGTGTTCTGCATGCTCTGCCATACAACGCTTCGAATGGGGCCATCTGAATACTCTGTTGATAACTGTTGTTGTAGGCGAATTCTACCAGATGAAGCTGATCTTCCCAACTTCCTTTGAAGTCTATTACACAAGCTCTCAGCATGTCTTCGAGGGTCTGAATTGTCCTCTCGGACTGGCCATCCGTCTGAGGATGATATGCCGTATTGTACTGAAGTTTTGTACCCAAAGCACTCTGCAAGCTCTTCCAAAAAGCGGCTGTAAACCTCGGGTCTCGATCTGATGTTATCGTAACTGGCACTCCATGCATTCGAACCACCTGACGCACGTACAAGTCTGCGTGCCTATCTAAACTGAGGTCTTTTCGAACTGCAATGAAGTGAGCCGACTTTGTTAGCCTGTCAACTACTACCCAAATTGAATCATTTCCTCTCTGGCTTCTTGGTAGTCCAGTCACGAAGTCCATCGTGATATGCTCCCATTTCCATTCTGGGATTGTGAGAGGTTGCAGAAGTCCTCCTGGCTTGCAATGCTGAGCTTTTACTTGTTGACATGTCAAACACTTGGCCACATGTTTGGTGATATCCGCCTTCATACCTGACCACCAATAGTGTTGACGTAGATTCTGATACATCTTAGTGCTTCCAGGATGAATGCTGTAACTGCTACGATGTGCTTCAGATAATATTTCTTCTCTAAGCTCTACATCATCAGGTACAACCAATCGTCCTTGGAATCTTAATGTCCCGTCATCAGCAATCTGAAAATCAGCCTTTCTTTTCTCTGCGTCCTCCTGAAGAATTCTCTGCACATCCGGGTCTGTCGGTTGGAGTTGTTTAATTCTGACCTGGACATCCGGTTCAATTCTGAGGGTGGCCATAAAACTTGAAAGGCGGCCTACCTCAAATTTGAATACCGAATCTCGAGCTCTCTCGATTAAGTTCCACTCCTTAATTAGTATATGAGCCACTGAAGACTTTCGACTCAGTGCATCGACAACCTTGTTCGCCTTTCCTGGGTGATACAGAATGTCACAGTCGTAGTCTTTCAGTAATTCCATCCATCGGCGCTGTCTCATGTTCAACTCCTTCTGAGAGAATAGATACTTAAGACTCTGATGGTTCGTGAAGATCTGAAACTTTTCCCCGCACAAGTAGTGCCTCCAAATCTTCAGGGCAAAGATAATAGCTGCGAGCTCTAAGTCATGCGTCGGATAGTTCAATTCATGAGGTCTCAACTGACGGGAAGCGTACGCAACAACCCTACCATGTTGCATTAGCACGCAACCCAACCCTCTAAATGACGCATCACTGTAGATCTCGAATCCTCTAGGACCAGATGGAATTGTCAGCACAGGTGCGGTAGTCAGCTTTTCCTTCAGCTCTTGAAAACTACGCTCGCACTTGTCTGTCCATATGAACTTCTCGTTTTTCTTCGTGAGCTTAGTTAGAGGTGATGCTAACGCTGAGAAACCTTCTACAAACCGTCTGTAATAACCTGCCAATCCCAGAAAACTTCTGATCTCTGTCACTGTTGTCGGTCTTGGCCATTTGATCACGGCTTCTATCTTGCTCGGGTCGACGGAGATTCCTTCTCCGGAAATCACATGACCTAAGAACGCAACACGAGTCAACCAAAATTCGCATTTGCTAAACTTAGCATACAACTGATGCGTCCTTAAGGTCTGGAGTACTAATCTCAGGTGATTCTCATGTTCTTCATCACTCCTCGAATAGACCAAGATATCATCAATGAACACAATCACAAATTGATCTAAATATTCCTTAAATATCCGGTTCATCATATCTATGAAGGTAGCTGGAGCATTCGTCAACCCGAATGGCATCACTGTAAACTCATAGTGACCATACCGAGTGCGAAATGCTGACTTAGGAATATCCTCTTTCTTAATTCTCAGCTGATGATATCCCGTCCTTAAATCAATCTTCGAGAACATTGATGCTCCTTGTAACTGATCGAACAGATCATCAATCCTTGGGAGTGGGTACTTATTCTTAATGGTCACCTGATTGAGTTGTCTATAATCAATGCACAAACGCAATGAACCATCTTTCTTCTTCACAAACAAAACTGGCGCTCCCCAAGGTGATGTGCTAGGACGAATAAATCCTTTGTCTAATAATTCCTGCATCTGTACTTTCAATTCTTTCAATTCTGTCAATGCCATTCTGTACGGTGCCTTTGAGATTGGTTCTGTCCCCGGTGCTAGTTCAATCACAAATTCAATCTCTCTTTCTGGCGGTAGACCTGGCAATTCCTTTGGAAAGACATCTGGAAATTCTTGAACTACTGGAATGTCTTCTACTTTCAACTCTTCAACTGTCGTATCCACGACAGTTGCCAGGTAACCTTGACAACACTCGTCTAACAGACGAGTTGCCTCTGGTGACGAGATTAAGGAAACCGAGGGTCCTCCTCGATTCCCAACAAACTCGAAACTCTCACTCTCTATCGGGTCAAACTGAATCACTTTACGATAACAGTCCATTTTAGCTCTTTGCTTGGTGAGCCAGTCCATGCCAATTATTAAATCAAAGTCATACATGGCTAGGACTAAAAGATCTATCTTCCCCTCTCGCTCACCAATCACTAACTTGCACCCCGAACAACCCAAAGCAGTAACAACTTTATCTTTCAAGGGTGTAGATATGCACATTGCCGACTCCAATAATATAGGACTGACTCCTATCAACTTAACATACTGCTCAGCAATAAATGAGTGAGTTGCTCCCGGATCAAACAAAGCATAAGCAGGTTGGTCATTGAGCGAAACCATACCTGTTATCACGTTAGGCGCAGCTTCTGCTTGACCTTGTGTGATTGCATACACCGTGCCTTGAGCTGGAGGTCTCTGCTGTCCTCCTTGCGGCACATTCTGAGGGGCATACCCTCTTATCTGTCCTCTTGGTGGTGGCGGCGGCAATTGCGGTTGTCCTCTCTGCTTCTTGGGACAATACCTTGCGATGTGGCCCTGTTGGCCGCACTCGAAACAGGCTCCTGTCCTAGCTGGGCACGGAGCTGTCCCGTGTCGTCTTCCACAAAAGCGACATACACCCATGTTATTGGACATCTGTCTATTGAATCCACTCCTCTTGAAGGGTGAGGCATGGGATCTACCTCCGGGCATGGGTCTTTTTCCCTGACGAATATTCTCTCGATGAAAGTTAAATTTCGACCCAGATGAGGCTGCTCGGTCATTCTGATCTCTCTCGATCATCTGAGCCCTCTCATAAAGGTCATTATAAGTCCTCAAGTTCAGGGAAACCAATGTACTTCTTAAGTCTGGCTTGAATCCTTCTCTAAACCTCCTCGCTCGGTTTACTGGATTCGCAATTAATTCAGGGGCATACTGCGAAAGTTCAGCGAACTTCGTCTCATATTGATCGACGGTTAGGGAACCCTGGCGAAGACGTTGAAATTCTGACATCTTCACCTCTTTGGCAGTTTCTGAGAAATATTTGGCATTAAAAGCCTCTAGAAAGGCATTCCACTCTGGAACAACGCCTTCTGGGAATATGGTTTCTCGAGTTGTCTTCCACCAAGTATCTGCAACTCCATCCAATTGGTAAGTTGCAAGTAGTACCTTCTCATTCTCATTGCACATTAGCAGTGCAAAAGCTTTCTCCAATTTCTGGATCCATGAAGTAGCAGCTTCAGGGTCTCCGGTCCCGGTAAACTGAGGCGGATTCATCTTTAGGAATTGTTCTACCAACTGATGAATTGGTCTGTTCCCGACCACTATTCCAAGTGGACCTTCAGCTTGAGCTGCGGCAGGTGCAGCGACAGGTGCGGCAGCAGGTACAGCGGCAGCTGCGGCAGTAGCGGCAGCGTTGGCAGCGGCAGTGGCGGCGGCTCCAACAGCGGCAGTAAAGGCGGCAGCTTGATCTCGGGCCTGTTGCCCCATCATTTCTCGCATGACCTCTAGAGCTTGGTTAATTCCGACTGTTGTTTGCTCACCCGGGACTACTACCCCTGCACCAACAGGAGGTGGTGCTACTCTAGCATTAATAACAGGTGGAATCATTCCACTCGCGCTAGCCTGTGCTGGCGCTCGACCACGGCCTCCTCGGGTACCGACTCTAGCCGGCGCTCTTCCCCGAGTCAGGGCCCTACTGGCCCTCTTTGCAGGAGTCCTTGGCTCCTGATCGCTCATAGTGTCGCTTTAAAGAACTAACACCTGCTTCCAATTCAACACTGAATTAGAAACGGAGCGATTCAAACAACAAACAATTTTAGCACTCAGCTAACACAGACATGCACCAGCATGAATTTAAAGGCCTTTCCTACTAACTATCCCATGGTCAACGCTCCTTATCACTCCAATCTTGAACTTTGCTCTAATAACACAAAAAGGGGATGTCACGCCCCGATTCTCGGGCACGCACACATCCTTCTGCTTGGTCGATTTTAGAATGCGATATCTCAGGACAATGTATCGCCGACCCTTTCATTTTATTACGCATGCGGAAGCAATTATAAATCCCCAGACAATAAAACAATGGGATAGGAAAGCAGGCCATATTTTTTCCATTCTGAATTTCACAACCACGCTTTCATTAACAACATAACTTATAGTATATTTACAATACTATTTACAGCATAAAAGTCTCACACCTATCTACACTAAGACAAATTTCACAAAAGGGATGGGATCTCGGTCCACATCCGGGTTGTACTCGGATCCCTCTCCGGATCATCTTCTACTTCAAAATATTCTCCCCTTCGGTTCTTCCTCCTCGGCTTTTCCTCGGTCCCCGAAATGGTTATTCAATAACCAATGAGACCACGTCTCGGCGAGTCCTACCCACTAAGACCCGATTAATAAACTAATACGCCATACGGTTGCCTAAGCACAACACGAGTCGAATACTTACCTTGGCCTCAATTCCAACCTGCAATTCAAGGTTAAACACATATATTCAAACAATTCACGACAGACGATCAAGCATTGATCCATCGACTTAGTCGATTACATGTCAATCTAACCATTTCTAGGTCATTCCCACTCGTACCATAACTTCTCAGTGGTGTACCCATTCGCCAAATCACATGTGTTTCTCGGGCGTCGTTTTCGCCAATGACATACCAATCACCGACACCGTGCGTTCTTTAAGGCGCCGTTTTCACCAGTGATATCCTCGATCACCGAACCACGTGTCCTTTCTAGGGCGCCGTTTTCGCCAAGGTGACATCGGCTATAGACAACACCGTGAGTTCTTTAAGGCATCATTTTCACCAGTGATATTTCCTTAATCACCGAACCACGTTTGTCTATAAGTCATTTACGTGCGTTCTTTAAGGCGCCGTTTTTCGCCAAAATACTTCCAATCACCGAACCACGTATGTCCAATAACATCGTCACTTTGATTGGTCTCGACCAATAACATTCTCGTTATCTCTCATCATTCTCTCTACTATATAGCCCATCAACGTCTTTGGCGCTATATATCCATACTCGGCCAAGCACCAATCAAATATTCAATAACAAACAATTTATGACAATTCCTAAAATTCCACAATTAGTTCAATTCCACACAACGTAGAGTTCAAATAAATAAACGATCTGCACCACGACAATCGGCACGAAATTCGGTCACCGCCATCCCGGTTGAATTTCCGGAAAAATAATTAATTAAATAATTAATTTCGAAAAATAAATAAATAAACATTAAAAATCCAATTTAGGCTCATATTGCCTTATTGGAGCCCGAAACGGGTCGGGAAAAATCCCGAGATGCATTCAATAAATAATAGAACAATTCTACTTGCTAATAGCTAGGTCTAACCACCTAACATGCATTATTAAGTCACTAATTTAATTATTCTAACCTAATCTAACCACCTAAGTACATGTAATTAAATCTAACCAACCCTAAGGCATAATTAGCAAACTAATAAAGCATTAGTGAGTAAAACTCACTTGGAAAAAGCGGGATCGGATCACCGCAACGCGACGCGACGGGCCGAAATCGGGCTCGCGACAACTCCCACGGGCTTGGACCGGGCCTCGACTTTGGCCCAACAAATCTCAACCCAATTGAGGTTTGCTCTTGCTTTTGGACTGAACCCAAATAAAGTTGGGCCTGCTGAAAATGGGCTACTCTTAATCAACTTGGGCTGGCTTGTGGGGAATTGGGCTTGAAAATGTCAAACTGCGGGCTGTTATTGGGCCACCGAAAATAACCAATTGCTGGGCCGAAGTTGCTGTAGGCTTCAAGTGGCGTGGGCTACTCAATTGAAATGGGCTTCCAGTTCGTTGGAACTACCGCTGGGCTCACTGGTTTGCGTGAGTTGATGGGCCGGACAGAAGCAGCAAAGGCCGCTCGAGCGTGAATTGAAGACACGCCATGGATGGACGAAGGCGTTGTAATCCGTGGCCACTGGAGCTTCGGTGGAATTTGATCTTTACGGACGTGCGGTGACGGGGCGATCAGCAACTGGGTTGCTCGGTCTTCATGGACTCCACAAGATGCACGGCTGAAGACGTTGGACTCGTGCGGCTTCACTGGACGCACGGAGAAGCTGCAGGTCAACCAAAGGCTTCGTGGCTTGCCGTTGTTGACCGAGTAGCTGGATTCTTGGCCACGTGGAGTGAAGATCGGTGGGTTGCTGTTCACGCGGATGGACGGACGAAGAACCGTGGAGATGTCCGCTTGAATTTCTTGCCGTGTGGAGAGGAGGGCACCGATTGATGGCTTACGGCCAAATGGCAGCAACACAGAAGGAACTGCTTCGGTGGAGGCCTCGCTCGGTGGAGTTTCGGTCAAAGGTGGCTTCTGTGAGTGTGGCTGTTGACCGACTTGCATATGTGGGACAGTAGAAAAGAATTCGGTGGAAGATGGTGGCCGACCGGTTGGGGTGTTGGCGCCAGGAGCTACAGCAGAGGAATCGGTGGAATTCGTGGACTGGCCGAGCGAAAGAGAGAGAGACCGTGGAGATGGATAGGAACGGAGGAGGTGGGCGGTGGAGTGAGGATTGGGGAGAGAAGAGATAGAGATGAAAAGGGATGGAGGGCCCCTTGGGCTTGATTTTTCCACAAATATCTCTAAGACTTGGTTTTGGCCATGTATAATCTCTTGGCCTCCAATAAGCCACACCAACACTTCTCACAACACCTCAAATGGTGCGATTTTTCTTGAGGCTTAGGGGGGTTACGAATTTTACTATTTAAACTCCAATTTCTCCAATAACTTCCCAAATTGAGGTCTAATTTCAACGTAGAAAAATCCCAAATGATTTTCTATAAATCCCGACACATAACGGCTTTCACTTGAAAGTCCAATTTCCCTTTAATTTAGCCAATCTGAACTTTCGTCAAATTTCCGCGACGTCCGAAACGGTTTTCCGTAAAATTTCCCGAATCTCCGAAAATCTTCTGAGACTGAGTCGATGCTCCTAAAATTTATTGTGACATGGCCAAAACTTCAATTTCTGAAATCGGACTCGAATTGGCGGTTAATTTTCATTCGGCGCGTTTTTAGCGTGACCTAGACTATCGAGTAGTTTTCAGAACTTTTTAAGGCAAATGACCCGTGGTCGATTTTCTTCGAGCCACTATGAACCCACTCGACTCAATGGCGACTTTTGATTGTCGTGAAAATCTCGAGAATTCAATTACGGACACAGGGTACCAAAACAATAAGAAAATCAGTCTAGTGTCGGCCGACGAGTATTTTCTAATTCAGTGGTGTCACCCACGATTAGTCACATATCTCTATCGATCCAGTCTATCTCTGATTTCAAATCGATTTTTAACTGTGCCGTAGTGACCTCTAAAGATGGACACGGTCAAGAAGCCGATTCCTGATCGAGTTCTCAAGTCTATTGCTTTAAAATTCCTTAATCATTTCCCCAGATAGTCTAGTTATCTCGAGAGTGATCGGCTCTGAGAATAACCCTATAGATGCGTCAATGAAATGCCCGATTTATTCAGTAGAAGACAGGGTTGAAAATTCTGGATGTCACAAAACACAAATACGTTTAGTCAAATTAAAAAGGCTATGGTTTAGGTGACTCCTGAATGATGGAATTTGTATGTGCTTTAATTATGGTTTTGGCTGGAAAAGTTCATAAATAACCTGTTATGTCATTAAGCTATAGCAGTTTAGTCTTGAGTACGATGGCTACGAATTGGTTGGTACTACTGCATTTCTTTCTTTGAGACTTCCACAAATTTATTATCCATCATCTGATTGACAGACTATGTTTTACTTGTAAGAGGGTTTGTTTTTACATAATACATAATGACTGTTATCTTACCAATCTAGCTTTCTTTACTTAACTATAGATATGTGGTGTGTTGCTTTTTATATGCTAGTGCTTGCAGTAGTTATCCATGCTGTGGTACAATAGTTTCTAACATGGTATAAATATTAAGCAGAATGAAAAACTATTACGAGGCTTGAAGTACCATGTGGCAGTTGTGCTGTGTATCAACCAGGAGGAAGTTGCCCAAGTGAACAATTATTCATCTTTCAACTTAGAGGTTGATATGACTTCTTGATCTTGATTCTTAATAGACAATATTTCATTCTTCATATCCTACATGTTTTTTCTAATGCTTTATTTGCACTTAAGTTTCAAAGTAAGAATCTTATTTCACTATCCAATAACTTCAATATTCTCTACCTTGATAAATCTTGTTCAGTTGGTAAGATGTCTTAACCTCGTATTGCATCAGAGAAGCAATGTAGAGAGTCAAAGAACTACTGTAGTTTGGAGGATTTGGGGACATCGAATAATTGCGAAGGACACTTGGAAAGGAATTTCAACAGATGGAACATAGGTATCAGCAAATGAGTTAGAAAACTGAAATGTGATAGAATCATGTTTGCTCATAAAAGTTCTTACTTGAATGTGTTGTTTACTGCTCTTTCATTGTAGATTCTTCACACTAATGCTATATCTACTTTTTCCATTCATAAATGTTCTTACAAACGCTGCCTCAGTGGGAAAAATATAAACTATGGGATAAATCACTACTGTTTTCTGTTGTTTGCAGTGATTGCTTCTTCCCCCCTTCAAGTCCAATCCTCATTGCTGATATGTGTACCAAATGTGAAATTCTGGATCTCTTCATATGCATAACAGGAGTTTAAGTATGATTATCTGGGCTCAAAATTGGTTTCTGTAAACATTGCAATCATTTAATAAAAAGCTTTTGCTTTTAGGTTTAGCCAACTCTTCAATTATTTGAGCTGAAATAACCATTTCTTGTATGGCTAGTTTAGAACTTATTGTTAATAGGGTTCGTGTGTAGATATTTCTATCCAAATGCCTATTACCATAAAGTTGTACCTATATTTTTCATTTTTTTTGCCCGAGTGATCAGAACCTTGAGACTATAATGAGAGAAAGAGAAGGATTGGGGGTTTAGGGTTGTCTTCTGGAGGTTATCCTCAACAATGGTTTTTCAATTGCCCTCCATCTAATAGTCTATTTTTGGTATTTGATCTCAAGTTTGATCACTTGACAATGTACATGGAAGCTTTAGTTGGGTGATCCTATCGGAGTGGGCTCTCTGTTTAGCTTGTTAGCCTTGTGTATAGAAATACCGATCTCACCTTTCCTGATTAAAACCTAATTTGATCATCACTCTTTGAAGGAAGCTGCCCAGATGCCTTTCTCTTCTATTTTGAAAAAGAAACTTTGTAAGAATTTATTATCACTATTCCCTCTTACATTAGTTTCAACATTCATCGGATACATTCGCAATTCACTGTCCTTGTATGAGGGTATTTACCTTTAATCTGAAACTACATATATGATCCAGATATCCACGTGCAGAGCATAACTACTTTTTCGTGCTATACATTTCTCCGTGTGGCTCCATAGGATGACTCTGGATTTGCTTATATATATGACTTCTTGATCTCGATTCTTAATGAACAATATTTTATTCTTCATATCTTACATGTTTTTTCTAATTTTTTGTTTGCAGTTAAGTTTCAAACTTGAAATCTTATTTCAAAGTCCAACGGCTTTAATATGGGTTTATGGAAGACTTTCGAGATCATCAAAGGATTGGGGGCTCAATGTTTCTTGAACTTCTCCAAACTCTGACAATGCATCCTTGGAATGGCAAAGGATGCTTGCATATTATCATCCCACATTTCCCTAATTATTTTATATTGAAGCATTGCAGAGCTGAAACTATCCGTTAACTTAAGAGGTTTCTAAAATACTGAAAGTCTAGCCAACTTGTTTGATATAATGGCCGAAGAATTAGACGGTTGTATTTTAAGTTAGTATCATACTTGACACCTGTATGCAAGTCTATTGGAGTCATTATTCAAAGAGAGTTCTTTGTGATTCGGGTTTTGATCTTCATGTTAAAGTGGAAGCAATTCGATGCTTGCCTTCCAAAGTTTGTTGGGTTGATAAAGAATTTAGAGATTCTACCTATGGGAAGCCTGTCGGGTCAAAGGGTCTTGGAATCAAAGTTTTGCAAGACTAAGATCTTATTCCTATTGGTGGAGGATTGTTGGCTGGGTCGGCCTCTGTGGGGCTCAGCTAACATAACATGAAAGAAAAAGGAAAAGGCCAAAAAGTCAAAAACAAAAAAGAAAGAGAGGAGCTGTTCGTGGAGTGGAGAGTGTAGAGAGGAGGGAGGAAGAGAGAGAGATAGTTTCCCAAGAAGAACACAGGAGAAAAAGGAAAAGGGAATGAGAGAGAGAGTGTGTTCCCCAGGAAGAACACACGAGAAGAAAAAAGGGAAAGCAAGTTTCCAAGTCCTGAATCGAAGGCCAAATGTTGTCAAAATTAGCTCAATTTTCAATTTGTTGTTTGTTAAATCAAGACTACTAGTTGATCAGTTTGGCTCATCGAAAATCTTCTCTAGATACTCTCTCGTTTTTTCTAATTGTGATTAAGGTTTCTTGCTCTATTTGTATTGATCCATCTCCATAATGATGAAATACTATTGCAATGTTGATGTTATTATTCTTAGTGATTAGTGAAAGTTTTTTAGCAATTCACGGTTTTTTTCCTGCATTGAGTTTTCAATGTAAAAATCTTGGTAGTATTGTTGCCTTGTTTCTTTAACATTTCAGCATTATATTTACTTATTTTGAGATTTATTGTTGGAAAACACTGCTGTTTATTGCTAAGGTTAATTCTATTTTGGTCAATTTAGTTTTAGGAAGAAATTGATCATGGATTGAGTTAGTCCTTAGTGAATCATTACCCAATTCTCCCCAATAACATCGTTGTTGGAACCGAAGCAGAAAATGTTTCTAGTGTGAAAAACAAGGTCACCAGAGCCCAATCAATGTGCATTTGAGATTATGCTTCTATTGGGATATTGAAGCTTGATTGATGTTGGTTTCGCTTTGTAACAAAGATTTAGCTCTAACAAAAGGAAAAAAAGACACAAATAGTCTATGAACTTAAGCCAAACATGTAATGTCATCCATAAATTTTTCATCAATTTAATGTTCAATCTAATCTCCAAGATATATAAAAAAAGTTCAATATTGTCCTTTCATTAATTCAAATTTAATGAAATTTGTTGATGTGGTTTCCAATCTGTTATGATTTTGATCAATTTGATAACAGATGTATGAAAAAGATGGCTACTATGGTTATAACTAAACCAAACACTTTGGTAATCCGACCCGTTCCAAAATCACATATTTATGATGAATGAGCCCAGACAACAAGTTCCATTCAGGATATGGCACAATTCGACATAGCTCGGCCAACCCATCAATCAAATGAGTCCACCTTCGCTCCTATAATCTTGTTTCTATCTCTTATTCTCTCATGCCCATTTCTCTTCTGCAATTTTCTCTGCATGATTTCGAACTCTAGTGGACTTTCTTAATCTCTCACTTTTCCATTCTTATCTCACTCTTCAGCTCTATCCTCGCCTCACTAGCCTGGAGCCTTCCTCTCAATGTTTCGAGCTCTATCCTTCACGAGCTCTCTTTTAGCTTGCATTTTCCATCGATGCTTCTGTACACTCCTCACGATTTGTTCCAGCCCTAGCATTGCGTTTTTCGGGAGCTTGCAAAGCTTTTTAGTTATGGAAGTTGATGAATGACTACATTGCTGCTTCTGTTTCGACTTTAGTTCAATAAACCGATGGTTTCTCGGGTTCAACCCCGGTTGGCATTCTTTTGCAAGCTAATGGGCAATCCACTCGGTTGTTACGACTCAATTTTGTGAAGTTTGCACAATTTGCTCAATTTGAAAGGTTTGATGTCGACAGCGATCCTCTTTTTGAAAGATATACTCTAGTTTCTGGAGATGATCGGGTAAAGTTAGCTTCAAGTTTCTTCAAAGATCATCGTAGAGTTAGAATGTAACTTTCATTTTGGTAAAAAAATTCAAATGGTGCTTATTTTGACTAGCCTCTCTTGGTGATGACAGTTGTAGCACTAGTTCTCCAGACTTTCATTGTAATCCTCTTCAGTTTTCAGTTTTTATGAGAGTGCCGCTATTTCGACTAACAAGAAGAATCACCGCAAGTCTTCAACTATTCTAACCTTCTTATTGTGGAAAAACACCATGTTACTTGCAATGACAACAAAATGAGAAGCGAGAATCTTTAATAGTGGATCATTAGCTTCAACTGGCCAACATCTATCAATCTCATGCTCTTTCAAGTTTCTCAATTAAATGTAAGTACTCAAGAACAAGGCCTCCCATCAAAATCTTCTCGATCTCATCATTACTCACCTTGACTTGGCATATGGACAAAGATTTGAGCAAGGTTTAGTCAATCCTTGACTATCTATCTTTGCTACCACTTGTCAAGAGGAAGAGTGCTAAGAAAGTCATAAACATATTATATTGGTACCAATTCAGTTTTAATTCTTTCAATTTGACCAATTTAGCCCTAAACTCTTTCATATTAATATCAATTCAATTCATTAGGCCAATTTAAACTAGAAATTGCGAAGATGGACATTGGTCGGTTGATCAACACTGAGGTGGATAATTTTAATAACATTTTAATAAATTTTTTGAATTTTTGAATTTCTTTTTCTTTTTTTTTCCTTTCCCTTTTCTATTTGTTGATGGCCATCACTAGCCACCGACCATAGCCATGGCCGGCGAGGGTTGGTCTCAACGGACCGCACTTGGGCAAGGGCAAGTGTCAGCCCTTACCAAATCTGGCGAGGCCGATTGAAGCATTTTGAGCAAGAAACTATGGACAATCACAAACTCATTTATAGCACACAATAAATTTTAGAAAAAGACGATAAGCATGCCCAACTTATACAAATAAATATACATCTATCTACAACTCGATTTTCTAGGAAAGACAATTTTCATCACATTATTGTCTAAGATTAATGCGATACATGAGTAGTGGAAGACTGTCATTTATGTAAGTCCTGCAAGGGCATACAAATTGTTGTTTTAACTGGTGCTCTAGTTTAAGGAGAACAAGTTACATAGTTACTTTTGGAAAATATTCTTAGAGCGTGTTTAGTAACAATTATATTCTCAAGAATAATTTTTGATCAAAAATGATTTTTTTTTATTCTGTTCTTGAGAATAATTTCTAAGTAAAAGAACACGTTTGATAGCTGCACGAAATTCTTATTCTCAGGATAAAAATGCATTTAGTAGGATTCTTAAATTTTTTAGTACTTTTGTTATATTTTTTCTTTTTTCTTTTT
This sequence comes from Eucalyptus lansdowneana, assembly GCA_017140395.1. Classification (NCBI taxonomy): domain Eukaryota; kingdom Viridiplantae; phylum Streptophyta; class Magnoliopsida; order Myrtales; family Myrtaceae; genus Eucalyptus; species Eucalyptus lansdowneana. Next base: position 42,335,945 of record CM029487.1, on the reverse strand, counting down.
CCTTTTCTCTTCTTCCCCCTTTTTTGTGGCCGATCGCTGGCCACGACGATGACTAGCGATAGGTTGGATGAGGTTCGGTGAGCTCACCAGAGCATCGCCAAGCTAGGGTGAGGGTTGGCGAGCTCACTGGAGGCTTGTCTAGCCACTATGAAGCTCGACCTGCCTCGGCGATGTGAGGTTGGGCTTGCCCTAGCTTGGCAAGGCTCAGCCTTGCCGTCCAGTAACGCTTCGGCAAGGTTGTCAGTCCTCGTCGACCGATCATTGGCCATTGCTGGCCATGGCCAAAGCCGGCAATTGGCTAAAAAGAAGAAGAAGAAAAGGAAATAGAAGAAGAGAAAAGAGAAGAAAAGAGAGGAGAAAAAAAAAATTAGGTTGGTTGTAAGAATTGTTTTTAAGAGCAAGAAGCAATTTTTTTTTTTTCTGTTTCTTGATTATGTTCCAAATCTATCCCTGGAAACAAAAAACAAATGAAACAAAAAATTTACCAAACAAATCTCTGTTATTGTTTTGTTCTTGGGAACAAAAAAACAAAATCAATTGTTCCCAGAATTGTTATCAAACATGCCTTTAATAAATATATATATACTCTATTGTTTCTAATTAAATAATATAAATAGAATATGAAATATAGTTTATTAATAAAAGCCCTTATCCTTCTACCCATAGGACTACACTGATAACTAACCCTGATTTCCATCAAATCATCCCCTTTAAAAGCATTCCAATATCATCTTTAACCATTCCTTCCACTTTCCAATCCCATAAGAGTGTCACACTATTGGGTGAAGTCCATAGAGCATGCAATCTAAAATAACTTAGGCATGAGGAACTAAACACTGAAATAGGCCCAAAGCATCAACGAGGTCCAGTAATTTTTTGCTTCATTTAGCCTAAGTTCTTTTGTATAACTTTAACCTGATCTCAAATACGGTTTATTTTTATTTTTCTTTTCCTAATGCAAGGGAAAAATTAAATAAAAGATAATTTATCGTATCATAAAGTCGAAATATATTGGAAGACTAATTAGGAAGGAAAGTAAAATTAGTCACAGCAGAGCAAAAGGGGAGGGAAGGAGAGCGAGCCAAAGGTCGGATTTTTGGAGAGAAATAGAGCGAGAGAGGGAGAGAGAAGGGTGGAGAGACTGCGAGAGCAACCGAGAGAGGGGGGAGAGAAAGAGTGTGAGAGCGAGGAGCCCTCCGGCAGTCCGGTCACGCCCAAAACCCGTCCGACGACTCCCGACCGCGCTCTTAAGTCCGCATCTCCCGTTCCCCACTCTAAGTCTCCGGTAGGTCAAGTTCCGTTTTTTTTTCCATTTTTCGTGGGACGAGCCGTTTTTCCGAGGATCCTGGCTCGGAGGCGTGCGAGGCGACCGGACGTGGTCCGATCTATCGAACTCACCCTCCATTCGCCGTCACCGAGCCGGGTAGGGACTCTCGGCCGACGCCTCCTCTGTTCGTGCCTCTGTCTTGCCCCGTTCTGGGCTCGCCAGACCAGGCTTCGTTCTTGTCTGGTTCACGCGAGCACCGGCCCCCTTCGTCTGTGCGCCGCTGTTTTGAGTCTCTGTCTGTCAATTATTGCGAGTCCCGGCGCGAGTTGGTGGTCGGGTTTGGCCCCTTTTATTCAGTGCGCTTCAAACGTTCGACGAAATGCCTGAACCAAACCCCCGTTCGGTTTAATCTCTATTGTCGAGTTATCCAAAGTGGGCAACATGAATACGTGCAGGGCGGTGTAATCGGTGTAATCTGTCCTATGATTAGCAAGTACATTTTCGGTGAACTTCAACCGTGGTGGGTTCTCGTGTTCTGTTCGTTTGGAAGGAGGAATTGAGAGGCGACGGCAGATAGAGGGACAGCAGTAGAGTGAGAGAATGGCGGGGAAGTGGGCTTAGTTAGGCTGTCGGTTAAATTTGGGTTTGGATTTTGGGCTAAATTAGTGTTTCTTGGGCTTGGGTTTAAGCCAATATCGCTGCCCATATTTGGACCGGGCCCCAAGGCTCGGCCCGTAATCAAATTCACTCTGCTTCCTCAATAATCAAATTCTCTCCCGCCTGTTCTTCCTCTTCCCTAATCTTTGTGCAAAATTCTCAGGCTCCAGTGCACTTCGTTACTCGCTTTTCTCTTCCGTCAGGTTTTCTTCTAGGGTTTTTGGGCTCTAACCCTCCGCTAGCTCTCCCTCATCTGCCACCGGACGCTTCTGTACTCTCCCCCGCGGCTTGCTCCAGCAGCTGGTGGCTGCGTTTTTGGCTGCTCCCGGAGTTTTTTCTGCTATGGAGACCGAGGAAGGGTTGCGGCACATGCTTCCCTTTCAGCTACAGTTCGAAAAACCTCTGGCTTCTCAGGTTTGGCTCCAGCCCACCTTCTTTCACGACCTAATAATGGGCAGGTCAATTCAATTGTTTTCCCATTCGGTTTCGTGAGGTTTTTGCTCGGTTTCTTCCTATTGGCAGGTGAAGATGGCGGAGTGGAATTCAGAGAAGGATTTGCTGGCGATGGTCACGGAGGACTCGAAGGTGGGTGCATCATGGCTTCAATTGGCAGGAGGATGTGGACAATCCCTCCTCGTAATTGCTTCGACTCCATAAAGTCTAAATGAGAATGTGATGTCGAACAAAGGAGTTGGTGTTTTACACAAAATTGAAGAGTGAATGATGGTAATGGGAGTGAAAATTTGGATACGACATAGTTGCAAGTAAATAATCCCGAGCTGATATTAATTGAATGAAGGGATTTTTATTTACACGCGCGATAGATTCCTATTAACTTCTATACAAGATTGGTGCCTTAGTAGATTTCCAAAACATAACTGACAATCATCTAGACCAACCAGAAGTGTACCCTACTCCTGTATTGCCTTCTTGCTGCCCTTTTCGGTACACCAGTCAAAGTGTTCACGGAGATAAAGAACTTGAATTGGAGTGGATGTCATTTATGCTAGACAGACTAGCTATGTCAGATGCAGAAATGCTAGATGCTCACATGGAGTCGGCAAGTTTAATCCTTGCAATACCATCTCAATGTCGTCATGCATCTATATAGTTTTCCTTTGATTTCTGTTTGTGACTCTCGCGGTGTAATATTACTTTCAGCTACTCTTCCTGTACCGGTTGAGCGTTCCTTGCAAGGAGAGATTTGATATAGGTTGGAAAGTTTCTCACATTTTGTGCATGTATCCCTCATAATTGCAAGAGTCAATCTTTGTATCAATGAATCATATTAAACTCTTTTTACCTGCTAATAGCACTATTTGAGCCTAGGAGAAGTTAAGACTTATTTATACTACCAATTCCACTCCTTGGACTCAATGTAGTAAGTGAAACTCTGCTTTCCTATGGTATTATTACTATCAACAAGCTAACATTGAGAATGAAAACTCAGTTATTAGGAGAAAATGAGTAGATAAAATAACTGGTGGGTGCTTGGAAGATAGTGAATTGAGCCAACGTTGATCTCATCTGTGATGCTTTGCCTTGGTTATGAGAGCCTCTGTTCACAACAATTTGTTCACATATTTAGATGTGGGAATTCATTAGTTTATATATTTTTTACCAACTATTTTTCGATTTAGATCGCCATTTTTTAAGCTAAGCACCATTTTTGGTAGAGTAATGCTGAAGATGTTAAGTCCAAGTAAATGAAAATGGTTTACTAAGTCACATGCGAAATATTTTTGTGTTAGGTGTCTGTCATATACTTGCCTAAATACTTAGATTTTATCACGTCAAACGAGTTTTGTAAAGTAGTCTTTGTATCCGTAGTATTGTTCTGTTTTGAAAATGTGTTGGTCTCTCTTTGGATCCAAAGTATCTCTTCAACTTTTTAGATCTTGACTTTAGGCTATAGAGACACCCTTTTGTCACAATGAACTTACTCATAAAAGGAATCATGAGCTTGAGTTAATGGAGTGTTTTTGTGCTCAATAAAGACATGCTATGTGGATGATGGTTATGCCAATTAGCACAAAATCATATGTGAGATGTTAGTTTGAAACTAACATCTCCCATATGAGAGTTGGTAACTTCAAGGATTAGTAAATTTAATACGCCAAAAACCACTATAAATAAATGATAGTAAAAAATTATTCAAATCGGTGAAAATTTTGAAAAAAGAAATCAAGTAAATAGTTGATAATTTAGAACTTATAAAGCTAAAATAAGCTAGTGACTTACCCCTTGAAAAGTTGTTAGTACCCAAATCAAGAGTAGTAATATCCTATAAGAGTTAGTAACTTTAACAAATAAATGTGGCTAACTCAATGGCGCAATCGATAATATCCAAAACAATCTAATAAATGCCGGTAACTGAAATAGGAGCCTGTAATTTTCTATTAAAGTTAGTGATGGATACGTATGCCCCTGCAAACCCAACTTAATCGAATTGCACCCCTGCACGTTATTAAAAAAAAAAAAAAAAAAAAACAGGAAGAAGGAAAAAGAAAACGCTAGATGAAAAGTAGATAAAGTGGGGCCCAATTCCCATTGCAATTTATTGCAATTAGCAATTAGCAAAAGAGAGGGTTGGACTGACGAGAACGAAGGAAAAGACTGACCTTCCGCATCGCCACCTCATCCCCGTGTGGGGCCTCACCCCACCAGACATGTCGACATCGTTTAGTCCTTTTAGCCTTTTCACCCCTCATCTTTGAGGCCTAGCTCCCTACTCCCACAACTCCCACCTTCAATGGCTTTCGTAGTGAATCTTCGTGCCTACAGATTAATATCTAAAGCTTCACCGAACCAGGAGGAAACATTCAAAACCTCACGTTCAAAAGTACTCCTATACCACCGTTACTCATTCCCGCTCTTCACCGATCCACCATCTTCAACCATCAGCTAACCATTGCACTGGCCATTACATCCACAAAAGGTAAGGAACAAAAACGGAGATACAATCGGCTAAACCAATCAAAATAGTCGAGCTTAAAAATTAAGCCTTGGACCATCAGGTTTTGAGTGGCTCCTCATCGACGACCGTCGTTGAAGGCAACAAGAAGGCCTGTTTTATTAGTGGTGTAACTAGGCTATGACGGGCACTCGCAACCGGCGATTGGAGCCTTTACAACTATCTACGAACAGAACAACGACCGACGGGGGAGTCTTCGGACGAGATCTGGGCTCTTCGATTTTCACAGTGGGGAAGGCAGGGAGCAATAGTGGAGCAAGAAAGGGCGGCTCCAGAACAGTGAGGGCAAGCAACTTGGCAACTAATGGCGTCGAGAGGAGTGATGGCAAGGCTCATCGAAGTTGGCGTGGGTTTCAATCGTCGGAATGGGCAGCGGTGACTATTGCTCCAACTCCTCAAGAGAATGAAGTCCAAGAACGATGGATACAACTTGCGGTGATAAGGATGAGGTCGGATGACAATGGGGCGACGGTGAAGGTGTATACACAGTGCTCATGAAGAGTCAATCCTCCTTATTTTTCTCTCTTTCCCCCCTTTTTTTTTTTTTAACTTGTGGTGCCTCCCCCCTGAACGTAAAAAGAAGCCAAAAAAAGAAGAAGAAAAAGGATCCCTTCCAAGATGAGAAAAGAACAGATTTTATTCTCCAACAGTTCGTGTTATTGCACCATGTGACGCGATCTTGAAAGGTCTGAGCTCAAATTCCATGATAACAAATATGGTGCTCTAACTGGTTGATTGATTCTTGAGATTGATGTTTCTTTGATTGGATTAAGGGTACTTAAATTTCGCTATTTCTAAATCAAATGTCTAAAAAAAATTAAAGACTATTGAAGTAATAATTTTTTTTTTTCAATCAGAGGTAGATTCTTTGATTTGACCAAAAAAAGGATCTTTAGCCATTTCTATGAAAACTTGAAATCTAAACGCCTATTTCTACACACTTATGTTGAATTAACACCTATATGCAATTAAAGTACTATTGATAATAATCTAATTTTTTTCGAGTTAAGAAATGAGTCTCATCACGATCGGGAGCTTGAATCTCGAATTTTTCTAACTTTAACCATTAGGATTATTTGGATGTCAATGGTAATATTAAAAAAAAAATTCTAATAACTATTGGTATTTTCTTAAAAATTTTGGTAACTTACCAAAATGCTACTAACTGAATAAGTTATTGGTCAAAATTTAGTTGTCAATTGGTTTTGATATTTAGCAATGCTATTTGTACTTTACCTGCACTGGACAATGTTCGGATTTTTGCCCAATAGAATCTTCCTTTATGGAGTGGACCTCTTTCCATGGAATCTTCCGAAGCCAAGCATATGCCATTTTCAACTTGATTCGATTTGTTTTCCACTTTCAAAATGTTACAAATACCTCTAATTTTTTCAATACGAAGGACAAATCAACTTATTCCACCCAAATTAAAAAATTCAAATATTCATGTAGATCGAATTTCAAGTTTTGCATTGGAGAACATCTTTGGTTAGCATTTTTTTTTTTTTTTTTTTTTTGCATAACAGACAAAATGTTGAATATTGACTATACAAGTTATTTGTGCATTTGAAGGGACTAGCTGAGAGCTCGGCCAATACTCAGTAACTACCATGTGGCTAGCTCAATCTCCCAATCCACTCCTCATAGCTCCACCAAGGACCCACAATACCTCCTACCGCATCTCTAACTTATTTTAATTTCTGGGCTCCGACATGAATTCGATTTGGCTAGAACTTGAGCCATAAGCTCAATAACCTTAATTAGTAGAATCATGGAGTCACCATCTAAATGGAGACACACAATGTTGATGCCGGTAGCCTTGCATTTGGGAGGGTGGTGAGGCGAGGAAAGTTTTCTTTGGTTGCATTCTTGTAATAAGAGAACATGCCCATCAGAGTGGCAAGATTTATGAATTGCTTGGGTTGTCATTTCTTTTGTTCAAGCCAATGTAATTCAAGACGTTGAAGCATTCATCAGCAATTTTTCAAGCTCATGAAATATCATGCTTGATCATGAATGTAATTTAAGCTAAAGAATTACCTCATAAAAGTTAGTTATGATTAATTTTTATTTTATCTCTTTTTTTTTTTTGGATAGATATTTGTAAAGTTTCACTAGTTATTTATGTCTACTCCTACGTAAGTGGAACTCTCAAGCATGATATCACAAATCAAGTGGAATCAAGCAAACATTTTCTTTCACGGGCTTAAGCTCGCTTATGTACGCCTACTCGATCTTGTTCATACTCGATTATTATATGAATGATGATTTTTCAGATGTCGGACAAGCTTGGATTAAACAAATTAAGTTTCGGTACTCGGCAATTCAAGACGTGCGAGGCCCATCATCATGGGCTTGTAGAGGTATTAAAAGGCGCGGGAAAGTGGTTGCCTCTCCATCGAGCGACACGTGTCTCTGTACGGGAAGCCAGAAACTTAAGTCCGAGTGAAATGAACCCTCAAATCGGAGGAAGGCTCTCCTTCCGGTTCCTCCCTTCGATCGTCGATCCCCACATTGTCCGCACGTGCGTTTTTGTCGAAGCGGTGGCGATCCGTCTGGACCGCCGCCCCTGGACCTCGTCTTCTCCTTCCCCTGTCGGAACGCCTCCCCGTCCGTGGACGGCGTCTTGATCCTCTAGGCGTCGCCCACGGTGAGGAAGTTCCACATCGACGCCGATTTTCTCGATCGTCGCGCGCCTGAGCTCAGTCCGTGGCTTCGCTTTGCTGTCGACCGCCGTGTCGAGGACCTCTCAGTCGATGCGACTAAGAGGTCGTGCGAGATGGCCGGCCATTTCACAGTACGGCGGCTCCTTTTATGGATGCTCTTCGTTGGTGAACCTGCACTCGGGGCTCTGTTGCTTCTCGTTGAGTAGAAGTATCGCTTGGATTAATCTTAGGTCCCTGTCCGTCTGTGACTCGGAGGTGATGCATGAGATGTCGAATGGCAGCCCTGTTCTCGAGTACCTTAGTTTGGAAGGATGCTACGGTTTGAAGCGAATCATCGAGCTTTGTTCGAGAACTTTGGGGGAAATTGCGGTCAATGGCTGCTTTCGGTATGCACTTGATGAGGGTTTTTCCCCTTGGAGATTTCAAGTCCTCTGTTGCTGCTTGAGAGGATTTTCTGGTATAATGAGGCAGCTGGTAATGGAAGTCTCAATCCTTGATTGAAGCAGAGTCGAACTTTTTTATGAGAGGCGAGGATTTTGGAAGGCCATCTGATTGTTTTGTTCAAAATCGGTTCGAGTCTTACAGAGGGTATTGCAACAGAACGCGACTAAGCTTTTAATTGGTAGTTGGTGCCTTCAGGTGCGCAGATTATTTTTTATTTCAAATTTCACTCGTTTGGTTCATACTTATGGATAATTCATTGTTCCCTCTTCCTCGAGTTAAGGAAATTCATTCCAAACTTTAGCACCAGGATTCTGGTTTACATCGTTTGCTAGTCTGCCTGATGGCCACTGGTGCAAATACACATAGTGCCTTTAGAATAACTACCGAAAGACCAAAGAAAAGGCAGCTGCTTTGGGGTCATTCTTTTTCCTGCTCAGTAGTGCATAACCATCATTCCAAAGATCATAGTAAATTATTAACGAAAAGTTGTTGTGTCCTGTTTTTTAAAGACTGAAAAAGCAGTTGTTGACTAGAATTAGTATATAAGTTCTACTATTCCAAACTCAAAAGCTTTAGCATCACTCAATTTGTCATATAGGTGGGAACCAAAAGTGTTCTCAAAGCATACACTTGCTGGGTTCTTTAAACTGTATTTGGAAGGAATTTGCCTTTCAATTTTTGAATGTGCTTAGGTTTTATCACTTGCGGCAGAGGTACAAGGTGTGCCGTTTTCTTTGCCCAATTGCAAGTTCTGACTCTGCATGCACGCTGGCCTTATTCCCCATTTGCTTTTCGTTAAATGTGCTACGGTCCTTTTCCCCAAATAAATCACTTCAATTGCCAATCCAGTTCAAATTGCATTTGATGGAGAGTTAGTGAATATAGAGGTTAAGTGCTTGGAATTCTAAATGAGAACATAGACATCAAACTAAGGAGTTGGTGTTTTACACAAAAATGAAGAGTGAATGATGGTAATGGGAGGGAAAATTTGGAGATGACATAGTTGGAAATAAAGAATCCCAAGCTGATACTAGTTGAATGAAGGGATTTTAATTTACAGGCGCAATAGATTTCTATCAACTTCTAGACAAGATTGGTGCCTTTGGAGATTTCTATAACATAACTGACAATCATCTAGACCAACTGGAAGTGTACCCTACTCCTGTATTGCCATCTTTTTGCCCTTTCCAGTACACCAGTCAAAGTGTTCATGAAGATGAAGAACTTGAATTGGAGGGGATGTTGTTTATGCTAGATAGACTAGTTATGTCCAATGTAGAAATGCTTGATGCCCACTTGGAGTTGGCAGGTTTAACCCCTGCAAAATACTATCTCAATGCCATTGGGCATCTATATATTTTCCTTCAATTTCTGTTAGTGACTCTCATGATGTAATATTACTTGTGGCTCCGCTCTTCCTCTTCTTGTACTGATTGAGCGTAATATTACTTCTGGCTCCTCTTCTTCCTCTTCTCGTACAGATTGAGCATTCCCTACAAGGATTTCTCACATTCTGTATTGTTAAAATGTAGAGTCTAGTCTGGAAAGTTTCGCACAATTTGTATTACTTGAAGTTAATATATCTTCTTCTGATTACAAAGGGGCATTTCGTCACATCATTTTGATCAATCAAGTTTGTTGTTGGGAATTTAACTTACTCGTGAGTAGGATATATCTCAAGCTATGCTGCATACATGTATACATGGAGGGAGGAGTTGGAGAAAGCAAAAAGACTAGGAGGGTAAGCGGAGCTGCATCCAAGTATGTTAAGTTCTTGTACGACTTTATCTTTTGGTAATTCAAATTCGTAAGAGCTTGGGATCAGATGCCTAGCCTTGGTAGTTTTTGTAATCTATTCTCACTGGAAAACTTTAGAGAGGAGGTATATTTTCTCCAGAAACATCTGAATGCTGCATGCATCATGTTGCCTTCTTGATATGCAAAACATGTTGTTGAGTGCTTCTTGAACCAATCCTTGAGTGGTTTCTGTTGAGATAAGTTGTAGATACTTGTACACTTGTGATCCTTGCTTGACATATGCTTTCATGGTTACACTCCACCTCGAGGTTCCAAAGCTGAACGATAAGATTCGTTCCTGGATTGAGATAATATATTGAAGGCTGCCAAAAGGATATAGATTCCCTAGCTTTAGATGATCTACTAGCCCAAAGAAATCCCATGTCAAGCTACCAATATCCCTGTCAGATATAATGTGTACTGTTATGATGTTTGCCTTACTTCCCAAATTTTGATTATCATTTTCTCGGTTTATGTGTGTTCTCTGTCTTTCCTCTTAGTCTATTAATTTTATGGTGAACAAACTATTCATCCTCTCTCTCTCTCTGTGTTTTTGTTGTTGTTGTTTATGAAATCACTTTTCTTTGCACATTCCATTGCATATCGTTATACTGTATTATCTAACTATTCTAATGCACTCTAGGTAAATGTATAACATCATTATGCTGGCACCCTGATGGCAAAGTAGTTGTCTTGGGACTAGAAGATGGTACAGTTTCACTGCAAGAATCCCTTATCTTCAGAATGTGTTCTTCTCTAATCTCTCTTGGGAAAGATTCTGAATTGCTCAAAAGCTGCATGATGCATTGCAAACAGCAAGCTTGCTCAACAAACATTTAGCTGCTAATAGAGATGGCAATCCATGTTTATGGGTCCTGTCTGCCAATGTCAAATTAACAGTGGGCTGCTAGTTAGGTCAATCTGAGCATGAAAGCCTTAACAGATCTTATTAGAACACTCCTTTCGAACATGCCTTTTTTGTTAATTAGGTCTACAAACAACAAGAGATGAATAGCCCATTTAACTAATTTAAGTGAATGGTTCATTCCAATCCAAACATGACCGGCGTAGAATTTATAACTTGTACAATACATGCAATATGCATATCTTCATCAATGTCATATAATTTTTAAGAAGAATAGCCGTAAACTTACAAAGTCCTTGGTTTAGATGATATCATGATATCTTGTATCTTATATATACCCATTTAACTAATTAGATTGAATCGTTCAATCCTATCCAAAGATGACTGAGACAGCATATAGAAGCAGTCATCCATAGCACGCTCATTTTCATCAAATTATTAGTTTCTTTCTACTATTTAAATTGACATTTGTCCAGTTCGGTCATATTAGGAAGGTAATAGTTCAGGTGACTCCTAAATGATAGAATTTGTATGTGCCTTAATTATGCTTGTTGGTGGAAAAGTTCGTAGATTACCAGTTATTCATTAAGTTAGTGTTTGGTCATGGGTACAATTGCTCAGAACTTGGCTGATGCTGCTGCCATAAAGTTTCTTTGCAATGTCTACCATTTACTAATCATTATCCACTTCATGGATTATGTTTTGCTTTGAAGATCTTATTTTTACATATGAATGTTATCTTACCAATCTAGCCGTCTTTATGGAACCGTGGATATGCATCGTGCTGCTTGTTATATGCTAGTGCTTGCAGCAGTTATACGTACTGTGGTATATTTTTTTCTAACTCGGTATAAATATTAAGCAAAATGGAAAACTGTTAAGAAGCTTAAGTCCCATGCGGCAGCTGGGGTGTGTCTCAATTGGGAGGAGGATGCCTGAGTGAACAGAGTATGCATCTTTCAACTGAAAAAGTTCATCTAACTTCTCGATCTTGATTCTTAATAGATAATATTTTATTGTTCATACCTTTCACGTTCTATCTAATGCTTTGTTTGCAGTTAAGTAGTTATTTTAGTCTGGTCTACTAAAATATTTCTTTTCTCAAACTTAGGATTTTATTCAACAGCTTCAATATGGGTTTGTGGAAGGTTTTTTGTGGAAGGTTTTTTGAAAACTTATGTCTCTTGTTATATTTTCTTCTTCTTCTTCTTCTTCTTCTGGCCAATTGGAAAGATAATTATCCATTTTTTAATAGGACACTTTTGGCAACGCTTTGGCATTTGAAGATTGCACTACTCGTTTCTTCCCTCCAGCTCCAAGAGCTCCTTGCATGCCTGACTAGTACCTGGAGAAACTGGTTTAACTGACGATGGTCAAGATTCATTCGTAGTGCTCTCAAATTCTTCAAAGCAATGTTTCAATATCCTTTGCAGTGGAGATGAAGATGGGGTTTTGTGCTTTAGTATATTTGGAGTCTTTCCAATTGGAAATGTTGTATGCCTCCTGTCTGTTCAGATCATATATTTAGTAGTATAGTCTATCGATTCGTCAATGACTACTTCTTTCCTTTCTCGCTTCCATAGAGCGGTCTTTCTTAATAAATGGATCGATGGCGAAATCGCATTGCACGAAAGTAATGGACTGGTCAATTAAACAACTATACTAGGTGAAGTTATTCTTGTAAAAGTTCTAGATTTCACTTCTACTTGGTCACTTCGGGAGATGACACCTCCAACTTCGATGCAGCACAATTATCGAAGCTTTTGTTGTTTGCCCCGAGTGCTCCTACCTATACTGCAGGTTGAAGCACCTAAAGGAGAATTTGGTGTCTGCCCTGCAGGTTAGCCTGCTGTACGGACTTTCTGCTTTTGTTTTAGACTTTTGAGTTTCTGCTCTTTTTTAGGGAGATTGAGAGAGCCTATACGACTGTCGGTTGGGGAAAGTGTTCTGTGAGTGTGTGTGTATGTGTGTAGATAGTTCTCTCTGTGGGTGTGTAGCTATTAGAAGATTTAGAATTTTAGGTACTCCGAACCTTCCTGCATGGTTGGGTTTAGTACTGTTTCAAAGTGAAAACATGATGAACTTCTCAACAGACATTTGATTAGTCTAGAAATGCGTGCTGGAGAATTGTTCTAATCAGTATCATTAAGGTTCGTATCAGTTGTCTCTTTAGTTTCATGGAGCAAGTCCTTAATAGTTATAATTCCTTGTTGGGACTCTCCCAAATGGACTCCCTTGGGCCCACTGCCTATCATTAGATCTATTAGTGTGGAATATGGTTTCCTATTTGGGAGGTTTTTCAGATCTTTGTACGAGTTTCTGAATTGTCAATGATGATTTGATCACAATGTCTTGACTTGGTTGACTACTTAAAGTCGATTTCAAAATCATATGTCCTTTACCTAGAACAGGTAATTTTCACTTTAAGATGAGATATTTTAGATGGAAAATTGAACATGATTTATAGGAAATAAATTGTTATGAAAATTGATGTAGCTCATTTAGTTCAATGTTGAGCTTCTAGGTTGTCTTTTTTTTTTTTTAAAGGATGCCAGTGGCAAGAATACTAAGTTTCTTGCTCCATAAAAGCTCCAATAACCCAAAGATAATTTGGTGCAAGCATAGGAAACTGTCCAAACCATTCTTGTCCACCCACTTCTCCCTATTGGGCAGTTTGCAACAAGACATTACTGGCAAGATTGCATATAGGGCAGAACCAGCCATGGCAAAGACTTGAGAGATTTCGATTGGCGTCTTCCATTGGTCTTGACGTTAATGACCATCTTCTCTAGCAAGAGTGCATCTCTTGGTAAAAGCAGCATTGGCATGGTGAGCTTACATCTATTGCCATTGAAGGAATGAGCTATTAACCAATGATCTCCATGCTCTTCAGATGCCGAGCCAAGCACGTGAAGTTTTGCAGTGGGCAGAATTCCTCTGCATTGCAGATATGAGGAATGGCCATATCAAACATGGCCTTCACATTTATTGGTAACAAGACTTAGTGATCCATCCAAAAGTGTCGTGAGGATAAAAATAGACACGAATGACGTTCGCCACTTGACTAGAGAATGATCATGTACATTAAAGTTTGATACGCAATCATCACAAATTGGGAAAAAAAAAAAAAGGTGCATGGAAAGGGGTTGGATTTTGGGCGAATGATGGCAAATGACTTAGAGTATTTCTATCCAGCCGACTGTCTAGAAGTTGGGTGGTGATGGCGAATGGCTTGGCCATATTTTTGAGCTTGGCCTATCGTTTTGACATGTTAAGCATGCGTGAATGTTCCCTTTTGTGAGATGCTGATTTGAATAATTCATTAGCATATTTTTTAAAATTCAAAAGTAAATGAGAATAATCACATTGCTTTTTTCCAAATTACAATTTCAACAACTGAATCCACCACCACATTCACATTGATGCGATGTCCCATGAATCCTCCTGTTAGGGCACTTTGTTTTGTTGGGGTGTGCGACGAGATAACCATTGAACATGTGGGCCCGAATTAAACAATATTCTCTATTCATATTGTAGCATTTTCTAATGCAGATTTCGAGAACTTATTGGAAGGTTAGAAATTCATTCAACCGCTTCTAATAGAAGAAATCAGCAATTGAAATGCAATAAACACTGTAATTTATGTCCAAGCTACTCATCTTACCACTCTCCAGATAGCCTCCTCCATTAGACAGCTCCTCAACTCGAATTTCCTCTCAGACCCGTTTCATTCTTGATTGCGTGAAGTTCTTCACAAAAATGCAAGTAACATAGGATAATTAAGCAAACAGGAGAGCAAAGTGACCCGATAACAATTACACCTCACTCGCTTGGCAAAAATTTATAATGGAGTTCAATTCAAACAAGGAGACCACAACATTTAAGGTCTTTAATACTTGAAATTGAAGCCACATCACTAACCCACAAACAAAAAACTGAACAAAAGCGATTTAGAACAATCATGACTCATGAGTCAAAAGCCAATCAATCTAATACTTACAATGCAGGCTTCTGTTACATTTCTCTTCTAAAGAATGCTGAACACAAGAACTCTTCATTGATTACTTCCCTCGAGTAAAGCTAAAACCACGAACATCAAGCAATTAAGCAAAAAATTATTACTTCATTGGAGCGAAGCAGGACCTCTTGGGTTAACTTGGTTTACCTGAAGAAGAGGAAGCCGGAGCTCTCTTTTGCATTTTCTTTTCTTCTGAACTAAGTGTCTGACTATGGGAGTGTCTTACAAAAAAATTCCAGCAGAGGAAAGAATGACAACTTCTTGCAGTGTTTGTTATCACTGGGGTGTAGTCCCTTTTATAGTGCATGAAGGAGTAGGCTTGCAATGTCTGAAAGTGTACCCACCAAATGTTCGCAGAAATGCAACTTCGTGTACATTTCCAGGAAACAATAAAGGGTTTAAATTTCTTCTTCCTTTTTTTCACATTTTTCTACCTCTTGCCTATCAAATAATTGAGATATTTTTACCTTCAACGCCGGTTTGGTAAATCTTTTCAACTCGATCTCTTATCAACACCCGACATGCTCAAATAACATCGGTTATCATGACTTATTCCTTGAAAAGTTGGTAAATTTCCTAAATCAAGGGCAGTAATATCCTATAAGAGTTAGTAACTTTAACAAATAAATGTGGCTAATTCAATGGCGCAATCAATAATACCAAAACAATCCATTAAATGCCGGTAACTGGACTCAAATAAGAGCATGTAATTTGTGACATCCAGATTTCTAGGTTTTAATTTACCTAATTAAGATCCTTGTCATCATCGCCGTCATTTATTGGCGGTCCAAATTTCATAAAGAAATTATCGGAAGAAAATTTGAAGACCAAAAAGAAAATAGAAAGGAAAAGGAAAAGAGAAAAGGAAAATTTGCATAAAGGAAGTATGCATTGTATTTTTCTTTTTCTCTCTTTTTCCTCTCTCTCCCTCTCTTTTCTTTTCTTTCTTTTCTCTCTTTTCTTTCTCTCTCCTCTCTCCTCTCCCCTCCCCCTCGTGCGATTCCCCACCGCCCATTCCCTCTCTCTCTCTTTCTTTGACCAGTCAATGCATATCCTTCTCTCTCTCTCTCTCTCTCTCTCTCTCTCTCTCTCTTTCTTCTTCTTCTTCTTCTTCCTTCCTCCGCACGTCCAGCAAGCGAAACCCAGAAGCCCGAACCAGAACCAGCTCGCCCCTCAGCCGCTCGCCGCACCGCCGCACCGCCGCACCGCCGCCCGCGTCCGCGCCGCGCCCGAGCGCCCGCCACCCCGCCGTCCGTCGCTCGCTGCATCGCCCCTCCCCCGAGCGAACCCGCGCGACCCAGCCCCTGTTCCGCCCCCGTCCGGCCACCTCCGGCCGCCGTTCAACCCCGCCGGACCTCCCCCGCGACCCCCTCGCCCTTCGCTGGCTTCCCCTCGCCGCCCTAGCCGCCGGAGCAGCCCCGATCGGCTCCGTCCAGCAGACCCACGGAGTGGGTTTCAGCAAGTTCGAGCCCGCTTTTGGGCCGTTTCCCGGCCCCGAACCCGAGGCCCGCTTTGGGAAGAATCGTTCCTCGCGTCGCCGCCGTCGGATTGATCCGATTTGCGCGCGATTTGGTGACTAATCTCACTAATCCCGGATTAGTTGGCTAATTATGCTTTAGGTTGGTTTAGTTTTAATTAATTATGTTTAGGTTGTTAGATTATAATTAATTAGTAATTATTAGTCAATTGTGATGCGATTTAGATAAATTGATTGTGCAATTAACAAGTAGACGTGGTCTACTATTTATTGGGAGTGTCTCGGGAATTTTCGGACTCCTAATTGAGCTTCAATTTGATGATTCAGGCCTAAGTGAGATTTTTAGCATTTAAATATTTATTTTCGAAATTAAATTAAATAATTATTTATTTTCCGAAAATTCAAGGGAGATGGTATGGAACCGGAATATTATGAGGATGACCGTGGTGAAGTCCGTTTATTTAATCGGAATTTATTTTAAAAAATAAATTGAATTTTTAATATTAATTAATTTTCGGAATTAATTAAATAATTATTTATTTCCTGAAAATTCAACTGGGATGGCCTGTGACCGGAAAATTATGCTGATGACCGTGGTGAAGTCCTTTTATTTAATTGGACCTTATTTTGAGTTAAACAGAATTTTTAATATTAAATAATTAATTTTCGAAATTAATTAATTAATTAATTATTTTTCGGAAATTAAGTTTGAGATGGCCGACGACCGAAATCTCGTGCTGATCGTCGTTGCACAGTTCGTTTATTTAATTGAGCTTTATTTTGTGCTGAATTGAATTATTTGCGGAATTGAGAATTATTCTTTAATGGAATAATCTTTGATTATTAATTGGAAAATAACCGGGTGTCGGTTGACAGTACCAAAATTGTTTTGGTGGACTTCAGATAATTGTGGGATTTGTGGAAAGGAAATTATATTATTTTGGCTAAAGCCGTCCGTGTGCCCACACGGGTATTTTTATTAGAAAGGATAAAAATGGTGATTTGATTAAATGATTATTTTCGGCATACTATGAAGGTATGGCCGGCAGCTTCTGGTGAACATTGGAGGTATACTATATCGGCCTTCGGGCGATATGTCAGCTTTGGGTGAGCAGTATACCAGTATACTATATCGACCTACGGGCGATATGTCAGCTTTGGGTGAGCAGTATACTTTATTATCAGCTTTGGGTATACTATATCGGCCTTCGGGCGATATGTCAGCTTTGGGTGAGCAGTATACCAGTATACTATATCCGCCTTCGGGCGATATGTCAGCTTTGGGTGAGCAGTATACTTTATTATCAGCTTTGGGTATACTATATCGGCCTTCGGGCGATATGTCAGCTTTGGGTGAGCAGTATACCAGTATACTATATCAGCCTTCGGGCGATATGTCAGCTTTGGGTGAGCAGTATACTTTATTATCAGCTTTGGGTGAGCATAGGGTATACTATATCGGCCTACGGGCGATATGTCAGCTTTGGGTGAGCAGTATACCAGTATACTATATCGACCTACGGGCGATATGTCAGCTTTGGGTGAGCAGTATACTTTATTATCAGCTTCGAGCGAGTTATACTATCTATATATCAGCTTAGAGTGAGCAGTCCTGGACTATGGTCGGACTTATAGATAGTATTGAATGTGCCGACCAAGCATGGGTCGTGATGACGTGTAATCGACTAGGTCGATTGATCATTGCTTGATCTGATGTTGTGAATTGATCGATTGATTGGAAATGACCATGAGATGGTTTGATTGACTTGTAATCGACTAGGTCGATTGATCGATGATTCGATCTGAGTGTGACTTGATGTGGTTCATTGCTTTGATTTGATGTCGTGGATTGATTGACTGATTAGAAATGACCGTGAGTGGTCTTGTTGGCATTTAATCGACTAGGTCGATTTGATCGATGCTTCGATCAGTGATATGATTGCTTGGGTGCCTATTATGAATTGTACTGACTTGCAGGTGGGATATGAGGCAAAGGTACGTCTTCTGCCCTATGCGTGTATAGGCAGCCTATAGTATAATAGTTTACTAATTGGGCTTAGTGGGGTAGAACTCGCTGAGACGTAGTCTCATCCCAGTTTGGGGAAAAACATTTCAGGACCCCGATGAGAAGCTGAGAAGGAGGAATCTGGGTGGGAGAACTCGGAAGTGAGGTCTGAGGAGAAGAATTGTTGGAAGAAGAAGATAGTCCAGAGAGGGGCCTTGAGTACGGCCGGATTGATTGAGATTCTGTCTTCTTTTGAGATCTCAAATTGATGTGAATAGTTATGAAGTTCTCTGGTTTGTATTTTGCATAAAAGTTTGGTTAGAAATTTCAATATGAAAAATATGGCCTTACTTTTCTATCCCATCGATATATTGTCTGGGGATTTATAATTGCTTCCGCATGTGCTTAAAAATTGAAAGGGTCGGCGATACTAGCCTGGGATATCGCATTATAAAATCGACCAAGTGAAACGGATGTGTGCGTGCCTGAGGATCGGGGCGTGACATAATTTTCTATTGAAGTCAGTGATGGGCACACACGCCCCTGCAAACCCAACGCAATTGCACCCCCGCAGCTTATTAAAAAAACACTATAGGAATGGAGGACAAGAAAAAGGGTACATGAAAAGTAGATAAAGTGGGGCCCAATCCTCACTGCAACAATTTGTAATTAGCAAATGCGATGGTCGGACCGCCACCTCGTCCCCGCGTGGCGCCCTTGCCCCCGCCCCAACTGGACACATCAACATCGCTCAATCCTTCTGCATAAAATATATATAGATATATATCCTTCTGGATAAAATATATATAGATACATATATATTTTTAATCTTTTAGCCTTTTTGACCTCTCACCTTTGACGCTTGGCTCCCTATTCCCACAGCTCCCACCTTCAATGACTTCCGTAATGAATCTTCATGCCTACAAATTAATATCTAAAGCTTCACTGAAGGAGAAGGAAACATTCAAAACCTTAACGCTCAAAAGTACTCCTACACCACCGTCACTCATTCTCGCTCTTCACCAAACCAGCTTCTCCAACCATCAGCTAACCATTGTGCCAGCCATTGCATCCACAAACCGTAGGGAACAAAAACAAGGATAACTGAGCTGCAACGGATGCTCGCAATCGGTGACTGGAATGCTTACGACCGTCTATGAACAGAACCACGGTCGGCGAGAGACTCTCTAGACGAGATCTGGGCTCCTCGGTTTTCACGATAGGGAAGGCAGGGAGCAATAATGAAGCAGGAAAGGGCGGCTCATCAACAGCGAGGGCAAGCAGCCATGGCAACTAATGGCGTCGAGGGGAATGATGGAGAGGCTCATTGACCTGTAAACATAAATAAATCATATGCGGAAGTCAAGATCGTTTATAGACAAACCTCCAGCCATTGTTTGCATTCACGTTCGTCGAATCTCCTGAAAATCAAGAAAGCAATAGGCGCACTCTACTAACCAAATTTCCTCACGTACTGATGGTGTATTCTAAATGTGAGGATTTTGTGTTAGACCTTGATCACCCGTCAGAAATGAACGTACGTCCCTATTTATACATCATCTCCCATCAAGACGAACGGTTGTCACGAAAGGGTACGAAGCGTGGAAAAATTTATGTCGAACAGTCACAACCTTTAAGAGAAAATGTGGGTCTAAAATGTGGGATCACAAAAATAAATAACATTCTCCCACTTGATCCCATCATTTTCATCATACAGATCATTCAACTAATTCCACGAAAACTTTATGCTTAAAGAAAAGAAACAAAACACATGGATCATGGCGACATGTCCTCTAAGAGTGAGTAATACCTTCCATGTATCACAATGCATCTTATTTCTTTAATGTCAGCCTATATGTGACAACATATCTTAATGAATAAACTTCATGTTTATTCCAGAACCAAGGATAAATGTTATTCTCATAAACAACAAAATGTGTACACAAAAATCGAGAATCAACATTACAACTGAATAAGAGTTCCATACAACAAAAAATTGTTCATATGTCGACAAATCACATAATGGGACCTATTCCCATACTAGTTACATGATCCTTATACTTCATCGGTGGCATGCCTTTAGTTAAAGGATCAGCTATCATCAATTCAGTGCTAACGTGTTCAATGACCACTTTATTCTCCTTAACACGTTCCTTTATGGCTAAATACTTAATGTCGATATGCTTACTTCGACTGCCACTTTTGGCATTTTTAGCCATAAAAATTGCAGCTGAATTGTCACAATATATTCTTAATGGCCTAGAAATAGAATCAACAATTCTAAGCCCAGCAATGAAACTCTTCAACCATACACCGTGCGAGGTAGCCTCAAAACAAGAAACGAACTCAGCCTCCATAGTTGAAGTAGCAGTCAAAGTCTGCTTGGCACTTCTCCATGACACGGCTCCGCCAGCTAACATGAAAATGTATCCAGATGTTGATTTTCGTGAATCAATGCAACCCGCGAAGTCCGCATCCGAATAACCGATCACTTACAGGTTGTCAGTCCGTCTATACATAAGCATATAGTCTTTGGTACCTTGAAGGTATCTCAACACTTTCTTTGCAGCTCTCTAGTGGTCTAAACCTGGATTACTCTAATATCTTCCCAACATTCCCACAGCAAAAGCGATGTCAGGTCGAGTGCAAACCTGAGCATACATCAAGCTTCCAACAGCAGAAGCATATGAAATGTTGCACATTTGTTCCCTTTCTAGATCGTTCTTCGGGCATTGGTTCAAATTGAACCTGTCACCCTTCACAATGGGTGCTATGCTTGGTGAACAATCTTTCATCCGAAATCTCTCTAGGACCTTATTGATATAGGTTTCTTGAGATAGTCCTAAAATTCCTCGAGATCTATCTCTATGGATCTTAATGCCAATGACATAAGATGCCTCACCCATATCCTTCATGTCAAAACTCCTAGAGAGGAATTGTTTCACCTCATGTAGCAACGCCTTATCATTGGTTGCAAGTAGTATATCATCCACATACAGCACAAGAAAACAAATTTTGCTCCCACTAACCTTCTGGTATATACATTGATCCATGACATTCTCTATAAAACCAAATGAAGAGATAACATCATAAAACCTTAAGTACCATTGGCGGGATGCACACCAATGTAAACCTCCTCCTCTAGTTCTCCATTGAGGAACGCCGTTTTCACATCCATCTGATGTAATTCCATATCAAAATGGGCAACCAATGCCAAAACAATACGAAGAGAATCTTTCTTAGATACAGGAGAAAAAGTTTCAGTATAATCGATTCCTTCCTTTTGAGTGAATCCTTTGGCAACAAGTCTAGCTTTATATCTTTCAATGTTACCCAATGAATCTTTCTTAGTTTTGAAGACCCATTTACAACCAATAGCCTTCGCACTATCAGGTAACTCAACCAAATCCCAGACTTTGTTAGATGCCATAGAACTCATCTCTTCCTTCATGGCATTGTACCACAAATTGGATTTATCACTATCCATGGCTTGTGAAAACGTTTCGGGATCATTCTCAGCTCCAATATTGTAGTTAGACTCTTGTAAATACACAATATAATCACTAGGAATAGCCGATTTCTTTATTCTAGTAGATCTTCTCAATGTTGGATCAACATTCTCTTGAGGAGCATGTTGCTCAACTGGTTGTTCAACAGTTTCTAGTAATTGCTGAACGACTGGATCTACTGGATCAATATCAGCAGGTTGTGGAACTTCAACAATTGGTTGTTCAATAGCCGGCTGAACTGAAGGGGCATTATAAGCAACAACTAATCTTAAACTTGAAGTGGAAAGTTGAGTGTCTGAATGATCTTCCTTAGGAACAAGATCCCTTGGTCGATCGCTCTCACTGATCAAGTCATTTTCAAGAAATTTAGCATTTCTTGATTCCACAATCCTAGTGGTATGAGATGGACAATAAAACCTGTATCCCTTAGACCTTTCAGCATATCCAATGAAATACCCACTTATGGTCCTTGGGTCCAACTTCTTTTCTTGTGGATTATAAATTCTTACTTCAGACGGGCATCCCCAAACGCGCACATGATGTAAACTTGGTTTCCAACCCTTAAATAACTCAAAAGGTGTCTTTGGGACAGCCTTGGTCGGAACTCGGTTTAATATGTACACTGCCGTCTTAAGTGCTTCAGTCCATAAGAATTTAGGAAGTTTGGAGCTACTAAGCATACTACGCACCATGTCTAATAAGGTCCGATTTCTTCTTTCCGCTACACCATTTTGGTCCGGAGAACCAGGCATAGTATATTGGGCAACTATCCCATGCTCTTGAAGAAATCTTGCAAATGGACCAGGTGCTTGTCCATCTTCAGTGTATCTACCATAGAATTCTCCACCTTTATCTAATCTCATGATCTTAATTTGCTTATTGCATTGTTTCTCTACTTCCGCCTTAAATATTTTAAAGGCATCTAATGCTTCATATTTATTATGAATCAAGTAGAGATACATATAACATGAATAATCATCTATAAAGGAGATGAAGTATTTCGACCAAATGAGTCCATATCCGGACTACAAATATCCGTATGTATGATTTCTAATATTTTTGTACTCCTCTTGGCACCTTTTTTTGACTTGTTAGTCTGCTTTCCCTTTATGCAGTCCACACAAGTATCACAGTCAATAAAATCTAAAGTACCAAGTACTCCATCATTTACTAATCGCTTAATTCTTTCTATGGAGATATGTCACAATCTTCGGTGCCACAACATAGAGGAATGTTCTTTCACAACACATCGTTTCATACCAGCTTTATTTTGGCATTGTCTTGTAAATTAATTCGAAAAAGACCATCAGACAAAATACCACTCCCAACAATTTCAGATTTAAATGATAAACAAAAGTTTGAATCTGAAAAGTTAAAAGAGTATCCTATAGGTACAAGTCTTGAAACTGAAATTAAGTTTCTAGAAAAACTAGGAACATAAAAGGTCTTTTCCAAATCTAAAACAAAACCACTATTGAGAACTAGTCTATATGTCCCAATAGCTTCCACATGCGAACGCATCTTGTTTCCTGAATAGATGCTTTGTTCACTTCCCACTGGCTTCCGGTGGTTTTGAAAACCCTACAAGGAATTCGAAATATGGATTGTAGATCCAGAATCAATCCACCAAGTGTTGTGACTTACATCAGTCATATTAGATTCATAACAAACACAAGAGATTGGATTACCTTTCTTCTCGAGCCAGGCCTTAAATTTGACACAACCCTTCCTTATATGTCCCTTCTGTCTACAGAAGAAACACTTGGATTCTTTCTTAATGTCAGCTTGGGGAGGTATTTTACCTTTTCCCTTATGCTTGCCATAGCCCTTATTCTTTCCTTGTGTTGCCAAATGGGCACTTTCTCCCAATTCCATAATCAGTCTTTCTTCCTCTTGTACACACATGGTCATGAGTTCATTAATTGACCATTTATTCTTATGTGTGTTATAAGAGATCTTGAAGGGTGCATACTGTTGTGGGAGAGTGTTCAGAATATAATACACAAGGAAGGATTCAGATATCTCAACCTCAAGGTTCTTAAGCTGAGCTGCAATGTTCCTCATTTGCATGATGTGCTCACGCACACCTCTAACACTAGTGAGTTTCAATGATGAAAACTTCATAATCAGGGTCATGGCATGCGCCTTCTCAGAACTTTCAAATTGCACATCTATAGCCTCCAATAAAGCCTTAACATTGCTATGCTGAGAAACTGAACCACGAATAGTAGGAGATATTTTAGCTCTTATAAACATGGCACAAACGCGGTTGGACCGCTCCCATTGGTTATAAAGAGTTATCTCAGCTGGAGTGCTCGAATCAGTAGGAGCAGGTGGTTCGTCTTTCCTTATAGCATAGTCAATGTCCATCCACCCTAATTGAAGAAGAACTGACTCCTTCCAAACTTTATAGTTCTCACCATTCAGTATAGGAACATCAAACTTAAATTCAAAGAAATTCATAGGTTGCGAAACTGCATATCAAATAATCATGCTTATGTCACAAAATTGAGGCAAATATAAATAAATCATGTTTTACCAATGTAAACATGTCACAATATGAATCACATAACATAAAAACTACCTGTGGGCTAAGTTTTTAATTTAAATAGATTCATAATTACTTCATGAAGAAACTACCATATTATATGCCTTTTCTTAATCCCTGTGGGTAAATTAAGAAAAATAATATGATATTTCATCCTAATTAATCATATTCATATAATGAAAATTCCTGTGGGATAAAATTCATCATATTAATATAATTAATTACAATCAATGTCCATTTCTAAATATGATCCGGAGGCTTTTAATATATAATTTAATTAATTAAAAATGATGTGGCCACTCCCTAATTAATTAAATATATGGATCATTGGACATTTAATTTCATGCATAAAATATTCATAACAATGCATGAAATGACATAATAAATAAATACATCAAGGGCATAACAGTAAATAAATTAATTGGCCAAGGGCAAGATTGCAAAAATTTAATAAATTTGAGGCAAAATCGTAAAAAGGAGCCGCGGGTGAGGGGTGACGGGCGCGTGCCGAGCACGCGCCAAAATTCCGCGCGCAGGCGCGTGCAGGGCACGCTCGCGGTTCAGCGCGCCCACGCGCGCAATGGTTGCCGCGTGCGTGAGCGCGCGTGGCGAGTGGAATCCACGCGCCTGCTTCCGCAGCGCGCGCGTGGGCTCCACGCGCCTTCTTCCTCGCGCGAACAGAAGCATTTCTTCGCCGTTTTTCGCCGTTCCGCCGCGGTTTCGCCGGCCGTTTCTCCTCCGGCAGCCCATTTCAGACACAAATTAATAGTGGGTTTTGAAGAGAACGTCGGCACGACCACATGTGTACAAGTTTCAGCGAAAATGATGAAGAAATAAGCCCAAAATCATAAGAAAATTCCCAAAAACACAAAACCTCAACCACAGAGACTTCCGCTGCCCGATTAGCCTCCGGCGAACACCAATATACCGGAAAAACTCACGGCTAACGTTCCTCATGGCGGTGCGACCGAATGGGTCCAAAATCAAAGGGGTGGGTCGCCGGAATTTGCCCGGAATTTGGGAGTTTCTCTTTTGGCCTCAAAATGCCGAGTTACTGTTCATCACTAAAATGCCCGAAAAATACACCAAAAATTCGAAAAAAACAAGGCAGAGGCAATAAACACGCTCTGATACCAAATGTAAACATAAATAAATCATATGCGGAAGCCAAGATCGTTTATAGACAAACCTCCAGCCATTGTTTGCATTCACGTTCGTCGAATCTCCTGAAAATCAAGAAAGCAATAGGCGCACTCTACTAACCAAATTTCCTCACGTACTGATGGTGTATTCTAAATGTGAGGATTTTGTGTTAGACCTTGATCACCCGTCAGAAATGAACGTACGTCCCTATTTATACATCATCTCCCATCAAGACGAACGGTTGTCACGAAAGGGTACGAAGTGTGGAAAAATTTATGTCGAACAGTCACAACCTTTAAGAGAAAATGCGGGTCTAAAATGTGGGATCACAAAAATAAATAACATGACCATCTATCTTGTGGCACCTCCCACCTTGAACGTAAAAAGAAAATGGGAAAAGATTACGTTTTATTCTCCCAATGGATTTTAGGTGGTTGCGCCTAAATCCAATGTCTAAAAAAGATTAAGGCTACTGAAACAATAATTTCTTTTTCCGGTTAAAGGTCGATTCTTTGGTTTGGCCAACAAAGTGATACTAATCAAATTTTTTTTAGTCAAGAAACAAGTCTCGCCACGATCGTGGCACCTCGAGTCTCGAATTTTTGTAATTTTAAGCATCAAGAAGATTCAAATGTCAATAATAATATATTAACTATTGGTATTTTCTTAAAAATTTTGGTAACTTACCAAAATATTAATGACTGAATAAGTTATAGGTCAGCATTTTGTTATCGAGATGGTTTTGTTATTTACCAATGTTATTCACATTTTATGTACATAGAACAATCTTCGGATGTTTACACAATAGAATCTTCCTTTATGTTATGAACTCTTTTCTTGGTATCTTCCGAAGCCAAGCTGATACCGCTTTTCAGTTTGGTTGGATTTAGTTTCAATTTCAAAAAGTTAGGATTGACAGCCCTATTTTTTATTTTTATTTTTCTATATGGAGGATGAATCAACCTATTCCACACAAATTAAGAAAAGTCATCATCTTCATAAAAACTGAAATTCCAACTTTTGCAATGGAGAACATATTTAATTAGCATTTTTTGTCTCGCATAGGAAACAAAATATCGGATACTGACTATGCTAGTTATTCGGCGTCCGAAGGGATTGCTCAGGAGCTCAGACAATACCCAGCACGGCAGGGCTCAAGCATCCGGTCCTCTCCACACAACTTTGCCACATGTCCACAATGCCTCTTAACACGTCTATGACTTAGTTTAATCTCCAGTCTTCGATCCAAATCCGAGTTGGTAGAACTTGAGCCATAAACTCAACAACCTTAATTACTAGTATCATGGAGTTGCCATCTAGATGGAGACGCACATTGTGGATGCCAGTATTCTTGCAGAGATGGTGGTGAGGCGAGGAAAGTCTTCTCCGGTTGCATTCTTTTTAGCCATTTTGAAAATAAGAGAACATGTCCATCCTAGACCAGCGAACTTCATGAATTGCTTGGGTTATCATTCCTTGCGTTCATGTCAATGTAAGTCAAGATATTGAAACATTCATCTCCTACTTTTCGAGCTCATGAGATACCATATTTTGATCATGAATGTAATTTAAGCTAAAGAATTATCTCATAAAAGTTGTTTATGGTTAATTTTTATTTTATTTTTTCTTTTGATAGATGTTTGCAGATGTTTGCAAAATTTCACTAATTATTTATGTCTACCACTACGTAAGTCGAGTGCTCGAGTGTAATATAACAAATCAAGCGGACTTGAGCAAACATTTCCTTTCACGGGCTCAAGCTTGCTTATGTATGCCTACTCGATCTTGTTCATACTCAATTATTATATGAATGATGATTTTTTAGATGTCGGACAAGCTTGGGTTAAAAAATTAAGGTTCGATACCAGGCGATTCGAGATGTCTGAGCCCCATCATCATGGGCTCGTAGATGTATTAAAAGGCGCGGGAAAGTGGTTGCCTCTCCATCGAGCGACCCGTGTCGCTCCATCATGATCCGTCTGGACCGCTGCCCCAGACCTCTTCTTCTCCTTCCCCTGGCGGAACGCCTCCCCGTCTGTGGACAGCGTATTGATCCTCTAGGTGTCACCCAAGGTGAGGAATTCCACATCCACGTCGATTTTCTCGACCGTTGCGCGCCCGAGCTTAGTCCGTGGCTTCGCTTTGTTGTCGACTGCCATGTCGAGGACCTCTCAGTCGATGTGACTAAGAGGTTGTGCGAGATGGCCAGCCATTTCGCACTACCACTGCTCCTTTATGGATGCTCTTCGTTGGTGAAGCTGCATTTAAGGCTCTGTAGCTTCTCATTTAGTAGGAGTGTCACTGGGAATAATCTCAAGTTCCTGTCCATATGCAGCTCGGAGATCACAGATAAGGTGATGCATGACATGTTGAAGGGCAGTCCTGTTCTTGAATACCTTAGGTTGGAGGAATACCGCAATTTGAAGCGAAAGTTCATGCTTTGTTCGAAAGCTTGAGAGAAATTGTAGTCAATCGCTGCTTTTGGTACGCACTTGATGAGGGTTTCCCCTTGGAGATTTCGAGTCCTCTCTTGCTGTCCTGTCATTGTGTTTGAGAAGGTTTTTGGGTATGACGAGGCAGCTGGTAATGGAAGTATCAATTCTTGATTCAAGCGGAGTTGAACTTTTTTATGAGAGGCGATAATTTTGGAAGGTCAACTAATTGTTACGTTCAAAATTAGTTCGACTTTTACAGAGCTTGGCCCGTCATCTTGATATTTAAGCAAGCATGAGTGTTTGTTATCTGTAAGATGCCAATTTGAATAATTCATTAGCATATTCTTTTTTTTTTTAATCCAAGAGTAAATGAGGATGGTCGCATTGCTTCTTCGAAATTACGTTTCAATAACTAATCCACCACATTCGCATCCATGTGATGTCTCATTGGGCCTGAAAGGGCCCTTCGGGGCGTTGTTCTGCAAGGCTATAAAGTCCGGCCAGGCCCAGTTGATCCCGCGGCGGCCCTTTACGGCCCAATTCCCACCTCTCTCCTCCTTCCTTGTTCTTACTCCAGCAGAGCTTTCTAGCTATGGAGACGAGGCAGCGTCGCAGTGTGTGCCTCCGTTTCAGCTTTCTTTCGCGACCTAATGCGTGAAGAGGGGGTGAGTGGAATTCAGAGAAGGATTTGCTGGCGATGGTCACGGATGACTCGAAGGTGGGTGCTTCATCACTTCAATTGGCAGAGCCTGTGGACAATCTCTCCTGCGTATTGCTTCGATTCGAGAAAGTTCTCCTTTTTCTTTATTCAGTGTGTTCGTTTCTTCAACAATGGCTTGCTGTGTTTGCCCTTTGAGTCATTGGCCTTATCTCGTTCCACTTCTTTCGCTTTTCCTAAATGTGCTGCTTCCTTTTCCCGAGAGGAAACGCTGTAATTGTCAATCTAACTCGAATTGTGTTCGATAGAGAATTGGACGAATATAGAGGTATAAGGTGCTTGGAAGTCTAAATGAGAATGTGACGTCGAACCAATGAGTTGGTCTTTTTTACACAGAAACGAAGAGTGAATGATGGCGATGCGAATGGAAATCTAGAGATGACTTAGTTGCGAGTAAAGAATTCCAAGTTGGTATTAGTTGAATGAAGGAATTTTATCTATAGGTGCAATAGATTCTTCTCTACTTATCGACAGGTTGTTGCCTTGGGAGAGATTTTTTCCATAGCCTAGTGGACAGTCATCTACACTGACCACAAGCGTACCATACTCTTGTATGGCCATCTTGCTGCCCTTCTTTGTACACCAGTTCAAGTGTCCATGAAAATAATTAACATGAATCAGAGGGGATGCCATTTATGCTAGATAGACCGGCTATGTTGGACGCAGAAATGCTTGATGCCCACTTGGAGTTCGCAGGTTTACCCACTGCTGAATACCATCTAAATGTCATTAGGCATCTAAAAAGATCTTACTCTTGACGCCTTTTCTTTTACTGATTGAGCATTCTTTTACGACGAGCGTGCCCTACAATGAGAGATTTATTGGATATTCAAATATAGACTATAGGCAGAAAGTTTCTCACATTTTGTATTGCTTGAAGTTTTATTTATCTTCTTGTCATTATTGCATGGCATTTCGTCACATCATTTTGATTAATTAAGTTCGCTAGTGGGAATTTTAATTTTTGAATAGGATATATCTCGAGCTGTGCTGCGTACTTATATGACAATCTGGTTGAGTGGGATGAAGGGAGAAATTGGAGAAAGCAAAGAGACTAGGAGGGTTAGGGGAGCTGCATCCAAGTATGTTGGGTTCTTATATGACTTAATCTTTTGGTAATTCAAATTTGTAAAAACTTAGGATTAGATGCCTAGCCTTAATAGTTCTTGACGTCTATTCTCACTGGAAAATTTTAGAAAGGAGATCTTTTTCTCCAGAAACATCTCAATCTTTCGCTTGTCATATTGTCTTCCGGATATGGAGAATGTTTTGGGTGCACTATAGTACTTGAGCCAATCCTTGAATGGTTTTTCTTAAGATCCCGAGTTGTAAATACTATTACACTTGTAATCCTCGCCTGAAGTAAGCTTTCATGCATCCACTTCACCTTGAGGTTCCATAATTGAACAACAAGATTTGTTTTCTGATGATATTGGATTGGAGGCTGCCAACAAGATATAGACTCCCTTGCTTTAGATGACCTACTAGCCCAAATAAATCCCATATCAAGTGACTCCCTTGTTTGAGATTGGTATTTCATGACATATGTAAATTAATTGTTAGATAATAACTAATCATAAAGATACTTCAAATTCAAGTAATTTTATTATACATGAAATATTGCTACAAATTATTTTTCTTTTGCCAAATGAGTACCCATTTGACAGCAAGGACACAGATCTTGTACATAGTATTGTAATTGGATTCCCATTCCTAGAGTTGAGTATGAGACAATCAAAACATCCGCTAAGCCCGATGCAGCCAACAAAATCATGCAAGATGACTACCAAGTTTTTGGTGAAGATTGACTTTGAAACTCAAACAAGGATCAGGATTCTTCTTGAAGTTTAATCACTAAAATTATCAACTAGGATTTGAGTATTATTCGGATTTTACGAAGTTTCCTTTTCTTTCTTTTTTTAAGCTTGAGTAGTAGGATCTTACGTATACTCCAATAATGTTTCTCGTTTAGAGGTTTCCTATTTCAATAGAGTTGATAGTTTATTGAACTTGGCAAGTGTTTGCTTTGCAGATTGTGTGATTCAATTCATCTTTGGTGTGACAGTTAAGAAACCCTGGGTATGTTGCTTAGGCAATTTTGCGTGTGATGCTTAAATATTTATTCTTTATTGTGGGACTCAGTCCTACATCAAAGCCATGATATGTTTTTGATGTTACATTATTTGATGCATGAGTTAAATTATGAATCAAGGAAATTGATTGACTCATATCTAATCAGTGAAATCAACAGTGAGTTACTTTAATCACATATCATACATAATTAATATGCTCATTTAGTATATTTATATACTTTAGGAGTTGAATCTTATTGATGTGCTCAATTGCATTCTTGTGTAGGACAAAATTTTTATTTCGATGCTAATGTTGTTATCAATGATTGAAACTATTTCAATTGTCAACGACAAATTACGGCATAGTGTTTACTGGGGTCCAGCTCGTGGTTAGAATCTATGGTCTAGGTGGATGGTGTCATACTGAAGCATTCATCTGTGAGATGCTCATTTTCATCAAAATTAATAGCTTCTTTCAATTGTTGGTAAATTTGTTCAGTTTAGTCAAATGGGGAAGGTAATAATTTAGATGACTCTTAAATGATAGGATTTGTGTGTGCCTCAATTATGCTTGTGGGTGGAGAAGTTTGTAAATAACTGGTTATGTTTTTATCAAGCTATAGCTACTTGGTCATGAGTAGAATGGCTGAGTACATGGCTGAGGCACTACAATTCCGTTTCTGAGAGATTTCTACCAGTTTATTACTAATCATGCACTTCATGGATTGCCGTCAATCGATATAGATGGATCTGAAATCTAATTCAAATCTAGTATAGCACCTATGGGTACATAAGAATTGCTGAGAAGAGAATTTGTTTGTACATAATCAATGTTACTTACCAAAGTAGCTGTCTTTATGGAACTATAAATATGCAGGGTGCTGCTTTTGATATGCTAGTGCTTGTAGCAGTTATGCTGTGCTTGTTGTTCAGTATGTTCGTTTCTTCAACGATGGCTCGCTGTGCTTGCCCTTTGAGTCATTTGCCCTACTTGTTCTTTCGCTATTCCTAAATGTGTTGTGCTTCCTGTTCCCAAGAGGAACTGCTGTAATTGCCAAGCTGACTTGAATTGCGTTCG
The DNA here is from genome assembly GCA_017140395.1 of Eucalyptus lansdowneana. NCBI lineage: Eukaryota > Viridiplantae > Streptophyta > Magnoliopsida > Myrtales > Myrtaceae > Eucalyptus > Eucalyptus lansdowneana. Next base: position 42,304,272 of record CM029487.1, on the reverse strand, counting down.
ATGGAGAATTGGATGAATATAGAGGTATAAAGTGCTTGAAAGTCTAAATGAGGTGGTGACATCGAACTAAGGAGTTGGTCTTTTTTACATAGAAACGAGGAATGAATGACGGTGATGCGAGTGGAAATCTAGAGATGACTTAGTTGCAAGTAAATTATTCCAAGCTGGTATTAGTTGAATGAAGGGATTTTCCTTTTTTATAGGCACAAGGGATTCTTATAAACTTCTTGACCAAGTCATTGCCTTGGGAGAATTTTTCCATAGCCTAGCCGACAGTCATCTATACCAACCACAAGTGTTCCATACTCCCATATTGCCTTCTCATTGCCCTTTGAACACCAATTAAAGTTTCCATGAAAATAAAGGACAAGAGTTGGGGGGATGCCATTTATGCTAGGTAGATTAGATATGTTGGATGCAGAAATGTTTGATGCCTATTTGGAGTTCGCAGGTTTAGCCCCTGCAGAATACCATCTAAATGTCGTCAGGCTTCTAAAAGATAATCTTAGATTTCTGATGGTGACTCTCAGAATTTAATTTTATTGCTGGCTCCTCTTCTTTTACTGATTGAGCGTTCTTTTACTAACTGAGGGTGCCCTACAAGGAGAGATTTAGTATTTCTTGAGGTTTTATTTATCTTGTTCTCATTACAGAAGGGCATTTCTTCACGTCATTTTGATTAATCAAGCTTCCTGGTGGTACTTTAACTTTTGAATAGGATATATCTCAGGCTGTGCTGCGTACTTGTATGACAATCTGGTTGAGAGGGACAAAGGGAGGAATTGGGGAAAGCAAAGAGACTAGGAGGGTAAAGGGAGCTACTTCCAAGTATGTTAAGATCCTATGACTTAATCTTTTGGTAATTCAAATTCGTAAGAGCTTAGGATTAAATGCCCAGCCTTGGTAGTTACTGTCTATTCTCACTGGAAAGCTTTAGAGAGGAGTTTTTTTTTTTTTTTTTTTTTTTTTTTGTGTGCAGAAAAATCTGAATGCTTCACTCGTTATATCATCTTATGGATATGGAGAACGTTGTGAGTGCTCTACGGTACTTGAGCCAACCCATCGATGGTTTCTATTAAGGTCCCAAGTTCTAAATTCTAGTACACTTGTAATCCTCACTCGAGAAAGCTTTTGTGCATCCAATCCACCTTGAGTTTCCATAGTTGAACAACAAAATTTGTTTTTTGATTCAGATATTGGATTGGAGCCCGCCAACAAGATATAGATTCCCTCACTTTAGATGAACTACTAGCCCAAAGAAATCCTCTATCAAGTGACTGAGATCCCTCTCCATTATTTTGTACAATTATGACTTTTGCCTCACTTCACAAATTCTGATTAACATTTTGTCAGTTAATGTGTGTGCTCTATCTTTCCTCTTCCTCTGTTAATTTTATTGGGAACATGTTATTCACTCACTCTCTCTCTCTCTCTCTCTCTCTCTCTCTCTCTCTCTCTCTCTGTGTGTTCTTTTTTGTTTATAATGAACTCACTCTCTTTGCACATTTCTGTGTGTGTCATCAATACTGGCTCTTCTTAATCATTCTAATCTACTCCAGGTAAATGTATAACATGATTCTGCTAGCGTCCTGATGGCAAGGTTGTTGTCTTAGGACTTGAAGCCGGTACAGTTTTACTGCATGGTGTCGAAGTAAGTTTTCTATGTTGATACTTGAACGCTACCCTCATTACTTCTCAACTATAAATTCCTCCTGCAATAGTCCTTTATCATCAGAACGTGTTCCTCTTATCTCACTTGGGAAAGATTCTGAATTGCTCAAAATCTGCATGATGTAATGCAAATAACAAACTTGCTGAACAAACATCAGCTATTAATAGAGATGGCAATCCATTTATTGGTCACGTCTATCAATGTCAAGTTAACAATGGATCGCTAGATAGGTCAATCTAAGCATAATAAGATTAACACAAATTTTTACTGGAAAACTCTGTTCGACCATTTTATTGAAAAGTTCAACCCAACAAATTATGAGAGATGAATGACCCGTTTAACTAATTAGATTAAATTGAATGGGTCATTCCTATCCTAACATGACCGACATGGCATATGAACAAGATGCATATTTTCATCAATGTCAAATTAGTTTGAAAAGAAACTAGTTGCAAGCTTACAAAATCCTAGGTTTACATGAAGTGTTATATTTATATGGTGTGATCGTATTGTAATATGTAACCACTATGGAAACAGAATTCATGAATGATTATCATTAGAGAACTTAATGAGCTAAGTGTAAACAGGTCGTGATAGGTCAGGTTGTTAATCAAGTTGGCACTATTGTTTAGATTGATAGATTACATCAGTCAATTTGTATTTTGCGGTTCAAATTTTGAACCCGGAACAATATATATTTATTAATTGTATCAACTATTAAGTAGGCAGCCACAATTTTGATATGACATGATAATCTCTTAGGGTCACCCTTAGTTGTCACATGGAAATATGAGTCATGAATCAAAAATTAAATCTATGGATTGTGGATCATGAATTTCATCTAATGGAATCATAAAATCTGATATAATGTTTGAGATTGGTATTCCATAACAGATGTAAATTAATTGTAAAATATGGTGTTACTTTAATTGTTAGGTAATAACTAATGATGAAGATACTTCAAAGTTGACCAATGTTATTATTTCCAGGTGTGAGATATTTTCACAAATTATTTTTCTTTTGTCAAATAAGTACCCATTTGACTGCAAGGACTACAAATTATTTTTTCTTTTGTCAAATAAGTAAACATTTGACTGCAAGGACACAGATCATGTACATAGTATTGTAATTGGATTCCCATTCATAAAATTTAGTATAAGACAATCAAACCATCCATTAGGCATGATGCAGCCAACAAAATCATGCAACCTGACTATCTAGTTTTTAGGGAGATTGACTTTGAAACTCAAACAAGGATCAGGATTCTTCTTGGAGTTTAATCACTAAAATTATCAAGTAGGATTCTAGTATTATTAGGATTTTACAAAGTTCCCTTTTTTTCTGTTTTGTTTTTTTTTTTTTTTAAGCATTAGTAGGATCTTATGTATATGCCAATAATGTTTCTTGTTTAGAGGTTTCCTATGTCCACTAGGAGTAGAACTTTAGGAGAGTCTACAAATATAGTTGTAATTTTTACTTTTCAATAGAGTCGATAATTTATTGTACTTGGCAAGTCTTTTCTTCGCAGGTTGTGTTATGCGATTCATCTTTGGTGCGATGCTTAAGAAACCGTAGGTGTGTTGCTTAGGCAATTTTGCGTGTGTCACCTAAATATTTATTCTTTATTGTGGGACTCGGCCCTACATCAAAGCCATGAGATATTTTTGATGTTACATTGTTTGATGCATGAGTTAGAAAATGAATCAAGGAAATTGATTGACTCATATCTAATTAGTGAAATTAGCAGTGAATTACTTTAATCACATATCAAACAGAATTAATATGCTCATTTAATAGATTTGTATACTTTAGGAGTTGAATCTTATTGATGTGCTCAATTGCATTCTCGTGTTGGACAAAATTTTTACTTGGCCATTGATGTTGTCCTCAATAATTGAAACTATTTCAGTTGTTAACAACAGATTACGGCATAGTGTTTACTGGTGTCCAGCTCATTGTGACAATCTGTGGTCTAAGTGGATGGTGTCATACTGAAGCATTCGTCTGTGAGATGCTCATTTTCATCAAAATTAATAGTTTCTTTCAATTGTTAGTAAATTTGTTCTATTCAGTCAAATTAGGAAGGTAATAATTTAGGTGACTCTTAAATGATAGGATTTGTGTGTGCCTCAATTATGCTTGTGGGCGGAAAAGTTTGTAAATAACTGGTTATGATTTTATCAAGCTATAGCTGCTTTGTCATGAGTAGAATGGCTGAGTACATGGCTGAGGCTGCTGCAATTTTGTTTCTGTGAGATTTCTACCAGTCTATTACTAATCGTCCACTTCATGGATTGCGGTCAATCAATATAGATGGATCCAACATATGATTCGAATCCAATATAGCACCTATGGGTACATAAGAATTGCTGAGAAGAGAATTTGTTTGTACATAATGAATGTTACTTACCAAAGTAGCTGTCTCGATGGAACTATGGATATGTGGGGGTGGTGCTTTTGATATGCTAGTGCCTGTAGCAGTTATGCACACTGTGGTATAATCATTCTAACATGGTATAAATATTAAGCAGAATGGAAAACTGCTAAGAAGCTTGACGTCACATATGGCAGCAATGGTGTATCAACTGAGAGGAGGATGCCCAAGTGAATAGAGTATGGCATCTTTCAACTTAAAAGTTGGTACGACTTCATGATCTTTATTACCAATAGTAGATGTCTTATGGCTCGCACCTTTCATAATGCTTCGTTTGCAATTAAGTAGTTATCTTAGTGTGGTGTTCTTAAATACTTCTTTTTCAAACATAGAATCTTGTTTCATAGTCCAACAGCTTTAGTATGGGTTTATAGAAGATTTTTTGAAAGCATATGTTTGGTGTCATCTGTAACTTGTTGCTTGGTTTGGCTCCTTAGGTTCAATCTCATTATATTTCGTCTTTCTATTTTCCAACTAGAAAGTAATCATTTATTTGTTTTATAGAATGCTTCTGGTAACTCTTTGGCATTTGAAGATCGCACTAAGTTCCAAGAGTTCCTCAAACACCTGGACTAGTACCCGGAGGTGCTAGTTTAACTGAGAATGTTCAAGATTCATTTGTAGAGCTCTCAAACTCTTCAAAGCAATGTTTGCATATCCTTTGCAGTGGAGATAAAGATGGGGTTTTGTGCTTCAGTATATTTGGTGTCTTTCCAATCGGAAATATTGCAAGCATCCTATCTGTTCAAATCAAATATTTAGCTATGTGGTCTATCAGATTTAGTCAATGAGTCCTTTCCTTGTTCTCGCTTCTCATACAGCAATTTTTTCTAAATAAATGGATTTGATGTAGAGTGACAGCAAATCAATGGTAGAGTGACAGCAAATCAGTATTGCCTGGAAAGAAATGGGATGGTTAAGTAAACAACTATCCTAGGCGAGATTGTGCTTGTAAAAGTTCTAGATTTTTATGCCATTTCCTAGCCTAGATTTCACTTTTGTCGGTCACTTCAGAGATGATACCTCCAACTTCAATATTGACCGATTATCTGAAGCTTTTTGTTGTTTGCCCTAGGGTTGGCCTGCCTTGCATACTTCCTGCTCCACTCCAGACAATTGGGTTTCTACTCTGTTCTAGGAAGATTGAGAGAAAATATGAGGATCTTCCCCTTTCTAGCAAGTGTAATCTAGGCCAAGGACATTGCAGAAGCCTTAGTCTAGCATCATACAGAAATTTACTTGAAGGGCCAAGATTTTTGGCAAACTTTTGTGCAATATGATGTCGTAAAAATGAGTGAAAAAATTCACATTGCAAGCACAAACTTAAAGCGAGATTTACAGAACTAATTAGCATGCATATAATGAATTATCAATATGATAAAGTTAAATATGTAAAGGCATGGCATTGCCTTTTGGTTACCAAACAATATTGTGTCGAATTCAATAAAATTGTGTTTATTGTTACCAAAGGTCAACTTGATTACATCAAACTGATGATACGCAAAGTATATATTGATAGGCCGAATATGTTAGTATCACAACAGTTAACATGGTAAATATACCTAATACTATGCTGTTAGAGTGATATATATTACGTTCATGTTCGATGCCTCTTAGGTTAGATGCATTTTAGGCGAAGTGCTCTAACTTACGAGCTATAGTTGATTAGCTTTAGAGAATAATGCAGTTAAGCTCCTAAATTAATGTGATAATTCAACACTTATAAAATAATGTAAATCAATACTATAAAAAGAGGCAGAAGTCCAGCACAAGTGCCATAACTTGGCACGCCGGGACACTTAAGTGCCATAACTTCAAAACGGTACACTTAAGTGCCACTTTTTTTTTTTCGAGTGGGACACTTAAGTGCCACCTCCGGCGACCCTTGCCGGAAATCTTACGTGGCAATATTTTATTATTATTTTTTGCCTATGTGGCTCGCCGGAGCTCCAAATCAGCATAAAAAATAAAAAAAATAAAAAACAAAGAAAATTTTAAAAATTTTAATTTTAAAAAATTTAAAAAATTTAAAAAAATAAGAAAATTTTAAAAATTAAAAAAATTAAAAAAAAAAAAAAAGTGGGGCGCGGTCGAACGGGCGGCTGAGGGCTGAGCCCTCACCGCCGCCGCCTCCCCGCCGTCGTCGGGAAGGGCCGGCGACGGAGGGGGGAAGGGTCGACCGGGGTCGCCGGCCCCCGGCCGACCGGCGGCGAGGGCCGCGACCCTCGTCCCAGATCTGGGCGAGGGCTCGCGGGCCCTCGCCGCCGGTCGGTCTGCCTCACCGACCGACCCTCCCCACTCCGTCGTCGGCCCTTCCCGCCGGCGGCGGGGAGACAGCGAGGGCCCGCGAGCCCTCGCCGGATCTGGGCGAGGGTCGCGGCCCGCGCCCAGATCTAGGGCGAGGGTCGCGGCCCTCGCCCAGATCCGGCGAGGGCTCGCGGGCCCTCGCCACCTCCCCCCGCCGGCCCTTCCGGCGACGGCCTCGGCCGCCCGTTCGACCTCCCCCCAACCCCCTTTTTTTTCTTAATTTTTTTTTTTTAAAATTTTTTAAAATTTTCTTAATTTTTTAAAACTTTTAAATTTTTCTTAATTTTTAAATTTTTTAAATTTTTTAAATTTTTTAAATTTTAATTTTTTTTAATTTTTTGAATAGTTTATAATTTAATTAATTTTTATATTATTATTTACACGTAGACACGAAACGGCGTCGTTTTTGCGTTTTCTCCGCCACGTCAGCGTGCAAAACGACGCCGTTTTGGACTAAACTCGCCGGAAAATTGCCACGTCAGCCATTTGGCCGGATTTTCGCCAGAGTGGCACTTAAGTGTCCCATTTTACTCCGATGATGGCACTTAAGTGTACCATTTTAAAGTTATGGCACTTAAGTGTCCCGGCGTGCCAAGTTATGGCACTCCAGGTGTCCCGCACTCATAAAAAGAAGTGCTCGGGAAATGCACGAGCACTTTTTTTAATTTTTAACACTCCACAATTTCAAGTGTCAATAGTTTAATTTGGATTGTCGGTTTATAAATAGCATTGATAATTCTTTTGGCTTGCATTGTCACAACACAAGTGGATATCAAAATAAAGCTTATTTCCATTAAACATACAAATTGCTTCACATCTTGCGCCAACCAAATTGAATAACAATATTAATATGCATAGATATATTTTGAGTGATTAGTAAAACCTATTGAACATATTTATAAATATAGTTATCCCTCATTATTTAATAGGAATAGATCTATATAAAATAAATTGTTGGATGAGAATAATATGTCCAGGTGTATTTTGAGTGGTAAGTAAAACCTATTAGCTACCCCTCATTATTTAAGAGGAACTGCATAAATGTATGTTGAAGTATTATTTAAAATATAATTTAATCTAAATCAACTGACACCACACATATTAGTTCCATTCAATAATATAAATATATAAATTAACACGCATTACAAATTATAGGGGTTGAAGGAAGAGTAGTGAGCCTAGCCACTCATTCGTAATAAGAAATGGACAAAAACTTGGTAGAGAAGAGCGGTAGCCTCGAGTAAAGGAAGGACTCGTGGGGCCCATCCACTGGGAGTGGGGGTAAAAATAAAATTATCATATGCTATCTAATTATAAATATGCGAGCGGATGATAAAAACAGGTGAAGCTCCTCAACTTTCTCTTTTCTCTTTTTATATGGTTCTAATTACTTAAAAATCCTCAAATTTTAGGTTTAATCTTATTTTGATCTCGACTTTTTTTGTGTCAAAAAAGAAACCCCTCAACTGCAAACCCAATGCCATATCAACCCTCAATTTTTTCGTCTATAAATTTTTTTCCAAATTTTATATCCAAACCCTAAATGCGTTCCAAATAACAACAAAAACCTTGAGGACAAGGTCAAGAGTGAGCAATTTCCATCTTGACAGGGGCAATTGACAGGGGCAATCTCAGCATTCAGAGACTGGAATTTACAGCCAAAGAAGTCAAGAAAATCTTTTCTTTTTTTTCGGTGGGAGGGTCAGTCAAGAAAGCAGAGGATTCTTGCCCAAGTGGGATGGGCGATTTTTCAACATACAATAATTGCCAAAAGAGAGAGCGAGAGAGAGTTATGGTTGGCAAAGGAGAGAACTTTTATAAAGAAAAACTGAGAAAGGGGTCCGCAAAAGAAAAGAAAGGAAAAGAAGAACAGAGGTGGTGAAAAGGAAAAATCAATAGAGAGAAAATTGTCAGCGTGAGGAAAAGGATAGAAAGCAAAAAGTAGCAATTTCACCGAAAGTTTGTCTAATCTACTTTCGTAGCATGCACGTTTCCTCCGAGTTCACTTTTCCCATTGTTCTTTAATTTCCAAGAATTTTACTCCTCACAATTGAATTTCTCCATCATTTCAATTCAACACTATTTAGGAGTTGAACGACTTTTGTTCAAAGTTAGAACCAAGGTAAGAAAAACTATTTTATCTTAGAGAAAAGAGCGTGCAAAGTTGGAGGCTTTGCAAAAGTCACGATTGACAATTATTTTCATGGGCAATCCTCCCGGGGGAAATTTACTTTTTTATATAAAAATGACTTTCAAGCATCAACAAATTGCTCTCCAAAGCAATTATTCAAAGTTATTTGCAACGTTAGGGACGATTGGTTCCCGATTCCACTTAGATCGAGGATAAGACTGAACAGTTCTGGGATGGGGAATTAGAGCGAACTGACTAGTATAGTTGAATGAAATCGATCACTTAGCAAAAAGATTCAAATTTTTTTTAAAAAAAATTTTAAAAAATTCTAGAATTGTTACTATTTCAGAGTTTAAAAAAAAAATTATGAAAAAAATTCAGTTCGAGGAAATGAGAATCAAATCAAAAATCACTAATTTCATTTTTATGAAATCAAGTATTGGATCAATACTCTCGGAAATTGGATCAAATCGGCCAAAATCAAATTTCACAGCACCACAATGCCCTTGCTTCCACAGCTTAGCAACATCAAAATCGAATTTCACGATTCAAATTTCATATAATTTTTTAATTTGTGCTATAATTTTGAAAACCACTTCAACTGAACAAATAAACGACTCAAATCCTTATTAGTTATTGCGAATCAAAATAAATCTGACGAGATCCCGTGACGTGCCCGTAAAACCCTCTTTCTCTTTGCCTTTTTTTTTCTTCTTTCCCTGTCTTCCTCTTCTTTTCCCCTTCTTTTTGTTTCAGTCGCAGTGGGTGCTCTCCCTTTTCCCTTTCAATCTCTCCTTTTTTTTTTTTTTTTTTTTTTTTTAAAGCCCACTTTTTTACCAAGTCAAGAAAAATGACCAAATATTAGAGCAATCGCTGAACTAAACCAAGAAAAAACATTTAGGCGAGAGGAGTGGGAGACTCAGCCATCAATTCGAAATAAGAAATGGACGAAAAGCAAGAACTAGTGGGACCCAGCCATCGATAGAGGTGGAGAAAGAAAATTATCACAAGCTGTCTAATTACAAGATTCTAAAAACCGGTGAAGCTCCTCGACTTTCGCTTACCTCTTTTTATATGCTCCAAATAACCTGAAGATCCACGAATTTTAGGTTTGGTTTTAATTTTATCTCGAACTTTTTTTTTTTGTCTAAAAAATCCTCAACTTTAAGTCCAATGATATGTTAGCTCCTAATTTTTCGGTCTAAAAAGAATTTCCAAACTTTATAGCCAATGAACCTCGAATGACGACAAGCACTTTGAGGACGAGGCCAAGAGAGCAGTTTCCATCTTAACAAGGGAAATCTCGGTATTTAGGGACCGAAATTCATGGCCTGAGAAGAAAAGAAAATCTAGGCTTAAAAAAAGCAGACGATCCTCACCCCATTGGGGTGGGCGGTTTTTCCGCATGCAATCATTGCCAAAGAGAGCTCAAAAAAGAAAAAGGACTAAGCTTTTCTTCACGGTGAAGAAAGAGAGATACAGAGAGAGGGTTATGGTCAGCAAAAGAGAGAGCTTTTATAAAAATTAAAAAAATCTGAGAAAGTGGTGCGCAAAAGAAAAGAAAGAAAAGAAGAACAAAGGAGGTGAAAAGGAAAAAAATGAAGAGAGAGAGCAATTGCTCGGGCACATGTGAGGAAACGATAGAGAGCAAAAGGTTGCAATTTCACCGAAAGTTCGTTTAATCTAGTTTTGTAATATCTACTTTTCCTTAAAGTTCACTTTTCCTGTGCAATGAAACTTCCACCGGTTGAAGGCGACGACCATAATTGCATGTTTAGTGGTCCTATCAATGAATGAGCAAAAGGTTGCGATTTCACCGAAAATTTGTTTAATTTAGTTTTGTAATATCTACGTTTCCTTAAAGTTCACTTTTCCATCAGTTGAAGGTGACGACCATAAATGCATGTTTAGTGGTCCAGTCAATGAATTACTATTTTATATCTACTTCAGTAAGTTTGAATTATTGGCGCATATTTTGGATTAGATAAATCAAACCAATATATATAATAAAGCAAAAAGGTACTTTTACTTATTTATGAAATTTGAGGGGGAAATTAAAACGGGAGCAAAAAAATAAAATTTTCTCATTGTGTTACGGTACTGAATGAATACACACACACACACACACTTATGCATGTTGATAATTTTGTATGATCCTCGATACATGTTGATAATAAGTTATTGTTAATAATACAACATTTCAATACTAAAATGAAGTTTATCGGTTTGACTATATAATATATATCATGTCAAAGTAAGAGGGGTAAATTTCTTATTGTACTTAAGAGCTTAAATATATTTAACGAAAAACACATTTTTATGATGAAAAATAAATTAACAAAAGAAAGAGGAAAGTTCGATGGTGCAGGCGGTGGACTCAGTGTGCCCTCTTCATAATCCCAACGCTTTATATGTTTTCATTTTCTTCTACGAATCCATGTCACAAGCACGTGAGGCAAGCAGTGACAACAAGGGAAAGATCAAGGATTTGGAGAAGAAAGAAATGTGCAAAGGAACTAAAAAGAGTTGTCGCAGAGTTGAATAGTCTACTTGAAAAAGAAATTAGACAAAAGGAAAGACAAAATACACGGGACATTGGTGTGTTCAAAGTGATCTCCACCTTAAAAGACATGGAGTAAGGGTTAGAGAACTATTTACCTTCGTATTAATTCTTATTTGTTGACGCATAAATTTTGGCAACTCAATCATTTATTTATAAAAAAATTAGAGATTAATTTTTAAGCCATAAAAAAGAAAATAATAATAATTGCATAGCACATAATTTTAGACACATCATTATTTTCTGATAAGTAATTGCGATTTGATATATTCAATAAATCTTTCACATATTCAAGCGATATACACACCGAGAGATATATTTCGTAGAAAATTGAAAGATTTTGAGGGAATATTTCAAGTGGGATATATATTTGGTGTTAATCTTTGGTACTAAATCTTGCAATCGTCGATGGGCATTGAAAAGAAATAAAATAAAATCGTGGAGATTGCGTCTTGACCGTGCGAAATGCGATCGAAAAAAAGAAAGAAATTTTGCTTCTTCCATGACCCTATTTCGTTGCATATAAAAGGGGTTGATCCGCACGGATGAAGGTGGTACAATTCGTGAAAAGAGAGGAAAGCGTAAGAGAAAAAAAATTAAAGGAGGTCATCTTCTTTAGAGACTCCGCCCACGACCATTGCCGCACTCCGCCCGCCTGCTGCCGCCCCTCCGCCCATCGCCAGAGCTCCGAGCCTCTGTCGCCGCGCCCTGCCCGTCACCGACGCCTGCTGCCGCTGACTCCCTCCTTCCGGCGATCTGCGAACGCCGACGCTGCAGCAACCCGCCGCCGACTCCCTCCTTCCGGCGACCTGCAACTCCACCTCTGCAGCTGCCCGTTGCCACCGGAGCTCCGAACGCCCGCGAGCACCACCGCGACCTGCAGCGCCCGACGCCCGCGCCTCTGGCCGCCCGCTGCCGCGCCTTTTCCCTCCCGTCGACGCCAGCAACCTGCAGCGACCGTTGCAGCAACCCGCGTCTCCGCCCGACGCCGACGACCTACCGCCACTCCCGGGCCCACGACGAGTCGCGCCTCCGTTCGACCTGCTGCTGGTCCTCCTGCAGCAACCCACGTCTCCGACCCGCCCGTCGCAACGTCTCCGCTCGCTCGTCGCTGCACCATAAAGCCGTCGCTCCACTCCCTGGGCAGCAAGCGAGCTGCGACCAACTCGGCTGCTTTCCCTGTCCCGGTGACGACGTTGCTGCTGCCCCGAGTCTCTGTACCTTTGCTGATCTCTACCGATCCAGTTGCCACTCCTTGGATCGAGACGACGAGCTGCTGATCTCGTTGTCCAGACCGAGCCAAGTCGCGTCCCTTCATCGCGGCACACTTGCTGCTCCTACCGTGCCGGTGAGTCCGCTGCAAGCCCCGTCGTCTTGAGTTCATCGACCCGACACCGGCCTGCTGCTGCTCTGCCCGCCACAGCCCAACCCCAACGTAAATTTGCGAATCCAGGCGCCGGTCCGTTTAGAAAAATAAAAATCCAATCAAGGTAATTTTCTTAAATCAAGTTTCGTTATTATGGCTTAAATTGGAACATTGGCAATGTTGATTATGTGAATATTTTAGGCATTATCCGTGGGGTATTGTTACCCAAAAATCATCTTTTTTAATTATATTGATTTTTTTGGTACTTTGATAGTATTTTAACTTTTAAATAATTATAATTATTAATTTAATTCATAAGACTTCGGATTAAATTTTTAATTATTTTGAACTTTCTTACATAATTGTAATGTTTAGGGTTAAAATAGTCGTTAATTTAATTCGTAAGATAATAGATTATTTTTTCAATTATTTTATTTCTTCATTTGATGAATATCTCGAGTGGTTAGATATAATGCTTATTTGGAGATTACTTGTCTTGGAAAATACCCAAAAAAATAAAATAATTGATTGTTTTGCGCGTTTACTTCTTTTAGTGCAATTTATTTGATTATTTAATAATGAATGAACATTCGTGTAATCATCCTATTGTATGATAGTGATTTAAGTTAAAATGAATTTAAAGCCTGCAAAGATATTTTTAAAAATAAAAAAAAATTGTATCAAAAGGGCGTTAGAGAAATCTCCCTATCCAATTTCTCTAATTCGTAGGAGTAAATTCATTGCTTTTGCATCAAAACTTGCTCACATGTTATTTTCTTCCTAAGGAGGATCGCCTTGGATTCTCCTGTCCACTGAAATTTCCCCCACATGAAGGCAATGACTATAAATGCATGGTCGATGGTCTGGGTCAACGAATTACTAATTCATACAAGTTTGAATTATTGGCGCGAGCCAATTGATTAATTAGATAAATCAAACCAATAAAGAAATATATATACATAATAAAGTAAGAGCAAAACTAAAATGGCATTTTGATTAATTTATGAGATTTGAAGAAGAAATTAAGGCAAAACTAGAGCGAAAAGGAAATTATTCTCATTGTGCTTAGATACAAAATAAATATATAGCATGTTGATAATTTTTTATGATCTTTGACACGTGTTAACCCTTGAAATGAAATTTATCAGTTCAACAATATAATATTTCACATGCTTAAAGTGTGAGGAATTAAATTTCTAAATGGGATCAATAGCTTAAAACTATTCAATAAAAATACCATTTCTCATCGAGGATAACTCAACACAAAAGGGAAGGAAAAGGAAAGTTCAACTGTGCAAGTAGTGGCCTAGGTTTAAGGAAGACTCATCCCAAGTCTCTCTCCACTTTACATCTTCCTAACAAATCTACTGTTATATGGGTATCGAAATTTTACCAGACCTTTTCTATTAAAATGTTACATCAAATCAACTCATGTTTAACGCCACAGTTTCACAATACCTTACTATCATGGTTTAACAACTTTAAAATCGAATTTCACAATATAAATTTCATATAATTTTTTAATTTGTACTCTAATTTCGAAAATTATCCCAATTAGACGAACAAATAGCTTAAACTTTTACCGGGCACTACAAATAGAAGTAAATCTAAGGGAGATCTACACGCAAAATCCACTCTCTTTTCATCTCATTTTTCTCTTCTTTTCCCTTTCTTTTCGTTTCTCTCTTGGTGCATGCTCTCCCTTTTCCCTTTATCTCTTTAAAACCCTCAAATTTTAGGTTCCATCTTAATTTTCTCCCAAACTTTTTTTTTTATCTCATAAAACCCTTAATTTTAGACTCAATGCTAAATCGGTCCCTAATTTTTTCGTCTTAAAAAATTTCAAACTTTATATTTAGTTTCAAAGGCAAGATCTCGACATGAGAGAAATCTCGGCAGTCGGGACCGGAATTTACGGCCAAAGAAGAGGAGAAAATCTGGGCAGAAAAAAAGTAGCAGCGGATTCTCGGGCAAGTGGGACGGGGATTTTTCTTCACGGCTAAGAAAGAGAAATACTTTTTCCAAAAGTAAAAAAAAAAAAAAAGAAAAGAAAGAGAAATACAGAGAGCAGGCTATGGCCGGCAAAAGAGAGAACTTCAATAAAGACAAACTGGGAAGTGGTCGACAAAAGTAGAGAAAGAAAAAGGAGGACAGAGGAGGCAGGTTCTCGTGGAGGAGGAGAAATGAAAAGAATGAAAAGACCTCGCGCGCGCCCAAACAATTCTCTCTCTTTCTCTCTCTGTCTTTTCCCTTTCTTTTCGTTTCTGTCGTTGGTGCGTGCCCCCTCTTTTCCTTTTTATATCTCTTCTTTTCCCTTTTTATCAAAGCCCACTTTTTGACCAAGTAGGGCAAAATATTAAAGCAATCGCTAAACTAAACCAAAAAAAAGCATTTGCCCATTAAAATTGTAAATATTGATTTATTAATTTGGCTTTGGATTAATTAAGAAATTGTGAAATTAATAAATTTGACTAAATGAAATCAATAAGTTGATATCTAAAAAAATTAATTTTTAATTTGATAATTATATAGAGAAAAGAGTGATAGACTCAGCCACTCATTTAAAATAAGAAATGGACAAAAAAATTTGGTAAAGATGAGGGCAGCCTTAAGTTAAGCAAGGACGGGTGGGACCCAGCCACGGGGCAAAAGGACGGAAAGAAGATTATATGCTATCTAATTACAAATATGCCCTTGGATGATTGAAACAGGAGAAAATTGAGGATTTTCTCTTACCTCTTTTTATATAAGACCTAGTGTCCTTACTCAAATTTTAAATCCAATTTTAATTCTACCCCAAAATTTTTTTATCTAAAAAGAAATCTTCAACTTTGGAGTCAATCCTAAAAAAAATTCACTATGCCCTTACTAATCTTATGATGTCAATGAATGAGATGATGTAAAACTATTATCCAATGCGATAAAAATACCTACAAGCGTCTTTCCTAGTTAGTTAATGCTCTAGGACGAAGGGAAATAGGTTCTGCTTGTGAGGCTTGCATTCACGCCAGAAGTATTATTTTTAAGAAAAAGAAATAAGATTTATGTAGTAGGTCCCATCTATTTTCTCTTCTTCCCATATCTAGGGCTAGGTGTGAGGTTTCGTTTTTTGTGACGCATTTTATTGGATTGGACCGGCTGCGGTCTGGTTCCAAAAATCAGGAATCGCTCTTTCTGATCTAATTCTCAAATTCTGGGTGGACTGGACCTGAAATTGTGCACTCCTAATTTGCAATATCATAATGACAATTCTCTTTTATTTTTGGTTTTATTTTTTTTCATTGCTGTGCATCCAAACTTGTTCACATGTTCTCTTCTTCCTAGGTAGGATTGCCTTGGATTTTCCTGTGCATTGAAACTTTCACCACATGAAGGCAACGTTGAATTATTGGTGCATGCCAACTGGTTGGATTAGATAAATCAAACCAATAAATAAATAAATAAATAAATAAATAAATAAATGATAAAGAAAAGCAAAAGTAAAAAGGTATTTAAATTTATTTATGAGATTTGAAGAACTTGAGGTTTGACAGAAAAAAGAAGAAGAAGGGAAAATTAAGGTAGAACAAGAGCCAAAAAGACATTCTTCTCATTACGCTCGGTACAAAATAAATGTATATAACAATTTGATAATATTTATGATCATCGACACACATAAAGAACATAAGTTTTTTGGGGTAAGTGATTGTTATAATACAATATTTCATTATTAAAATGAAGTTTATCGGTTTGATAGTATAATATTTACAAGGCTCAAAGTAAGAAGGGTAAATTCCATATGGGATTATGTTAAAAAAAAAAATCCCAAAGTGGGACCAAGAGTGGAAATATAATTAACAAAAATACCTTCTCTTATGGAAAATATATGAACAAAAGAAAAGGACAGTTCAATGGTGCAAGTAGTGGACTAAGCAGGGGACTCTTCACTGTCCTGACGCTTTGATATTTTCATCTGTTCCGAGCCCTCGTTCGGAAAATATTGAACTAGACGAATCTCCA
Source organism: Eucalyptus lansdowneana (assembly GCA_017140395.1). Taxonomy (NCBI): domain Eukaryota; kingdom Viridiplantae; phylum Streptophyta; class Magnoliopsida; order Myrtales; family Myrtaceae; genus Eucalyptus; species Eucalyptus lansdowneana. Next base: position 42,287,803 of record CM029487.1, on the reverse strand, counting down.
TCCCTCTTCCCCCCTCCCTTCCCCCCCAAACCCAAAACCCTTTTCATCTTCTTCCACAAACCCATGCCACAGTCTTGTCATAAGTCTCTCTACACTTCTCATCTTCCGAACAAATCCACCGCTTCATGTGTATTGAAATTTAACGAGACCACAATCGAAGAGGCAAGAAGGCATTTCCTGTTTTACGAGGGGCATTCTGGTTTTTTTTCTCCATTAGTTCTTGAAAGCTGAAGTCCATGGCGAGTCGGAGGCCGAAATGCGTCGTCCCATTAAGAAGAGGAAAATTAATGCGAGTAGAAATGCGAGAGGATGTTGATACGGTGCATCGGTTCGACGACCGTGCTAACAGAAATTAATTTCATTGGATCTAGTTCGTCTCCGACGAAACTAACAATAATGCATCTAGTTCTTCGACGGTGTCGACTGGAAACTATTATGAGGTATTCTTAAGCTTCGAGGCCCGGATACTCGACATGGCTTCACCGATCACCTCTACAATGGGCTCCTTGATGTCGGAATTAATGCTTTTAGAGACGATGACGAGCTCGCCAAGGCAAGGACATCAAACCGAGCTTATGGCAGCCATCACGAATAGTAAGATCCTAATCCCCATTTTCTCCGAGAATTATGGTACAAGCGGTTGGTGTCTGGATGAGCTAGTTCAAATAATGGAGTGCAAGAATAATAATGGACACATAGTGTTGCCTATATTCTACAAAGTGAAACTAGCTGAAGTGCGATATCAAACCGGGAGGTTTGGACAGGCATTTCATGAGCGTCAGAATCGTTTGCGTGAGAGGTCTTCTTTTGACCCAACAACTTTGGAGAAATGGAAGAAAGCACTTGATGAAGTCAGCACCTTGAAAGGATATGAAGCCGATGGGTAAAATTTCTCACCAAAACATTCTCTGCTTTCTTTTGATATGTATGTGCATTTACTGATTGTTTTGATTCTCACGCGCTTCATTTACGTTCTTTATATATGGATATTGATATTGTGAGATGTTGCTGGTAGTAAGATCCCGTGATGCATGAATTCTATAAGTTATTCTTTTTTTTAGTTTTTTGCTTTAATGATATTGACCAATCTAATTATAAACTTTGTTGTTATGATCCCATTCAATAATAAGATTTTTTGAATGGATTTTGACTTTTATATCCAAAGATTTTGTAATATTGTGCCATTTTTTTTTTCATGTTTATAGTGTACATCACGTTAATCTTTGTTACAAACTTTTCTAATTACATATTTACTTGAGATTAATGGTACAACCTATTGGTGAATTTTTATTTAAAGCTCATAACATCATAGCGTCCGAGCTTTGCCATAATTCTTTATCTTCCCAAGTCACATTTATTAAATCATTGATATCGTTGATTGGTTGCTATTAATTTTTTTTTAGAAAATAAATGTTTCATTGGTTATATAAGATGATGATAAAAAAAATGATTATTTTTAGTATATGTTTGTTTAAATAATTTCCAAAGCATTTCTTATTTTCAACAAGTAATTTCTATCTCATGCACATGCATCTATTGAAGCGATATTCTTATTTTGGGTAAAAAGTATTCTTCTACTTCCCTATAAACTCAATATTAGATCAAATCATCGGACATAGATACTCAAAAAGAAAATAAAGTACAACCTATTATCATCCTTAGAGGCAATGAATACTGATAAGTGCACCAATCTAGAATGATACTAGATTCACAACACTCGTAGAAACTTAGGCCCTGCATGTTTTTGTTTCTCAAAAGTGTTTATAAACACTTTTTCTGTTTTTTTTTGTTTCGGGGAACAAAAAAAGAACAAAACGCGTTTGTTTGCGTTTTTGTTCTTTTTTTTTTTTTTGTTCTGGAACAAAAAAAGCAAACGAAAACAAAAAAAACTTGTTTCTCGTTCCGAAACAATTTTGAAGAAACAATTTCTTGTTTCTTGTTTCTTCTTCTCTCTCTTCTCTTCTTTTCCTCTTTTCTTCTTCTTTCTCTTTGGCCGTCGCCGGCCCCCGGCGAGGCTCGGCGTCGCCGCGCGCGAGCGAGGCCCGGCGTCGCCGGGCCCGGCGAGCCCGAGCTCGCCCAGCCATGGGGAGGCACGGCCTCGCCGGGGCCCGGCGACGCTCGGCCTCGCCGGATCTGGGCGAGCCTGAGCTCGCCCAGCCAAGGCGAGGCTCGGCCTCGCCCGCCCGGCGACGCCGAGCCTCGCCGGGGCCGGCGAGCCTCACCGTGGCCGGGCGTCCGGCGGCCGGCCGAAAGAATAAAAAATAAAAATGAAAGGAAAAAATGAAAAATAAAATAAAAATATTAAAAAATTAAAAGAAACAAAACAAGAACAAAAATTTACCAAACGTGTTTCTATTCATTTTTTGTTCTCGGAACAAATTTACCAAACGCATCTTTTTGTTCAAAAATTGTTCCCCGGAACAGAAACACTTTTTTTTGTTTCTGTTCCCTGGAACAAAAAAAGAACAGAAACGTTACCAAACAGCCCCTTACAAACCCGTAGAATTGCACAAACAAGAAGAATCACTTCAATTGCATTCAAGTAGTTCACAATATCACAATCTAAATAACTTTTCGGATTGGTTTTACGAGACTTGAAATCATCTTGCATCAAAAGTTAAGACTTGTTTATTGATTGATGGTTAACTCTCATCTTGGGTTGGCTTATTGGATTTTTGCTTATTCAAACGCTCTAGAGAATGTTCAAAGTCATGTTCACATCGTCCCTAGTATCTTTAATAGATAACCAGTTTAAAATTCGGTTCAAATCCAAAAATATATACCATATTTAAAATTTATAAGTGATATCCTCAAGATTTTCCTAGCTTGATAAATTATGTTAGAGTAACAGTGGAATGGGGCACGCCATGTGAAGCAACCACCATCATTTCCCACTTTAGACTTAGCATATATGATAACATATGGAGGTATGACAGCAACGACTTTTAAAGCTTTTCAATCTATCCCCAAATTTATTGTGTCCTCTATAAATAAAACAATATAATATTATTGTTGCCACATATTTCAACTCTTGTCACGTTTGACAGGTATGAAGGAAAGTTGGTGAAGTCGATTGTCCGAAAAGTGTTGAATGAATTGAAGAAAAAGTTTGAGTTGGTCATTTCTGAGAATTTGGTCGGAATTGATGATCATGTGAAGAAGGTTATGGAGCTTGTGTGTAATAAATCTGATGACACCCTATTTGTTGGCATCCACGGAATGGGAGGCATTGGCAAGACTACCCTTGCTAAAGCCATCTACAACAAGTTCTCCAATGAATTTGAGCATTGTAGTTTCATTGCTGATATAAGGGAATTGTGGAAGCGTAATGGTAGACATTACTTACAGAATCAGTTAATCTATGATATATTGAAGCTAAAAAATGAAACTCGTAATGAGGATGAAGGGACTAAACTCATATCCACAAATTTTAAAGGTAAAAAGGTCCTCATTCTTCTTGATGACGTGGATAGCGTCGTTCAGTTGAAGTGTTTGGTTGGTAATCGTGATTGGTTTGCTTCGGGAAGTAGGATCATTATTACCACCAGAAACAAGAGGATTCTTGAAGAAGTTGGGGTGGACTATCCTTATGACCATAAGGAAATGGACAAGGATCAATCTTTGATTCTATTTAGCAAACATGCGTTTCGAAGGGACTCTCCTCCGAGGGAATTTAACGACCTCACTCATGAAGTTGTATCCATTGCTGGAGGGCTTCCCTTATCCCTTGAGATTTTTGGTTCATTATTGTGTGGAAAAGAGTCAAAACAGTGGAGAGATACAATAAAGAAGTTGAAAAAAGTCCCAAATAGGGAAGTGCAAGAAAAGTTAAGAATAAGTTACGAAGCATTAGACCATGGACAAAAACAAATTTTTTTGGATATCGCCTGCTTTTTCATTGGCGAAGAAAAGACAATCCCAATCTACATGTGGGACGCTTGTGATTTTTTCCCAGGGGAGGGAATTGAAGTATTGATATCCATGTCATTAATAAAAGTTGGAAGTGATGATAGGCTTAGAATGCATGACCAATTGAGAGATCTTGGGAGGGAAATAGTTCGTGAGGAAAACCCACTGAAGCCTTGGTGCCGTAGTAGGTTATGGGACTATGAGGAAGTCGAAAAAGTGCTAAAGGGAAGTAAGGTAACCATTTCCTTTCTTTTTCTCATTTAGTTAATGTTCTACTATTAATAGTAATATTGGTCCACTACTTAGTGCTTGCTCTAGTGGACTATGAACCTTCACTATTATTGCCCTCGAATATGTTTTATTGACATGATTAGAAAGGAGGGAGCTTGCTCCCTTTTAGAAAGTATTTCCTTTTATGGTTTTTCTCTCATATATTAATATTCCCTATCATATGAAAGTAAGTGTACGTTGCAAAGGTATTTTTATATATATACATATTAAATCTCTTCTTTGATTTATTAGTTAGTAAAATCTCATATTTCATGTATCACTTTTCAGTTAATAAATGGCCCTTCGCCGAGAATCTTTGTTTTTCTTTTAAGATGACTATCATGATTTTCACATTCTCATATATGTTAAATCAATATTTTTAATAAAAATCAGTTCATATAGAGTTTTTTTTTTTTTTTTTCAGCCAGGTTATTTAACACGAGTTTTTAATGTTGTCATATTATGTTAAATCAATACTTTAATAAAGACCACATCTTATAATTTATTTTTTCAGCCAGGTTACTTAACAAGTACTCCCAAGATACCTTTAGACATAATCCAATTGTCCTTCTTTGTCATTGGCAAGAAATAGACAGGCTGAAGCGAGGGCGAGATAGATTGCTCGCCGCAACTAACTAAAAAAACCTAAAGTAAATATCTTGCTCTTCCGTCAAAAGAGAGAACATCGCTCAAATTCCATAAAACTATGAAAAAACTCATGTACGATTGGGCGTGTCAACAAGTTTCAGGGATATACCACTAAAAAAATAGCCAAAGTGCATGCTCTTGAGAAAAAAAAAAACAAAAGATGAAGCAAAAAAGTTACTCCAAACAAATCTTTTAGATGGTTATTTCAATTATTTGAGTCGATGGCGAGAAATTAATTTTTTTCATCAAAAAGAGTTCGGCTCTGATCTCATGGCCTCTTCATTTTCCCCCTTCCGTTCTGACTTTTGGAGTAGTTGGAACGGCTATTTCCATTTTGAAGCGTCATGAATCTGTCGAAATAAAAAGGAGTTTTATTTCTAACTTTTTAACCCCCCCTCTTTTTTTTTTTGCCTAGAAGTCTCCTTAATAACACCTAATCTGTGGTGAGGTAAGTTTTGCTCGCCGACTCGCTGCTTCCGAGGTTCTTCTCGCTTTTATTTATCCTTTCATCCATGCCAATTTCGCTTGTTCTCCAACGAAGATACCTTTTTCCAGGTGTGTAAAATGCATTTTGGGCTGTGGCGACGGTGAATTTGTCGTCGGAACATCTGTTTTTTTGCCCCCTTTTATCCGGTGGTGCATTGTGCAATTCTGATGTTATGATATATAAATCATAACTACTTAGGATATATTAATCATAGAATTATATTCTCTAGATGTTAAAATTAAGATAATAGGACTAACGATACCTGCATTTCTCATGAAATTTTAGTCATTTTTCCATAGTAGAGAATGAAAGGGACACTAATTTTATGTAATATTACGTTAGGAATTCCATTTACCAATATTCATAGGACAAGGACTGATTTAAAACTTACCAAATAAGATAGGAACGGAAATTCCTTAAATACAATATATATGCATGTGTATACATGTATATGTATATCATCAAGCGTACTTCACGCAATGACTATTAAAAAGAGAAATGTTTTACTTTTTCTTCATAAAAAGTCCGGGAGATAATTACTTAAATTCTATTTTGTATAATTTAGTATGCGATTGTAATTACATTTGTGAAAGTTCAAGAGAAAAAGTATAAATCTATTAAAATTGACAAGCCAAAATTTGATTTTGCACTTTGCAATTTGATTAAATGCACGCATGTCTTAACTATTATGATAATGAAGCTACAGATGCCGGAAAGAAGAAGATTACAAGTTGTAAAGTTTTTACTCTATACAAGCCATTACATCATAATTCCTTTTAAGATTTGATTACGTATGGCCAAATTTCGAAATGGAAGTTGACATCCTTCACTTTGTTAGCCTTTATAAATACTGTTTATTGGGCATAAAAAGAAAAATCGTATCTACATATTGCTAGTCTCTTAAATGCATTAATGCACATCAATCACAAAATGAACAAATGATATTTGATTACTTTAGTTGGATATAGTACTAATGACTCTTGATTCTTGCTTATAGGGAACGGGCAAGATTGAGGGGATTAATCTTAGTGAATGCAACTCAAAACTCCCCTACATGATAGCTACGCGAGATATCAGAATTTACACAGAAAAGCAATTCAAGAATTTGACGAGTCTAAGATTCCTTCAATTAGATGGGGCACATTTAAGTGGAGATTTTAAGGACTTAATGGAGGAGTTAAAATGGCTTCAATGGCAAAACTGTCCAGTGAATTTCGAAGTAAACAATTTTTTTGTAAAGGAATTAGCTGTACTCAAATTGAAACGAAGTGACATAAATGAGAAATGGGGAGGATGGAGTTTTTTCAAGGTAAGAATTAAAGTCTTTTTTTTCCTCTCCTTTTATGCTTTCTTTTGAATCATAATGACTCTACACTCACCCATCGACATTCATTATTGTTTTTTTTTTTTTTTCCGTAGATGGCAAAGAAGCTTAAATATCTAGACCTTTCATGTTGTTGGTACTTGGAAAATACTGACTTCCTCTCAGCTTTTGAGAAGTTAGAGGTTCTCATCCTCAAGAGTTGTTGGAGATTGAAGCGAATCGACGCTTCCATTGAAGACACGGAGGGCCTCCTTCGCTTGGAGCTGTGCTCGTCCTACGCGCTTCATCTCGCGGTAGGCGCCGACGCAGGGGCCGAACGCCCCGTTCCTCGTTTCTGCCTTGGGGAGCTTCCAGCAAAAATAGGTAAATTAAAATCACTGCGACAACTCGATCTATCCCATACTTACTCCCTTTCTGCATTACCAAATAGCATAGGGTCTTTGGAGAATCTAGAGATTCTAGATATTTCTCACAGTGGTATAGAAGAATTACCCAATGGTATTGGGAGTCTGAGAAAGCTCCGAGATTTACGTGCTCATTGTTGCACAAATCTGAAAGAGATCATGGTAGAAAGCATGTGTAATCTTTCTTCCCTACGACGCCTTGATTTTTTAGAATCCTACAAGCTCCAATCGCTGCCGGAGCTTCCTTCCGGCTTAACATATTTGGATGTCACTTGTCAAAGTCGCAAATTGCCTTCGCTTTCCCACCTAGCCCATCTCAAGGAACTAGTAGTTCACGGTTGCGATAATCTCCAGTGCATCAAGGAGCTTCCATCAACGCAATTAAAGAGTTCAAAATGCTCCCAACCGACGGACATTGAAGAATCGGAATCACCACAATCCCTAAACACGCCCTTCAAGTTGGAAGTCTTGAACGTCTCTGACTGTGAATCTATCAAAATGCTGGACGTTTCACAGTTTGTCCATCTAAGGACATTAGATGTCTGCAATAGTTCGAAGCTACTTGAAGTTCGAGGTCTTGACAAATTGATGTATTTGGAAAGCTTGACTATCGAATCCCAGAATTCAATCAAACGGTTGGACCTTCCAAAATTCGGGTGTCTGAAGAAATTGTATGTTAATGAGTCCGACAAATTAGACGACGGGTACGACACATTAGCCGAAATTCAAGGCCTTGATAGATCGGAGTTTTTGGAAAGGCTAGATATCATTTGTGTTTCAATTGGAAGGCTAGATCTTCCAAAGTCCGGGAGGCTGAAGGAATTAAAAGCTATATATTGTGAAAACTTATTGGAAATTGAAGGCCTTGATAGGTCGGAGTATTTGGAAAGTTTAGATATCTACTGGTGCATTTCAATTGGAAGGCTAGACCTTCCAAAATTCGGGATGCTGAAGAAATTAGAGGCTCAGCATTGCAAAAACTTAGCCGAAATTCAAGGGCTCGATAGTTTGGAGTATTTGGAAAGTCTAGATATCTCTAGGTGCACTTTGATTGGAAGGCTAGACCTTCCAAAATCCGGAAGTATGAAGACAGTAAATGTTGGTTGGTGCAAGAAATTAGCTGAAATTCATGGCCTCGATAGGTTGGAGTCCTTGGAAATACTAGAAATCTCTTGGTGCACTTCAATTGAAAGGCTACTCCTTCCAAAGTCCGGGAGTCTGAAGAGATTAGAAGCTAGAGACTGCAAAAACTTGGTTGAAATTCAGGGCCTCGATAGGTTGGAGTTTTTGGAAAAACTGAATATCATTGGATGCAAATCGCTCAAAACAATTCCGGAATTATCTAGACGCAGATTTATCGATATTATCAGATTACAAATGGCACATATTATGTACATGTACCATGTCCATACTATACGGATGACTCGGATGAGGAATAGACCGGAAGGATCCACATTTTCTATTGAAGGTATATAAAGCAGGTAATCAACCTATGCTTTTTTGAAATCTACCGCCCAATTTTCATTTGTATTTCCTACTTGCAATATCTTTCCAGATTTATGATCTTGTCATTATTATTTCCTGGTTGATAGTGTCGCCATTGTTTTCTTACTTGAACTCAAGGAATCCAAGGGAGATGTTCATGGAAGTTAATATGTGCTTTGAAAAAATGGTTCTGCTTGTTATGCCAGTAGCGGAAATAGATGAAAAGGCTTTCAAAGCGCATCATTTGACATTAGTTTTCAAGTAAGATCCTTCATCCTATGCAGAAAAATAGAGATTCTTGACATTTGATTGATTTTGGAATGCTGGAAGTACTGAAAAACTGACGTGTACAGGTTTTTGATAGCATGCCAAAGGTCATTGTATAGGTTGAAGAAAATGCTCAATGAAGGACCCTATATGGTGATCCTTCTAATGTGAGGTTTTAGTTTGCTCTACGCTCATCATGCATTTCATGACTGCATATTTCTAAGGTACACTTAAGAGTGAATTTCCATGCAAAAGGAATATGTTGATAGGGCATCCCTTACTCTGCATATGCTCTTGACTTGTGATAAAATTTGTCCAATCATTGAGTTTCATGCATTTTGTCTCACAGAACTGTCTACATTTGTAGATTTAGATAATCGTCTCAATCTAGAAATGCCAAATGCAAGCACAAGCTCTTCTCCTAGTGGTGTGGCTGTGATGAACTAGCAAACAGGGCAGAAGCAAAAGCATCATGAATTATTTGGATCGATTGAGAAAATTGCAATTCGAATTTTTCTGACTATGGATCCATGTTCATTTGGTTTGAGTCCAAGGTATAACTACTCCAAGGCTTCCAAAGAATGCATCTTGATGTTTGTAGAGTTGGTAAAGCCATCTGTCGTATACCTAAACTATTGAGCCAGGCAAGACATTAACTAGAATGTCTTTTTGACATAATCAGGTGTACTGTGAAATAATTACTTATATTGTGCATAAGCTTTTGTTAGTTCATTTACTTGCTGAAAAGAAAAACACAGGAATCATTTCCATAAGTTTCTTGAGGAAAATTTTCAGTATCCTATATTCCATTTGAAAACTGTCTTGCATTAATTCTAATGCATGAATAGCACATAATGATAAGGAAAAAGAATCATACTATGTACCACAAAGCAACCATCTTGAGTTAAATACACTATACTAATTTGATCAAAGCTTCTATGGTCGATGATGTTAGAAGCCCCATTAGTTGGTACCAAAGAGTTCAAAAAGAATATCGAGTTTGACTAAGTGGGTTCCATAAACTTTGGAGCATTATTAGTAGTTTGTTGATGTTAGTTGCTGGGTTGATTTCATCTTACTCACTGGTAGGATTCAGTTATTATTCCATTGCTTGATGTAAATGCTGAAATATCCAAGAGAGCTTTCACAAGGCACTTCTAAAACGAATGAAATCATAGAAGGATCAGGAACTCAATGTTTCTTGAGCTTCTCCAAACACTGACAATGCATCCTTGGAATGGTAAAAGGTTGTTTGCATGTGGTCATCCCATGATTCTTCTGGTTTTTATAAGCTCTATCCTTCACAGGCCCTCTTTCAGCTGGCATCCTTGCGATTTGTTCTAGCACTGGTGCTGCGTTTTCGGCTACTCATGGAGCTTTAGCTATGGAGACCAACAAAGGACCACTGTGGGTCATGTGTCCATTTCAGCTCTAGTTTGAAAAACCTCCAGCTTCTTAGGTTCAGCTCCTAGCATTCTTTTGCGACCTAATGGCTGGTTGACTCAATTGTTCCGACTTGGTTTTGTGAAGTTTGCTCGATTTCTGACTGGCAAGTGAAGATGACGGAGGGAAATCTGGAGAAGTGTTGGCTGGTGATGGTCACAGAGGACTCAAAGTTGGTGCTTCATCGCTTCAATTGGCAGAGGCTGTGGAGAATCTCTTCTTGTAATTGCTTTGAAGTGAGAAAGTTGGTTAGCTTAATATTCCTTGGATCTTTACGCGAGTATGGTCAGCTTAGTTTTGCCTTCATGTACTCCAGCTGCTATTTTGGTAGGCCTTCACTTTGGGTTGTGCTATCCATTTGTGTGCTAGAAAATTCTAATACCATGGTGTAATGGAAGGTCATGCGTTAAAGGTCGAATAATATGCTGTCAAGCCTAGTATTGTTTTCATGTGCTCTAGCAGTTGAATCATTCTTTAATCCAACATGACCAAATTACTTGCTAAACTGATGATATGCAACTGTAAATGACTCCTGGTTTTTGGGTTAGTTCTTCATTTCATGTCATCTTGCTATAGTCTCCATAAATACTTGGAGCACTTCAACTGGATAAGGTTGAATCAAGTTTGGGTGATTTGCTAGTCATCAACTGTGGCTTTTGTTGGTCCAGCGCTATTTTAATTATCCACATGGTAACGAGTGTTAAATTGACGGGTTGATTGTTGTTTCTCATTGGATTGGAAGGTTCTCACTTTTTGAAAGATCAATTGTAATTTCTTGCTCTTTTTTGCCTTTGATGTATTATGCCAGGTCGGTCACAAGATGTCTTACATGCATTATTATGCCAGAGAATTACTGCAACTTGGAGGATTTAGGGACAGTGAATATCTGCAAAGGACACTTTTGAGGAATTTCAATAGATGGAACATAGGTATTGGCAAAAGAATTAGAAATGCCAAATGCAATATAATCTTGTTGGTGCATAGAAGTTGTTACCTGAATGTGTCGTTAATTGTTCTTTCATTGTAGATTCTTCTTATTAATGCTATATCTAGTTTTCAATGTGTCACGCCCCGATCCTCAGGTACGCGCACATCCCTTAACTATTGGTCGATTTTAAATTGCGATATCCCAGGACTATGTATCGCCGACCCTTTCATTTATATATACAATGCGGAAGCAGTCATAAAATCCCCAGACAATAAAGCAATGGGATATACAAGTAGGACTAGGAAATTGAACCTGAAAATCAACACCCTTATGCTCATATACAAGCCATACTAAACGATTGGTTTCTACTCAAATTGATTTTATAACAATTGTCATCAGGATCCTACTCTGGATCATCTTCGGGGTCCTCCTCCACGTACTCCTCTTCAGGTTCCTCAACAGGGATCTCCTCATCAGATTCATGCTCCTTAGGCTCCTTATCCAGGTCCTGAAATGGTTATTCAATAACCACTAAGACAACGTCTCAGCAAGTTCTACCCCCTAAGACCCGATTAGTAAACTAATACACCTTAGGGCTGCCTATGCACAACATGAGTCAGAGGACTTACCTTGGCCTCAGATTCCACCTGCATATTAGCACAGATTAAATAGGCACCTAAGCAATCACATCACAGATCGAAGCATCGATCAAATCGACTTAGTCGATTATACCCCAACAAGACCACTCACGGTCATTTCCATTCGATCAATCAATTCACACAGCAGATCAAGGCAATGAATTACATCAAATCACACTTAAATCGAATCATCGATCAATCGACCTAGTCGATCACACGCCAACAAGACCATTCACGGTCATTTCCACTCATGCCATAATTCCCCAATGGTGTACTCATTCACCAAATCACATGTGTTTCTCGGGCGTCGTTTTCGCCAATGACATACCGATCACCGACACCGTGCGTTCTTTAAGGCGCCGTTTTCACCAGTGATATCCTCGATCACCGAACCACGTGTCCTTTCTAGGGCGCCGTTTTCGCCAAGGTGACATCGGCTATAGACAACATCGTGAGTTCTTTAAGGTGTCGTTTTCACCAGTGATATTTCCTTAATCACCGAACCACGTTTGTCTATAAGTCATTCACGTGCGTTCTTTAAGGCGCCGTTTTTGCTAGTGATACTTCCAATCACCGAACCACGTATGTCCAATAACATCGTACCTGATTGGTCTCAGCCAATAACATTCTCAGTTAGCTCTCACCATTCTCTCTACTATATAGCCCATCAACGAACTGGCGCTATATACCCATGCTCGGCCAAGCACCAATCAAATATTCAATAACAAACAATTTAGGACAAATCCTCAAATTTCACAATTAATTCAATTCCACACAACGTAGAGTTCAAATAAATAAACGGGCTACATCACGACAATCAGCACGAAATTCCGGTCCTTGGCCATCCCAGTTGAATTTCCGGAAAATAAACAATTAAATAATTAATTTCAAACAAATAAATAAATAAATGCAATAAATTAAATTTAGCACAATATAAAGCTCAATTAAATAAACGGACTGTGCCACGGTCATCAGCATAAAATTCCGGTCACTGGCCATCCCAGTTGAATTTCCGGAAAATAAACAATTAATTAATTAATTTCGAAAATTAATATTTAATTCCTAAAAATTCCAATTAGGCCCGAATCGCCTAATTAACACCCGATAAGGGACGTGAAAAATCCCAAGAAGCATCCAATAAATAATAGGACATGTTTACTAGCTAAATACACAATCAATTTAATTAACATGCATCAATGAGTCTTTAATTTATTTACTTTAATCTAATCTATCCACCTAATTGCAAATAATTAAATCTAATCAACCTTAAGCATAATTAGCAAACTAATAAAGCATTAGTGAGTAAAACTCACTTGCGCAAAGCGAAGATCGGAAATCGGAACGGCGACACGACGGCGGCCGAACTTGGGCCGGGCCAAGAACTTCACAAGCCCAAAGAAACTCTGAGCTAAAAAAAACAAGCTGAACTTGGGCCTGAGCTTGGGCTTCAAACTAATCTCCAATGGATTGCGGACTGATCTTGCGAGCTGGGCCGAAAAACAACTTCAATGGGCTGAACAAATAAACTGAGAATGGGCTGTTCTCTTGGGCCGAACTCCACATGGGCTTCAATTAAATTAAACCCCCATGGACTGAATTGCTGCAATTCACGTGGGCTTCAAGTCTTCAATTGGGCTGAATAAAGAAGCAGCTGTGGCGTTGGGCTCTGTCCAGCTGGTGTGCATTGGTTTTGCGGAGGGATCGTGGGCTTCCACGGCAATGAGATGGAGAAGCGGACGAGTGGCTTCGGTGGACGCGGCTTCAAGGGGTCAACAAATCGCCTGGGAGCTTTGTTGTGTTGACCTCCTGAGTGGGGTTCTTCGGTGGTGAACAAAAATTGGTGGGGGTGGCTTCGCTCCTTGCAGCTGAAATGAAGATTAACCGAAGTGGAGCAGCTAGCGTCCTCGGTGGATGAAGCTGGTCAACAAACCGGCGGACAAGACACAAGGTTGACTGGTGTGCTGGCTTCGCTCAATGGTCTTTCTTCCGTGCTGTTGGCAACTCAGCAGAGGGTGAAGAAGAACGATCGTTGGCGTGGGGATTCGGGCTGACAAGGGAGAACGCGCACAACACAGAGTCAACAATCGGTGAAGACAGCTCCTTTCATTGACCGGCACAAGTGGAGGCGTGGACGTGTGGCGCTGCTGCAAGGGGCTTCGGCTTTCAAAGGAAGGAGCTACCGGTTTTTTCCAATGAAAAATGAAAGTGAGGCCAGAACAAAGAGGAGAAAGTCGAGAGAGGGAGCAAGGAGATGTAAGGTGGTGTGAGGGTGAGGGAGACAAGAGATAGAGATGAGGAAGAGGTGGGGGCCTCTTGGCTTGATATTTTCTTCACAAAATATCTCCAAGACTAATCTTGGCCATAATAATCCCTTTCTTCTGCAATTCGATGGTCACCAAAACACACCCCATGACTTCTCTTTTTGGTCCATTTGGCTAGGGAGGGGAGGGGCACACGAAATTACAAATATAAGGCACCAATTGGTTACTCAATCTTACTCCGTTCATCCTCATTTAATCTCCATAATTTAAATTGACACCTCTATACTTCAATTGACATTTTTCCTCACTCATGCACCCATCATGCATCTCAATTTCATAATCCCGGCTTCAACTAAACGAAAACGGTCCTATTTATTCAGTCGAAATTAGAACCCGAAAATCTGGATGTCACACAATGCATAGGTGTTCTTAGAGATGCCACCTCTATGGGAGAAATTGAATTATGGGACAAAACATCGTTGTTATCTGTTGTTTGAAATAATTGCTTTTTTCCCCCTTTCAAGTCTGGTCCTCATGCTGATATGTGTACCAAATGTGAAATTCTTGATCTCTTTGTATGCATAACAAGAGATTGAATATGATTACCTGGGTTCAAAATTGGTTTATGTGAACATCGCAATCTTTCACTTAAGAGCTTGTGCTTTTGTGTTACCCAACTCATCAGTTATTTGAGTTTGTTCGAAGATCTTTCTATCCATTTTCCTATTACCATGAAATTGTACAAATAATTTTCATTTCCTTGGCTGAGTAGCTTGAACTTTGAGACTATCGAGAAGGAGAAAAAGAAAAGGAATTCTTTGGGGGTGGGGTGTTGTCTTTTGGATTTTGTAGTCAACAATGGTTTTTCACTTACCCTCTTCCTAATATTCTATGTTTCGTATTTGATCCCAAGTTGATTACTTGACCGTGTAATTGGAACTTAGGTGATTTTGTCGGGTTGGGCTTTCTGTCTAGCTTATGATAATTGTGTTTGGAAAAACAGTATCTCATTTTTCCAGATTAGTAGGAAATAATATTGCCACAGTTCCCTCCTACATCTGTTAGCATCCACCAGATACATTAATATTTTCTTGTCCTTCTATGAGGTATATACCTTTAGTCTGAAACTACGATTTTCTCCGGAGATCTACATGTGCAGAGTACAACTGCTTTTTCTTGCTAATCATTTCTCTATATGACCCTGCAGGATGCCTGTTACTTTGCTTCATCTAATCGAACTTGTGAAATTGATTTTACAAATTATATCTCCTTCCAAAGTCTTTTTTAGATGTTACAAACGGTATAGTAGTGGTGAGGTGATTTATAAATGATTCAAGCGATGTGAAGTAGGGAAGGCCTTTGGAATCGATCTTGTTGTACATTCCTTCTGGTTACTATTGTGTGGATTTGGCTCTATAAAAGGTGAAAGCTAGGTATTTCATAAATTAAATCCCTTATTTGCAGATGTGGCTAATAAATTATGTTGGAAACAGCAACTTGAAATTGTTGTGTTGCTAAATAAGATGGATGACGCTTGTGAAAACTTGGGAGATGCCTAGATGATGATCTTGCAGACCGGTGACCTTCCATTTATGCATATTTCGGAACCTCTTGTGCAATTAACGAGAATTGGACCAATTGAAGGTAACTTGTGGATCCGAGCTTGCATAATGATTCCTTACTTGTGAGAAGTATAGGATGCTCTTGAGTTCTATTTATTCCTATACTTGTCAATTCCCTATTTAAGACATTGATGGAAAAAAGAAAAAAACTTGGGCATTGTGCTTTTCTTTCGAGTCTGGTTTCATAGTAGAAACAGTAGTGGTCAACAACTAGTGGTATTGACCCTGTTGAACCAGTAACCATGTGTACCTATCAATTGGTAACCCAAAGAAGCACTGTCAACTAGTCTAGACCAGTTCTAGGTCTTTCAAAAACTTTAAGGAAGAGTATTGAAGTTGGGTTGGGGTTTGGAACTCTAACCTCTTGTAACTAAAAGGCATGCCAACCATCTCGCTCCGGTGTCTTCTTGCTTCATTTTGTGGTGGATTGCTTATTTATTGACCGTATTGGCTTAGTCTATTAAAAATTTGAACGATTCTATTGAGAACGGGAATCCTGTCTTTTGTGCTCAAGCAACTTTGCCGAGTGACCGGGCTTCTTTTGTTCAGACAGGTGTATTCTACTTGACAACTTTACATGCAATTGGCTCAACCGGGTCGAACTTGTTAGAACATGGTTCTACCGGTTGACTGGTTGAACCACTAGTCCGGTTTTAAAAACGTTTATTCTTTTGTTCTTCCTATTATGTATCTGCTCTCCTCATCAACACGAAGAGTGGCAGCTTAGTTTCTCCACATAAATGCATATACATCCTATTTCATGCCTGCAATTTTAAAGGATGTTATACTTTCTGCCTTAACATAACTGCAAAAGTTTTGTTGACAGTTGGAGCCTTGTACTTGAATGTATGTCAAGGAATGTGCATTTTATGACCCTAATGGGCTAATAGTGCCACTTTTCCTTCAATTTTGTGAGAACACTTTCGCTTGGCTGCCTCATTCTCACTTCCAGAACACTAACCCAGTGAAATTACACATCTTGGACTCTTACACCTAGAGATGGAGAATGAGAAGATTTGCTGCATTCCCCATACTGTAGTTCCTCGTTGTTTGTGGTAAAAAAATTTTACACTGCCGTACAATTGAGCTGAGGATCAAATTATTGCGATGCCATCAATTATATACTCGAAAACCATTTTCCTTGAGCTTCTTACCATGTCCATTTGCGTTTGGATTTTTGGAAACTTATTGTTGCTCATAGTCTTTCCTTTCTTTATCATTGTTTGAAACTTGCTAGTATCAATAACAAATTTATTTCATTGACTAGGTGGTGGAGCTGAATTATCCTGTCCATGCTCCTTACTAAATTCCCACTTTTACAACCTACTCTTAAGTTTAAATATGACTAGCGTAGGTACATTGTGCCTCTCTAATGGATAATTTCGTGTTTGTTCGACGGTTGAAAACCTGCAAATTTATGCTCCAAATAATGTTTTTTTCCTTTGAAGAAGTAAAATACTAAAGTATTAGGTCTTCCTGTAAATTTTAGATCAATTGGGAGGTCAAAGTGCGAAAAAGATGAATCTTTAGTGGCCAGACAAATAAAGAAAGAATAATTATCTTCTTATGGTAGGTTCATTGCAGTCTGAGTTACTGACTAGGAACTAGTAGGTACATGTTCATGATGATAGATACTATTAGGGTCTTTAGTATAGAAAGATATTGTAGAGCATTCATGGCTCACATGCATATGATAGTCTCTTCAGGTACATAAGTTTTGCTCCTGCCTATGTTTTAGTGCGATGCAAGTATCGTACTTATTAATTTTACCCAGCAAAGGTATCAAAACATCGCATTAGTTATGGCCATATTATAGGACCATCAGAGTGAAATCAAGTTGAATTATTTATTCTTGGCTACAGCTAGTAGAGGTGTGGCTTGTGTTTTGGCTGCAAGAAAGCTGGCCCTGGTCTACATACTTGGACGAGATGAAGATGAAATCTCAGATTCAGATCAAACATCTATTGTGGGTAGATCTTTAATGCTTTGGGACGGTCTCTCTGGCAATTGCTTCAAATTGAGAAAGCTCTCTTTTTTCTATTCGGTGTGTGAAGCGCTTGAATGTCTTCATTGAGAACATGATGTTGAACGAGGAGTTGGCATTTTACGAAAAAAAACCTACGTGAATGAAGGTGATCCGAGTGCAAATCTAGATTATGTTCTAGTTTATGTGGTAGTGATTGTGCTTGATGTTACAATTATATTATGGTTGTTTATGTGCACTAATATTTTTTTCATTGGTATCTAACTTAGTTTGGTCATAAGGGATATTACCATCATCCTTAAAAAGAAATGGATGGTTAAGGTGGAGCAATTTTGAGGCAGTTTTCTTAGAAATGACTTTTTTTTTTTTTTTTGGTAAGAGTGAGCAATATATTAATAGGGGTCAAATTGTACAAACAACACGGCTCCAAAAGCTAACACTCAAAATGAACACGCTCATTAAGAGTTAAAGGGAGCCGCGGACAAGCAAACAAAACGACCAATAGCAAGCCAACGGCAAAACAAGCCTGGCAAAAACACCTAAACAACCACCGAAAAGCCTAAGTCAGACTGTAATCAGAGGAAGCGAAGATAATGGGGTCCATATCCCATGAGCATTGCATCCGCCTATTCCTGGGAGAGTCCTCAACATTCTCAAAGGTAAGGGCCTTATCCTTAACAACCTTGAGGAGATGCTTCTTCATGGCCGAAATAGATAATGGCTCCCCCCTGAACAGAATATTGTTCCTGTTTCTCTAGATGATGAGACACAGCGCCCCAAGGAGAACCGGGCAACACACTTATAAAACTCCTTGCCGCTGAGCAAGGTAATGGCCCAACTGAGAGTCTCCTCCCAAGTCTTGTTGGTCCAGGGGAGATTGCATCTAGTAGCCCAGAAAAAGGCAATACTCGAGGTAATGCGACAACCAAAAAAGAGATGATTGATTGAATCAGGCACCTCGTTGCAAAAAGGGCAGGAAGCAGCATCAATCCTACCATAAGACATGAGAAGAGACTGAGTAGGTAACCTCCTCTTGGTGATGAGCCACAAGTTCAGTTGGTAGCGAGGCAGGATGGTATTACTCCAAATGAAACAGTGCCAATTGACTCTGGCCTTCTTCCTCCTTAAGGCCTCCCAAGCCGAGGCCGCCGAGAACAAGCCCGTCGAGTCCTCCCTCCAACAGAACCGATCTTGGGTTCCAGACAAGGAAGGAAGCGGCGAACCCCAAGACTCAATCTCTGATCTGATAGCTCGTCCATCCTCAGAGAAGAGATCAGCAACCAAAGCCTGCCTAGAGAGACCGGAGCTATAGATGAGGGGATCCGTGAAATATAAATTCAAAGGACCCCTGGGATGCCAATTGTCGAACCAGAGCGACGCTGATAATCCATTGCCTAACCTCCAGTGGAAGTGAAGCCGGCAATCTGTCCTGAGTTGTAAAATTTTTTTCCACGCCCAAGAGCAGCAGGTTGGCTTTTTAACTACCAAAAAGTTCTTGGTTTTTAAGAAGGTCGAGTGGACCCACTTACACTATAACGATTCTTTATCTGAAAATAAATTTCAGATACGCTTGAGCATGGCCGCCTTATTACACTCACGCAATCTCCGGATACCAAGACCTCCCTCCTCTTTAGGAAGGCATACATCTTCCCATGAGAATTTGGCACCCCCCTGCCCAACTCAGGTCCCTTCCAAAGGAATTGTCTGAGAATGCGCTCTATCTGGTCCAGTACAGCTGAATGGCATAAAGGACTAACCTAATCAGCTGAAGTCGGCCAGCAAAAGAAAGAAACCGATGAGTCCAGGACTGCACCCTGGAGGTGATGCGCCTCACAAGCTCAATGCAATCTGCCTTCCGGGGCCTCGATGTGATAATTGGAACCCCAAGATAATGGACTGGAAGGTTACCCTTAACAAAGCCAAGCTCCAGGAGGATTTGGTTTTTCAAGGTCAGCAAGCCTCCCGAGATGAAGACCTCGCTTTTCCTTGGGTTTGGGAAAAGTCCGCTCCAAGAAGAAAACATATGGAGACCATCCCTAAGAAGCTTCACGGATGGCAGGTGGCCCTCGCAAAATAGAAAGACATCATCCGCGAAAAACAAGTGCAAGAGGCAAGTAGACTTACATCTCCAGTAGAATCTGAAATCCGGCTATAGCGAGCACCTCCCAAGGATCCCAGAGAGCACTTCCATAACCAACGTGAATAAGTAGGGAGAGATGGGGTCTCCCTGACGTAAGCCTCGCCCACTAGGGAAGAAACCATGTAGCTCCCCATTCAACGCGATGGAGAACTGAGGAGTCCTCACACAGGTCATGATGAGGTGAACCAATTGATCAGGAAATCGAAAAGCAAGTAGTACACTCTCGAGAAACCGCCAATCCATGGTATCATACGCCTTTCTGAAGTCGACTTTGATAGCACACTTGGGAGAATAGGGTTCGACATGGAACTTAGAGAAAAGTTCCTGCGCCAAGAGAATATTATCCCTAATTCGTCGTCCCTTGACGAAAGCACTCTGAGACGGATTGACAAGGTCTTTTAGCACTACTGCAACCCTATTCGCCATCACTTTGGTAATAATCTTGTAGACCGTGTTGCAACAAGCAATAGGCCTGTAGTCATCAACGGTAGTTGCATTGGGAACCTTCGGAACCATAACCAAAATGGTGTTATTGATTTCTCTGAGCAGTCTCCCCGATGTGAAAAAGTCCTTCACGGCTTCCGTGACCAGCTGACCCACCGTATCTCAATTCTCCTTGAAGAACTCAACCGTGAAGCCATCCAGACCTGATGCCTTACCTCTGGCAAGGGAAAAAAGAGTATCTCGAATCTTCAGATCAGACACAGGGCGAGCAAGAAAAGAAATCTAATCATCATTTAGCTAGGTGTGGATAACTTCCCGAATCTCCGATACCTGAGGGGTGTCCAGCTCCATCCTTGGCTTAAGGAAATCATGAAAATGCTCCACAAAATGCTGTTGGACTAATTGAGGCTCAGTGATTTGGTTACCTGAGGAATCCACAACAGAGAGAATTCTGTTTCTCAGATGTCTCTTACTGACATACTGGTGAAAGAACTTTGTGTTCCGATCACCTTCCTTGATCCATCTTATACGAGCTTTCTGTCTAAAGAATGACTCTTACTGGGACCTAAGCTCCACTAAAGTACGCCGCTGAGCTCTCTCCAGGCCTGCGAGGACCATGCTGGTAGGGTCATTGAGGAGGCCCACTTGAGTTTGCTTTAAGGCTTCCCTCGCTTCAGAAGTCCTTACAGAGATGTTGGCGAAGGAATCTCTATTTAGCTGCTTGAGCCGACCCTTCAAGATCTTTAGTTTGCGCACCAGCCTAAACATGGGCACTCCATAACCCGAATTCTCCCAAACTTGCTTCACAATTGAGTCGAAATCCGGGTGCTGCATCCAGAAGTCGAAGAACTTGAACGGCCTTTTCCGAAGGATCGGGTTCTCCACCTTTACCACCATAGGTGAGTGGCCGGAAATCCCAGGCGCAAGGAAGGACGCTTTTGAAAAGGAAAAAACCTGGCTCCAACAAGGGTTTACTAGGACTCTATTAATCTTTCTCATCTTCTGAAAGGGCCCTGAAGAGGTCGACCAAGTGTGTCGAAACCCCACATACCGAAGGTCATCCAACTCCGCCTGATCCAGACACTGCCGAAATTCATCGAAGCACGGCAACCAAAGGTCCGAGCCACCCAATCTGTCCGAGGGGTCCTTTATAGCATTAAAGTCTCCCAAAACAAGCCAAGGCACGTCCTGTAGAGAATAGCTTCTCACCACCAAATTCTCCCAAAGAGGTCGGCGAGTAGAAAAAGAATGCTCAGCATAAATAACAGAGACATAGCAAGCCACTCCGGTCTCTAACCAGCAAAGCTTCCCAAGAATCATCTGATCCGAGACCGATAAAACTTCAAAGGAAACCACAGTAGGATCCCAACCAACCCAAATCCTACCCCGATTAGAGTACTCAGAATTAGCCCGCCAGCACCGATTCGAAATCAAGTTCCCAGAAATGGCATTGAAGAGGTTATGAGGGATTTTAGTGTCAACTACCCCGATCAAAGCCAACCGGTTCATCAAAGCGAAGTTCCTCACTTCCGCTTGCTTGAGAGGGGCACCAAGCCCTCTAATATTCCAGCA
Source organism: Eucalyptus lansdowneana (assembly GCA_017140395.1). Taxonomy (NCBI): domain Eukaryota; kingdom Viridiplantae; phylum Streptophyta; class Magnoliopsida; order Myrtales; family Myrtaceae; genus Eucalyptus; species Eucalyptus lansdowneana. The sequence continues at coordinate 42,265,977 of CM029487.1, read as the reverse complement.
ACCTATGTACATATATATACAAAAGAAGAGGGCAAGAGCATTACCTCATTTTAGAGGAACTACGCCTAGTAATAGGCGGAGCTGTCCGGATCGTCGAAGGAGGAGGATCCGGGGCAAGAGCAAGCAGGTTGTCCTGTGTAGTCGAGGGAGGATGCGGCGTCTCAGTAGGCCTCTCCTCCTCTACAGATGCCTTCGGTGAAGTGCAAGGGGAGAGGAGGTCATCCTCCGACAAAGAGACGTTTGTGCCTCCTGCAACCTCCAGGCGGGGCACCGCAGTGTCTACCGACACCGAAGTGGTGATAGCTTCAGCCGAAGTAGTTGGAGCAGTATCACCCTGCTCTGAGATAATCAAAGGCCCCCTAAGGGGTCTTCGTGAATAAGTACCAGGCAGCCTCTTCTCCAAAGCCGTAGTCTTGAGATTCAAAGGCCTCTCTCCTTCACTAGGACTGGGTGACATCCCCTCCAAAGGTTGAGCCTTGTTCTTCTTGCTCTTCACTTGCTTCCAGCCTTGCTCCGAGTCTTCAGGAGTCTCGGCGGGTTGGTCAAGGGGACGAGCAGTGTCCAAAGGAGCAGGAAGAGGCCGAACAGGGGGCGGGGCAACATCACATTTATGTCCAAAGACCCCACACTTGGAGCATTCAAGGGGCCTCCATTCATAGTTCACAGCAATGGACCTGGTGACCCCATCAACATTCACTTCCACCGTCGAAATTCTTGGCCGATTAGCTTGGATCTCCATGCATACTCTGGCAAAGGAAATCATTCTCGTGCCCTCAGTTCGTTGATCCACATGAAGGGGTTTGCCAATGGAGCTGGCTATAACACTAATCGCCGGTGCGGACCACAAGTCGAGGGGAAGGTTCTTGAGTCTTATCCATACTAGAACAGAGGTTTGCTTAGCCTTCTTCAACTCCATAAGGGGTTTCCATTGTTGTAAAATAAGGGGAATCCGAGCTACAGTGATCGGTCCCTCCTCTAGGATCTTCCTCCTGAACTCCGAGTCCGGGATATGGAAATACTAGAACTCTTGGTCATCCGCTAGCATATCAACTAGTTTTGTCCCCCAAATATTCTTCAAAGTCTGTTCGATCATCTGAAAAGGAAGCTTCCTCCCAATAAAATATCCTACCAAGAACTCCTTCCATTTGGGATCCGCAGCCTGCAGCACTTCTCCCGACAGATTTACAACCGCTTTCTCTCCCACAACAGCAGCAGGAGGAATATATGAAAGGTCGTAGCCCTTTGTGGCCAACCGTGCCACATTGGCCCACGAACGGGCTTGGGGGGACCTTGACGAGCTTGCTGGCTTGCTCGGGCCCTCTTATTAGGAGCCCGAACTTGACTTCGACCCCGAGAACGGCCTTCCCGAAGAGGCCGAGAGATTGGCCCACGTCTTGAGCTATCCCCTGCCACAGAAGACTCTCCTACGGGTCGGGATTGCTAGCTCGACTTGCTAGCTTGCCGGTCCACAGCCTTGTGAGAAGAGGAGCTCGGCCCCTTACCCCTGCTACCACCTAGTCGAGGTTCCGCCGAAGTAGAGGCCATAGAGCCACTAAGACAACAAAAACTCAACAGCCAAAGAGGAGTTCCATACCAGGCCAAGCTTCGAAGAGGAGGGATACTCTGAACCACCCCAGCCGCCTCAAAACCAGAGTCGAGCAGGCCACGATCCGGAGCAGCTCCCGCAAGTCTCGAACCAGGGCTGAGTGGAGGTCCGAGCGTGAGCAGCTCCCGCAAAGGCTACGAACCAGAGCCGTCACGATCCAGAGTCGAGACGGGTCAGAGCGTGAGCCGAAGCGGGTCCGAGCGTGAGCCAAGAGGGACCCCCCAGCTGTCCCGAGCCAGAGCCGAGATGGGTTCGAGCGTGCGCAGCTCCCGCAAGACCGTCGAACCAGAGCCGAGGAGGAGCGGGAAGATGGAGGAAGGAGAGGGGAAGAAAACCCCCCAAAAAACAGAGCAAGAGGGAGGTCGAATCGTCCAGGCCGAGCAGGGAACCAGTCGGCGTGAACAGTGCACGATCGCCTGCCTTGAGAGAGGAGATGAACAGTGACGCGAGAAAACAGATGCCCCCTTTTTACCTCCAGGTCAACTTTTGTTTTTTGTTGATGTTATAGAAATGACTTTAAACTTTACATTGTGAAAGAACTTTCCTGCCGATAATTTTTAATGCTTGAGTTGACTTTCGAGAGTCGCCATTAGCTGAACAACATGATGCTTCATACTTGGAAGTCTGAATTATCTTGTTTATGCTTCAGATTTCTACTCAAGCCGTGTAAGTATCATCCTATCTTTCGGTAAAAAGTCTCCAAAAATCTGTGTAGTTCGGATGTTGAATGTTGTGAGGCAAATTCGTTGCAAAATTGTAAACAAGTGTCGCATGATTCACACGTCATTTTTGTTCTCGACTTTTGCTTAAGGCCTGCTTAATTTTAGAAAATGCCTTTAGTTTCCATTTTCATAGAAACTTTTTTCAATGTTTTGCTAACAAAATATTTGTTCGGTGAAAATAATATCATTAGGGATAAAAATTGTTAGAATATGCTTGGGTTACATCACTTTCAAAAAATATGCTTATTATTTTTTCCAAATCTCCATGTTTGCTTTTGGAATGAGAATACTAAAAAGTCATCTTCAGTTTGTAATTTTGATTCCGAGAATAGTTTTCATTTTATTCGTCGATTGCTTTCGGAGTGTTACCAAACTCATTTTCTGGTCTGTTTTAATTCTCAAATTGAAATCAGAACGGTCTTTTGAGAATCTTTATCAGCCGAATGCCTCCTTAGATTATCAATCTCTTTCCGTCTGCAGAAAAAATGGACTTCAAGTTGCTCAACAGGCTTTGAACATTGAAGATTTACTTCATTCATCCAGCCATCATTATCACTAATGCATAAGCAGTGGGCTGACACCATAAACATATTTCATGAGGAAGTTTGATTTGCTGCAAAGCTTGTTAGTGACCATGGCAAGTAGTACTATTAATACAGAACGGTAGATGGCGTTTCATTTTTCTTCATTGAACTGTTTTCGTTTGCTTATCTAGGTCTTGACTCTTTCCCTCGGAGGAATTTTTCAGTCTATCTGTTTCGTGTTAATTCTCTCGGGTGAAGTGGTATGGCTAATTTTTTAAGCTTTGGTACTGCTATAGGACTTTGGCTTTTTTGGTTGGTTTTTATAATCATAGTTTGCTAGTTGGTTCGGTGATAGGGTATGAAGCGTGTATCAAAAGTTGTTTGTGATGCTGGAAAAGAACTTCGCTGGTTGTCCTCAATCATCTACGGTGCGCATTATTGTCTTTGCATTTGGCCTTTTTCCCAAATAATTAAATTTCACGCATCTCAATGAACAGTCTTGGAGGTGATCGATAGAGATAGGAATTTGTTACAGGAAGTTATGCTATGCACATATTGAGACACGCCATAATTTTCAGAACATCCTGATGTTGATTCTTCATACGAACATATCATATGCAATGATATGAATTAAAATCTGATTTGAGTCTAATTCAACAAGTTGGCAATATCTCCTATAAGCGTATAATGGAAATTTTAGGTCATTAATCATTGCTTTGAACTTGAACTTGATCTAAGTTTGAGCTTTGAGTGTACTGTACATGGAGATATGGATATATAATGTTTATACGTTCACATTATAATTAGCAGGTGTAGAGATATGTTCTCAATTTAAAAGGAAAGAATTTATTGCCTTAGATCTTAGCATATATCTCCTCACAATTGCAAGTCAATTTTTGTACTGAAAGAAATAGGGGAATTGAGTTAATCCCACTTGTTGTGCTGTAAAGGAATGCCCTGCCATGCCCAAAGTTCTTGCCCAATAAAACTCTCATAACCCAAGATAACATAGCGCAAGCATAGGAAACTGTCCAAATTCTTGCCGAAGAACAATGAAGGAGGAGATGCTTTGTGCGGACTCGCCTCTTTTTGCTGAGGAAACACCTGTTAACCAGTATTTTGCCTCATTTCTAAAGTAAGGATTTGTTCTCAGGTTGCTTCCCAAGCAAAAAGAGAAACTCTAATTGGAATTCTCACTTTCCAAATCGATTTCTGAGCAAAATCTGTTTTGCCACGAATCTCCCTATTGAGCAGCTTGTAGTAACTTTACAGAAAAGATTCCATCTCTTCCGTTAAGCAACAGAAATCTTTGAATTATGCAACACATAAAAGAAGGCAGACAAAAGCTTCAAAGTCCTAATCTTGGGCTTGGCTCACGAACTCAATGTCCCAAATGATCATTTCGTTGTTTAAATGATAACAATCTGCTACCAAAGCTTCCTTGTTCCTTGACATTTCACCCAAATGCTTACACATACGACTCTAATATGTGAGAATCAAACTCCATTACTTGGAAGTGTATGTTTTGTAGTAAATGCACACCAAATTGGAATAAGGTTCTTATGATTGAGAATCTCAATGTAAACAGAATTTGATTTTTCAGAGAATGGTGTTGTGTGTGAAAGCATTTGTGGGAAAATGTCGATCATCTCTTTCTTCTTTCGACTTCGCTTGCAAGCTTTTACATCAAATCTTCAGCTTGTCTAAGGTGGTTTGGTTCTTGCAAAACATGCCATCCACTTTTTTGATTGTCGGAATACCTAATTAGGAGGATCAATTTCTAAGAAGTTCTGAAGCACTTTGCACCTTTGTCTCATGGGGTGCCTTAGGAAAGAAAGCAACAAAATGTAGGGTCTGGAATCTTCGGTTGCTTCTGCGTTGTACCTTTTGACCAGCTTTGAGCATCATGTGCTGTTTCTGTATACTCTTCTAATGCTTCACTTTTGTTTGTTTTTCTTTTGTTTTGTTCTCATATAAACGATGTCTTGGAACTTTTTCTTTCAACAAAATCCTTTATTATCTATAGAAAATATATTGCCGGTTTACTCCCTTGCCAGATCTCTCTCCATTTATGTGGGCATTTTTGTGTGTTGTGAACATGTGCTTGGGTGTGCACATGCATGCGATCATGTGCTTGCACAGTGTGCACACATGTACACGCACGTTATAGGGCTGTTGTTAATTAGATCAGATTCTGTGCTTCTCGTGGGTACGGTGACTCTCATGTACATGCTACATATTCTTCGTGATTACTAGTATAGTGAGAAATGACGTTTCCAGTTACATTCTTTAAGGTTATAGACTCCTGTTTCCTTTTTTGGATAAGTCTATTAAAGAGCACCAAGAGCACCAAGGGGATGCCTCCTATTTACAAATTTCCACCTAAAAGCTCATATTTACCTTAAAATTAAAAAATTAAAAAAAAAAGACTTGGTGTCCAAAGCACTGCCACCACAATGTGAAAAAAAATAAGGTAGAAAGCCAAATATCTTTTACAGCACCTACAGAACTTTCCTCATTTTTAAAAGCCTGCCTATTTCTTTCTTACCAAGGCTTATGAACTCTCTTTAACTCCATAGTACTGCCGATCAATGCTTTTGGGCTCCTTTCTCCTTTTGTCTAATCAAAATGTGCATTCACGATGGTGTAGAATTTTGTGGAAAAATTGCCAAGCGATAAAAAGGTTAAGCTAAGAAATAAAGATGTGGTTTACTATTTAAATGTTATAGAACTCCGCCCCTCTTGTAAGCCGGGACTTCACCTTACATTGAAGTGTAAACATTTGATAGTTGGCGAGTTAAATAGGTAATAGGAGTCTAGAGATGTGGTTTGATATTCAAATGTTGTAAAGAAGTTATCCTTCCCCAAGGTGTTGAATAGAAATGCGGTTTGATATTTGATTGTTGTAAAGAAGTTACCCTTCCCCAAGCTAACATCAAAAGGGCTAGGGCTTTTGTCTCCTTGAAAACAGTAGCATTTCCTGTCAATATTGTGCTTATAGCCCACAACCATCACATAAATGGCCTCTCTCTCTCTCTCTCTCTCTCTCTCTCTCTAAAGCAACTTTGGGGCAGGACTTGATAATTTCACATGAACATTCCAAACTTCTAATCTGCTTGCATGAATTGGATAGCGAGACTAGGCTCCATTTCTTTATTGAATTTTCCAGTATATCTTTTATTTGGTGGAGACTCTAGAGTATGTTGTTTAGTTCAAACATAGTTTGCAGAAGATGAACATGGCTCGTAATGACCATTTACTGTGTAAAACATTTTCTTTTGTGAACTTTTAACTTCAATGGTTCCAGCAAGTAATGTATGTGGTCAATGCTATTTTTATCCCTCATCAGTGTGTTAGTTTTCTTAAGAGATGATATTTGACGTACAGGGTTAATTAATTGAAGTATTGTTATTTACTTAGCAGCCTGTTGTAGAAATCATTGGCTTTAGAATGGGTGAGCTCATGGGTCTTTCAAGATGGCGTTCTTGTTATCTAGGTATTGGTTCGGATGAGACACTGGCGGATAATGCAGTGGAAAAGGCTGGAATGTTGCTTGTACAGGTTGAGTGAGGGTGCTCTCATCTGTTGTGAAGCCGGTACGCCTGTTACAATCTTTCTTGTGATTTCTCTACCTTTCTTGATATCTTCTATTTGCAACTATTGTAATATCTTACCCATCCATGCATGGCGGAGATGGTTGAGGGCTTGCCTTTCCTCCTTGGAGGTTTTGAATTCGAACTCCCTGATCGGCTCCGTGATTGGAGTGGGGGTTCATAGCAGTGGGTTGCTGTGCTAGTTTCCCCGGAGGTATAGTCGCAAATACCGAATCGGCGTAAGCTGACAAGGGAAAGTGGATCCACAGTTACCCAAAAAAAAAAAAAAAAAACTATTGTAATATCTTGCCTGTCTCTCATCATGTATGGTATCATGTCTTTAGTGACACTAAATTACTAAACTTTAAACATGAAGTTGAACTATTTGTGGATAAGATATGATATGGGTTGCTTAGAATGACATATTGATGTAAGTTAAATAGCCTTTAATTATTTGAAAAATGAGCTTGTTATCAATATTGTAAAGGAGTCATCGTTAGACGATGGGCTTTACACGTGACTTGAACCCGTTAAACAAAGGTCCATTTAGTAACTTAAGGTTGTTACGGAATACGACAATAGCACATTGTTGTTTTGTTGATATCGTCATGTTTTTGAAGCAGCAAAAAAAGAGAAATTGACAACTTTTCTGTATCTTTGCTTCCCATGCCTCACACAACTTGGGGTTTGTACCTTCTCAATTCTCGCATGCTACCCCGAAGAAATGCAATTTTACTTGTTTCAAAATGAAAAAATCATAGTGTGACCACTAGAGCAAGGTCAAAATATTGGTAGGATCCTATGGAGTTCTTGAGCCTGTGGCATGCTTGTAGTATTTGCCTTAGGGATCGAAAGCATATTGCATTGGTTAATAATGTGCATGTTGCTGAAGCTTTTGCTTTCGTCTCTCTTTCAGTTTGCAAATTTCTTCAGCTGGCTTTTGAAATGTATAAAACAATCGATGTCAGAGCCAAGTGATCAACTTTTAACATACAGTAGGTTTGTCTAACTTTTATCAAGCAGGGTCCTTCCTCATGGTGAATTCCTATATACTCTTTTGAGTTTGATGGTGAACTTTTTGTAGTGTTCCTGAAGTTTCTATATGATCAAGATGCCGCTATGCATCTCCTGGATCTTTCTAAGGCTGATGAAGAAACTACCATTGATCCGTGAGTGATTTTCTCTACTTTTGGTCATGCTTTAAATATCAGAATGATATGCTGTCGGAGCCTAGTATTATTTTCATGTGCTTTAGCGGCTGACTCATGCTTTGAGGCAATGTGATCAAATTAGTTGGCAAAGTTGTGAATATGAAATTGTAAATGACTCCTGGTTTGGGGGCTAGTTCTTCATTTCAGGTCATCTTGCTATCATCTTCACCTATATTCATTTTTTAATTAACCGACACCCACCAAAGCATGAAAGCTAGGATCATTCCCGCAATAATACCTACAGGTTCTCCCAATTCTGTTCCATAACTGGAACAGGAAATACTTGAGTGCACTTCCACTAGATGAGGTTGACTTAAGCTAGGGTGGTTTGCTGGGCTGCAACTGTGGCTATTGTTGGTCCACCACTACTTTAAGTAACCACATGGTAACAAGGGTCGAAATTGACCGGTTGATCATCGTTTCTCATTGGATTGGACGGTCTCATATTCCGAAATATCAAATGCATTTCCTTGCGCTTTTCTGCCTTGATATATCTTGTCGGATCGGTGAGATGTCTTGCCCTCATTTTTATCTCGGACAAACAATGCGGGGAGTCGGAGAATTACTGCAGTTTGGAGGATTTGGGGGACACGAGAATATTTGTGAAGGACACTTGTGAAAGAATTTCAATAGATGGAACGCAGGTATTAGCAAAAGAATTAAAAAGCTAAAATGTAATGGAATCTTGTTCGTGAATAGGAGTTCTTGCTTGAATGTATTGTTTATTGCTCTTTCATTGTAAATTCTTCACATTAATCCTATATCTACTTTTTCCATTTATAATTGTTCTCACACATGCTACCTCAGTGGGAAAAATATGAACTACGGCCGTTATTTGTTGTTTGAAGTGATTGCTTTTCTCCCTTTTGAGTCTGGTCCTCGTTGCTGATATATGCACCAAATGTGAAATTGTGGATCAAGAAGAGTTTGAGTATATTACCTGGGCTCGAAATTTGTTTATGTAAACATTGCAATCCTTTAATTAAAAGCTTGTGCTTTTGGTTTTACTTGACTCATCAATTATTTGAGCTCAAATATTCATTTTTCGTTTGGCTAATTCAGACTTCTGTTAATGGGTTTGTCTGTGGATATTTCTATCCAAATGCTTATTAGCATAAAGTTGTCCTATATTTTTCATTTCCTTGTCTGAGTGGCCGGAACCTTTAGACTATAATGAGAGAAGGAGAGAAAGAAAAGGAAACCTTTGGGGGTTGGGGGTTGTCTTCTGGAGGTTGTCCTCAACAATGGCTTTTCACTTACCCTCTATCTAATAATCTAGTTTTTCATATTTGATCTCAGGTTTGATTACTTGACAGTGTATATGGAAGCTTTAGTTGGGTGATCTTATGGGATTGGGCTCTGTGTTAGGTTATGATCCTTGTGTGTGGAAATACTGTATTCCATGTTTCCTGATTAGAAACTAATTTGATAATCGCATTTTCAAGGAAGCTGCCCAGATGCCTTTCTCTTCTATTTTGAAATAGATACTTTGTGAGAATTTATTGCTACAATTCCCTCTTACGTCAGTTTCAGCATCCACCAGATATGTTCGCAATTCATGGTCCTTGTATAGGGTATATACCTTTAATTTGAAACTACAAAAATTATCCAAAGATCCACATGTGCAGAGTCCAATTGCTTTTTCATGCTAATCATTACTCTGTATGTTATTGCAGGATGATTTTGAATTTGCTTCAGATTATATTTCCTTCCAAATACCTGAGGAGTCTTTTTTAGATGTAACAAATCGTATAGCGGTAGTGAGTGGACTTAAGAATGTTTCAAGCAATGTGAAGAAGGGAAGATCTTTGGAAGGATCTTGTTGTGCATCTCTCTTGGTCACTGTTGTGTGGATTAGGCTCTATTTGAGGTAAAAGCTTTGTATATCATATTTTGTAGCCAAAATTTGCAAATGTGGCTAATATATTCTGTTGGAAGCAGGAACATCAAATTATCATGTTGCTAAATAAGATGAATGGTACTCATGAAAACTTGGTAGATGCCGGGATGATGATCCTGCAGGCTAGTGACCTTCCATTTGTGCATATTGCAGAACCACATATGCAAATAACCGGGATTTGTACCAATTGAAGGTAACTCTTGGATCTGGAGCTTGGATCCGGAGCTTGCATATTGTTTTCTTACTTGTGATATCTAGAGTTCTATTCTAATCATGACAATTCACTATTTAAGACATTGATGGCAAAAGGAAAAAAGTAGCATATTGTGCTTTTACTGTGACTCCTGTTCATGTTGGAGTTTTAAGAAGTGGCTGCGGTTGGACGGGGAACTAGACCTGTCCGGTCTGGTTTCCCAACAGAAATAGTATTGATCAAGAACGGGTGGTATTGATCCTCTTCAACCGATAACCAGGTGTACCTATCAACGATACCCAAAAAACTGTCAACTAGTCTGGACCGATCTGGGCCGTAAAAAAACTAAAAGGAGTAGTGCTGGAATTGGGTTGGGGTTTGGCACTCCAACCTCTTGTAACTAACAAGCATGCCAATCATTTGCTCCGGTGTTTTCTTGCTACAATTCGTGGTGGATAATTTATTTATTGACCATATTGGCCTAATCTAAAATTGAACAGGATGCTATAAGATGACATCAAGTGTGTGTAATCTATTAAGATGCTATGGTGGGTGCCAACTCACTGGGCTTCTTTTGTTCTGAAAGTGTGTAATCTAATATACGCAGAGCATTCTATCAAATGACATCACATGCAATCGGTTCAGTCGGTCGAACTAGAAGAGCATGGTTCTACCAGTTTTACTTCTATTTTGTTAGGATATTTTTGCTTGGTTGTATTGTTCTCACTTTTGAAACACTAATCCAGTGAAACTGCACATCTAGGACCATATCTTACGCCTGGAGATGGAGAATGAGAAGCTTCGCAGCATTCCCCATACTTTGTAGTTCCTCTCTTGTCGGTTGGTGGTAAGAACATTTTTACGCTGTCATGCCATCGAGCTAAGGATCAATTCATTGCTATGCCAATTGTATAGTTCGAAGGTTTTTTCTTTGAGCTTCTTGCCTTGTCCATTTGCAGTTTTGGATGTCTGGAAACTTATTGTTGCCCATGCTCTTTCCTTAGGGATTAGTGTTTGATAAACTTGCCGTGTGATAACAAATTTATCTCGTTAGCTGGGTGATGGAATTGAATTAATCCTGTTCATGCTCCTTGCTACATTTTCACTTAGAACCTTCTATTAAGTTCAAATGTGACTGGCATAGGGACATTGTGCCTCTTTAATGGACCACTTCATGTTTGTTCCTATAGATTGAAGAAGTGCGAAAGTATGCTCCAAAGAAGAATATTTTTTAGTCAAAAGAAGTAAAAAAAAGAAAAAATTGTGGTATAGGGTTTTCCCCTAAATTTTAAATCAATTGAGAGGACAAAGCGCGAAATGATTTTATAGTTGCTAAACAAATACCAAAAGAATTATCATTCTCTTATGGTAGCTGCATAGCGGTTGCTGACTAAGAAGCACTATTTACAAGTTCATGACCATAGATGCTACCGTGGTATCTAGTGTAGCAAGATACTGTAGAGCATTCGTAGTTACATGCATGTTGTAGTCTCTTTAGGCACACAAGGTTTGCTTCCTGCTTGTGTTTTATCATAATGCATGTGTTGTACTTATACTTTTACCCAACAAAGGTATCTAAACATCATGTTGGTTATGGCCATACATTCAAGGAACACCGGACTGAAATCAAGTTGATTTTTTTTTTTTTTTTTTTTTGGGCAATGGCAAGTAGAGAAGTGGCTTGTGTTTTAGCTGCAAGAAAGTGGGCCCCGATCTACATACGGACGAGTATGAAGAAGAAATCTCTGATTCGAATGACTATCTGTTCAAGAGTTTGTGGTGGTTATGCTCATGTCGCTGCTGTGGGTGGACCTCTAATAATTGAAGCTGCGACATCGGTGTAAGAAGCAATGCATGTGGGCTTTCTGAAGCTCTTCGACTTCACCCTTTCTCGGAGAAGTCTTAATCTATACCTGCCATGTGCCTTTTCTGCTAGGCGGTATTTGTCGATAGAAAAAGTGGAGTGAAAGGTAGCGATTATCTATTGAGTTGGATAGAATTGACCGAAAGATGCTGAATCATGGCTTCTATCTAGTGGTAACTGTCGTCATGGTATTGCTGTAAGCTCTGAGACCTGCTCGATAGTGCCAAGCTTTTGCTTCATCTGTATATGCTTACTATTTGCATGTGTATGAGAACCAAATGTTTGGTTTGGATTATCTACACTTTAGGTTGAATGGTTCAGGTAGTGTACTTGACTAACGAGCTCTGCTTTTGTATGTTGAAATCTCTCACCTGAAAATGACTCGCTTCTCCACGTGTCATTGTCATTGACTCACTTTGGATTGAATGGTTCAGGCAGTGTACTTGTCACGCCCCGATCCTCAGGCACGCACACATCCTTCTCACTTGGTCTTTTTTTATAATGCGATATCCCAGGACTAGTATCGCCGACCCTTTCAATTATTAAGCACATGCGGAAGCAGTTATAAATCCCCAGACAATATATCGATGGGATAGAAAAGCAGGGCCATATTTTTCATATTGAAACTTATAACCAAACTTTTATACAAAATGCAAACCAGAGCACTTCACAACTTTTTACTCTATCTCTATTCACATCAAAATGAAATTCTCAAAAGAAGATAGAATCTCAATCAACCCGGCCATACTCAAGGCCCCTCTCTGGACTATCTTCTTCTTCCAAAAATCCTTCTCCTCGGATCTCACTTCTGAGTTCTCCCACTCAGATTCCTCCTTCTCAGCTCCTCATCGGGGTCCTGAAATGTTTTTCCCCAAACTGGGATGAGATTACGTCTCAGCGAGTTCTACCCCACTAAGCCCAATTAGTAAACCATTATACTAAAGGCTGCCTAAACACGCATAGGTCAGAAGACGTACCTTCGCATCAGATCCCACCTGCAAGTCAGTACAATTCACAATAGACACTCAAGCAATCATATCACCGATCGAAGCATCGATCAAATCGACCTAGTCGATTACAAGCCAATAAGACCACTCACGGTCATTTATATTCAATCAATCATTTCACAACAACCGGATCAATTCATTTCACAACAATCGGATCAATTCATTTCACAACAATCGGATCAATTCATTGATCAATCGAACTAGTCGATTACATGTCAGACGGACCATTCTAGGTCAATACTCTCGGGCATCAAGTTCGCCAAAGTGACATATTCACTAGACAATTGCGTGCGTTCTTTAAGGCGCCGTTTTCGCCAGTGATACCCCAAATCACCGAACCACACATGCCTACAATGATCTGTTCAATAGACAATTGCGTGCGTTCTTTAAGGCGCCGTTTTCGCCAGTGACATCCTTAGTCACCGAACCACACATGCCTACAATGATCTGTTCAATAGACAATTGCGTGCGTTCTTTAAGGCGCCGTTTTCGCCAGTGACATCCTTAGTCACCGAACCACGCATGCCTATAACCATGTACTCAATAGACAATTGTGTGCGTTCTTTAAGGCGCCGTTTTCGCCAGTGATATCCCAAATCACCGAACCACACATGCCTACAACAATGTATTTGATAGACAAGTGTATGCGTTCTTTAAGGCGCCGTTTTCGCCAGTGATGTCCTTGCTCACCGAACCATACATGCCTATAACAATGAGTATTAGACCGATACGTGCGTTCTTTAAGGCGCCGTTTTCGCCAGTGACATCCCAGTCACCGAACCACGTAGGTCCACAATAATGTATGTACTAGACCGATACGTGCATTCTTTAAGGCGCCGTTTTTACCAGTGATATCCCAATCACCGAACCACGTAGGTCCATACACTGTGTCTGATTGGTTCAATCTCAGAGTATTTCCAATTCTCTCATAACTCCATCCACTTTACAACTCAATCAAAGCATTATAAATGCTAAACAAACGTACTTGGCCATTTACCAATCAATCATTCAATCTCAATCAATTCCCAATCAATTTAGGGTAAATCCCTAAAATATCACAATTTATTCAGTTCCATACAACGTAGAGCTCAAATAAATAAACGAACTGCGCCACGACGATCAGCACGAGATTTCGATCGTCGGCCATCGAAATCTTAATTTCCGAAAAATAATTAATTAATTATTTAATTTCGAAAATTAATTATTAAATATTAAAAATTCCATTTAGCTCAAAATAAGGCCCAATTAAATAAACCGACTGCACCACGATCACCAGCATAATTTTCCAGTCACGGGTCATCCCAGTTGAATTTTCAGGAAATAAATAATTATTTAATTAATTTCGAAAATTAATTAATATTAAAAATTCAATTTAGCTTAAAATAAAGTCCGATTAAATAAACGAACTTCTCCACGATCATCAGCATAATATTCCGGTTCCAGACCATCTCCCTTGAATTTTCGGAAAATAAATAATTATTTAATTTAATTCCGAAAATTAATATTTAAATGCCAAAAATCTCACTTAGGCCCGAATCATCAAATTGAAGCTCAATTAGGAGTCCGAAAATTCCCGAGACGCTTCCAATAAATAGTAGACCACGTCTACTTGTTAATTGCACAATCAATTTATCTAAATCACATCACAATTGACTAATAATTGCTAATTAATTCAAATCTAACAACATAAACATAATTAATTAAAAATAAACGAACCTAAAGCATAATTAGTCAACTAATCCGGGATTAGTGAGATTACTCACCAAATCGCGTGCAAATCGGATCAATCCGATGGCGGCGACGCGAGGAACGATTCCTCCCAAAGCGACTCGCGGATCCGGGGCCCGGAAATGCCCCAAAACGGGCCCGAACCAGCTGGAAACCCATTTCATGGGTTGCTGGTTTGCTGCGAAACAAAGGAAAATAGGGATGGTTAGGGGCGGAGAAGGGTTCGGGGAAGCGGGCGGAGCTCCGAGGAGGGCCGGTGGAGGTTCGGCGGCTTCAAACGGTGGCCGGAGGTGGCCGAACGGAGGTTGGACAGAGGCGAACAGCGGCTGGGTCGCGGCTGGATCGTGCGTGGAAGCACGCCTGGACGCGCGCGGACGGCGGGACGGCGGCGGGCGCGCGGGCGCACTGGCGGTCCGGCTTCGGTGCGGCGGCGGGACGAGCGGCGAAGGAGCTGCAGCTTCTGGTTCGTTGTTTCCACGAAGAAGAAAGAAGAAGAAGAAGGAAGAGGGGGTTCGGTCACGTGGGGGTGGGGGCAAGAAGAGAGAGAAGAGATAAGGGATAGGCTTTGACTAGTCAAAGAAAGAAAAGAAAGAGAGTAAGCGTGGGGAAGGGGTGTCCGCACGAAAGGGGAGGGGAGAGGAGAGAGAAGAGAGAGAAAAGAGAGAGGGAAAGAAAAAGGGAAAAGAAAATAATATTCTAAATAAGAAAACACCATTTTCTTATTACCTCTATTATTTTCCTTTTTTCATTCCCCTTTAATTTCTTTTGGTCTTCAATTTTTCTCCGATAATTTCTTTATTGAAATTTCGGATCCGTCAATAAATTGACGCTCGATGAGACAGGATCCTATTTATCCAGTCAAATTAAAATCCAAAAATCTGGATGTCACAGTACTCAACTAAAGAACATACGCTATATTCTGATCTCAGATATTTGGAGCCCTCAAGTAGATGGCAGGTTTAAGATCATGAGATTCTGTCTACAATATCATGAATGGACTTTGTATCCTCAATAAAGAGCATCATGGAGTCTTTTAATTCAATGATGTACATTCAAGAATCAATAATTCTTTAATTGTAGTATTCTTTCTCTGGGAATTATTGCCAGTCTCTAGGAGAAAGTATGCATGAATGTAACATGTGCATTTGTGATACTTCTTTTCTTATGTTTATTATTTGCCGTGATGATAGCTCTTTTGGAACTTAAGCTGAATTTACTCTGAAATTAAATCCTCCTTTATTTATAGCCCTTCCAAATCTTTTACGTCTTCAATGTATTCTTCCGAATGCAAGTGCAGAAATAGTGACATTTAACATTAATTATTAGATGGGACAATAACATTATCAACAAAATAAATGATTGTTAACAGGTTCGCTTTGCCCGTGCAAATCGCATGTAAACTTTAAATTCCATGACCCGTTAAACACAAGCTCGTTTTGGAGAAATTGGCGTTAAAATTTTCGAGGACCAAGAATAGAAGGCTAGGAAAAGAAGTACGGCTAAGGAAGAAGCTTTGCTATTAATAGGAAATGTCTAAGAAGACAACTTGTGTCTATTGCACCAGATACCATTGGCTAAACCTTCTATTAATAGCCATTGTAGAGCCTTATAAAATCTACTTCTGCCACTATTCTCAGTAATAATAGAACAAATGATTATTTGTAACTCAACATCATTATCAAACTAACTGCCCAAATGATTGGAGAATATCAAGGTAACTTAGCATCATGTCTTAACAACTAAGCATCATGTCTTAACAGTGAGTGTTCCGAAAAATAGCTTTATTGCCTGTGGATGGCAGCAAATTGGCAAGACTTAATACATGAGACTGATAAGAAAATTAGTCACTTAAGAAGGCAACAAAGTTGATCTATACACAAGCGAATAACCTTATTAATGATGACGGGTCAAATACAGATAAGTACCTAATATGCCCTCATATTAGTTTAACCAAACCAATCTTCTTTTCTAATGTGATCTTCCAGTCACCTATTGATAAAAATGCATACAGAAACATTTTGCCGCCTGCTTATTACATCTTTTCATATCTACTTAGTGGTAAAATTATCTTGTCAATATCCACTTGGCATCACCTAAGTGAAAGTGAGTTTTAGCTATTCAAAATGTGGAAACACTTGACATCCTTTCAAGCCAAATGAGTATTGGATGCTCGGCACATAATGTTAGGGGAAATTACCAAGAAAGTTTTAAGCCTATTGCGGTTGCATCAATTCAGTCATAAAATTTTAAATTTGGCTAATTGAGTTCTAGACCTTTTGAGGATATGCCAATGTAATCCATTTAGTCGAATTTTGAGCAAAAATTGCCAATGTGGATAATGTTTACAATTTTTTATTAATTTTTCTGACTTTTTTCTTTTCTTTCTATTTTTTTTCCTTCTTCTTTTTGCCAATGGATGGTTGCTAGCCACCTAGCCATAGGCCATGGCTGGCGAGGGTGAGTCACTATGGCAAATTCCGTGGTCTATGCCCATTGTAATACCCCATGGTATTGACAGCCGTATATACTCTAATCTTATAATGTGTTTCATCTCAAACTTAGAATAGTTCCACAAGCATAGTGTGCCTATGAGAGAGGGGAGGGAAAATTGTTTAAAAAGTCATAAACCTATTACATTTTGTCAATTGAATCATAAATATTTTCACATTTTGCCAATTGAGTTTATCTGGGAAATTTTGACTAAAATTTGCTGATGTGGACGGTTGGCACTAACGTTACTTTTTAAATAATATTTTAATAATATTGAATTTGTTATGATTTTTTCTTTTCTTTTTTACTTTTTTTTGGGGGTTTGGAGTTAGGCCGGCGAGGACCACGATGCCCTCGCCGGCCAAAGCGAGGGTGCGTGTGCCCTCAACCTAGGTCAGGTGGCCACCCTTGCCAAACTAACTCCAAAACCCAAAAATAAAAGCAAAAAAAGTAAAAAATGAAAAGAAAAGAAAAAAATCATAAAAAATTCAAAATATTATTTAAAAAGTGCCATGTCGGTGCCAACCGTGCACATTAGCAAATTCCTGTCAAAATTGATTGGATGAACTCAATTGGTAAAAAAATGAAAATGATTAAAATTCAATTGGTAAAATTGAAAAGTTTTTCATTAAATTGACAAAATTGCAGTAAGTTTAGGGCTTTTTGGACAATTTTCTTGAGAGGGAGTAGCAATGGAAGTCTTGATTTTAATTTGGTTAAACACATATATGCAACTCCCTCGGTTTGGGTTATCGTGCTTGTAAGTTTGACAATCTCAACCAATATCTCCAATTTGTTCGATATCTTCCTATCCATCACCTTGGCGTGCTTTGTAGAATATGAAGTACATTTGGCGACTGCTATTCGATATACTACCGTGGCACACCACACGGGGAATCAACTCTAAAAGCATCTTCAACTCTTCAACTCTTCATCTTGTGTCACAGTGGCTACTATTTTCACAATTTGTCCTTCGAAATCAATTCTTTAAAATCATTATAAGAGATCTAGCAATTTCCTTTAAGTACAAAATGAACCATGACATGTATATATTGTATTCTCCATATCATTAGAAAGAACATGGATATCTTTCTTGAAAGTAATTCCTTTAGATGAGTTGTAGATATCTCTCTGGAGAAAATGGGTTGGGGTTTGGAACTTCGACCTCTCGTAACTAACAAGCATGCCAACCATTTGCTCCGCGTGTCTTCTTGCTCCTTTTTGTGGCGGATATTTTATTTATTGACTATATTGGCTTATTAGTCTATAAGAAATTAAAACAATGCTTTTGAGAATCGGAATCCAGTCTTTTATGGGCAAGCGGCTCTACCGAGTGACTGGGGCTCCTTTTGTTTTGAACATGCCTATTCTATCAAATAACGCCACATGCAATCGGTCCAACTGGTTGAATTGGCAAAGTACGGTTCTCAAGTTTGATCAAGGTTGAACCACTAGTCTGGTTTTATAGACTTTTGTTCTTTTGTTCTTCCTATTTACTATGTATCTGCTCTCCTCATCAGCACAAGCGGCAGCAGCTTAGTTTTTCCTCCTATGTGCATATGCATGCCATTATATGCGTCCAATTTTAAACGATGTTTCACTTTCTCACTTACCATAACTTCAAAAGCTCCAGCATATCTCGACAGTTGGAGCCTTGTATGTATGTCAAGAAATGTGCATTTGATGACCCTAATGCATTAGTAGTGCCACTTTTGCTTCTATTTTATGAGAACACTATTGCTCGGTTGTCTCATTCTCACTATCGAAACACTAACCCGGGAAATTACACATCTAGGACTTTATTTTACACCTAGAGATGGAGAATGAGAAGTTGGCAGCATTCCCATACTGCAATCCCCCCTTGTCAATTAGTGGTAAGAATTTTTCACAGTGCCCACACAATCGAGCTAAGGATCAATTCATTGCCATGCCATCAATCGTATACTCAAAAAACTACTTTCCTTGAGTTTCTTTGTCACGCCCCGATCTTTGGGTACGCACACATCCTTCTCTTGGTCGATTTTCATATGTAATATCCCAGGACTATATATCGCCTACCCTTTCATTCTTTAAGCACATGCGGAAGCAATTATAAATCCCCAGACAATAAAACAATGGGATAGAAAAGCAGGCTATATCTTTCATATTGAAATTTACAACCAAACATTTATACATGGCATTAGACAGAGCACTTCACAAACTATTCGCAACTTCAGAGTCTCACCCTATCTACACATATACAAAAGGGTTCACAAAGAGATGGGATTTCAATCCTCGTCTAAGTCATACTCGAGATCATCCTGATCCTCCTCTGATTCCTCTTCACTCAGATCATTCTCTTCCTCAATTTCACCTGCGAGTTCTCATTCACAAATTCCTCCTCCTTAGCTCCTCATCGGGATCCTGAAATGTTTTCCCCAAACTGGGATGAGACTACGTCTCAGCGAGTTCTACCCCACTAAGCCCGATTAGTAAACTATTATACTAAAGGCTGCCTAAACACGCATAGGTCAGAAGACGTACCTTAGCATCAGATCCCACCTGCAAGTCAGTACAATTTACAATAGGCACTCAAGCAATCATATCACCGATCGAAGCATCGATCAAATCGACCTAGTCAATTACAAGCCAACAAGACCACTCACGGTCATTTTCATTCAGTCAATTAATTCACAACATCAAATCAAAACAATAATCAATCGACCTCGTCGATTACATGTCAATTGGACCATTTCTAGGTCATTCCAGTTATTGCTATACAGTCTCAACTGATAAAACCAATCACCGAGCCACGTGCATTCTCTGAGGTGATGGGACCGATCATCGAGCCACGATACACATGACCAAATTTCTAAATGACATGCCAAGTCATCAAGTCAACATACATCTTACATACTCACTTTCATTTCCACAATTTCCAGTGTGATCGGTAGTCTACCACAATACCTTTATCACTAGCAACCAATGCTCGATACACAGAAATACAGCCACGCAGGCACAATCTACGCTACACAGGCATGATCAACTATCGCCATACAGGCATGATCAATTATCGCCACACATGCATGATCAATTATCGCCACACAGGCATGATCATCTATCGACAATTTATGTGCATTCGCTAAGGCATCCTACATGCCAAAGCGATGTAATAATCGCCGAGCCACATCACAAAGCATTTCTCCTCATATTTTATCATCATTGATAAAATATCGTGCGTAGGTACACGATTGGCCTTAACCAAATATATTGATTTCGATTCCACAAATCCCACCATTATTAGCGTCCACCAAAACACTTTTGGTGCTGTCAACCGACACCCGGTTATTTTCCAATTAATTATCCAAATTAATTAACCCAGGAAAATAATCTTATAATCACAATTAATTCACTTCAGCACAAAATAAAGCTCAATTAAATAAACAGGCTACGCCACGACGATCAGCACGGAAATTCAATCATCGGCCATTGAATTCTTAATTTCCGAAAAATAAATAAATAATTAATTAATTTCGAAAATTAATTAATAAATATTAAAAATTCCATTTAGCTCGAAATAAAGCCAATTTAAATAAACGGGCTGCATCACGATCATCAGCATAATATTCCGGTCACTGGCCATCTCAACCTTAATTTCCGAAAAATAAATAATTAAATAATAAATTTCGAAAATTAAACAATTAACATTAAAATTCAATTTAGCTCAAGATAAAGCCCGATTAAATAAACGGACTTCACCACGGTCATCAGCATAATTTTCCGGTCCCGAACCATCTTAGTTGAATTTTCGGAAAATAAATAACTATTTAATTTAATTCCGAAAATTAATATTTAAATACTAAAAATTCCACTTAGGCCGAAAAGACTAATTGGAGCCCACTAAGGGTCGGGAAAAATCCCGAGGCACTTCCAATAAATAGTAGACCACGTCTACTTACTAATTACACATTCAATTTATCTAATTTGCATCACAATTGGCTAATAATTGCTAATTTATTCTAATCTAACGACCTAAACATAATTAATTAAATCTAAACCAACCTTAAGCATAATTAGCCAACTAATCCTGGATTAGTGAGATTACTCACCAAATCGCGCGCAAATCGGATCAATCCGACAGCGGCGACGCGAGGAACGATTGTTCCCAAAGCACGGCTCGGGTTCGGGGCCGAGAAACGGCCCAAAAGCGGGCCCGAAGTCGCTGAAACCCACTCCGTGGGTCTGCTGGACGGAGCTGAACGGAGTTTCTCCGGCGGCTAGGGCGGCGAGGGGAAGCCGGCGGAGGGCGAGGGGGTCGCGGGGGAGGTCCGGCGAGGCTAGGCGGTGGCCGGAGGTGGCCGGACGGGGGCTGGTCGGTGCGGAACAGGGGCAAAACAGGGCTGATTCGCGCGGCCTGGGCATGCACGGACGGCGGGACGGCGGCGGGCGCACGGGCGCGGCGCTGGTACGGGCGGCGATGCGACGGCGGGACGAGCGGCGAGCGGCTGAGGGGCGAGCTGCTGTCTTCGTTTTTTCTGCTTCTGGTTTTCGCTTGCTGGACGTGCGGAGGAAGGAAGAAGAAGAAGAAGAAAGAGAAGGAGAGAGAGAGAGAGAGAGAGAGAGAGAGAGAGAGAGAGAGAGAGAGAGAGAGAAGGGATAGGGTTGGACCGGTCAAAGAGGAGAGAGAGAAAGTGGGCGGTGGGGGAAATCGCACGAAGGGGAGGGAAAAAGGGGAGAGGAGAGAGAAAAAGAGAGAAAAAGAAAAGGAGAGAGAGAAAGAGAAAAGAAGAGAGGGAGAGAGAGAAATAAAATAAAATAATACCATTATTTTTATTTTATTTCTTTTTTTTCCCTTTCTATTTCCTTTCGGCCTTCGATTTTTCCTCCGATAATTTCTTTATCGAAATTTCGGACTCGTCAATAATTTGACGGACGATGAGACATGATCAAAAAAATGAATTGTGACACGCCCGAATATTTGATTCCCAAAACCAAATTAAAATTCATGATTAAAATCGACCGGACACGATTTTAGTCCAATCTAACCAATTATGTAGCTTTTAGGGATTTTACAGTGGTTATATCCCTTAACGGCTTCACCAAATAGGTTAGCTAACTCGTGAGTGATCAGCTCAGAGAAAAATGACCATAGGCGCGCCGACAATATGCACATTTCACTTTATCGAAACGGGGTCAAATTTTAGGATGTCACATTCTTAGCATGTCCATTTGCAGTTTGGACGTTTGGTAACTTATTGTTGCTCATAGTCTTTCCTATTTGTATCATCTTTTGATAAACTTGCTAGTGTCAGTATCAAGTATATCTCATTGGCTGAGTGGTGGAACTGAATTAATTTTATGCATGCACCGTATTAAGTTTCCACTTTACAAGCTATTCTTAAGTTTAAATATGATTGGCACAGGATCATTGTGCCTCTCTAATGGACCATTTCATCTTTGTTCCAACGGTTGGAAATGTCCAAATTTATGCTCCAAAGAAGAATATTTTTTTCATTTGAAGAAGTAAAATACTAAAGTATTAGGTTTTCCTATAAATTTTAGATCAATTAAAAGGTCAAAGTGCGAAAAAGATGAATTATTAGTGGCCAGACAAACACAAAAAGAATAATTATTTTCTTATGTTAGGGTTCATTGCGGTTTGATTTACTTGACTAAGAACTGTTATGTACATGTTAATGATGATAGATACTATCAGCATTCATGGTTCACATGCGTACCATGGCCTCTTCAGGTACACATGTATTGCTTCCGCCTGTGTTTTAGCGTGATGCAAGTATTGTACTTATTACTTTTACCCAAAAGAGGTATCAAAGCATTGCATTAGTTATGGCCAAATAATAGAAACGTCGGAGTGAAATCAAGTTGATTCCTTTTTTGTGACAACAAGTAGAGGCGCCGCTTGTGTTTTGGCTGCAAGAAAACAGGCCCTAGTCTACATATTCAACGACGATGAAGGTGAAATCTCTGATTCAAAATGAACGTTTGTTTGTGAATGTGCGGTGGTAATGCTCATGTTGCTCGTGGGTGGACCTCTAATACTCGAAGCTGCAGGAGACATCAGTGTGAGAAGCAATGCATGTGGACTTTCTGGCTAAAGCTCTTCGGCTCCACCCTTCCTGGAGAGTTTCAATTTATGCCTGCCATGAGCCTTTTCTGCTAGGCAGGCATTTATTGAAGAGAAAAAGCAGAGTGAAAGCTAACTACTTATCTATAGAGCTCGATGGAATCGATAGAGAAATACTGACCCACGGCTTCTATCTGGGGGGGAAGTAACTGTTTGCATTGTATTTCTGCAAGCTTTGACAACTATTCGATAGTGCCCAACTTTTGCTTCATGCGTATATGTTTATTATTTCCGCATATAAGAGCACCAATTGTCAGGTTTGGATTGTTTGTACTTTTGGGTTGAATGGATTACATGGTGTAATCAACTGACGAACTTTGCATTTGAATGTTGAAATCTCTCACTTAAAATTGACTCACTTCTCCAAGCATCATTATTAAGTGATGCATCCAATCCAATGTACAAAATACACTTGTGTGAAAGAGTCAATCTCCAGGATTACTAGAATCAATATGGCTAGTTAGATATATAGTGCCAAGGTGGCATTAAAGAACAAATACTATCTTCCAATAATAGAGATTCAAAATCTACAATTAAATGGTAGGTTTAAGATTATGAGATTATATTTTGTACCCTTGACAAGAGTATCATGTAGCCAAAAAACTTAATGATATATAGATATACGGAATCTAAAATTGCTTAATTTTATCATTCATTCTCTAGGATTTATTGCCTCTAGAGGAAAAACTTTTATAGATGTAATAGCTTCGTGTTCAATCATATGCACCGAGATGGTAATCGTATATATGATTGTATGCATGTAAAATGTGCATATGTGATATTTCTATTCTTCTGTTTATAAATTATCTTTATGAGAGCTTCTTTGTCGACTTTAGCCAAATCTATTATGAGATTAACTTGCTTTATTAATTTATTTCCAAATCTCCACATCATCAATGTATTCTTTCCTAATGCATAATAAGTGTAGAAATAGTGACAACAACAATTGATAATATGACGAAACGATAAATATTACCAACAGAATAAATTATTGGTATTTGGTCCACTACGAGTGCAAACCACGTATTAAATCAAACTATGCACGAGCAGTCTTAAACGAGCTCATTTTGAAGAGACTACTGTTAAAATTTTCAAGGACTGAGAAAACAAGAAGAGAAGGCTGGGATCACGAGTATTACTGGAGTATGGAGAGACGCTATACTATTGATAGGAAACTAATAGAAGGCGATTTGTGTCTATCACTCATAACACCTTTGGCAAAATCCTCTATCATAGCTGTCATGTAGCCTTATAAAATTTGCTTCTACTACTGTTTAAGTAATTAAAGGAACTATGTTTGTAACTCAACATCATTATTAAACTAACAATCTAAACAAATGGAGGATATTGAGGGAACTTAGCATCATAATTTAATAGTGTATGCATTCCAAAAAGCAACTGTATTGCCTATGGACATCAACAAATAGGCAAGACTCAATACATAGCACTCGATCAACGTGGTTGTAATGCCGATGCAGAACAAGTGCATTATCTGAGCACACTCTTTGAATGATACACCTTGTGTTCCTTACATGTGAAAAATCATAGGACCTTTTGAAGAAAGATGTTGAAAGAACTAGAATAGAGATACCATCCGAAGAAAAATTAGTAAACAAAGCTATTTTGTCCTTATATTAAATGCTAATTCGTGCAAGAAATTAGCCAAAATTCAAGGCCTTGATAGGTTAGAGTATTTGTAATGGCTAAATATCACAGAGTGCACTTCAATGTAAAGGCTATAGCTTCCAAAATCCACAGTCCAATGATATCATTTGTTAATTAGTGCAAGAAATTAGCCAAAATTCAAGGCCTCAATAGGTTGGAGTTCTTGGAAAGACCAGATATCTCTAGGCGCACTTCAATTGAAAGGCTCCTCCTTCCAAATTCCAAGAGTCTGAAGATATTGAATGCTAATGAATGTGAAAAATTGATCGAAATTCAAGGTCTCGATAGGTTGGAGTTTTTGGAATATCTAAATATCATTGGATGCAAGCCACTCAAAACCATTCCAAAATTATCTAGATACGCTAATACAATTTGTATCATTTTTCTATCTTCAATCTCATATTATTGATAAATCTGAGTTCCACAAAGAGATGGCCACAACTTGCGCTGGGATTTTTTTGTTTTTTTGTTTTTTTTTTTGCTTTCTGACTTTTTGACTTTTTTCTTTTTCTTTGATGTTGTTCCTATTGATTTTGCCATTAGAGTGATGGAGGATTGTTGGCTGGGCCGTCTCTTTGTGGGGTTCAGCGAACATAACATCAAAGAAAAAGAAAAAATTCAAACAGTCAAAAAGCAAGAGAGAGAGAGAGAAAGAGAGAGGGGGGCTGTTTGTGGAGTGAAGAGAAGGGAGAGAGAGACAGCTCCTCGAGAAGAACGCACGAGAAGAAGATAAAAAGGGGCAACGACTTTTTGGTCCATATTCAGAGGCCTAACATCCTTGGAATTGGCTCAATTTTCAGAATGTTGTTAGGAGATCTATAAGTTGATCAATTTTGTTCGTCGAAAGCTTTCTCCAAGTTGTCTCTCATTTTCTCCAATTGTGGTTAATGTTTCATGTTCTATTTGTATTAATCCACCTTAATAATGATCAAATATTGTTGTATTGTCAATGTTACTAAGTTTTTGAGTAGCTCGTTGTTTTTTCTCGCATTGGATTTTCCACATAAAAATTTTGGTATTATTGTTGCCTTGTTTTTTTAACATTTCAGTATTATATTTACTTATTTTGAGGTCCCAGTCCTGGAATACACAGCTAGTTGTTGTTGGGGTTGAGTCCATTTTGGCTAGCTTAATTTTGGGGAAGAAATTGATTGTGGATTGGATTAGTTCTTAGTGAATTGTTACCTAATATACTATCGGAGTATAAAATTTTTTTGGTGTGAAGAACAAGGTCACTAGAGCCCAATTGATACACATTTGAGACCGTGCTTCTAGTGGGATATTAAAGCTCAATTGATATTGCTTTAGCTTTGTAACACATAATTAGCTCCACCAAAAGAAAAAAAGACATAAATGGTCCATAAATTTTAGTCAAAGGTGCAATATCATTAATAAACTTTTGATTTTTTAATGTTTAATCTAAATCATAAGATATATAAAAATGTTCAATATCAACTCTCCATTAATTTAAATTTAATGAAATTTGCTTATATAGTTTCCAATTCATTATGATTTTGATCAATTTGATAACGGATGCATAAGAAAGGTGGCCACTATGGTTACAAGTTAACCCAACTCTTTGGTAACCCAGCCCGTTTCGAAAATGCATACTTTTCTTCATGATAAATGAGCCTGGGCAACAAGTTCCATATGACATATGGCATGAGCCGAACCAGCTCAGCTCGCCCGTCAATCAAATGAGTCCGCTTTCGCTCTAGTAATCATGTCCGTGTCTCTTATTTTTCTCTCTCGGCTGCTCCTCTTCTACAATTTTCTATGCACGATTTTCGGACTCTAGTGGACTTTCTTACTCTCTTGATCTTCCATTCCTCGACTCACTCTTCAGCTCTATTCTTTCCTATTTAGCCTCAAGCCTTACTTTTGGTTTTACGAGCTCTAACCTTCACAAGCTCTCTTTCAGTTCACATTTTCCATCGACGCTTCTTTACACTCCTTGCAAATTGTTCTAGGCCTCGCGCTACGTTTTTCAACTGATCGCAGAGCTTTTTAGCGATGAAGGTTTATGAAGGACTGCAACGCATGCTTGCGTCTCAACTTCAGTTCAACAAACCAATGGCTTATCAAGTTCAGCTCTTGGTCGTCATTCTTTCATGAGTTAACGGGCGATCGACTCGGTTCCCACTCAGTTTTGTGAAGTTTGCTCAATCAACTCAATTTGAAAGGTTTGATGTCGGCAATAACAACCCTCTTTTTGAAAGATATCCTCTGGCTTCCGAAAATGCTTAGGTAAAGTTAGCTTCAAGTTTCTTCAAGTTTCTCGATTAAGTGTAAGTGCTTAGAAATACAGCCACCTATCAAAATCTTCTCATCACATCATTGCTCACCTTGACCAAGCAGATGGACAAGGACTTGAGCGAAGTCTAGTCGATCCTTGATTGTTTAGCTTTGATACCACTTATTGAGGGAAAAAGTATCAAAAAAGTCCTAAATATATTGCATTAATATCAATTCAGTTCTAAACCTTTATATGGGACCAATTTAGGCTTAAACCTTTTTCACATTAGTACCAATTCAATTCATCAAGCCAATTTAAGCTAGAAATTGCTTACATGAATGTTGATCGGGCAATTGGCACCTTTGAGATGGACATTTTTAATAATATTTTAATAATTTTTTTGAATTGATTGATTTCTTTTTCTTTTTTTCCTTTCCCTTTGTTTTCTCCGGTGGCCATTGCTAGTCATCGGCCACAGCCATGGGCGGCGAGGGTCGGTCTTGTCAAGCCATGCTTGGGCGAGGGTGAGCGTAGCCGTGCCTTGCTAAGGCGAGGCCTCCCTTACCAAATCTGATAAGGCCGACTGAGGCATTTTGAGTAAGAAACTATGGATAATTAAAGACTCATTGATAACATGCAACAAATTTTAGAAAATGACAAACGTATACAAATAAAATAAACATCTATCCACAGCTCAATTTTGTAGGATAGACAATTTTCATCACATTATTGTATAAGATCAATGTGACACATGAGTAGAGGAACATTGCCATTTATGTGAGTCCAGCAAAAGCATACATAGTTACCTTTGAAAACATTCTTAGTAAATACATTTACTAGGGGTGTGCAACCGGACCGGGTATACCTGGTTCTCGGACCGGCCCACCCAAAAAATAGGGTCGGAAATTGGTTCCCATTGAAACCGATCCGGGAACCGGTTCCCAAAATTTGGAACCGGTTTAAATTAGTTTGGGAACAGGTTCCGAGTGATTACCCATCCGAAAATTGGTTCCTGGACCGGTTTTGGAACTGGTTCTTAGATTGGTTTTGTAAGTAGAGGTCCAAAACCTTTTTTTTTCTCCTGATTTCTATTTTTACTCCCATAATCACACGATATTTTTCCTCTTGGCTCTCTCAAACATACACGGCACTCCTCCTTTGTCATTCCTCTTCCTCACTTGCTTCCCTCCCTCACCGGCTCTCTCTCACACCGTCTAATGGACGGACAGTGTTCGTCGCCCCCAAATTCTTGTGTATTACATGGATTGGCTCGCTTAATTTCTCTTTTGTAAGAGGAGTTATGCTTACATATATGAGTAGCTTCATGTAGTAGTTGTGGGAATAAAACTAATATTAGACCCATGTTTGTTGCTAATTCTTTGCCTTATTATTTTATGTATTATAATTAGCCCTATGGATCCTTAATTTTTTGTTTAGTCAAAAAGTTCATGTATTAATTTATTACTAGTGCTTAATGTTTCAATTTAGGATCATGTTATTTTCTTGCTTATTAATATAAAATTTGAAGTCGTATAAGATATCGGGAGATTGCAAAACATGTTATAGTCGAAACAGGGTTGACCTTATAATCGAATCCAAAAAACAGGATGGGTCGGGTACAGGATTTAATACAAACAGGGTCGGATATAAGATCCAGAAATGGGACCGGTTATAACAAGGTCGGGTATAGGGTCCAGGTCTAGACCCTACCCACCCTAGACCCGATCACCCCTAACATTTACCCTCTTGTTTCTAATTAAATAATTAAAATAGAATATAAAATATGGTTGATCAATTAAAGCCCTCAACCTTCTACCCACAAGACTGCACTAATAACTAGCCCTAATATCCATTGAATCACCCCTTTAAAAGCATTTCCTTCCGCTTTCCAATCCCATAAAAGTGTCACACCAATGTGTGAAGTCCACGAGAGCATGCAATCTAAAATAACTAAGGCATGATAAACTAAACATTGAAATAGGCCAAAAGCATCAACGTGGGTCCAATAATTTTGGTTAAATTTAGTCTAGATTCTTTTGTATAACTTTAGGTTTAACATGATCACCATCATTCAAAAAGTGTCTCTTAAGGTTTACTTGTATTTTTCGTTTCCTAATGCATGGAAAAAAACTAAAGAAAAGACAATTTTTCCATAT
This sequence comes from Eucalyptus lansdowneana, assembly GCA_017140395.1. Classification (NCBI taxonomy): domain Eukaryota; kingdom Viridiplantae; phylum Streptophyta; class Magnoliopsida; order Myrtales; family Myrtaceae; genus Eucalyptus; species Eucalyptus lansdowneana. The sequence goes on along the minus strand of CM029487.1, from coordinate 42,236,958 downwards.
CATGAAGTTGAAACATATTGGAAGACTAATTAGGAAGGAAAGTAAAATTAGTCATATCAGAGCAAAAAAGGCCAACTATCATTAACCCATTAGTCGAAGGAACATGGAGGCTCTTGAGAGGCGACAATGGTCATAGTGTACCTTCTTGAGAGGCGACAATGGTCATAGTGTACCTTCTTGATGGAAGCATTCATAAGTCGGCAATTGGCATTAGAGCCATGCTTTGTATACGATAAAATTGTAAGGTGCTAGAATTTATTAAAATTATTTATATAAAAAATATATTAATAATTAAAAAAAGGGAAAATGGAAAAAAAAGTGGAGGGGGCCGGGCCGGGGTTGGGCTGCCCGCCCCTCCTTTTCCGCTTGCTTCCCCTATCGGGCCAGCCCGTTCTTCTTTTTTTCCCTAGTTCGGCCTTTTTCTTTTTCTCTCTTCCTCCCTTCCTTTTTCTTTGGTCCTGGGCTGGTTGAAGAGAGGACGGAGGTCCGCAACGCGAGGACAGAGGATAGAGACGCGAGGACAAGCCAAGCGTCTCACCGGAGTTGGTGGTTGGAGGCAGACCGGCAGTGACAGCCCGCGTGGCAGGAAGCCATGCACGCCGGCTAGAGAGCTTAAAAGGGAGGATTTTTGGAGAGGAATAGAGTGAGAGAGGGAGAGCGGAAATAGAGAAAGGGTGGAGAGACCGTGAGAGCAACCGAGAGAGAGCGAGAGAGAGAGAGTTTGAGAGCGAGGAGCCCTCCGACGACTCCGGGCAGCGCTCTCGAGACCGCGGCTCGCGTTCCCCGCGCCCAAGTCTCCGGTAGGTCAGGTTTCTTTTTTGTTTCGATTTTTCGTGGGACGAGCCGTTTTTCGAGAATCCCGGCTCAGAGGCGCGCGAGGCGACCGGACGTGGTACGATCTATCGAACTCGCCCTCCATTCGGCTTGGAGCCGTTGATTATTATTATTGCGAGTCCCAGCGCGCGTTGGTGGTCGGTTTTTCTCCCTTTTAGCCAGCGCGCTTCAAGCGTTCGATGAAATGCCTGAACCAAACCCCGTTCGGTTTAATCTCAACTCTCGAGTTATCGAAAGTGGTCCGGACCGTTTAAGACCGTAGCGGCCCGTTGGGTCATCTCTTACGCTATTTTTCGTATGATGAACGAGCCCGGAGAATAAGTTAAGCCCGACTTATGGCCCAATCCGGCCCGGCTCGGCCCGTATCCTCTCTCTCTCCTCCTCCTCATTGCCTCTCTCCCGCCTGTTCTTCCTCTCCCGCAATCTTCTCTGCAAAATTCTCAGGCTCCAGTGCACTTCGTTACTCTCTCGCTCTTCTCTTCCAACAGGCCTTCTTCTAGGGTTTTCGGGCTCTACCCTCCGCCATTGGCTCTGCCTCTCAGTTTGCATTTGCCACCAGACGCTTTGGCTGCTCCCTGATCTTTTTCGGCTATGGAGACTGACGAAGGGTCACGGCACATGCTTCCCTTTCCGCTACAGTTCGACAAACCTCTGGCTTCTCAAGTTCGGCTCCGGTCCGCCTTCTTTCGCGACCTAATAATGGGCAGGTCTATTCGATTGTTTTCCCATTTGGTTTGGTGAGGTTTTTGCTCGGTTTCTTCCGATTGGCAGGTGAAGATGGCGGAGTGGAATCCGAAGAAGGATTTGCTGGCGATGGTCACGGAGGATTCGAAGGTGGTGCTTCATTGCTTCAATTGGCAGAGGCTGTGGACAATCTCTCGCAGTAATTGCTTCGACTCCAGAAAGTTCTTTTTTTATTCTGTTCAGTGTGTTCGTTTCTTAAACGATGGCTTGGTTAAAATGCCAAACAACTTGGATAATATTTTGATAGATGTAAGATGCTGAAGCTTTTGCTAAACTTCAAATGGACCTGCTGTAATTTTATTCCTATGATTGGATTCTTCCAGATATCATGTTAGATGTTTCACCAGAGCAAGCTAACTGGCATGTAATTGTTATCATTAGGTGGCTTTATCCAAGGATCTTTGTCATTTGATGGCTGCATGATCAGGAGAACTTGTTGAAGACATTGTTGAATCAAGAGTGGGGTCAAACGGTTGGAGATAGTATGCCTGGCTTCCATTGCTTAGTGCTTGATACTTCAATATTCCAATAGAGGTAAAATTGCACTAGGATTTACTGTTATTCAAATTTTACGTGAAACTTCTGTTCTGGTGTGTTATATATATAATTTATGTAGTAGTGATTGACCGATTGTATTTGATATTATGATTATATTAGGATTGTTTATGTGCACTGATATTTGTTTCAAAGGTATCAACTTTGTTTGGTTTTACAGAAAGTAAAACTCATATAACTCAGGATATGATCATCATCCTTAAAACGAAATTGATGGTTAACATAGCAATTTTGAGGAATTTTTCTTGGAATTAACTCTAAATTTTGCTAGATAGAAGAACTTTCTTTCTGATAATTTTAAATGCCCAAGTTGACTTTCAAGAGTCACCATAAGCTGAACAACACGATGGCTCATACTTTGAAGCCTCAATAATTTTGTTCATGCTTAAGGTTTTCCCCATACTTTTAAGTATCATACCATCTTTCAGTAGAAACCTCTAGAAATCAATGAAGTTTTGATGTTGAAAGTGGTGGGACAAAAATACAAGAATTACTATAGCAAAATTTTGAACATTGTCTCATGATTCACACGTCATTTTTGTTCTCTACAATTAGAGGCCTGCCAAGTTTTCTGTGACATTTTTTGTTTCCACTTTTATAAAAACCATTTTCAATGTTTTATCACAGAAAATTTGTTGAGTGGAAATGACGTATGTTGTAAGGGATGAGAGTTGTGAGAATTTGCTCATGTTCCATCACAATAAGAAAACAGGTGTAGTTATTCCAAATCTCCATGTTTGCACATGGAATGTGAACACTAAAAAGTCGTCTTCAGTTTTTAATTTTGATTTTAATGATATTTTTCCTTTCATCAGCTGTTTTCAAAGTGTTACCAAACACATTTTTTGGACTGTTTACATTCTCAAATAAAATGAGAACAGATATCTGAGAATCCTTATCCACCGAATGCCTACTTAGATTCTCAATCTCTTCCTGTCTGCAGTAAAAATGAACTTCATCAAGTTGTTCAACAGGCTTCCAACATCGAAGATTTACTTCATGTCATCCGGACATCATTATGAGTCATGCACAAGCTGTGGGTTGATGTCATGAACATATTTCATGAGAAGTTTGATTTGTTAACAAGCCTTATTAATGACCATGGTTAGTGGTCCTGTTAAAACAGAGCAGTACATGGCTTTCCACTGTGCTTCATTTGACTATTTCTGTTTGCTTATCTAAGTCTTGACTCTTCTCCTCAGGAGGAATTTTTGAGTCTTCTAGGTGGTGCTAGGACCAGTCCTGCAGTCCATCTGTTCCTTGTTAATTCTCTGGGTGAAGTGGTACGGCTGGTTTTTTTTCAAGTTCCAGTGTCACTGTAGGACTTCTGTTCTTTTTAGTTGGTTTTTATAATCTTAGTCTGCTAGTTTGTTCAATCATAGGGTATCAAGCGTGTATTAAAAGTTGTCTGTGGTGCTGAAATAGAACTTGAGCTGGTTGTCCTCAATCATCTGCAGGCACACGTATTACCTTGGCATTTGGCCTCTCTCTGAGAAATTATTGAGTTTTAAGGATCGCATAGAACAATCTTGGAGGGTGATCAAATAGATTTAGGAAATTGTCATAGTAAGTTATGCTTCACACATCTTGAGACACGCCATATCTTTCAGAGCATCCTGATGTTGGATTCTTATACGAACCTATCATATGCAATGATATGGATTACTAACATTATATGGCTGGAAATGGTGAGGTAATATCTGATTTGATTCTGATTTCACAAGTTGGCAATCTCTACTGTAAGTGTATAATAGAAATTATAGGTCATAATTAATGGTTTGTATTTAGACTTGATCTAAGTTTGGGCTTTCAGAGTGCTATAAACGGAGGTATGGATATCTTTCGTAAGATGATGATCACCAGATTTCGAATAAGATAGAATTGTGTCGAGTATTATATGTACGAGGAAAAAAATAATGGGCATGAAACTTGCGAAACATAGTTTGATAGGCCTTGAGAAGATTTGGGTTTTGAATTACGAAATAAACCCCATAACGGGTATTATCCCGCCTGGGGAATTGAGTTAAATCCTTCTTTTCTTGCGGCATTGTAAACGAGTGTGCAGCCAAGCCCATAGTTCTTGCGCTATGAAAGCTCCAATAACCCAAAGATCATTCGGTGCAAGCATCGGAAATTATCCAAACCATTCTTGTCCATAAACGGTGGAGGACGAGATGCCGCACGGATTCTGCCTCCTCCTTGCGGAGGAAACGTCTATTAACCAGTATTTTACCTCCTCGTTTTAGGTTATCTGAAGTCAGGATGATCACATTGCTTTTTCCAAATTACAAATTCCGCAACTAATCCACCGCCACATTCGCATCAATGTGATGTCCCATGAGTCCTCTGATGCTTCCGTACCAGCTTTGCCGGAACAGAGCCAAGTCGACTTCTTGTCAGGCCACTTCGTTTTGTTGGGAAATGTGTGAGATTACCATTGAACATACGGACCTAAATTAAACAATATCGATTCTTAGACAAACCTGAACACATCATGCCATATATGATATTACTTGTAAATTGATGTGAATTAAGGCTCTTTTTGTTCTATAAAAATGAATGATTTGAAAAATATATTCCTAAAAATGATCATTCATATTATTTGAAATAATTGATTAATGAAATACATCTCATTATTGACGATAATTTATAACTGAACATTTTCGTGTATGACTTTAATTTTTTGTGTTCGTTCATTTTTTTAACTATACGAGAGATTATTTTTTGAAAAATATTTTTCATATCATTCGCTTTCTACAAAGAATTTTGGCTGGCAATTCAAGATAGATCAATATTTTGGAATTAATCTCGGCTTTATCCTTTTTATTGGAAATCGAGAGTGATAGACATGTATAACCCCCATTGGTAGATAAAAGCGTAGCAATTTGATCCATCATGAACATCATATGATCTCAACATACAAGTGTACATATGGGCCATATGCAATTTGAAGATCAAAACATGAATGGGCGGACCACTCGATCTGTGCTTATCTTATAGATTTTCTTCTTTTCTTTTTAATCAGCGACAACATATGCTAGTGTGCAAAAAGTGTATCGTTTTTGTCTACAACAGAACCAAAAAATAAAAATATAGAAAGCAGTAGGATTTCCTAAAAGAAATGCCCAAACACTTATTAAGCGACTACGCAAAGAAAATTTACTTTCACTTTCATTTTTTTTTATCATCTTTTCTTCTTCTTCTTTTTCGCGTTGCTGCCGTGTTCTGTTTGGATTTCTTTTTTTTTTTTTTTTTTTTTTTTTGTTTCATTTTGAAACTTTTACGAATTTATTTCTAGATAATTTGTAGAGCAATTAACGAAACAGGACTTGCTGCTGGGGATCGCGGATCTTCATACCCCTGAAGCAGTAGCAGCTGCAGAATCTGCAATGGCAAGTTGTTAACCTCCGAATCCGTTAGCTTCTAGCACTGGCGAAACAAACTTAGAAGATACTACCGGCGATGATGATGACGATGAGCACGGTATTTGCCAAGCGGGAGTTTCCACAAAGCACACAATGTCCGCGTCTGGTGAAGAGGATTCGTATGGAGGGATCAGAAACAAACATTCAAAAAAGAAACCGAGAAAGCGCACCAAGATTGTTGAGTTATGATGATTTGTGTTTTGTTGTGACTTTCAATATGATAACGAGAGAGATGCAAAGGTAGGAACTTCTTGGTAGGAAGTGTCGTCTAGTGACAGCAGGCTTACAATATGTATGTCTCAAATAGGGAGTGGTGTGGTTTTGTAGAATCGTCTGCATCATAAGAGTTTATTCAGAATTTATATAGACCGTTCAATACGACTGCTCGCCGTCCGTAACTGCCGGGAGGATCGTAGACCACTGCCTGTTATCGCACTTCACTCTAGCGCATCCTAGACGAACCGAGTTGCGCCCCTCGACTTGAGTGTAGTACAGGCACTCGCCTCCCACGCATGAGTTCGAGCAGTAATCGTAGTTGTCCTTCTCTCCCGCCCGCATCTTCACCAAGTCTCTGCTGCTCAGGACGCCAAAGCCCTTGACTAGGTTCTTGCCGTAGGGCCCTCCGGACTGCTCGAGGTCGCAGTCACCTCTAGGCTCGTCCGTGTACTTCTGAGCGTAAGCCGCGACCGTACGACTTCAGGTTATCGGGCCGATCCCTACTTCAGCACGAGCGGCGGTTTGCTCGTCGATGAAGTCTTGGCGAGAGTCTTGCGCTGCCAAGGCACCAGCGAGGGCACAGATTAGGCCAATGTTGGTAAGAAAATCCAATACTATATGAAGAAAATTTACGATTTTTTTCAATGCACTGCTTTTTTCTTTCAATTTTTCGTCTTCCTTTTTTTTTCCTTTTCGTGTTGCTGAGCTACTCTGTTTGGAGTTCTTCTTTTCGTTTGTTCATTTTAAGAATTTTTGCGATTTTATTTCTGGATAATTTGTAGAGCAATTAACAAAAGTTGATATGAGGTATAAGCAACGCAAAAACTGAACGAACAAAAGATAGACGATGACATGTTCGTAGCATATGGTTTAGTCTCATCAATCTTCATTTGCTCAGCAAAAAGAAGATAAGGTAAAAAGCAATTCCTCGATTCCATCGTTTTCGTATGGAATTTCAAAGAAGAAACCATTGGATACTCTTAAGAGATTACCGACCATCGATTCGACCAATCTTTGCCATATCAAATATTACAAACTTTCTTCCACCAAAACAACGAAGATTGTAACAAAATCTGGTACTTTTTGGAACTAGTTAGTAAACGATCATACGCGTTCTAAAGAACTCATGATCCATTTGACATGGTAAAATTGAATGTACGAAATAAAGAAATGGAACGGAAAAACAAAATGAAATCGATAGGGGAATAGAGTTGAACGAGAGTTTCTTTGTTTCGTATTTGGTTGTGACTATGAAATTTAACCTATTAATTAAGAGGATTCTTCGCCCAAAAAAAAAAAATCAAAAGATTCATATTCCAATGTGATACACGTCCTTAAAATAAGTAAAAGAGAGGGAAAAAGAAATGGATATTTCTATCCCCGCCCCCTCCCTCCGACTATCAAACCGAGGGTAACGGCTCTGTACCAGCTCTCCCAACAGCATGCTCTTCCGTTTCAGCTTCAAGTTCCGACAGACCGCTTTGGCTTCTCGGTTCAGCTCCCTTTCGGGCCTTCTTTCCACGACCTCCTAATGGGCAGCGATGATTCGATTGTTTTCCGATTTGGTTTTGTGAGGTTGTTGCTCGATTTCCTCCGATTGGCGGGTGAGCATGGCGAGTGGAATGCGGGGAGGATTTGTTCCTAACTGTTTAAGGCCTGCTTAGTTTCCGTCTTCATAGAAACTGTCTTCGATGTTTTTTTGTTTTTCTGACAAAATGTTTGTTAAGTGAAAATGATATATGTCATTCGGGATGAAAATTGCGAACACATCTAAAAAATAGGCTTAGTTATTCCAAATCTACCTGTTTGCATTTAGCATGAGAATACTAAAAAGTCATCTTCAGTTTGTGATTTTGATTTTGAGAATAGTTTTCCTTTTATTCATTAGCTGCTTTCAGAGTGTTACCAAAAGCATTTTTTGAACTTTTGAGAATTTTTATTAGCAGAATGCCTCCTTAGATTATCAATCTCTTTTTGTTTCCAGAAAAATGAACTTCATCAAGTCGCTCATCTGACTTTGGACATTGAAGATTTACTTCATGTCATCCATACATCATTTTTAGTCATGCATAAGCAATGGGCTAATGCCATTGCATATTTCATGAGGAAGTTTGATTTGCTGCCAAACCTTGTTAGTGAGCATGGCAAGTGGTACTGTTAATACAGAGCAGTAGATCGACGTTTCATTTTTCTTCATTTAACTTTTTTCATTTGCTTATCTAGGTCTTGACTCTTCTCCTCAGGAGGAATTTTTTAGTCTCCTCGATGGTGCTAGTACTAGTCCTGCAGTCCATCAGTTTTCTCTGGGTGAAGTGGTATGGCTGATTTTTTAAGCTCTGATGGTGCTATGGGACTCTAGCTTTTTTGGTTGGCTTTTATAATCTTAGTCTACTAGATTGTTCAGTGATAGGGTATGAAGCGTGTACCAAAAGTTGTTTGTGGTGCTAGAAAAGAACTTCAGCAGGTTGTCCTCAATTATTTGCAGGTGCACGTTATTATCTTTGCATTTGGCCTTTTTCCCAAATAATTAAGCTTCACGCATCTCAGAGAATAGTCTTGGCACTGATAATAATTAAAAAACAAAAACAAAACAAAAAGAAAGACAAAGCATCTAGATGTCATACTAACTCCTGTTCCAAGTTTCCATATCTTTTATCAATCCTAACACTTATAAAGCCACAGTTGTGAGTAAAGTTCAAATTACTGATTGTATAGATGATATGGGACAAATTATATGAATTCAGCATGATGGTGTGTAGAGCATGAACTGTCTGGACAAAACACGGTAGGAACTCCTTAGTTACTTACCTTCTCTTGGGGAGAAAGTTGATGAGTAGCCAAAGATGCACTGCCTTTGATTAGGTCTTTGATTAGGGTGATCAGTTGACAATTAGTGTTGAATTCAGCACCATGCTTCCTCATGCCATCAGGACAGTACAATTTCCAATTCGCTTTGCAAGTCTTTGCATGATCTAAATATTCCAGTTCTTCGGTATTATGCTCTTTCCAATTTCTATGATGAGTGATGACACAAGCCTTATATTCCTGGTTGTCAATCAATCCCTAATTGAGAATCATTAACTAAGTGCCTACCTCTCGCGGTTTCTTGGAGTCCATAAAGAGCTGCAATAGAAAGTCCTTCACCTTATGTATTCCGGCTTCACTCAGTTTTTGGTGAGATTTCCCATATTTTGCAATCTTCTCCTACCTCCAGACCTCATCGTCAGATACAAGTGGATGATGCTTCGTGTATGTAGTAAATGAAGAGAACATGCATATAAGGTCTCGGTCACTATTAGATTAATGAGTAGAAGCTAACTTCTGATAGATATACAAACTCTCTCCTGAAAGTGATCAAAGTGTCAACAATAGTTAATAACAAAGACGCCCGATGTTTATTATTTATCAGAATTTTTGTTCAAGAGGTTAAGGTCTAAAAAATGACTCTCAATTTAAAAAATTGACGGCCGTGGACATCCAAAACCATGTTATGGTCAGTCATAAAGGACAGGTTTATACACTATAAAAAGACTGAAGGACTTACATCTTCCTCTATGTTCCTTGTCATAGAAGGCATCTGTTTTTGCTTCCCGGATTTGTGTAGTCCCACAATAGCTTGATGCTAACTTAAGCGATGTACGGAAACTTTTACTCCTATTCAGCTTGAATTGTCAGTAAATGTCGGTTCTCCTAGCTGCCCAACACCTTTCTTGAGTGTCACTTGGAGATATCCAAACTCTGAAGATTTCCAACTTGAATTGTCAGTAAAGAGGGACAAACTGCCAAATATCTCACCAAGACAAGTCATACTGTGGGGGAAACTACAACGATTAATAGATCCATCGTCCAAGAGTTTAGTAAAGCAAATTTTTAAAGAAAAAAAAAAGCTCCACTGCTATCAAGCTACAAAAATTCTGATCTAAATTGAAGAATTGACATTTTGGCATACTACCGAGTCATTGTGGCCCAACACTCATTGGGCTCTGACTCTGCCTGCTGTAGGTTGGCAGCGTTAGGTTGGACCGTTCTTCCGCCAAAACATAAACAACGCATAACCAGTCGATACCACAAAGAAAGCCTTTCTCAACGGCATCGTGGGGGAAGTGCATTCATACCTTGTGAGGTGGGTAGAGTGAATGTTTGCAATCTCCACCCTATGTTCAACAACGCCAACAGCAGCATTGTCAAACTTGGAGACATGAGAAAAATATGAAGCAGAGGGGACGCAAAACCAATTCATTCCATCAAAAGAAGTTGAACAACCTATTTTATTGTTCCTTCTTAAAAACAACTTATCAAACACCTTGTTGAGCTAAGTTCTTCAGGCACATTTGAAATCACAGTGTTTAGCAACAGCAGTTGCATATATAGCTCTTACGAACAATCCTAAGCATTTTCATTTTCCCCTTTCATACCACGTCCATGCAAAAGTTTACATACGCTTTATATTTCGGCTTTAGGTAATATAGCCATAGTTGTAAATGTTATCGAGGCAAATGGATGGAGATGGCCTCCAGCAAGGTCTGATGATCTACTTGAAACTCAAACGGCTTTATGTGGCTTGATTTTTCCAAACTTTGGCTCTTCAGACAAAGCAGTATTTACGAGATCATGTAGGGGCTCTTTCTCTGTAAAGGAGGCTTGGAAGCTGGTGAGGAAATGTGGGAATAATAGACTTGGCTTGGGCTTGTATGGTTTGAGCCTAACATGCGAAAATATGGCTTTATAACTTGTTTGGTGATTCATAATTGGTTGCGCACTTACGAACAAGATAAAAAGTAGGTGTGACATTGATAGCCGACATTGATAGCCCCTATGTGCTAGTTAGACAACATGAAGAATATTGAATGCACTTTTTTTCTTAGTGTATTCTCAAAACTGATTTTGGCAACAAGTTTTACAGCTACTCTTATGTACAAGATCTGCAAGTGACCCAAAGGGTGAAATTACTTGGGCTTGGTAGCACATCAAGGGGAACAATTTGAAGGCATTAGTGAGGAAGTTAGCCTGGAAGGGCCATCGAGCAGGGATGAAAGTCAGCCTTAATGATCATATGGTGCCGAGTTGAAGGGCCATTGTACAACAAATAAAAGTTACTCTTTAGATAACAAGCTAATCTTCCCCGAGGAGGTTTGACACCTCGATGTGGGCTATACATGTGGGACATTATGCTGTAATGGACTTGCATGGAAATGTAGTCCCCCGTGTTTTTCTTTCCACAGGTTGATCAATAAAATGATTATTTTCTTATAAAAGAAGAGGAAATTGTGCAAAGCTTATGTTAAATGATTGCTGTTCAAACAGTCGGCATAATTCATTTGCTAGTAACGGATCTGTTGGTCAATAAGTTCATTCGATCACTTCACAACATGCAGATAAACAACTCATAACTGAAATGCTGATAAAGACATGTCTGAGACGAAGTGGAAAATTGATAAAATCTGTTTATCTTACCAATTCCTGTAAAGAAATCTCCATTGATTGCATCTGCTTCACTATGTTTTTGAGAGCATTCCCAGCGCAACTGCACCATGAAAATTTACACTCTGAACCACTGTTGGGTGGACTTATTTGTACAAATAGACAAACATCGATAGACAACATTTTATTACTAGTACGAATGAATATCAGACGTAATTACTGTATAAAAAGATACATAGCAGACTCCTCAATTGCATTCCCTTAGTCTAAGGAGCCACAGAAAATTTCACGTAAAGCTGGAGTACATTAACCTCTTCATTTTAACACTAGTCTGTTGTCTGTACCCTACAAATATGGGATTCGCAGAGGTGGCCTGGAGGAGCTAAACGGACGCCGTTGTCATTTCTGTTGGGGTCGCGCTATTCATCGCCCAACATGTGTGACTTTGGAGTTTAGATCTGGCTTATCTGAGGTCAAATGACTTCAGCGTCACCTTGCCTGGGTATGTACGATCTCGGCAGCTCACACCTAGGGTCATGTGACCTTAGTGATCCATTAACTGGTTGCACGACATAAAGGTCCTTTGATTTGGCTCACCTGGTGTTGCACAATCTAGACAACACTTGTTACTGAAGTTTCTAACTTTGCTTGAGTTATCGAGGAGGGTCATTATTATATTTTTTATTTAAAAAAAAAAGAGAAGCAAATTCCTTGATGCAAATAATGTTTACCAAATATTATTTGCATTTGGTGAAAAACTCTTTGCCCTGTAATCGATGCAAAGACTTTGGTCAAATGCTCTCCAAACGCATACTTAGAGGCCTGCAAAATCTTTTACTAGCCTCGTGGAGATATTAAATCTATCTTTTTATGTGTGCCAATTACTTTAATGCAAAGCATTTTAGATTCGGTTTATGGGATCTGTACAAACAACCTTTGGATTTTGATACGATGAAATCTCCTGACGCCCCCATTAATGGAGCTAGGGCCTTTAGCCAACGAAGACAGCAAAAGAAAGATGGAGCTATTTTTTATAACACAAAAATCGCATCACTGATTGATTGTAAAAAGTGAGATTTTTATTGCAATTCTTGCACATGGCAAGAAACTCAAACGTAAGGGCTGCCGTGAAGAGAAAGAGAGATTCATCGGAAAAATCGAACCTTTTTACTTTCGATCAACTGGGCAATTGAGATATCGAGGTGTTGGTCGAAGCAACCAGAGAGGGAGAGAGAGAGTGTTCCAGCTTCTAGCTGCCGTGAATTATGTCAGCTCGCGTCTGGTGAAAAAATTAAAAAGAGAAAAAGCCACACGTGCCCCAAAGAGGGGACCGGGTCCCGACCCGTTTGTGCGGTTCGGGCCTGCCCGAATCAATTTAAAAAACTAAAGTAGAATTAAGAGATAATTTCAAAGAAAACAATATTCAAAGTATCCGACTATTAAAAAAATATGGAATTTAGAAAATGATTTACTTATCTTCTTGTTTTGGTGTTCTTAAGCAAAAAAGTTATCTTTTGACTTTCTTCTTAGGTATATAGTCTGCATGAAGTCATCGCCTCTAGCTTGATTTCATTAGCCTTCTCTACATGTTCTTTTCTTTTTTCTTCATTTTCATGTGACAATTTGAGAAGCATGCAATGATTATGGACTAAGCTCTGTCGCAACTATTGTTAGTCTGATTGTTCGTTGCCTTTCCTCGTAATTCTAGAGTCAGCTGCTTTGGACTTCATAGTCTGCACCCTAGCGGATGCCTTTGCCATGACGGACTCAGGGAGTCGGCTATCATCCTCCGTCTCTGGTTATCGAATATATTACGGTGGAGGAAAGATGCCGACAACAAGGCCGAACAAGAGAAGACTCGCGAATATCTTTACGAAGAACAACACAATAGAATGGCGCGTGTTTGAACGGAGGGTGAGGAAAGCGGCGAGGCAAACTAAACATGTTCTAACGAGGCCAGTGTATATTTGCTCCAGTGACGCATACGAATGTTTTTCTTTTAAAACCAAGAGCGGCTAGCAGAAGCACCGCTTCTTCAGGTGTCAAAGGGCACAGGCCTTCTTCCCTCAGGGCAGCAGGAGAAGGCAACCTCTCCCAGACAAACAGTTTAGATAATCGATGAGAATGGCCATTCTAATCAAAAGGAAAATGCTGGACTGTTTTCCCCACTATGCTCATCATTCGACGCTCTTCTCTAATATCCATTAATTCATTTTTATTTACTAATTAAGAGTGCGATGCATCCTTTACCAAGGGACAAAGTCGATAGCACGTTGATCCACGGGACAATGCTTCGATGAGAAGTTTGTTTGAGAAGTTGGATAGAGTTTTATAGAATAATATCACAGATAATCCATAAATTTTAATCTAACATAAAATATCATCCCTATGTTTTTAATTTATGAAATATGATCCGAAACTTTAGTTTAATATGATCCATTGGTAAATGTCGAATGCAGTTCTTAGGCCACTTGAAAATATTTAAAATTTTACAATAATGAATATTGAATCAAAGTTCGGAAGCAATCTTGCAAAATCGAATCAAAGTTCCGGAGGCTACTTGTAAAGCATGAGCAATTATGAGAAAATTATTGCCCCGCCTTCGGTTTCCTCCTCCATGGGCCCCTCCCTTCCCACACGCGTGAACGCAATCCCGAAAATGAAATGCCCGTGCGCGTGGGGGTTTCTGACTGGAACACCAACCCGCCCCCTCCCCCACGCGCACGATCCGAACTCTTGCCGAATCGTCATCATTAATTAATTTAATTATTTATTATCTATGTTTTGTTTTTCGCCTAAATTTATTTTTTCATGTTTATCTTTTGTTTCTTCCTCCATTTTCTTCTTTGTCAAAAACAACGTAATGCAGATGCAAGTACAAGCCTTCACCGACCACCACCGGTGGCTTGTTCGCTAGTAATTGCTCACCAAACGGGGGATAGAAAAAAATGAAAATCCTAACTTTAGCCCCGTCTTTGAAACGTCCTCATAGAAAACGACCGCCATTCTGAAACCCCCCTTTCCACCCACCTTCATCGACCCTTCTTTCTTCCTTGATTTCACTTCCGCATCCGCGGTGAAGGAGATCGGACCGTCGTTTCTGCCCACGCCTCACCCCTCGTCAAGATCATCTTTCCACAAGGAGGAGGAGATGAGGCGAAGCAAGCTCTTTGTGCAGTTTCTATTGATATGGTGTGATGACCTAATTGGCATTTCTTTATTGGTTTGAAATTCAAAATGTCTTTTTCCTTTTCTTGCTGTCAGTTTCGTAGGATTCTTTATTTTTTTTTTTCTTTTCGCCAAATTTGAGTACCTATTTTGATCATATTGATAGTGAATTGTTCTTGAATTGGGTCCTTCTAAGATGTGGGTTTTTTGTTTTCTTTTCCTCTCTTGCACGCTTGTTGATTTTGGATATGATACGGCAAGTATAACAACAATTTGAAATAAAATCAACCCTGTTTTGTGGTTGGTGATGGTCAGCCGTTACCTCACGTGACTGGACTATTCCTAGTTGGGAAAATTCAAGACAATTTGGATGAAAGTTTGCTTATTTTATTAGCAAGTGTTGTCTTAGAGCTATATGTCTGGACCATTACTCTGTGTGTGCACGGGGGTGCACGTGTGGGTGTCAATTGTGATTTGTTACATGTCAGTGTGCTTGTGATTGTGGGAATGAATTCAAGAAAGATCACCTCCTGGATGGGCTTCTCGAAGGTTAATTTTAAAGAATTCATATCGATTGTAACGGTTGCTTATGTAGTGTCATGATGTATATGATATTAGGTTTCCGCAATTCTCTAAATCTTTAGGACTTATCAGATTTCTGTGTACACAAAAAATGTTTTGCTTCATGTTAAACAAATAAATGAGGCTAGTAACTTTAACAAATAAATGAGGCTAACTCAATAGCGCAATCTATAATATCGAAACAATCCGATAAATGCCGGTAAGTGAAACCCAAATAGGAGCCTATAATTTTCTATTAAAGTTAGTGATGAGTACGTGCGTCCCCGCAAACCCAACTCAATCGCACCCCCGCACGTTATTACAAAAAATACGACAGGATTGAAGGGAGAAAAAAAAAAAAGGTAGATGAAAAGTAGATAAAGTGGGGCCCAATCCCCACTGCAACAACTACCATTTATTGTCACGTCGTCCCCGTGTGGGGCCCTCACCACCACCCCATCGGACACGTCAACATCGGTCATTCGTTTTGGATAATATATATGGAGAAACCCTCAACTTTGACGCCTGGCTCCCTATTCCCAGAGCTCCCACCTTTAATGACTTCTGTAATGAATTTTCATGCTTACGGATCAATATCTAAAGCTTCACTGAACCAGAAATGTTTAAAACCTTACGCTCAAAAGTACTTGTATACCACCGTCACTCATTCTCGCTCTTCACCGAACCACCGTCTCGACCATCATCTAACCACTGTGCTGGCAGTTGCATCCACAAGATGTAGGAAACAATAACAGGGTGGCAATCAAATAAACCAACCAGAATCCTAGAGCTTAAAAATTAACCCCTAGACCGTTTGGTTTTTAGTGTCTTCTCATCGATGACCGTCGTTGAAGGCAGCAGGAATGCCTGGTTTATCAGTGATGTATCTAGGCTATAACAAGCACTTGCAACTGGCGATTGGAACCTTTATAACTGTCGACAAACAAAACAACGACCGATGAGGAAGTCTTCGGACGAGATCTAGGCTCTTCGGTTTCACGGTGGGAAGGCACATGCCAATAGAGTAGGAAAGGGTGGCTTGGGAACGGTGAGGATAAGCGGCTATGGCGACTGATGGCGACAAGGGGAGTGATGGAGAGGGCTCATCGAAGTGATGGTGTGGATTTCAATCGCCAGAATGGCTAGCGGCGATTATTGCTCCGACTCCTCAAGAGAATGAAATCCAAGAACAATGGATGCAACTTGCGATGCTGAGAATGAAGTCCAATGACGATGGGGCGACGGTGAAGGAGTTAGCATGAAGAATCGTTACTCCTTATTTTTCTTTTTCCCCCTCTTCTTTTAATCGTGGCGCCTCCCGCAGAACGTAAAAAGAAGCAAAGAACAAAAAAAACAAAAATGACCCCTTTCAAGATGGGAAAAAAATAAATTTTATTCTACCAAGGGGGTTTTGTATGATTGCGCTGAATGGCACGAACTTTAGAAGTATAAGCTGAAATCCTATGGTAATAAATATGGTATTCTAAATGGCCTATCGATTCTTGAAATTGGAATTTCTTTAATTGGATTCGAGGTACTTAAATTTTGCAGTTTTCCTAAATCGGATGTCTAAAAAAGATTAAAACGAGTGAAAAAACAATTTTTTCTCCGGTCAAAGGTCGATATTTTGGTTTGACGAAAAAAGCCATCTTCAGCCAAATTTATGGAAACTCGAAATCTAAAGTCTATTTCTACATGCCGATGTTGACTTAACCCCTATATGCAATTAAGGTACTAATCACACTGATTTAAATCTTTTGAGTGAAGAAACGAGTCTCGTTGCAATCGAGAATCTTCAATCTTGATTTTCTTTTTAACTTTAACTGTTGCGAAAATTTGAATGGCAATAGTAATATATAAAAAAAAATTCTGATAACTGTTGGTATTTTCTTAAAGGTTTGGGTAACTTACCAAAACTTTACCGACTGAATAAGTTGTTAAACAAACAAACCCAAAAAAAGGTTATCAAACAACATTTTGTTGTCAATCGGTTTTGATATTTACCAATGCTCGTCGATTTTTCCTTGCACAAAACAATGTTCAGATGTTTGCCCAGTCGAATCTTCCTTTATGCTATGGACCTCTTTCCATGGCATCTTCTAAAGCCAAATTGATATCACTTTTCAATTTGGTTCGATTTGATTTCCCCTTTCAAAATGTTATGAACACCCTAATTTTTTTCAATATAGAGGACGAATCAACCTATATCACCCAAATTAAGAAAATTCAATCTTCATGAAGATCAAATTTCCAAGTTTTGCAATGGAGAACATATTCGATTAGCATTTTTCATTTCACGCAACAAACAAAATGTCGAATAGTTACTACACAAGTTATTCAAGCATCCGGAGGGACTATCCGAGAGCTCGGCCAATACCCAATAACTATCATATGGCCAGCTGGCGGTAGGGCTTGAGCGCCCAGTCCTCTTCACATTGCCTCGCCACAGCACCTCCGGGCTCCAATACAAATTCGATTTGGCTAGAACTTGAGCCATAAACTCAACAACCTTTGAACAGTAGAATCATGGAGTCACCATCTAGATGGAGACGCACAATGTGCATCCAAGTAGTCTTGCATTTGGCATGGTGGTGAGGTGAGGAAAGTCTTCTCTGACCGCATACTTGTCAGCCAGTTTGAAAATAAAAGAACGAGACTATCTAGGCTAGCAAACCTCATGAATTTCATAGGCTATCATTTCTCGCGTTTAGGCTGATGTAATTTAAGATGTGATGAAAGCAATTGTCTGTTAAATTTAAGCTCATGAGGTGCCATACTTGATCATGAATGTAATTTTCGCTGAAGAATTATATTAGAGAAGTTACTTACAGAAAAAAAAAAAATCTGGGTAAACACGCGCAAACTTAACTGGGCCGAGGCTCAAGTAAACAATTTCTTTCTCAAGCTCAAGCCCAATCGTGGAAGCCCACTTGAGCTTATCCAGACCCAATTGTCTGAGTGAATATAAAGGAAGATTTCTAAAATTTCGTCCACTGATCAGCTCCACAGAGCATTAGGGGACGCACAAAATCCGTACGTATATTCGAGCTCGTGATCGAAGGTAGAGTCGCCGCTCGAGCTTAAAAGGCGCGGGAAAACGGTTGTCTCTCCAGGGAGCGACACGTGTAGCTCTATGGAAGCCCAAATTCGATCGAGCAAAAATCTAAAACTGTAGGCTCGACTCAACCATCAACCCATCATGGCGAAGAAGCCATCACAGACCCCATCATCGTCCTCCTCCTGTCCTCGGTGCGAAACTCAAGGCGACCATGCTGATCGCAGGTGGAGGTCCAGATGGACCGCTGCCACGAACCTTGTCGTCTCCTTCTCCTGGAAGGACGCCTCGTCCGTGGACAGCGTCTTGACCATCTACGCATCGCCTAAGGTGAGGAAGTTCTGCACCAATATTGATTTTCTCGACTATTGCGCGCCTGAGCTTAGTCTGTGGCTTCGCTTTGCTGTCGACCGTCGTGTGGAGGACCTCTCTGTCAATGTGGCTAAGGGTTTGCGCGAGATGGCCAGCCATTTCACCGTACCGCTGCTCCTTTATGGATGCTCTCCATTGGTGAACTTGCATTTAAGGCTGTGTAGCGTCCCATTTAGTAGGAGTGTCACTTGGAGTAATCTCAGGTCCCTGTCCATATGTGGCCCGGAGATCACGGATGAGGTGATGCATGATATCTTGAAGGGCAGTCTCGAGTACCTTAGGTCGGTGGAATGCCGCAGTTTGAAGCAAAACGCCATGCTTTGTTCGAGAAGTTTGAGGGGAAATTGTGGTTTATCGCTGCTTCTAGCATGCTCTTGATGAGGGTTTCCCACTGGAGATTTTGAGTCCTTGCCGCAATTTGAAGCAAAACGTCATGCTTTGTTCGAGAAGTTTGAGGGGAAATTGTGGTTTATCGCTGCTTCTAGCATGCTCTTGATGAGGGTTTCCCACTGGAGATTTTGAGTCCTCTTTTGCTGTTGTTGCATTTGAGAGGGTCGTTAGGTGTGATGAGGCAACTGGTAATTGAATCCTCATCCTTAATTGAAGCTGAGTTGAACTTTTTTACAAGAAGCGAGGATTTCGGAAATTGTTCTGTTCAAAATTGGTTCGAACCTTACAGAGGGTAGTGCAACTTGGCCAAGGGACTACTTCGGAGTTGCAGAATGCGACTAAACTTCTGATTGGAAATCGGGTGGGCAAATTATTTAATTCAATCCGTTTGGCTTCATACTTATGGATAGTTCATGGTCCCTCTTCCTGGAGTTGAGGAAGTTCTTACTTCATCACACTATAATCTGGTTCACATCATCTGCTAATCTGCCTGACATCTAATGGTGCAAATGTACATTTTGCCTTCAGAATAACTACCAAAATGTCAAAAAGAAAAAGGCAGCTAGTTTAGGGTAAGTCTTTTTCCTCCTCAATAGTGCATAATCATGATCCCAAAGATCATAGTAAATTATTAACGAAAAGTAGCTGTGTCATATTTTCTAAATACTGAAAAAGCAGTTGTTGACTAGAATTAGTATAACGAAGCGAATTGTCTAGTTTCAATTAAAAGAGAAAAAGAAGACATTGGATCTTCTTTGCTTCTTTCTACTGTATGATTGTGTACCTTATAACAGGAGATTTGCATAAAGCTCACCAACTGGGGCTTGGTCAAGTATTTGTATCTGCCCGAGGGTTAGGAGCTTGGGTGATGATGGCAAATGGCATGGTCGAGTTCGAGCTTGGCCCGTTGTCTCAACATTTAAGCATGTGCAAATGTTTGTCATCTCTTGCGAGTGCCAATTTGAATAATTCATTAGCATTTTTTTTTATCCAAAAGTAAATGAGGATGATCACGGTGCTTTTTCCAAGATTACGTTTCAATAGCCAATCCACCGCATTTGCATCAATGTGATGTCTCATTGGGCCTGAAAGGGCCCTTTCGGGCGTAATTTGGCAAGGCTATAAATTCCGGCCCGGCCTAGTTGATTCTGCGGCGGCCCTTTACGGCCCAATTCCTATC
This sequence comes from Eucalyptus lansdowneana, assembly GCA_017140395.1. NCBI lineage: Eukaryota > Viridiplantae > Streptophyta > Magnoliopsida > Myrtales > Myrtaceae > Eucalyptus > Eucalyptus lansdowneana. The sequence goes on along the minus strand of CM029487.1, from coordinate 42,217,037 downwards.
TCTCTCTTCCTCCCTTGTTTTGACTCCCACCTGTTCCTCATCCCGCAACTTTCTTCGCAAATTCTCAGACTTCAGTGGACATCGCTCCCGCTCTTCCCTTCTTCGTCTCGCTCTTCAGCTTTCCTCCGTTGTTTTTGAGCTCTCTCCTTACTCCTTGCGATTTGTTCCACCACAGCTGGCGGCTGTTGTTTTCAGGCTTCTCGGCGAGGTCGCGGCGTGTGCTTCCGTTTCAGCGTCAGTTCGATTAACCCTGGGCTTCTCAGGTTCGGCTCCCGTTTCGGCGTTGTTGGGTGGGTGAATTCGGTTTTGTGAGGTTTTTGCTCGATTTCCGATTGGCAGGTGAAGATGGGAGAGTGGTATCAGGAAAAAGGATTTGCTGACAACGGTCACGGAGGACTCGAAGGTGGGTGCTTCATCGCTTCAGTTGGCAAGAGGCTGTGAACAATCTTTCTTGGGTATGGCTTCGATTCGAGAAAGTTCTCTTTTTTCTTTATTCAGTGTGTTCGTTTCTTCAACGATGGCTTGCTGTGCTTGCCCTTTGAGTCATTGGCCTTATCTCCTTCTACTTCTTTAGCTTTTCCTTAATGTGCTACGCTTCCTTTTTCGCCATAGGAACCAACTGTAATTGCCAGTCTAGTTCAAATTGCGTTCGATGGATAATTGGACGAATATAGAGATAAAAGTGGTTGAAAGTCTAAATGAGAAGGTGCCGTCGAACTAAGGAGTTGGTCTTTTACACAGAAATGAAGAGTGAATGATGGTGATGTGAGTGGAAATCTAGAGATGACTTAGTTGCAAGTAAAGAATCCAAGCCGGTATTAGTTGAATGAAGGGATTTTATTTATAGGCGCATAGATTCCTTCCAACTTCTCAATCAGGTTGTTGCCTTTGCAAGATTTTTTCCATAACTAAGCTGGACAGTCATCTACCCCAACCGTAAGTGTACCATGCTCCTGTATTGCCTTCTTGTTGCCCTTCTTCGTACACCGGTTAAAGTTTCCATGAACAAAATTAACATGAATTGGAAGGGATGCCATGGATGCTAGATAGACTATCTCTGTCAGATGCAGAAATGCTTGATGCCCACTTGGAGTTGGCAGGTTTAGCCATTGCAGAATATTATCTAAATGTCATCAAGCATTTGAAAAGATCTTAGATTCTTGATGATGACTCTCATAGTGTAATTTTACTACCGACTCCTCTTCTTTTACTGACTGAGCATCCCCTGCAAGGAGAGATTTATTGGATACTGAAATATAGACTATAAGCAGAAAGTTTCTTACATTTTGTATTGCTTGAAGTTTTATTTATCTTCTTGTCATTACTAGGGGGCATTTCGTCACATCATTTCGATTAATCAAGTTCGATGGTGGGAGTTTTAACTTTTGAATAGATATATCTTGAGCTATGCTGCATATTTGTGTGACTATCTAGTCGAGAGGGATGGAGGGAGAAATTGGAGAAAGCAAAGAGACTAGGAGGGTCAGGGGAGCTGCATCCAAGTATGTTGGGTTCTTATATGACTTCATCTTGTGGTAATTCAAATTTGTAAGAACTTAAAATTAGATGCCTAGCCTTGGTAGTTCTTGATGTCTATTTTCACTGGAAAAATTTAGAGAGATCTTTTCTCTCAAAGCTTTGCTCATCATATTGTCTTCTGGATATGGAGAATGTTTTGAGTGCACTATAGTACTTGAGTCAATACTTGAATGGTTTCTTTAAGATCCTATGTTGTAAATACTATTGCACTTGTAATCCTCGCCTGAAGTGAGCTTTCGTGCATCCACTTCACCTTGAGATTCCATAATTGAACAACAAGATTTTTTTTTTATGATATTGGATTGGCGGCTGCCAACAAGATATAGATTCCCTTGCTTTAGATGACCTACTAGCCCAAAGAAATCCCATATCAAGTGACTAATATCCCTCTCAGTTATTTCGTACAGTTGTGATGTTTTGCCTCACTTCATAAATTTTGATTAACATTTTGTTGGTTAATGTTTGTCCTCTATCTTTCCTATTCTTCTGTTAATTTTCTTGGGAACAAGATATAGATTCCCTTGCTAGGATCTTTCCTGCAATTGTATGTACAAGTTCTCCCAATTCTGTTCCATGACTGGAATAGGAAATACTTAAGAGCACTTCCACTAGATGAGGTTGACTCAAGTTTGGGTGGTTTGCTGGTCTTCAACTGTGGTTATTGTTGGTCCAACATTACTTTAAGTAAACACATGGTAACGGGGGTTGAAATTGGCAGGTTGATTGTCATTTCTCATTGGATTGGAAGGTCTCGCGTTCTGAAATATCAAATGCAATTCCTTGCACTTTTCTACCTTGATATATCTTGTCAGGTCAATAAGATGTCTTACCCTCATTATTGTCTCAGACAAATAATGCAGAGAATCAAGAGAATTACTACAGTTTGGGGGATTTGGGGGACACCAAATATTTGCAAGGGACACTTGTGAAGATATTTCAACATATGAACGCAAGTATTAGCAAAAGAATTAAAAAAAAATGAAATGTAATAGAATCTTGTTCGTGTATAGGAGTCCTTGAATGCATTGAGATGGAGAATGATAAGCTTTGTAGCATTCCCCATACTGTAGTTCCTCCATTGTCAGTTAGTGGTAGGAACATTTTGACATTGTCATATTATCGAGCTAAGGATCAATTCTACCATGCCATCAATTGTATAGTTCTGAAGGTCTTTTCTTTGAGCTTCTTACCATGTCCATTAGCAGTTTTAAATGTCTGGAAACTTACTGTTGCCCATACTCTTTCCTTTATGTATCAATGTTTGATAAAATTACCATTGTCATTAACAAATTTATCTCGTAGGTGTATGGTGGAACTCAATTAATCCTATCCATGCTCCTTACAACATTTCCACTTAGAACCTACTATTAAGTTTACATGTGACAAGCATAGGTACATTGTGCTTCTTAATGGACCACTTCATGTTTGTTCCTACAGATTGAAGAGGTGCAAAACTATGCTTCAAAGAAGAATATTTTTTCAGTCGAAGAAGTAGAATACTGAAGTATTAGTTTTTCCTCTAAATTTTAAATCAATTGAGAGGACAAAGTTCGAAAAAGGATGAATCTATAGTCCCCAGACAAATTTGAAAAGAATAATCATCCCCTTATGGTAGGCGCATAGCAGTCTCAGTTACTGTTTGAGAACCGCCAAGTACAAGTTCATGATGGTATATACTACATGGGATCTTGTATAGCACGATACTGTAGAGCATTCATAGTTACATGATGCCATAGCCTCTTTAGGCACACAAGGTTCGCTTCCCACCTGTGTTTTAGCATAACACATGCGTCATTCTTTTACTTTTACCCAACAAAGGTAGCAAAACATCACGCTGGTTATGGCCATATATTCAAGGAAAATCGGATTGAAATAAAGTTGATGTTTTTTTGGCAATAGTAAGTAGAGGTGCGGCTTGTGTTTTAGCTGCAAGAAAGCGGGCCCTGATCTATATACTAGATGAGGATGAAGATGGAATCTCTTATTCAGAATTGACTGTCTGTTCAAGAATATGTGTGGTTATGCTTGTGTTGCTGCTGTAGGTGGACCTCTAATACTCGAAGCTGCAGACATCGGCGTGAGAAGCAATGCATGTGGGCTTTCTGACTGAAGCTCTTCGACTTCACCCTTCTTGGAGAAGTCTTAATCTATACCTGCCATGTGCCTTTTCTGCTAGGTGGGCATTCATCGAAGAAAAAAGTGGAGTGAAAAGGTAATGTTTTATCTATTGAGTTGGATAGAATTGACCGAAAGATGCTGGGTCTGGTGGTGCATTGCTGTAAGTTCTAAGACCTGCTCGATAATGCCAAGCTTTTGCTTCATCTCTATGTCTTCATTATTTTCATGTGTAAGAGAACCAAATGTCTGGTTTGGATTATCTATACTTTGGGTTGAATGGTTTGGCCAATGTACCCAACTAACGAACTCTACATTTGAATGTTGAAATCTCTCACCTGAGATTGACTCACTTCTTCACGTGTCATTGTTAAGTGATGCATCCAATCCAATGGACAAAATACATTCTTGTGTAGAACGTGACTAGCAAGATATATGGTTTCAAGGTAGCAATCAAGAACATTGGCTATATTCCAATCTCAGAGATTTGGAATCCTCAAATAAATGGTAGGTTTAAGATAAAGGAGATTTTCCACCCAAAAAACAAACGTCATGAGATTATGTTCACAATATTGTTAATGGATTTTGTATCTTTAATAAATATTAATGTAGTCTTTTATTTAATGATGTATAAACATTCAAGAATTTAAAATTGTTTAATTGTATTTTATTTTCCTTGGAATTATTGCCAATCTGAAGGAGAAAGAATGTATGAATGTAATATGTGCTGACGTGACACTTCTTATGTTTATTATTTGTCATGATGATAGGTTTTTTGTGAACTTTAGCTGAATTTATTATAAAATTAAATATTTTTTTATTTATTTATTGCCCCTCCAAATATTCACGTCTGCAATGTATTCTTCCCCTCTCTTCCTAAAAAGAAAAAATGTAATCTTACCCTATGCAAGTGCAGAAATATTGACGTCGAACATTAATTATAAGATGAGATAATATTATTACCAACAAAACAAATGATTGGTATCAGGTCCATTGTCAATGCAAACCTCATATAAGTTTTAAATTCCATTAGCTGTTTTACACAAGATCGTTTTGGAGAAATTGCAATTAAAAGTTTCAAGAACCGAGAAAACAAGAAGAGATGACCAGAAAAACAAATATGACTAGGGAAAACGAGGAGAAGCTTTACTATTGATAGGAAATGATAGGAAATGTCTAGAAGACAACTTGTGTCTATTGCACCAAACACTGTTGGGTATAATTTACTTATGCTACTATATGGCGAATTACAGAAGGTGCATCGAATTAGGCTCAGTTTGCACAATCACAACTTATAGAATATATCTTTTCACATATAATTTGCTTTGGATAGCATGTCCTTATAGATCACTACAATAGTTCAACTTTTATGACTTTTGTGTTCAAATTGAAGTCCTATCTCATAAACTAAACCTTGATAAAATATGACTGCTTGATGATAGCCCTTTTGCATTTGTATTGATAATCTATTAGATTACTGCTTTTGGTAGCGGCTTACAATAACCTAATCCTCTTGTTTGTTCATCCTCAGTTAAAACTATTTCTTAGCATTTTTAGATGCAAGTTCAATTTAAGGACAGCTTGAATAAATGTGACATGAGGCAATAATTTGATATTTTTAATGGTATTAAATCTAAATAAAATAAAATAAAAATGTTAGATGGATTACATGCCTCCTCATATCAAGAAAAAAAACCAATTTAAAAGTAAACGATACGTGTTTTTCTATGATTGCAAAGGAGAGAGAGCACAGTTCATTTGTAGAATAGGCCTTCTTCAAAATTCCAAATTGATTAAAACTCAATATTTTGATTTGATTTGTCAATTGACCAGCTCTACTTAGTTTTTAGACATGAGCAAGCCCCCATCATCGTCGCCTCATGGATGGGTTAACTAGAGGTCCAAAATTCGCACTGGCCGAACCCAAAACTCAGTCGAGGAATAAGAACCCTAGATTCGGAGGCTCTCCCTCCAGTTTTTAAAGGGTTTGATGTCACCGGTGCAATCTTCTTTTGTAAAGATACTCCTTAGCTTCCGAGGATGCTTGGGAAATAAAGTCGGCTTCAAATTTCTTCATAGTTCATCGCAGGTTACAATATAACTTCTATTTTGATAAAATCTTCAAAATGGTGCCTACATGACTACTTATCTTTGTGATCTGAGCAGGGAAGCACCATGTGATGGACTAGTAGACTTAATAAGAACTAGGATGCGGTACATTCCTTACTAGGAGTGTCTCGCCGCAATTCTTCTTACGTTGTTTAACTCGTTGCGCTGCTAACAGGACCTCATTTTAACAATAGTTAAAGACAACCTAGCTTTTTTAAAAGCTGTTTGGTAGGGTAGAACCAGTTGTGGCAAAGACTTGAGAGATTCCGATTCGCATCTTCCATTGATCTTGACGTTGATGACCATCTTCTCTAGGAGGAATGCATCTCTTGGTAAGAGCAAGATTGACAAGGCGAGCTTACATCCGTCATCGTTGAAAGAAGAAGCTCGGAACTCGACAATTTCCGTGCTCTTAAGATGGGCCACATAAAGTACTACAGTAGTTTGAATTCCTCTGCATTGCAAATATGGGGAATGGCCGGAGCAAACAAGGCCTGGACATTTATTGGTAACAAGACTTAGTGATTTGTCTAAAGTGCAATGAGGATAAGCATAGATATGAATGACAGTTTGCTGCTTCACTAGAGAATGATTATATATGTTCAAGTTTGATATCCAATCACCCCAAATTGAAAAAGAAATGGCTTTGTCGAGTTCGAGCGTGGCTTATCATCATGACATTTATGTAGGCATGAATATTTGCTCTCATAAGATTCCGTTGAATAATTCATTAGGATATTTCTTTAATTCAAAAGTTTATGAGGATTATCGCATTACCTTTTCCAAATTACATTTCAATAATTAGTCCACCACACTTGCACCGACGTGAAAGTGATTTCCCGCGAGTCTGGCGGGCGAGGATCCTTCAGCCTCCATGGGCCCAAAAGTGTTTGACAATCATATATTTGTTATAAAGCCAGCCCGGCCCAGCCCAGCCCATTTGATCCCGTGGCGACCCTTTAAAAAAAATCGCTCTCTCTCTCCTTCTCTTCTTTGGGTCCCTCTTTTTCTGCCTGCAATCTTTCGCCGGGAATTCTCGCTCTTCCAGTGGGGGGACCTCCTCTCCTACCTTCCTCTCTTTCGCTCTTCCATCCTTCGCCTCGCTCTTCAACTGCCTCCGTCGCTGTCCGTACGCTCCTCGCGGTTCGTTCCAGCAGAGCCGGTGCCTGCGGTTTTCGGGCTGCTTGCGGAGCATTCTCTCTAGCAATGGAGACCGACGAAGCAGGGGGTCGCCGGGCTGCTTCCGTTTCAGCTTCGAGTTCCGACGAACCGCTTTGGCTTCTCCGGTTCGGCTCCCGTTCGGGCGTTCTTTCTCGACCTCCTAATGGGCGGCGGCGATTTTTTTTTTTTTTTTTTTTTCCGATTAGTTTTTGTGAGGTTTCGGCTCGATTTCTTCCGATTGGCGGGTGAAGATGGCGGGAGTGGAATCCGGAGAAGGATTTGCTGGCCGGCCATGGTCACGGAGGACTTCGAAGGCGGTGGTGCTTCGTCGCTTCAATTGGCAGAGGCTGTGGACGATCTCCCTTGGTAATTGCTTCGACTCGAGAAAGTTCCACGTCGACATCGATTTTCTGGACCATCGCACGCCTGAGCTCAGTCCGTGGCTTCGGTTTGCTGTCGACGACCACGTCAAGGACCTCTCATTCGATATGACTAAAGAGGCCGTGCGAGATGGCCGGCCATTTCGCGGTACCGCTGCTCCTTTATAAATGCTCTTAGCTGGTGAACCTGCATATGAGGCTCCGGAGCTTCTGGTTTAGTAGGAGTATTGCTTGGATTAATCTTAGGTCCCTGTCCATCTGTGACTCGGAGGTGACCGATGAGGTGATGCATGAGATGTTGAAGGGCAGCTGGATGCCGTGGTCTGAAGCAAAACATCAAGCTTTGTTCGAGAACTTTGAGGGAAATTGCGGTCCATAGCTGCTTTTGGTATGCACTTGATGAGGTTTTTCCCTTGGAGATTACGAGTCCTCTTTTGCTGTCCTGTCATTGCGTTTGAGAGGGTTTTTTGGTATGATGAGGCAGCTGGTAGCGGAAGTCTCATCCTTGATTGAAGCGGAGTTGAACTTTTTTTTATGAGAGGCGAGGATTTTGGAAGGCCAACTAATTGTTTTGTTCGAAATTGGTTTGAGTTTTACTGAGGGTATTGCAGCCTAGTTGAGGAGCTGCTTCAGAAGCTGCAGAATGTGACTAAGCTTTTGATTGGTAAATTGTGCCTTCGGGTGAGCAGATTGATTTTGATTTCAAATTTAACACGTTTGGTTCATACTTATGGATAATTCATTGTTCCCTTTCCTAGAGTTAAGGAAGTTCATTCCAAACTTCAGCACAAGGAATCTGGTTTACATTGTTTGCAACTCTGCTTGATGACAACTGGTGCAAATACCCATTGTGCCTTCAGAATAACTACCAAAAGGACCAAGGAAAGAGCAGCTGGTTTAGGGTCAGTCTTTTTCCTGCTCAGTTTTGCATAAGCATGATTCCAAAGATCATGATAATTATTGATGGAAAGTAGTTGTGTCCTATTTTCTAAATACTGAAAAAGCAATTGTTGACTAGAACTAGTATATAAGATCTACTATTTCAACAATTGAAAGCTTTGGCATCGCTTAATTTGTCATATAGTCGGGAACCAAAATAGCTCTTAAAGCACATGCCTGCAGGGCTTTTGTAATCGTATTTGGAAGGAAGAGTAAATTATCTTATTCTTTTGCTTTTCAATTGTTGGATGTGCTTAGGTTTTATCACTTGCAGCAGAGGTACTATGCGTGCTATTTTCTTTGCCCAGTTGCAAGTTTCTAACTCTGCATGCACAAGTGGAGAAACGAGATTTTCCTAGTATAGCAAAACTGTACCTTGTAACAGGGTGAATTGTCTAATTCCAGTTAAAAGAGAAAAAGAAAGACATTGGATCTCATTTTTTCACCCTACTGTATCATTGACGCATGTGCGTACCTTATAACAGGAGTTTAGCATAAAGCTCACCAACTGGGGCTTGGTCGAGTATTAACATTTGGCCGAGCACTAGGAGTTTGGATGGTGATGGCAAATGGCTTGGTCGAATTCGAGCTTGGCCTGTCGTCTTGACATTTAAGCAGGCGCGCTTCCGTTTCAGCTTCAGTTTGACAAACCGCCTGGCTTCTCAGGCTCAGCTCCCGTTAGGCATTCTTTGGTGACCTAATGGGCAGGTCGATTCGGTTTTGTGAGGGGTTTGGTCAATTTCCGATTGGCAGGTGAAGATGGGTGAGTGGAATCTGGAGAAGGATTTGCTGGCAATGGTCACAGAGCACTCGAAGGTGGGTGCTTTGGGTGCTTCGTTGCTTCAATTGGCAGAGGCTGTGGACAATCTCTCCTAGGTATTGCTTCGACTCGAGAATTCTCCTTTTTCCTTTATTTAGTGTGTTCATTTCTTCTATGATGGCTTGCTGTGCTTGCTCTTTGAGTCATTGGCCTTATCTCGTTCTACTTCTTTCGCTTTTCCTAAACGTGCTTCCTTTTTCACCATAGGACCATTGTAATGCCAATCTAGTTCAAATTGCGTTCGATGGATAATTGGATGAATTTAGAGATAAAAGTGGTTGAAAGTCTAAATGAGGAGGTTCTGTCAAACTAAGGAGTTGGTCTTTTACACAGAAATGAAGAGTGAATGATGGTGATGCGAGTGGAAATCTAGAGATAACTTAGTTGCGAGTAAAGAATTCCAAGCTGGTATTAGTTGAATGAAGGGATTTTATTTATAGGCACGTAGATTCCTATTAACTTCTCGACCAGGTTGTTGCCTTTGCGAGATTTTTTCCATAACCTAGCCGGTCAGTCATCTATCCCGACCGTAAGTGTACCATACTCCTGTATTGCCTTCTTGTTGCCCTTCTTCCTACGCCAGTTAAAGTGTCCATGAAAATAACTAACATGAATTGGAGGGGATGCCATGTATGCTAGATAGACTAGCTCTGTCAGATGCAGAAATGCTTGATTACCACTTGGAGTTGGCAGGTTTAGCCACTGCAGAATATTATCTAAATGTCATCAGGCATCTGAAAAGATCTTAGATTCCTGATTATGACTCTCACAGTGTAATTTTACTGCTGACTCCTCTTCCTTTACTGATTGAGCATTCTTTAACTGACTGAGCATGCCCTGCAAGGAGAGATTTATTGGATACTGAAATATAGACTATAGGCAGAAAGTTTCTTACATTTTGTATTGCTTGAAGTTTTATTTATCTTGTTGTCATTACTGGGGGGCATTTCGTCACATCAGTTTGATTAATCAAGTTTGATGGTGGGAGTTCTAACTTTTGAATAGGATATATCTCAAGCTATGCTGCGTACTTGTATGACAATCTGGTCAAGACAGATGGAGTAGAAATTGGAGAAAGCAAAAAGACTAGGAGGGTCAGGGGAGCTACATCCAAGTATGTTGGGTTCCTATATGACTTAATCTTTTCGTAATTCAAAGTTGTAAGAACTTATTATTAGATGCCTAGCCTTGGTAGTCCTTGATGTCTATTCTCACCGGAAAAATTTAGAGAGGAGATTTTTTCTCTGGAAACATCTCAATGCCTCGGTCATCATATTGTCTTCTGGATATGGAGAATGTTTTGAGTGCACTATAGTACTAGAGCCAATCCTTGAATGGTTTCTCTTAAGATCCTAAGTTGTAAATACTATTACACTTGTAATCCTCACCTGAAGTAATTTTTCGTGCATCCACTTCGCCTTGAGGTTCCATAATTGAACAAAAAGGTTTGTTTTTTGATGACCTACTAGCTCAAAGAAATCCCATATCGAGTGACTAATATCCCTCTCAGTTATTTTGTACAGTTATTACATTTTCCCTCACTTTATAAATTTTGATTAACATTTTGTTGGTTAATGTCTATCGTCTATCTTTCCTCTTCTTCTATTAATTTTACTGGGACAAAATATTCTCTCTCTCTCTCTCATTTACAATGAATTCATTTTCTTTGCACATTTCAATGTGTGTCGTCAATACTAGCTTCTCTTAATCATTCTAGTCTGCTCCAGGTAAATGTGTAACATCATTATGCCGGTGTCCTGATGGCAAGGTTGTTGTCTTGGGACTTGAAGACGGTACAGTTTTACTGCATGATGTTGAAGTGAGTTTTCTATGTTGTTACTTGAACTACGTTTTCTATGTTGTTACTTGAACGTTACCCTCATTACTTCTCAACTAGATATTCCTCCTGAAACATTCCTTTATCATCAAAACGTGTTTTTCTCTAGTCTCTCTTGGGAAATATTCTGAATTGCTCAAAATCTGCATGATGCAATGCAAACAACAAACTTGCTAACTGAACATTCAGCTGCTAATAGAGGCGGCACTCCATTTTTATTGGTCATGTCCCTCAATGTCAAGTTAACAATGGATTGGTAGATAGGTCAATCTGAGCAGGCTAAGATTAACAAAAAATTTTATTAGAAAATTCTATTTGAACATGACCCATTTGTTAAATAGGCAAGAGATGTATAACCCGTTTAACTAATTTGATTGAATTGAATGGGTCATTCCCATCCTAACATGACCAACGTGACATATGTACCATATGCATATCTTCATCAATGTCAAATAAGTTTGAAAAGGGACTAGCCATAAGCTTACGAAATCCTAGGTTTACATGAAATGTTTTATTTATATGGTGTGATCAAATCATAATATGTAACAACTAAGGAAACCAAATTTATGTATGATTTTTTATTAGAGAACTTACTGAACTAAATATAAACAGGTCATGATAGGTCAGGTTGTTGATCAAGTTGGCTCTATCGTTTAGTTATATAGATTACATGAGTCAATCTGTCTTTCGTGGTTTGAACTTTGAACATGGAACAATATTCGTTTATTAATTAACTGTTAAGTAGGTAGCCTCACCTAAGTGGTCACATGGAAATGTGAGTCATGAATAAAAAATTTAAATCTTTTGATTGTGGATCATGGTTTTCATCCAATGGAATTATAAAATCTGATATAATGTTTGAAATTGGTATTCCATGACATATGTAAATTAATTATTAGATGATAACTAATCACAAAGATACTTCAAATTCAACTAATTTTATTCTCCAGACATGAAATATTGCTACAAATTATTTTTTTTTTGCCCAATGAGTACCCATTTGACTGCAAGGACGCAAAGATCTTATACATAGTATTGTAATTGGATTCCCATTCATAGAATTGAGTATGAGACAATCAAAACATCCACTAAGCCTGATGCAGCCAACAAAATCATGCAGGATGACTACCAAGTTTTTGGTGAAGATTGACTTTGAAACTCAAACAAGGATCAGGATTCTTCTTGAATTTTAATCACTAAAATTATCAACTAGGATTTGAGTATTATTAGGATTTTACGAAATTTCCTTTTCTTTCTTTTTTTAAGCTTGCATAGTAGGATCTTACGTATACTCCAATAATGTTTCTTGTTATTGAACTTGGCAAGTGTTTGCTTTGCAGATTGTGTGATGCAATTTATCTTTGGCATGATGCTTAAGAAACCCTGGGTGTGTTGCTTGGGCAATTTTGCGTGTGATGCTTAAATATTTATTCTTTATTGTGGGACTCAGTCCTATATCAAAACTGTGAAATGTTTTTGATGTTACATTGTTTGATACATGCGTCAAATTATGAATCAAGGAAATTGATTGACTCATATCTAATCAGTGAAATCAGTAGTGAGTTACTTTAATCACATATCATATAGAATTAATATGCTCATTTAATAGATTTATATACTTTAGGAGTTGAATCTTATTGATGTGCTCAATTGCATTCTCGTGTAGGACAAGATTTTTACTTCGCTGCTAATGTTGTCATCGATGGTTGATACTATTTCAATTGTCAACGACAAATCACAGGATAGTGTGTGCTGGGGTCCAGCTTGTGGTGAGAATCTACATCTATGGTCTAGGTGGAAGGTGTTGTACTGAAGCATTCATTCATGAGATGCTCATTTTCATGAAAATTGATAGCTTCTTTCAATTGTTATAAATTTGTTCAGTTCAGTCAAATTAGGAAGGTAATAATTTAGGTGACCCTTAAATGATGGGATTTGTGTGTGCCTCAATTATGCTTGTGGGTGGAAAAGTTTGTAAATAACTGGTTATGTTTTTATCAAGCCATAGCGGCTTGGTCATGAGTAGAATGGCTGAGTACATGGCTGAGGATGCTGCAATTCTGTTTCTTTGAGATTTCTACCAGTTTATGACTAATCATCCACTTCTTGGATTGCAGTCAATCAATATAGATGGATCCAAAATCTGATTCAAATCTAATATAGCACTTATGGATCCGCAAGAATTGCTGAGAAGAGAAGTTTATACATAATGAATGTTACTTACCAAAGTAGCTGTCTTTATGGAACTATAAATGTGCAGGGTGCTGCTTTTGACATGCTAGTGCTTGCAGCAGTTATTCACACTGTGGTATAATCATTCTAACAGGGTATAAATATGAAGCAGAATGGAAAACTCTTGAGAAGCTTGAAGTATGGTAGTTGGGGTTTGTCTCAACTAGGAGGAGGATGCCCAAGTGAATGGAGTATGGCATCTTTCAACTTAAAAGTTGGTACGATTTCGTGATCTTTATTACCAATTGCAGATATCTTATGGCTCACACCTTTCATAATGCTTCGTTTGCAGTTAAGTAGTCATTTTAGTGTGGTGTTCTTAAATACTTCTTTTTCAAACTTAGAATCTTATTTCATAGTCCAACAGCTTTAGTATGGGTTTATGGAAGATTTTTTGTATGCGTATGTTTGGCGTCATCTGTAACTTGTTGATTTGTTTGACTCTTTAGCTCTAATCTCATTTTTTTTCACCTTTTTATTTGCCAACTGGAAAGTAATTATTCATTTGTTTTATAGAATGCTTCTGGTAACTCTTTGGCATTTGAAAATCGCACTACTCAATTCTTCCCTCCAGCTCCAGGAGTTGCTTGCATTCCTGGACTAGTACCCGAAGATGCTGGTTTAATTGACAAGGTTCAAGATTCATTTGTAGAGCTCTCAAATTCTTCAAAGCAATGTTTGCATAGCCTTTGCAGTGGAGATATAGATGGGGTTTTGCACTTTAGTATATTTAGTGTCTTCCCAATCGAAAATATTGTCAGTGTCTTGTCTTTTCAAATCAAATATTTAGCTATAAGGTCTGTAATATTCAGTAAATGAGTCCTTTCCTTGTTCTTGCCTCTCATACAGCAGTTTTTCTTATTAAAGGGATTTGATGGTAGACTGATAGCAAATCATTATTGCTTGGGAAGTAATGGGCTGGTTAAGTAAACAACTATTCCTAGGCGAGGTTATGCTTGTAAAAGTTCTAGATGTTTATGCCATTTCTTAGGCTAGATTTCACTTCTGTTGGTCACTTCAGAGATGACACTTCCAACTTCGATACTGAGCACTTATCTTATGCTTTTTGTTGTTTGGCCTGAGGTTGGCCTGCGTTGCATACTTATTGCTCCTCTCCCGACTATTGGGATTCTGCTCTATACTAGGAAGATTGAGAGAGCCTATGAAGATCTTCCCCTACCCAGCAAGTATAATTCAAGCCAAAGACATCGCAGAAGCCTTAGTCTTGAGAAAATTTACTTGAAGGGCCATGATGTTTGTCAAACTTTTGCACGATATGATGTTAGAAAAACAAGTGTGAAAAAATGAATATCACAAATATAAACTTAAAGCAATATTTACGGCACTAAATAGCATGCATATAATGAATTAATAATATGATAAAAACGTAAAGTCATGACATTGCCTTTTAATAACAATATTGTGTTGAATTCGATAAAATTGTGTTAGTTGTTATCAGAGGTCAACTTTAATACATCAAATTGATGATGGACTATTGTATATATTAATAGGCTGAATATGTTAGTATTGCAACAATTGACATGGTAAATACACCTAATACTCTTCTATAAGAGTGGTGAAAATGCATAGGTTGATATATTACATTCATGTTTGGTGCCTCTTATATTGGACGCATTTTAGGCAAAGTACTATCAACTTACGAGCTAGAGTTTATTAGCTTTAGAGAATAATGCAATTAAGCTCTTGAATTGATGTGATAATTTAGCAGTTATAAAGTATTGTAAATCAATAGTATGAACAGGAGTGCTCGTGAAATGCAAAAGCACTCTTTTTTTTTTTTTTTTTTACACTTCACAATTTCAAGTATTGATGGTTTAGTTTGGATTGGTGGTATTTAAATAGCATCGATTATTCAAGTGGATATTGGAATAAAGTTTCTTTCTATTGAGCATACAAAATGCTTCACTTCTTGTACCAATCAAGTTGAATAACAATATTAATATGCTTAGATATATTTTGAGTGACTAGTAAAATCTATTTAACATATTCTCAAATATAGTTACCCTCATTATTTAATGGGAATAGATCTACATAAAATAAATTGTTGGATGAGAATAATATGGCTAGGTGTATTTTGGATGGTAAATAAAACCTATTTTATATTTATTTTTTTTTGGTAAATAAAATGGTGGCTAAAGTACGGAACTACTTTGGGGATTGAGCATCAAGGATTTCTTCCCTTCCAACAAGGGCTTTTTGCCTTGAACCCTTGCCCATTGGCAGGTGAAGTCCGTGCGGGATTAGCATGCTACCACTAGACCAACCATTTGTTGGTTTATTTTACATTTTCATTAAGATAGCTACCCTCATTATTTAAGAGGAACCGCATGCATTTATGTTAAAGTGTTATTTAAAATGCAGTTTAATATAAATGAATTAACATTTCACGTATTAGTTCATTTCAATAATATAAATATTTGAATTAACACACATTACAATTTAGGTGTTGAAGGAATATTGCAAGTGCTAAACTAAACCAAGCAAAAAAAAAAAAAAAAATGGAAAAAATTGGAAATTTTAATTTACTAATTTGGCTTTGGGTTGATTAAGAAATTGTGACATCAATAAATTTGAGTAACTTCGTAATTAAGTAGAGAAAGAATTGGTGGGCTAGCCACTCCTTTGCAATAAGAAGTGGACAAGAACTTGGTAGAGAAGAGCAGTAACCTCAGGAAGGAAAAGGATTCCTGGGCTGAGCCACCGGGAGTGGGGTAGAAATAAGCTCATCACATGCAATCTAATTACAAATATGCCCCCGGATGATAAAAAGAGGTGAAGCTCCTCCACTTTTTCTTTCCTCTTTTTTTTATACGGTCCTAATTCTTTAAAAGCTCTCAAATTTTAGCTTCAATTTTAATTTTATCCCGATTTTTTTTTTTGTTTCAAAAACCCTCAACTTAAAACCAAATGCTATATCAACCCTCAATTTTTTTCGTCTAAAAAAGTTTTTCAAATTTTATATCCTGTCCCAAATTGTTTTTGAATAGCAACAAAAACCTTGAGGACAAGATCAAGAGAGTAATTTCCATTGTGACAAGGCCGCAATCTCGACATTCAGAGATCGAAATTCACGGCCAAAGAAGACAAGAAAATCTAGGCATAAAAAAGCAGAGGATTCTCAATCGAGTGGGTGGGGCATTTTTCTGCATACCATAATTGCCGAGGGGAGCTCGAAAAAGAAAAAAGATGAAGCTTTTTATCCGGGCCAAGAAAAGGAGGGAGAGAGAGAGAGGTTATGGTTGGCAAAGAGAGAAAGCTTTTACAAAGAAAAACTGATAAAGTGGCCTGCAATGGAAAAGAAAGAAAAGGAAGGACAGAGGAGGTGAAAAGAAAAAATGAAGAGAGAGAGAGAGAGAGTTGTCAGGGCACGCGTGAAAAAACAAGAAGGAGCAAAAAGTTGCAATCTCATTGAAAATCTACTTTTGCAGCGTCTGCATTTCCTTGAAAGTTCAGTTTTTCTGTGCATTGAAACTTCCACCGGTTGCAGGCGACGACCATAAATGCATGTCTAATGGTTCGGTCAATGAATTACTAATTTATATTCAGTTCGGCAAATTTAAATTATTGATGCATATCAACTAATTAGATTGGATACTTTACCAAAAAAAAAATTAATTAGATTAGATAAATCAAATCAATAAAAAATATATATATGAAGTAAAGTAAAAGTAAAAACATATTTTGATTTATTTATGAGATTTGAATGAGAAATTAGGACGGAACTTGACCAAAAAATAAATTCTTTTGACTGTGTTACGGTACTAAATGAATATATATTTATGTATACACACATACATTTATGCATGTTAATATTTTTTTATGATCTTCAACACGCGTTGATAACATAATTTTTTAAAATAAGCTATCATTAATAATACAACATTTTAGTATAAAAATGAAGATTACAGGTAACATATATCAGGCTCAAAGTAAGAGGGATAACTTCCTAAGTGTGATAAAGAGCTGAAATATATTTAACCAAAAACACCTTTTCTAATGGAAAATAAATTAACAAAAGAAAGAGGAAAGTTGGAAGGTGCAAGCGGTGGACTAAGCGAGCCCTCGTCATTGTCCCGACACTTTGTATGATTTCATCTACTGTGAGCACTTGTGTGGAAAATATTGGACCGGACGAATCTCTCTCTCCACTCTTAATTTTCTCAAGCAAATCCATGTCACGGGCATGTGAGGGAAGCAGTGCAAAGGAACATGAAAGAGTCATCATGGAGTTGAAAAGTCCACTTGGAAAAGAAGTTAGATTAGAGGAAAGACAAAAAATTACGGAGCAGTTGTTTTCAGAGTGGCCTCCAACTTCAAAGACGTGTAATAAGGGCTATGAAAATATCTATCTTCGTACCGATTCTTATTCAACATTGGCTGCTATTTAATTAGTCCAGAAAATAATAAAATTTATCAGTGACCCATGTATATACATGTTTCTTGTCTAGATGGATTCAAGTGGTTGTCCATGACTTGTTTTATATTTAAAAAAAAACTTCCCACTCTATTTGTCATTATATTCAATTACTAGCAAAATTAAGGTAGACATGTGTAAAAATGTTAGATATCATTAGATGTCCTTTTGCTTTATTCTTCATTATAGACTATATTTATTGTGGGTCTAATTCAATGCCATTGGCTGCTTAATAAGATCAAGGTAAATTTTTAATTGGGATCAAGAGTTTAAATATATTCAACAAAAGTAACTTTTCTGATGAAAAATAAATTAAAAAAAGAAAAGGAAAGTTTTTTTTTGGATCCTAAAAAAAAAGTTCAATGGTGCAGCAATTGTCTTGATGCTTTGTACGTATTCATCAATTATGACCGTTTTCCACGGATATCAATAAAGTACTTGTCTTTTATTTTTTATTTTGCTTTTTTTAATTACTTTTGCATCGAAACTTGCTCACATGTTATTTTCTTCCGCCTTGGATTCTCCTGTCCATCAAAACTTCCCCACCGTGAAGGCAACGACTATAAATGCACCCCATCAAAACTTCCCCACCATGAAGGCAAAAGACTATAAATGCACGGTCGGTGGTCTCAGTCAACAAATTAGTAATTGATATCTACCTCCGCAAGTTTGAATTATTGCTAGTGCCAATTGATTGAATTAGATAAATCAAATCAATAAAGATATATATATATATATATATATATATAATAATAGTAATATATATATATATATATATATATATATAATAAAGTAAGAGCATAAGTGAAAAGGCATTTTGATTAATTTATGAAATTTGAAGAGAAAATTAAGGCAAAACAATAGCAGAAGAAATTCTTCTTATTATGCTTGGGTACAAAATAAATATATATATCGTATGTTGATAATTGCATGCGTTGACTCATTGAACTTATAAGTATTGAAATGAAGTTTATCGATTTAACATTATAATATTTAACAGGCTTAAAGTGACAGGGATTAAATTTTTAAGTGGGATCAAGAGCTTAAAAATATTCAATATAAATACCATTTTCCAGTGAAAAATAACTTAACAAAAGGAAAAGGAAAGTTCAATGGTGCAAGCAATGGACTAAGTTCAACGAAGACTCGTCCCAAGTCTCTCTCCACTTTTCTTCTTCCCAACAAATCTACCGATATATGGGTATTGATAATTTGAATTTATCGGACCTTGTCTATTAAAATGTTATTTCAATTCAACTCATGTTTACTAGGGGTGTGCATGGTCCGAGCGGGCGGTTCCCGACCTAGAACTAGGAACCGCCCGCTAAGGACCGGTTCCGAAAAATTGGAACCGGAATCCACCCGTTTGTTGCATGGATCCACTCGGGAACCGGATCGCCAATCCGGTCCGGTTCCCGGGTGGATCCATGGAACCGATCTTGACGCGAAATAATTTTTATTTTCAACATAGAACGGTCGGGTCTATGAGTTGGGAAGGAGAGGAGGAGGTCTATGGTCGGGTTTTCAACATAGAACGTTCGCGAAACAATTTTCCTCGGCTATGGTGGGTGGCGGCCGACGCGAGGGGGCGTCAACGCTCGGGGAGGAATCGAAATGGCGATAGGATTAGGAGGAACCGAGAAAGAGACAAAGAGAGAGAGAACCGAAAACAAAGGGAGTGAGGAGATGAGATCTAATCTATGATTTCTTTTAGTAATTTTTCTTTTTAATATTAAAAAGGTTCCGGTCCGGTCCGAGTGGGCGGATCCGCCCATGGAACCAGGAACCGGACCGGTACCCACCGGTTTCGAAAAATTTGAACCGGGAATCGGACCGGTTCCCTCAAGAACCGCTGGTTCCGGACGGTTCCGATCCAATTCCAGGCGGTCTGGGTGGTTTCCGGGTATTTTGCACACCCCTAATGTTTACATCACAGCCTCACGATATCCTCACTTTCACATCTTAACAACTTCATAATTGAATTTTGCAATATAAATTTTATATAATTTTTTAATTTGTACTCTAATTCCAAAAACCACTCCAATTAGACGAACAAATGGCTTAAATCCTTATCCGACACACTGCGAATGGAAGTAAATCTCGGGGAGATCTGCATGCAAAACCCACTCTCTTTTCATTTTCATTTTTTCATTTTTTTCCTTTCTTTTCATTTCTCTCCTGGTGCGTGCTCTCCCTTTTTCCTTTGCATCTATTTAAAATCCTCAAGTTGTAGGTTCTGTTTTAATTTTGTCCCAAACTTTTTTTTTATCTCATAAAATCCTTAATTTTAGACTCAATGTTAAATCATCCCATAATTTTTTCGTCTTAAAAAATTTTGAATTTTATATTTTGTTTCAAATTCGCCCCGAACAAGGGCAAGAACCTCAAGGACGAGGTCAAGGGAGAGTAGTTTTATCTTGACAAGGGAGCAATCTCGACATTCAGGACCAGAATTTACGGCCAAAGAAGACGAGAAAATCTGAGCAGAAAAAAAGCAGAGGATTCTCGTCCAAGTGGGGCGGGCATTTTTTTCCACGGCCAAGAAAGAGAAATACTTTTACCAAAAAAAAAAAGAAAAAAAAAAAAAGAAAGGGAAATACAGAGAGTGGGTTATGGTCGGCAAAAGAGAGAAAACGTCAATAAAGAAAAACTGAGAAGTGGCCCGCAAAAGTAAAGAAAGAAAAAGGACAGAGGAGGCAGATTCCCGTGGAGGAGGTGAAATGAAAAGAATGAAAAGACAGACAGAGAAAGAGAGAGAATTGGTGGGGCAAGCGTGAGGAAGCCCATGTCTTGTCCGTTTCTTTTCGTTTCTGTCGTTGATGCGTGCCCTGTCTTTTCCTTTTATATCTCTTCTTTTTCTTTTCTTTTTTAGAGCCCACTTTTTGATCAAGTCAAGAAGAAGGGCAAAATATTAAAGCAATCGCTAAACTAAACTAAGAAAAAATATTTGCCCATAAAAAACGTAAATTTTAATTTATTAATTTGGTTTCGGGTTAATTAAGAAATTGTGAAATAAATAAACTTTGACTAAATGAAATCAATAAGTTGACATTTTAAAAAATTGGTAGATTGACAATTGACTAGAGAGAAGAATGGTGCCCAGCCACTAATTCGAAATAGAAAATGGACAAAAAACTTAGTAGGGAAGAGTGGTAGCCTCGTGTTAAGAAAGGACTCGTGGGGTATGGTCACCGTGAGTGAGAGTAGAAATAAATTTATCATATGCACTCTCATTCCAAGTATGCCCCCAGATGATAAAAATATATGAAACTCCCCAACTTTCTCTTCTCTTTTTATGCAGTCCTAAATCTTTAAGTTCAATCTTAATTTTATTCCGAATTTTTTTTTTTTTTTTTTCAAAACACCCTCAACTTTAAACTCAATGGTATTTCAACCCCTAATTTTTTTCGTCTAAAAAAAACTTTCTAAATTTTATATTCAGTCCCAAATTGTTCCGAATAACGACAAAAACCTTGAAAACAAGGTCAAGAGAGCAATTTCCATCTTGACAAGAGGGTAATCTCGGCATTCAAAGATTGGAATTCACGGCCAAAGAAGTCAAGAAAATCTGAGCTTAAAAAAAGCAGAGGATTCTCGCCCAGGTGGGGTGGGCGATTTTGTAGCATGCAATAATTGCCAAAGAGAGATCGAAAAAGAAAAGGAATGAGCTTTTATGGTCCGCAAAGAGAAAGCTCTTATAAAGAAAATATGAGAAAGTGGTTTGCAAAAGGAAAGAAAGAAAAGAAGAATAGAGGAGGTGAAAATAAAATGAAGAGAGAGAAATTGTGGGGCACACATGAGAAAATAATAGAGAGCAAAAAGACAACCCAAAAAAAAAATAGAGAGCAAAAAGTTGTAATGTCACCGAAAGTTTGTTTAATCTACCATAGCATCTTTTTTATTTTTTTTTCAAAACTTCTGTAGCATCTACTTTTCC
Source organism: Eucalyptus lansdowneana (assembly GCA_017140395.1). Classification (NCBI taxonomy): domain Eukaryota; kingdom Viridiplantae; phylum Streptophyta; class Magnoliopsida; order Myrtales; family Myrtaceae; genus Eucalyptus; species Eucalyptus lansdowneana. The sequence continues at coordinate 42,195,533 of CM029487.1, read as the reverse complement.
TACGCATTGAAACTTCCACCCCACGAATGTAACGATCATAAATGCATGCTTAGTGGTCCCGGTCAATGAATTACTAATTTATATCTAGTTGGGTAAGTTTGAATTATTGACACGTACCAACTGGTTGGATTAGATAAATCAACCCAGTAAATAAATATGTATATTATAAAGTAAAATCAAAAGAAAAAAGACATTTTGATTTATTTATGAGATTTGAATGAGAAATTAAGGCGAAAACAGAGAAAAAGAAATTCTTCTTGTTATGCTCGAGCACAAAATAAATAAATATATATAGCATGTTGATAATTTTTCATGATCCTCAACATGTGTTAATAACAGAACTTTTTAGCATAAATAATCGTTGAACACTTCAGTCTTGAAATGAAGTTATTAATTTGACAGTGTAATATTTAAAAGACTCAAAGTGAGAGGGGTTAAATTCTTAAATAGGATCGAGAGTTTAAATATATTAAAAAAAAGAAAACGTTTCTGGTGGAAAATAAACAAAAGAAGAGGAAAGTCCAACGGTACAAGCATTGGACTGGGCGTGCCCAGCATCACTGTCTTAATGCTTTGTTTGTATTTATCAACTCGGAGCACTTGTAAGGAAAGTGTTGGACCGGACGAATCTCCGCCTTCTCTCTCTCTCCCCACTTTCCATGTTTTCCCGCAAATCCGTGTCAAGCTCTCATCCCAAGCCTCTCTCTCTCTCCACTTTTCATCTTCCCAACGAATCCACCATTTTATTTATGTGCATTGAAATTTGAAGAGCCCTTGTCTATTATTAATATTCGGATTCCCTTGAGCATTGAGATTTGAGCCACGAGAAGGCAACGACTCCAAGCACATGGTGGTGAATGAATAACTAACATATATGTAGCTAGACAAGCGTGACTTATTGGGATGATTGTGATTGCCAACTGGTTTCATTATATAAATCAAATCACAAGAGAACGCGTAACAAGCACGCATTTCGTTAAATAAATCATTACTCCCCATGCGTCCCCCCCCTCCCCCTACCCCTACCCCACAACTTATCTCTCTTCTTTTTTCTTCTTTTTTTTTTTCCTTTTTTTTAAAGCCCACTTTTTGACCAAGTCAAGAAGAAGGGAAAAATAGTAGAGCAATAGCTAAGGTAGCATATGGTAACGCTCATGTTTCTCACAATTTCTATTTTTTTGTTCCTCGAAATTAAAAAAAAAAGAAATCTGTTTGGTAAAATATTTGTTCCCGGGAACAATTCCTCTAATTTTTTGTTCTCGAAAACAATTTTGAGAAGCAAAAAAAAGTTACTTCTTATTCTCGGGAACAATTTCTATAAATAAGTTGATTTTTTTTTCTTTTATTTCCTTTTCTTGCCGTGACCACCGTCAACTGCCCTTAGCCACCGCCTATTGCCGCTCGCCGCCGGTTGCTATCATTGCCCCATTGCCATCCCGCCGCCGCCCGTGGGTGGGTTTGCGCCGTCATTGTCGCACGCCTCCACCATCGGCCGCCTCCTACCGCCATCGCATGATCGCGATCGCTGGTCGCCGTCGTCGCCGCATGCCGATCCACCGCTGCCGACGACCACGACCATGGGTTCTTGGATCGCCGATCACTTTGTCGGCTGTCGCGCCGCGATCGCCGCCCGCCCATCCCACCGGCCAGCCCATTGCACGCCTGCCCAAAGGCGGCCAAACGATCGCGAGAGGGGGTGGTCGATGGGCTTTCGGTGGTGACAGTTGGCGCTTGGCGGCCGGCGATCGTGCTGTGGTGGCGGCGAAGGGTGGCGAGCGGCGGCAGTGATTCGTCAGAAAGAATAAAAAATGAATAAATACAAAAAAGAAATTGTTACGTTACCAAACGCATTTCTATTCTTTTTATATTACAAGAATATAAATTTTATATCGTTACCAAACGGGTTCTTTTACTCGAAATTGTTCTGAGCGAAATAGAAAATAACTATTTATGAAAAAAAAAAACTCTTTCGAGAACGTGTTTGTCATGCACAATCTAAACTAAACCAAGGAAAAACATTTGTCGCAAAAAAATTGTAAATTTTGATTTACTTATTTAGCTTTGGGGCTAAACAAAATCAATAAGTTGATATTTAAAAAATAATAATAATTGGTAACTCGACAATTAAGTGGAGAGAAATGTAATAGGCCCAGCCACTCACTCCAAATGAAAAATGGACAAATTTGATAGAGAAGAGCAATAGTCTCACGTTAATCAAGGACTGGTGGAACCGAGTCACGGGGCAAAGGGATAAAAATAAAATTATATGCTATCTAATTGCAAATCTGTCCCTAATGATTAAATGGGTGAAACTCCTCAATTTTCTCTTCCCCTTTTTTTGGTGCCGGAGGAACCACCTTGGCTAACAGTCGCTACGTAATCTCTTCCCTCTTTTTATATAGGCCTAATGTCCTAAAAACCCTCAAATTTTAAATCCAGTTTTAATTTTATCTCATACTTTCTTATCTTATAAAAAAAAAAAATCCTCAACCTTGGATCTAGTCTTAAATCTGCCCTCAATTTTTTTTGTCTAAAAAAATCCTAAACTTTGTCTAATCCTAGCCTAAACATCTTTTTATTTAAAAAAATCACTGACCAATCTCAAATTTACCTTGTTAACCTTATGTTCAAAAACATTATTAGTTGTTTCATGTGGCATTTCTATAGCAGAAAAAAGATCCAAAATGAAATTGTGTTTGATCAAAAAATTAGGAATTAGTCTTATTCAATTCGCTAGCAAAAAAGGGCACACAAATATGTGCTTGATTTGGATTATCGAAAGAAATGAATTTGATTTGTTAAAGGGTCAAAAACATTTGGGCACTGGACTCGGGGTGCCCAACATCACCTTTTCGACGCTCTGTACATATTTATCCACTCTGAGCACATCTCTGGAAATGGACTGTGTCTTTCGCCACTTTTCATCTTCTCCCGCAGATCCATGTTCCGCTCTCGTCCCAGGTCTCTCTCTCTCTCTCTCCACTTTTCATCTTCCCAACAAATCCACCATCTTATTTATGTGTATTGAAATTTGAACACCCCCTGTCTATTATTAATACTAGGATTCCCTTGAGCATTGCGAAGGCAACGACTCCAAGCACGTGGCTGCGGTTCCCAGTAAATGAATTACGAATTTATGTGTAGCCTGACAAGTTTGACTTATTAGTGCGATTCTGGTTGCCAACTGATTTCATTATATAAATCAAACCGCAAGAGAATGGACAACAAGAGCGCATTTTCTGTTTCCTGAGAGGCATTCCAATTTTTTTCTCCACCACACTTGAAAGTGAAAATCAAGGGCAGAGTCAGGGCAAAGACGGAATGCAATCAATGCATCATCTCATTTTTTAGCATTCTTTTGCGGAGCTCGTGGCACTGATCCTTCTCCCCGGCCTCCCGCTCTATTTTCTCAATAAGAAGAGAGCTAGCGTGCGTGGAAATGCAGAAGATGTCGATACTGGTAGTCTGGTGCATCTGGTTCGTCGACTGCATTGGCAGAAACTAATTTCTGTGGATCTAGTCCGTCTTCGACAAAAACTAATAATTATGCGAAGACAGCTACGCTTTCTTATTTAAGAGTAACAGATAATTGTTAAATAAGAATAATATACTTTTAGGTGTTAAGTAAAACCTAATTTACATTTTTATTAACATAACTACCCCTCATTATTTAAGAGGAACCGCATGCATTTATGTTTAAGTATTGTGTAAAATTATATTTAATCTAAAATGAGCTAAGGCTGAACGTTTCAACTCCATTCAATAATATAAATATTTGAATTAACACATACAATAGTTTATAGGTGTTCAAGGAAGATTGCAATCGCTTAAACAAAACCAAGAAAAACATTGGCCATAAAAAATTTGATTCAATTTGGGTTTGGGTTGATCGAAAAATTGTAAAATCAATAAATTTGATAAAATGATTAATCGGTAACCTCATAACCTACTAGGAGAAGAGTGGTGGGCCCAGCCACTCATTCGACATAAGAAATGACAAAAAGCAAGAACTAGCGGGACCCGGCCATCAATAGAGGAGAAAGAAAATTATTACAAGTTATCTAATTACAAATCTGTCCATGGGTTCTATAAACCGATGAAACTCCTCGACTTTTGCTTCTCCCTTTCTGTACAGTTCTAATTGCTTAAAGACCCATAAATTTTAGGTTCAATTTTAATTTTATCCCGAATTTTTTTTGTATCAAAGAACCCTCAACTTTCAGCCCCTAATTTTTTCATCTAAAAAGAATTTTCAAACTTATGATCAATCCCAAATGAACCTCAAATAACCACAAATACCTTGAGGACGCAGTCAAGAGAGCAATTTCCATCTTGACTGGGGGTATTCTCGGTATTCAGGGACCATAATTCACGGCCAAAGAAAGACAAGAAAATCTGGGCATAGAAAAAGCATAAGATTCTCGGCCAAGTGGGGTGGGCAGTTTTTCAGCATGCGATAATTGCCAAAAGAGGCCGAAACAGTAGAAGGACGGAGCTTTTCGTCACGGTCAAGAAAAGGAGACAGAGAGAGGCTTATGGTCGGCGAAAGAGAGAGAGACTTCTATAAAGAAAAACTGACAAAAGTAGTCCGCAAAAGAAAGGAAAGGAAAAAGAATGGAGGAGGTGGAAAGAAAAAAAATGAAGAAAGAGAGAGAATTGTAGGGGCACACGTGGAGAAAGGACAAAGAGTAAAAAGTTGCAATTTTCCCGAAAGATTGTTAATCTACTTTTATGCTCACTTTTTTTGCGCTTTGAATCTTCCACCACAAGAAGCTAGCGGCCATATATGCATGTTTAGTGGTCCTCGCCAATGAATTACTAATTTATATCTAGTTCGGCATGTTCCAATTATAGATGCTTGTTAACTGATTGGATTAGATGAATCAAATCAATAAATTTATAAAATAAAGTAAAAGTAAAAGCAAAAGCAAAATTGCATTTTGATTCATTTGCAACATTTGAAGGAGAAATTAAGATAGAACCTAAGCAAAAAGGAAATTCTTCTCGTTAGGTTGATAATTTTTTACGATCCTCGACAGGCGTTGACAACATAATTTTTTAGAATAAATTATTGTTAATACAATATTTTAGTATTAAAATGAAGTTTATCGATTTGACTGTATAATACTTAATGGACTTAAAGCAAGAGGGATAATTCCCTAAGTGAGATTAGAAGCTTAAATGTATTTAAAAAAAATACTTTTCCCGATGGAAAATAAATTAACAAAGAAAGAGGAAAGTTCAACGATGCAAGTGGTTTGATTAAGCGTGCTCTCTTCTTTGTCCTGACGCTCTGCATGTTTTTATCAGATACTAAGCACTTGCCTAGAAATTATTGGGACGGACGAATCTCTCCGTCTCTCTCTCATCCACTTTTCATTTTCTCTCGCAAGTCCATGTCAAGTCTCGTCCCAAGTCTCTCTCTACTTTACCTCTTCCCAACAAATCCACCATTCTATGCGCATCATCTTCGGATTCTCCTGTGCATCGAGATTTCACCTGCGTGAAAGCAACGGCGACTCTAAAGCACGTGGTTGACAAAGCTTGACTTATTGGTGTGACTCTGATTGCCAACCGTTTCCATTGCATAAGTCAAACCACAAGAAAGTGGGCAACGAGAACGCATTTCCTATTTCCTGAGAAGCATTCTAGCTTTTTTCTCCGTCAGACTTGAAGGTGAAAATTAAGGGCGGAGTCAAAGCAAAGACGAAATGCATCGTCCCATTTTTGGGCACTCTTTCGCCGTGCTAGTGGCACCGGTGCTTCTCTCCGTGCTCGCGTTCAATTTTCTCAATAAGAAGAGAACTAATTCCGATGAATCCAGTCCGGCGAACAACGGTGCATCTAGTTCGTTGACTGGAAACTGCTACGAGGTGTTCTTGAGTTTCAGAGGCCCAGATACTCGACATGGCTTCACCGATCACCTCTATCATGGGTTCCTCAATGCTGGAATCTGTGCTTTCAAAGACAATGACGAGCTCTGCGAAGGCGAGAACACTAGACCAGAGCTTTTGGCAGCCATTAGAAACAGTAAAATCCTAATCCCCATTCTCTCCGTGAATTATGGTAGAAGCAGTTGGTGCCTGGATGAACTAGTTCAAATAATGGATTGCAAGAATAATGAGGGGCAGATAGTGTTGCCTATATTCTATAAAGTGAAACCAGCTGAAGTGGGACATCAAATCGGGAGTTTTGGGGAAGCATTTCATGAGCGTGAGAGGCGTTTGCTTGAGAGGCATTTCAACCCAACGATTTTGGAGAAATGGAAGCAAGCACTTCTTGAAATCAGCAAGTTGAAAGGATACGAAGCCGATGGGTAAAATTTTCACCAAAACATTCTCTACTTTCTTATAATATGTGTGGGTGTTTACTGGTTGTTTTGATTCTCACTTGCTTCATTTTCGTTTTTTTTTTTTTTCCCTTTATATATAAAAAACAGTAGGATCTTGTTGGTAGTAAGATCCTAAGATGCATGAGTTCTATAGGTTATTCCTTTTTTTTTTTTTTTTTTTTTTTTTTTCAGATTATGACCAATCTAATTATATATTTTATTTTTATGATTCCATTAGCTTGAATAATAAGATTTTTTGAATGAATTTTTCCTCTTATATCCAAAGATTTTGTAACATTATGCCATTTTTTTTTTCATGTTTATAGTGTACATTACATTAATCTTTGCACAAAATTTTCTAGTTACATATTTCTTTGAGATTAATAGTACAACTTATTGGTGATTTTGATTTAAAGCTCATTACATCATAGCGTACAGGCTTTGCCTTAATTCTTTATCTTCCCAAGTTACATATATTAAATCATTGATATCATTAATTAGTTGCTGTTAAAATTATTTTACAAAATATATGTTTCATTGGTTATATAGGATGATGGTAAAAAATGATTATTTTTATTATATGTCTGTTTAAATAATTTTCAAAGCATTTCCTATCTTCAACTAGTAATTTCCATCTCATGCACGTGCATATATAGAAGCAAAGTTGTTTTTTGGGTAAAAATTATTCGTCTACTTCCCTATAAACTCAATACTAGATCGTTATAATCATAGAACATAGATACTCAAAAGGAAAATAAAGTACAACCTGTTATCATCCCTAGTGGCAATGAAAACTTATAGGAGCACCAATCTAGAATAATACTAAATTCACAACACTAGTAGAAACTTACAAGCATGTAGAATTGCACAAAACAAGAAGAAATCACTTAAATTGCATTCAGGTAGTTCACAATATCACAATCCAAACAACTTTTTGGATTGGTATTGCGGGACCTGAAATCATCTTGCATCAAACGTTATGAATTGTTTATTGATTGATGGCTAACTCTCATGGTAGGCTGGCTTATTGGATTTTTGCTTATTCAAACGTTCTAGAGAATTTTCAAAGTCAAGTTCACTTCATCCCTATTATCTTTAATAAACAACCAGTTTAAAATTCGGTTCAAATCCAAAATATCTACAATATTAAAGATTCCAAAGTGATACCCTCAAGTTTTTCCTAGCTTGATTAATTATGTTGGAGTAACAGTGGAATGGGGCATGCCATGTGAAGCAACCACCATCATTTCCCACTTTAGACTTGGCATGTATGATAATATATGGAGGTATGACAACAACAATTTTTAAAGTTTTTCAACTTATCCCCAGATTTATTGTGTTCTTAATAGATAAACAATATGAAATTATTGTTGCCACATGTTTGACCTCTTGTCACGGTTTGACAGGTCTGAAGCCAAGTTGGTGATATCGGTTGTCCGAAAAGTGTTGATCGAACTAAAGAAAAGGTTTGAGTTGGTTATTTCTGAGAATTTGGTTGGAATTGATAGTCATGTGAATAAGGTTATGGAATTTGTGGATAATAAATCTAATGCCACCCTATTTGTTGGCATCCATGGAATGGGAGGCATTGGTAAGACTACTCTTGCCAAAACCATCTACAAGAAGCTCTCCAATCAATTTAAGCATCATAGCTTCATTCCTGATATAAGGGAATCATGGAAGCGTAATGGTGTACATTACTTACAAAATCAATTAATTTACCATATATTCAATCGAGAAAATGAAGTTTGTAATGCGGATGCGGGGATTAAGTTCATCTCCTCCATGTTTAAAAGTAGAAAGGTCCTCGTTCTTCTTGATGATGTGGATGATGTCGTTCAGTTGAAGTGTTTGGTTGGTAATCGTGATTGGTTTTCTTCGGGAAGCAAGATCATTATTACCACCAGAAACAAGAGGATTCTTGAAGAAGTTGGGGTGGACTATCCTTATGACCATAAGGAAATGGATAAGGATCAATCTTTGATTCTATTTAGCAAACATGCGTTTCGAAGGGACTCTCCTCCGAGGGAATTTGAGGACCTCACTCATGAAGTTGTATCGATCGCAGTAGGACTTCCTTTATCCCTTGAGATTTTTGGTTCATTATTGTGTGGAAAAGAGTCAAAACAGTGGAGAGAAACGATAAAGAAGTTAAAAAAAGTCCCAGATAGACAAGTGCAGGAAAAGTTAAGAATAAGTTATGAAGCATTAGACTATGAACAAAAACAAATTTTTTTGGATATCGCCTGCTTTTTCATTGGCAAAGAAAAGACAATCCCATTCTACATGTGGGACGCTTGTGATTTTTTCCCGAGAGAGGAAATTGAAGTATTGATATTCATGTCATTAATAAAAGTTCAAAATGATGATACGCTTAGAATGCATGACCAATTGAGAGATCTTGGGAGGGAAATAGTTCGTGAGGAAAACCAACTAAAGCCTTGGTGCCGAAGCAGGTTATGGGACTATGAGGAAGTTGAAAAAGTGCTAAAGGAAAGTAAGGTAACCGTTTCGTTTCTTTTTCTCATTTAGTCCATGTTCTACGATTAATAGTAATATTGGTCCACTACTTAGTGCTTGCTCTAGTGCACTATGAACCTTCACTATTATTGCCCCCGAAATGTTTTATTGACATGATTAGAAAGTAGGGAGGTTGCTCCCTTTTAGAAAGTATTTCCTTTTATGGTTTTTCTCTCATATATTAATATCTTATATACACACACACATATTAAATATCTTGTTTGATTTATTAGTTAGTAAAATCTCATATTTCACGTATCACTTTTCACTTGATAAATGGCCCTTCGCTGAGAATCTTTGTTTTCTTTTGAGATGACTATCGTGATTTTCACGTTCTCTATTATGTTGAATCAATATTTTTAATAAAAACCATTTTATATAGAGATTTTTTTTTCAGCCAGGTTACTTAACAAGTACTCCCAAGATACCTTTAGACAAAATCCAATTGTCCTTCTTTGTCATTGGCAAGAAATAGACAGGCTTGCAGAGGGCGAGATAGATTGCTCGCCGCAACTAACTAAAAAAACCAAAAGTGAATATCTTGCTCTTCCGTCAAAAGAGAGAACATCGCTCAAATTTCAGAAAACTATGAAAAAACTCATGTACGATTGGGCGGGTCAACAAGTTTCAGGGATATACCACTAAAAAAATAGCCAAAGTGCATGCTCTTGAGAAAAAAAAAAAAAAAAAGATGAAGAAAAAAAGTTAGTCCAAACAAGTCTTTTAGATGGTTATTTCAATTATTTGAGTTGATGGCGAGAAATTAATTTTTTTTTCATCAAAAAGAGTTCGGCTGGGATCTCATGGCCTCTTCATTTTCCCCCTTCCATTCCTACTTTTGGAGTAGTTGGAACGGTTATTTCCATTTTATTTTTTGGTCAGTTCTACTCTATTTCTACTCTACACTCACTCTCAAACTTTTGCCCCGTCTCTTGCAGGGCGTAGGAGTCGAAACCCTCTCTTGAAACTTACGCGTCCCCACCCCCATCTCCCCTTGAGAAGGTGGGGATTTGAACCCCTCACCTCCCCCTTTTATGTTGGAAAGGTGGCCACTGGAGGCTATTTCCATTTTGAAGCGTCATGAATGTGTCAAAATAAAAAGGAGTTTTATTTCTAACTTTTTAACCCCCCCCCCCCTTTTTGGCCTAGAAGTCTCCTTAATAACACCTAATCTGTGGTGAGGTAAGTTTTGCTCGCCGACTCGTTGCTTCCGAGGTTTTTCTCGCTTTTATTTATCCTTTCATCCATGCCAATTTCGCTTGTTCTCCAACGAAGATACTTTTTTCCAGGTATGTAAAATGAATTTTGGGCTGTGACGACGGTGAATTTGTCGTCGGAACATCTGTTTTTTTTGCCCCCTTTTATCTGGCGGTGCATTATGCAATTCTGATGTTATGATATATAAATCATAACTACTTAGGATATATTAATCATAGAATTATATTCTCTAGATGTTAAAATTAAGAAAACAGGACTAATGATACCTGCATTTCTCATGAAATTTTAGTCATTATTCCATAGTGGGGAATGAAAGGGACACTAATTTTTTGTAATATTACGTTAGGAATTCCATTTACCAATATTCATAGGACAAGGACTGATTTAAAACTTACCAAATAAGATAGGAACAGAAATTCCTTAAATATAATATATATGCATGTGTATACATGTATATGTATATCATCAAGCGTACTTCACGCAATGACTATTAAAAAGAGAAATGTTTTACTTTTTCTTCATAAAAAGTCCGGGAGACAATTACTTAAATTCTATTTTGTATAATCTAGTATGTGATTGTAATTGCATTTGTGAAAGTTCAAGAGAAAAAGTATAAATCTATTAAAATTGACAAGCCAAATTTTGATTTTGCACTTTGCAATTTGATTAAATGCACGCATGTCTTAACTATTATGATAATGAAGCTACAGTATCAGAAAGAAGAAGATTACAAGTTCTAAAGTTTTTACTCTATACAAGCCATTACATCATAATTCCTTTTAAGATCTGACTACGTATGGCCAAATTTCGAAATGGAAGTTGACATCCTTCACTTTGTTAGCCTTTATAAATACTGTTTATTGGGCATAAAAAGAAAAATCATAACTACATATTGCTAGTCTCTTGAATGCATTAATGCACATCAATCACAAAATGAACAAATGATATTTGATTACTTTAGTTGGATATAGTACTAATGACTCTTGATTCTTGCTTATAGGGAACGGGCAAGATTGAGGGGATTAATCTTAGTAAAGGCACTCCCAGAATTTACAAAGAAAAACAATTCAAGAATTTGACGAGTCTAAGATTCCTTCACCTAGATGGGGCACATTTAAGTGGAGATTTTAAGGACTTAATGGAGGAGTTAAGATGGCTAAAATGGCAACAATGTCCAGCGAATTTCGAAGTAAACAATTTTTGTGCAAAGGAATTAGCTGTACTCGAATTGAGAGAAAGCAAGATAAATGAGAAATGGGAAGGATGGAGTTTTATCATGGTAAGAACTAAAGTCTCTTTTTTCCCCTCCCCTTTTATGCTTTCTTTGAATTGTAATCACTCTAGACCCACCCATCGACAATCATTTTTATTTTTTTAACCAGATGGCAAAGAAGCTCAAATATTTGGACCTTACACATTGTGAATCCTTGGAAGATACAGACTTCCTCTCAGCTTTTAAGAAGTTAGAGGTTCTCATCCTCAATTGGTGTAGGAGACTGAAGCGAATCGATGCTTCAATTGGAGACATGGAGGCCCTCCTTCGCTTGGACCTGGACTGGTGTAGGAGCCTCACGGAGCTTCCAGCAGAAATAGGTAAACTAAAAGCACTGCAGCAACTCCATCTATCTAATACTCGATCCCTTTCTGCATTACCAGATAGCATAGGGCGGTTGGATAATCTAGAGATTCTAGATATTTCTCAGAGTGGTATAGAAGAATTGCCCAACGGTATTGGGAGACTGAGAAATCTCCGAGAGTTGTGTGCTTACGGTTGCTTCAATTTGAAAGGGATAATGGCAGAAAGCTTGTGTAATCTTTCTTCCTTAAGACGCCTTGATTTTATTCTCTGCGACAAACTCCAATCGCTGCTGGACCTTCCTTCCGGGTTAACAAATTTGGGCATCACCTGTCGAAGTCACAAATTGCCTTCGCTTTCCCACCTAGCCCATCTCAAGGTACTACAAGTTTTGCTTTGTGAATTTCTGATGTGCATCCAGGTGCTTCCATCAACGTTATTAAAGAACTCAAATTGCTCCCAACTGACGGAGGTTGAAGAATCGGAATCACCACAATCCCTAAATATGCCTTTCAAGTTGGAAATCTTGGAAGTCGATGGCTGCAAATCTACCGAAACACTAGACATTTCACAGTTTATCCATCTAAGGACAGTATCTGCCCAACTTTGCAAATCGATATATTTGGAAAGCTTGGTTGTTGTAGGGTGTAATTCAATCAAACGGTTGGACCTTCCAAAGTTGGAGGGTCTAAAGAGATTGGATGTTTCTAGTTGCAAGAAATTAGCCGAAATTCAAGGCCTCAATAGGTTGGATTATTTGGAAAGTCTAGATATTGAATGGTGCACTTCGATTGAAAGGCTAGACCTTCCAAAATTCAGGAGGCTGAAGGAATTAAAAGCTGGAGGCTGCAAAAACTTAGCCAAAATTCAAGGGCTTGATAGGTTGGAGTATTTGGAAATGTTAGATATCGAAGGATGCACTTCAATTGAAAGGTTAGACCTTCCAAAATCCAGGAGGTTGAAGATATTAAAAGCTGAAGGCTGCAAAAACTTAGCCAAGATTCAAGGTCTTGATAGTTTGGAGTTTTTGGAAAGATTGGATATCTCTAGATGCACTTCAATTGGAAGGTTGATCCTTCCAATATCTGGGAGGCTAAAGGAATTAAAAGCTAAAAGCTGCAAAAACTTAACCGAAATTCAAGGGCTCGATACATTGGAGTTTTTGGAAAGACTGGATATCTCTAAGTGCGCTGGAACGCAGATTAGACCAAACTATATGGACAACTTGGATGAGTCAATATAATGAAAATGATCCCCATTTGCTATCAAAGGTACATAGAGCATGTAAGTTACCTTTTTTCTTTTGAGATCTACTACCCAATTTTCATTTGTATTTCGTGCTTGTAATATCTTTCAAGATTCATGATCTTGTCATTTTTATTTCTTGGTTGACAGTGTCATCATTGTTTCTTACTTGAATTTAAGTAATCCAAGGGAGATGTCCATGGAAGTGAATGTGTGCTTTGGCAAAATGGTTTTGCTTATCACGCCAATAATGGAAATAGATGAAAAGGCTTTTTAAGCGCATCATTTGTCATTAGTCTTCGGATAAGATCCTCCATCCTATGCAGAAAAATAAAGATTCTCAACGTTTGATTGATTCTGAAATGATGGAAGTAACTAAATAAAAACTTATGTGTACAGGTATTTGCATAGTATGCCAAAGGTCATTGTATTGGTCAAAGAAAATGCTAAATGAAGGACTCTATTTGGCAGTCATTCTAATGTGAGGTTTTAGATGGCTCTGCGCTCACCATGCAACTCATGACCGGATGTTTCTAAGTTACACTTAAGAGTGAATTTACGATGCAAAAGGAGCATGTTGACAGGGCATCCCTTAGTATGCATACGCTACTAACTTGGGATAAAATTTGTCCAACCATTGAGTTCCACACATTTTATCTCATAAAACTGCTAAATGCAAGAACAAGCTCCTCTTAGTGGTGTAGCCATGAGTGTACCAGCAAACAGGGTAGAAGTAAAAGCATCTTGAATTATTTGGTTCGATTAAAAAAATTGCAATTCGAATTTTTCTGACGATGGATTCATGTTCATTTGGTTTGAATCCAAGATATGCCTACTCCTAGGCTAATAATAGATTATCCCAAAGAATGCATCTTCATGTTTTTACAGTCGCTAAAGCCATCTGTTGTATACATGAACTTTTGAGCCAAGCAAGACATTACTAGAATGTCTTTTGACATAATCGGATATACTGTAAAACAATTCCTTATATTGTGCATAAACTCTCGTTAATTCATCTACTTGCTAAAAAGTAAAACACGGGTAGCATTTGCATAAGTCTCTTGAGGAAACTTTTTGGTATCCTATATGTCATTTGAAATCTACCTTGCATTAATTCTAATGCATGAATAGCACATAATGACAAGGAAAAGAAACATACGATGTCCCCCAAAATCAAGCATTCTGAGTTGAATATACTATCCTAATTTGATCAAAGCTTCTGTGGTTGATGATGTTAGCTGCCCCATTAGTTGGATCCAAAGAGTTTAAAAAGAATATGGAGTTTGACAAGCAGAGACCTGTAAACTTCTTAGTATTATTAGTAGTTCATTGATGTTAGTTGCTAGATTGATTTCATCTGACTTATTGGCAAGATTCAGTTATCATGCCTCTGGTTGATGTAAGTGCTGAAATATCAGAGAGAGCTTTTGCAAGGCGCTTCTAAAAGGAAACAACATCATCAAAGGATGAGGAGCTCGATGTTTCTTGAACTTCTCCAAACTCTGACAATGCATCCTTGGAATGGTAAAGGGTGTTTGCATGCTGTCATCCTTCTAATCATGCTAGTTAAAGTGTCCATGAAAATAAAGAACTTGAATTGGAGGGGATGTCATTTATGCTAGATATACTAGCTATGTCAGATTCATAAATGCTTGATGCCCACATGGAGTCGGTAGGTTTTAGTCCCTGTAGAATACCATCTCAATGCTGTTATGCATCTTTATAGTTTTCCAGAGATTTCTAATGTTGTTTCTCAAAATGTAACGCTTCTTCTGGCTCCTTTTCTTCCTCCTTTTTAATGATTGAGCGTTCCATACAAGGAGATATTTAATGTATACTAGATTGTAGAGTATAGGCCGGAAGGTTTCTCACATTTTGTACTACTTGAAGCTAATATATCTTCTTCTGATTACAGAGGGGCATTTTGACGCCTTATTTTAATTAATCAAATTTGCTGGTGGGAGTTTTACTTGTTAATATAATATCTCAGTCTATGCTGCATATTGCATGAGAATCTGGTCGAGAGGGATGGAGTAAGGAATTGAAGAAAGCACAGAGACTAGGAGTGTAGAGATTGTTGTATCCAAGTATCTTAAGTTCTTATATGACTTTATCTATTGGTAATTCGGATTCATAAGAGCTTAGGATTAGATGGCTAGCCTTGGGAATTCTTGCTATCTATTCTCAGTGGAAAAATTTAAAGAGGAGGCATTTTTTTTTTCCAGAAACATCTGAATGCTTCACGCCTCATGTTGTCGTCTGGATTTGGAAAACATGCTGTTGAGTGCACTATATTACGTGAGCCAACTTTTGAATGTTTTCTGTTGAGATTCTAAGTTGTAGATACTAGTACACTTGTGATCCTCGCCTGAAGTAAGCTCATATGGATCCACTCCATCTCGAGGTTCCAAAGTGGACAATAAGATTCGTTTTGGGATTGAGATAATGGATTGGAGGTTGCCAAAAAAAGCATAGATTCCCATCGCTTTAGATGACCTACTAGCCCAAAGAAATCCCATATCAAGCGACCAATATCCCTCTCAGTTATTTTGTATTGTTATGATGCTTTGCCTCACTTCACAAATTTTGATTACATTTCCTAATTATTGTGCATTCTCTATCTTCCCTCTTCTTCTATTAATTTTATCCTAAAGAAATTATTCTCTCTCTCTCTCTCTCTGTATGTTGTTTTTGGTTGTTTTTTATGAACCAACTTTTCTTTGCATATTCATTGTGTGTCGTCAATACCAGCTTCTTAATTATTCTAATCTACTCTAGGAAACTGTATAACATCATTATGCTGAGGTGTTGCTGGCAAGGTTGTTGTCCTAGAACTTGAAGATGGTACAATTTCACTGCATGACGTAGAAGTAAGTTTTCCATGCTATAGCTGTAACATTACCTTCATTGCTTCTCAACAAGAAATGAGTCCTTTATCATCAGAATGTGTTCTTCTCTGATCTCTCTCGAGAAATATTCTGAATTGGTCAAAAGTTGCATTATGCAATGCAAACAGCAAGCTTGCTGAATGAACATTTAGCTGCTAAAAGAGATGGCAATCCATGTTTACTTGTCATGTTTAGCAATGTCAAGTTAATATGTACTGTTAGATAGGTCAATCTAGATCATTGAACATGGCCCATTTGTTAAATAGGTCAATAAATGGGAAGAGAAGTATAGCCTTAATGAATTGTTTGTTTCACGTCGCACATTAATAATAGATTTAATAGATATATACACTTTAGGACTTGAATCTAATTGATGTGCTTAATTGCATCTCATGTGGGATAGGAAATTGTCATCTTACTGCTGATGTTGTCTTTGATGATTGAAAATGCTTCAAATGTCCATTAGAAATCTCATAGAGATCGAGCTCATGGTGAGGATCTACACTCTAAGCGGGTGGGGTCAATAGAAACAGTCATCTATGACATGCTCATTTTCATCAAATTAATAGTTTATTTTGAATATCGAAACTCAAATATGTTCCATTTAGTCAAATTAAAATGGTTGTGGTTTAGGTGACTCCTAGATGATAGAATTTGTATGTGCTTTAATTGTGCTTGTGGGTGGAAAAAGTTTATAGATAACTGGTTATGTCATTAAGCTATAGCTGTTTGGTCATGAGTACGATGGCCGCAAATTTGGTTGATGCTGCTGCATTTCTTTGTTTGAGACTTATACAAATTTATTAACCATCATCCATTTCATGGACTACATTTTGCTTGGAAGAGAGTTTGTTTACATAGATACGTGGTGTGCTGCTTTTTATATGCTAGTGCTTGCAGCAGTTATACATGCCGTGGTATAATAGTTTCTAACATGGTATAAATATCAAGAAAAATGAAAAACTGTTATGAGGCTTAAAGTCCCATGCAGCAGCTGGGTCATGTCTCAACCGGGAGGAAGATGCCCAAGTGAATAGAGTGCACATCTTTCACATCTTTCAACTTAAAAGTTGATACGATTTCTTGATCTTAATTCTTAACAAACAGTATTTCATTCTTCATATCTTATGTGTTTTTTTAATGCTTTGTTTGCATTTAAGTTTCAAACTAAGAATCTTATTTCCCAGTCCAACATCTTTAATATTTTCTATCTTGATATATGTTGTTAGGCTAGCAAGATGTCTTACCCTAATTATTGTCTCAGATAAACAATGTAGAGTGTCTGAGAATTACTGCAGTTTGGAGGATTTCGGGACACCGAATATTTGTGAAGGACTCTTGCAAAGGAATGTGAATGGATGGAACACAAATATTAGCAAAAGAATTAGAAAGCTGAAATGTAATAGAATCTTGTTCATGTATAGAAGTTCTTACTTGAATGTGTTGTTTATGGCTCTTTCATTGTATGTTCTTCACAATAATGCTATATGTACTCTTTCCATTCATAAATGTTCTTAAAAATGCTATCTCAATGGGAAAATATGAATTAGGGGATAACTCATTGTTGTCATTTGTTGTTTGAAGTGATTGCTATATTCTTCACATTAATTCTATATCTACACTTTCCATTCATAAATGTTCTTAAACATGCTACCTCTAGGGGTGTCAAGAACCAAACTGAACCGAAAAATTCGGTTTTTTCGGTTCGATTCGTATTCGGTTCGGTTTTCATTAAAAATCAAAATTTTTGTTATTGGTTCGGTTTTTATCAGTTAACCGAACCGAACCAAATCACAAACCAATAAAATCAAACCGTTAACCAAATGATTTGGTTATTCTCTCCCATCTCCTTTGAGAGAATAGCGATTCGATTCTATTTGACTCTGGCTCTTGCATCATCCATCGATCAATTCGCTCTGAGTGGGTCGAGATTCCATGGTGGATCGGGGCTCGCAAGAGGTGGAGAGAGCTCGGTTGCTGAGCTTGGCTTTCGAGCTCGGATGCTGATGTTGGTGGTGTTCGTGGTGCTGGTTATGGTGGTGGGAGTTGTGAGCGAGATCTAATGGTCCTGAGCAATTTCTGGTAGCCACTGCAGCAACACCCAGGAGAGAGAGAGAGAACTTCAAATCTTATCTCCACCCTAACCCTAAGTGTCTCCGTACCCTTCTTCTTCTTCAAGTCTTTTCTTTTGAACCAGAGTTAAACAGAACAGCCCCAATGGGAGAGGTCTTCTTCTTTGCTTTCAAAGCTCTGCCTTCGCTTTGCTTTGTGGGTTTAGCGTGCTGATTCCTTTTTGGTCTGCGTGGATTTGTGCAGGAGGAGAAGAAGCCAAAGGCTCAGGAGGAGGCCAAGAAGCCGGAGGAAGCGAAACCGGAGAAGAAGCCCGAAGAGATGAAAGAAGAGGTCCGTCTCAAAAAAACCGAACAGAAAAATGAAACCAAAAAACAAAAAGAAAAAATGAAAAAAAAAAACTGAAAACCGAAAAACCAAAAAACCGAACCGTTGACACCTAGCTACCTCAATGGGAAAAATATGAATTAGGGGATAAATCATTGCTGTCATTTGTTGTTTGAAGTGATTGCTCCCCTCCCTTCTTTTTTCAAGTTTGGTCCTCATTGCTAATGTGTAGTAAATGTGAAATTCTGGATCTCTTTGTATGCATGATAGGAGTTTGAGTTTGATTACCTTGGCTCAAAATTGGTTTCTGTAAACATTGCAATCCTTTAGTTGAAAGCTTGTGCTTTTGGCTTTACCCAACTCATCAATTATTTGAGCTGAAATATCCATTTCTCATCTGGCTGATTCAGGACTTCTGTTAATGGAATTTGTCTATAGATATTTCTATCTGTATGCCTACTACCATAAAGTTTTACTGATATTTTTCATTTCTTTGCCAGAGTGACTAGAACCTTGAGACTACAACGAGAGAAGATGGAGAGAGAAAAGGAAGCCATTGGGGGTTAGGGGTTGTCTTTGGTTGTCCTCAACAATGTATTTTCACATACCCTCTCTCTGATAATCTAGTTTGTTTGCATTTGATCTCAGGTTTAATCACTTGACAATGTACGTGGAAGCTTTAGTTGGTGATCTTATCGGATTTGGCTCTCTGTTTAGCTTATTATCCTTGTGGATAGAAATACGGATCTCATGTTCCTGATTAAGAACTAATTTGATTATCATATTTTCAAAGAACTTGCCCAAATGCCTTTCTCTTCTATTTTGAAAAAGATACTTTGTAAGAATTTATCGCCACTATTCCCTCTTATGTCTGTTATAGCATCCACCAGATATATTCCCAATTCACTGTCCTTCTACGAGGCATATACCTTTAATCTGAAACTTACATATATTATCCAGAGATCCACATTTGTAGAGTAAAACTGCTTTTTTCATGCTAATCATTCTTTGTATGGCAGGATAACTGAAATTGCTTTGATACAACTTCTTGATCTTGATTCTTAACAAACAATATTTTGTTTTGCATATCTTACAAATTATTTCTAATTTTTTGTTTGTAGTTAAGTTTCGAACTTGGGATCTTATTTCACAACCCGACAGCTTTAATACAGGTTTATGGAAGATTTTCGAAATCATCAAAGGACCGAGAGTTCAATGTTTCTTGAACTTCTCCAAATTCTGACAATGCATCCTTAGAA
This sequence comes from Eucalyptus lansdowneana, assembly GCA_017140395.1. NCBI lineage: Eukaryota > Viridiplantae > Streptophyta > Magnoliopsida > Myrtales > Myrtaceae > Eucalyptus > Eucalyptus lansdowneana. Next base: position 42,176,099 of record CM029487.1, on the reverse strand, counting down.
TGGCAAAGGATGTTTGCATATTGTCATCCCACGTTGCCCTAATTATATTAATCAGAAGCTTTGCAGAGCTGAAACTGTCTATTAACTTAAGAGGTTTCTGAAATAGTGAAAGCCAAGCCAACTCGTTTGATATAATGGCGGATGAGTTGGACGATTGTATTTTAATTCGCTATCGTAGTTGACACCTGTATGGAGGTCTATTGGAGTCTTTATGCAGAGAGAGTTGTTTGTGATTCAGGTCTGGATCTTCATGCTAAAGTCGAAGCAATTCGATGCTTGCCTGTTAAAAGTTTGTGGGGTTCATAAAAAACTTAAGAGGTTCTTGCTATGGGAAGCCGTGGTCAGGTCTAAGGTCTTAGAATCAAAGTTTCGTGAGACAGATCTTATTCCTATTGATTTTGCTATTAGTGATGGACGATTTTTTGCTAGGTCCGTCTCTTTGTGGGGTTCAGCTAACATAAACATGAAAGAAAAGGCTAAAGGTCATGATGTCAAAAAGAAAAAGAAGAAAAAGGGGCAGCGACTTTGTGGTCCAAATTCGAAGGTCAAACATTATCGGCATTAGCTCAATTTTCAGAATGTTGTTTGTGAGATTGAGACCTATGAGTTGATCGATTTTGTTAGATGAAAACCTTCTCCAAATTGCTACTCATTTTCTCCAATCGTGGTTAAGATTTCTTACTTTCATTGTATTAATCCACATCAATGATGATGAAATATTGTTAACGTTACTATTTTTGGTAATTAGTGAAAGTTTTGAGCGGTCCGTAATTTTTTCCCGTGTTGAATTTTCCATGTAAAAATCTTGGCATTATTGTTGCTTTAAAAAAAAAATTAGCATTATATTTACTTATTTTGAGGTTGTATTACTAGAGTACATGGCTGGTGGTTGTCTTGTTACTGGAGTCAAGTCTATTTTAGTCAGTTTAGTTTTGGGGAAAAAATTAATCATGGATTTGGTTAGTTTTTAGTGAATTGTTATCCAATTCTCCCTAACAAGGTTGTTAGAACTGGAGTAGAAAATGTTTCCGGCGTGAAAAACAGGATCATTAGAGCCTAATTGATGTGCATATGAGACCATGCTTCTATTGGGATATTAAAGCTCAGTTAATGTTGCTTTAGCTTTGAAACAAAGAATAAGCTCAAACAAAAGGAAAAAAAAGACAAATAGTGTAGGAACTTTAGTCAAATATGTAATGTTATCAATAAATTTTTAATTTAGTTAATGTTTAATCTAATCCCTAAAATATACAAATATGTTCAATATCCTCATTCCGTTCGTGATTTTCAATCCGTTATGATTTTGATCAATTTGTTAACTAGAGCTCAATTTGATAATGATGCATAAGAAAGGTGGCCACTCTAGTTACAAGTAAACTCAACACTTAGGTAACCTGACCTGTTCAGAAATCACTTACTTTTTTTCATAATGAGCAAGCCTGGACAACAAGTTCCATCCGGCATATGGCACAATCTGCCTCGGCTTGGCCCACCCATCAATCAAATGAGTCCGCCTTCATTCTCTGGCCTTTTCCTCTTCTACAATTTTCTACATGATTTCGGACTCCAATGGACTTGCTTACTCTCTTGCTCTTCCATTCCTCATCTCGCTCTTCAGCATCCTTTCCTAACTAGCCTCGGGTCTTCCTCTGGGTTTTTCGACCTCTATCCTTTACAAGCTCCTTTTCAGTTCGCATTTTCCATCGATGCTTCTATACACCACTTGCGATTTGTTCTAGGCCTGGCGTTACGTTTTCTGCTGCTTGCGAAGCCTTTTAGCTATGGAGGTTGATGAAGGACTGCATCGTGTGCTTCCATTTTAGCTTCAATTTAATAAACCGATGGCTTCTTAAGTTTGGCTCCTGATCAGCGTTCTTTTGCGAGCTAATGGGTAGTCGACTCGGTTGTTCCAACTCGGTTCTGTGACGTTTGCTCGATTTGCTCAATTTCAAAGGTTTGATGTCGGCGATACAATCTTCTTTTTGAAAGATATACACTGGCTTCCGAAGATGCTCAGGTAAAGTCAACTTCAAGTTTCTTCAAAGTTCACCGCAAGTTAAAATATAACTTCCATTTTGGTGAAAAATTCAAATGGTGCTTGTTTTGACTGCTTCTCTTGGTGGATGATAGTTGTGGCACTAATTGTCTTGACATTCGTGGTAATCCTCTTTAGTTCTTGGTATTCATGGGAGCGCCGCTATTTCAACTAACAAAAAGAATCAACAAAATTGTCTTGGCACGAATTGTTGCTAATATTGAAAAATATTTTTTCACTGACTCATTTTTAAGAGATAAGAATGATTAAGTTTAGAAAAATATTTTCTAAATTATTAATTTTTTTGCGAAAGAAATGGAGCCGTGCTCTTCTTTTTACCCGGGCCGGAAGGGCCACTTGTTAAGCCCGGCCAGGACCGTTTGAGGCCGTTGCGGCCCGTTGTGTGATGAACGAGCCCGGAGAAGTTAAGCCCTACTTATGGCCCAATCGAGCCCGGCTCGGCCCGTAATCGCATTCACTCTGCTTCCTCAATTCTCTCTCCCGCCTGTTCTTCCTCTTCCGTAATCTTCTCTGCAAAATTCTCAGGCTCCAGTGCACTTCGTTACTCTCTCCCTCTTCAGGCTTTCTTCTAGGGTTTTTCGGACTCTGCTCTCCAATAGCTCTCCCTCTCCGTTCGCATTTGCCAACGCTGCTTCTGTACGCTCCCTCGCGGCTTGCCTGACCAGGCGGTGGCTGCCTTTTCGGGCTGCTCCCGGAGCTTTCCAGCCATGGAGACCGACGAAGGGTCGCGGCACGTGCTCCCCTTTCAGCTTCAGTTCGACAAACCTCTGGCTTCTCAGGTTCGGCTCCGGTCTGCCTTCTTTCGCGACCTAATAATGGGTGGGTCAATTCGGTTGTGTTCCCATTCGGTTTTCTGAGGTTTTTGGCTCGATTTCTTCCTATTGGCAGTTGAAGATGGCGGAGTGGAATCCGGAGAAGGATTTGCTGGCGATGGTCACGGAGGACTCGAAAATGGTGATGCTTCATCGCTTCAATTGGCAGAGGCTGTGGACAATCTCTCCTGGTAATTTCTTCAACAATGTCTTGGTTAAAATGTCAAACAGCTTGGATAATATTTTGTTAGACGTAAGATGCTGAAGCTGTTTGCCAAACTTCAAATGTACCTGCTGTAAGTTTATTCCTATGATTGGATTATTCCAGATATCATGTTCGATGTTGCAGCAGAGCAAGCAAACTGGCATGTAATTGTTATCATTAGGTGGCTTTATCCAAGGATCTTTGTCATTTGATGGTTGCATGCTCAGAAGAACTTGTTGAAGACATTGTTGAATCTAGAGGGGCTCAAATGGTTGGGGATGGTATCCCTGGCTTCCATTGCTTAGTGCTTGATACTTCAATATTCCAATAGAGGTAAAATTGCACTAGGATTTAGTGTTATTCAAATTTTAGGTGAAACTTCTGTTCTAGAGTTTTTTTCTCTTATATAGTTTATGTAGTAGTGATTGTATTTGATATTATGATTATATTAGGATTGTTTATGTGCACTGATATTTGTTTCAAAGGTATCAATTTTGTTTGGTTTTATAGAAAGTAGAACTTGGGATATGATCATCATCCTTAAAATGAAACTGATGGTTAACATAGAGCAATTTCGAGGCATTTTACTTGGAATTAACTCTAAACTTTGCATGATAGCTTCTGATAATTTCAAGAGTCATCATAAGCTGAACAACACAATGGCTCACACTTTGAAGCCTGAATAATTTTGTTCATGCTTAATAAGGTTTTTACCGAAGCTACAAGTATCATATTATCTTTCAGTAGAAACCTCTAGAAATTGATGAAGTTTAGATGTTGAAAGTGGTGGGAGAAAAAGGCAGGAGTTACTATAGCAAAAATTTGAACATTGTGGCATGATTCACACGTCATTTTTGTACACAACCATTAGAAGCCTGCTAAGTTTTCGATTACATGTTTTGTTTCCGAACTTTTTTCAATGTTTTTTCACCGAAAATTTGTTGAGTGAAAATGATTTATGTTGTAAGAGATGAAAGTTGTGAGAATATGCTCGTCACAATAAGAAAATGGGCTTACTTATTCGAAATCTCCATGTTTCCATGTGGAATGTGAACAATAAAAAGTCATCTTTAGTTTTTAATTCTGATTTTAAGAATAGTTTTCCTTTCATCAATTGCTTTTGAAGTGTTGCCAATCACATTTTCTGGACTGTTAACATTCTTAAATAGAATGAGATCAGTTTTTTGAGTATCTTTATCAGCCGAATGCATCCTTAGATTCTCAATTTCTTCCTGTCTGCAGTAAAAATGAACTTCATCAAGTTTCTTAATAGGCTTCCGACATCCAAGACTTAATTCATGTCGTCCGCACAGCATTATCGATCATGCACAAGCAGTGGGTGATGAAATGAACATATTTCATGAGAAGTTTGATTTGTTATCAAGCCTTATTAATGGCCATGGTTAGCGGTGCTGTTAATACAGAGCAGTAGATGGCTTTCCATTGTTCTTCATTTAACTGTTTATGTTTGCTTATCTAGGTCTTGACTATTCTCCTCAGAAGGAATTTTTGAGTCTTCTAGGCGGTGCTAGGACCAGTCCTGCAGTCCATCAGTTTCTTGTTAATTCTCTGGGTGAAGTGGTACGGCTGGTTTTTTAAAGTTCCAGTGTCACTATAGGACTTCTGTTCTTTTAGGTTGGTTTTTATAATCTTAGTCTGCTAGCTTGTTGGATGATAGGGTATGAAGCGTGTATCCAAAGTTGTCTGTGGTGCTGGAAAAGAACTTCAGCTGGTTGTCCTCAATCATTTGCAGGTGCATGTTATTACCTTTGCATTTGACCTTTATCTCTGATAAATTATTGAGTTTTAAGCGTCGCAGAGAACGGTCTTGGAGGGTGATCGAATAGATGTAGGAATTTGTTATAGTAAGTTGTGCTTCACACATTCTGAGGCACACCATATCTTTCAGAACATCCTGATGTGGAATTCTTATACAAACCTATCATATGCAATGAGGTGAGCAGATAGATATAGGAATTTGTTATATTAAGTTATGCTTCACACACTCTGAGACACACCATATCTTTCAGAACATCCTTATGTTGAATTCTTACGAACCTATCATATGCAATGATATAGATTACTAACATTAAGTGGCTGAAAAGGGTGAGGTAAAATTTGATTTGATTCTAATTTAACAAGTTGGCAATCTCTACTATAAGCGTATAATAGAAATTATAGGTCATAATTGTTGGTTTGAATTTGACTCAATCTAAGTTTGGGCTTTCCAAATGCTGTACATGGAAGTATAAAAATATGGAAATTTTTATGCATTTACTTTATAATTGACAGGTATAGAGATATGTTCTCAGTTCAAAAGGAATAACTGTATTGGTTGCTTCGATCTTAATATATATCCCTCATAACTGCAAGAGTCAATCTTTTTTTTTTTTTCTTTTGATGACCCAGGGAACCCCCGCACGCCGCTTCGCGGCTGAGGTAAACCCTGGGGAGGCACGTGAGGACCCACCACCCACGTGCCCCGGGTAAGACACGGCTTGCACTGAAGCACGACGATGCCGTGGATCGAACTCAGGACCTTTGCGTTAGAGGTCCCTTGCTCAACCACCTACGCCACCACCGCGGGTGGTTGCAAGAGTCAATCTTTGTATCAATGAAATATATTAAACTCTTTTTACCTACTAATAGCACTATTTGAGGCTAGGAGAAGTTGAGACTTGTTTATACTACCAATTCCACTCCTTGGACTTGATTTAGTAAGTGAAACTCTGCTTTCCTATGGTATTGTTACTGTCAACAAGCTAAAATTGAGACTGAAAACTCAGTTAGCAGAAGAAAATGAGCAGAAAAAATAACTGGCGGGTGCTTGGATGATAGTGAATTGAGCTAACGTTGATCTCATCTATGATGCTTAACCTTGGTTATGAGGGCCTCTGTTCACAACAATTTGTATTCGTACTTAGATGTGGGAATTAATTAATTTATATTTCTTTTACACCTATTTTTCCAATTAGGTCACCATTTTTTTAAGCTAAGCACCACTTTTTGGCAGAGTGATGCTAAAGATGTTAGGTCCTATTAAATGAAAATGATTTACTAGCACACATGTGAAATGGATTTGTATTAGGTGTCTGCAATATACTTGCCTTACTCCTTGGATTTTACCGCTTCAAACAAGTTCTGTATGCTAGTCTTTGTATCCATAGTATTGTTCTGTTTTGGTAGTGTGTTGGTGTCTCTTTGGATCCAAAGTTTCTCTTGAATATTTTAGATCTTGACTTTAGGTTGTAGAGGCACCCTTTTGTCATGATAATCTTACTCATAAAAGGAACCGCAACTGTGAGTTAATGGAGTGTTTTTGCGCTCAACAAAAACATGCTATGTGGATGATGGCTATGCTGATTAGCACAAAATCATATGTGAGATGTTAGTGTTTGTACTTAAAACTACATGATTAAATACAATGTTTTGATAAAGGGTAATTGGAATAACATAAAAATCCTCTGAGTTTCTTTTAATAGTTCAAAAGTTCAACTATAGGGCACCAAGGGGGTGCAAACCCATATAAGAAAAGAGACAAAAAATTAAAGCCATAGACAGAACAACTCTCAAAACCAAAAGCGAGCTCAAATACAAGATAAATCATCAACTATATTAACCAAGGCATTTACATCCATATGCAGTCTCCACTATACCAAAAGTGTATTGACTTTAAGCCAAATTTCAGCAAACGGAAGATTTCTCTCCATCAAAATCTCTCTTGTTCAGCCTTTCCAAATGAGCCTAAAAACACAGAGAGGAATTGAGTTGTTTTTCTTGTGGCAACGCAATCGAATCACCTGCCAAGCTCTCTTATTCCTTCTTGCGGGGGAAACACCTGTTAACCAGTATTTTGCCTCTTTATTTCAGGTTATCTGTAAGGGAGGATTTGTTCCCAAGTTGCTTCCCAAGCAAAAAGAGAAACTCTAATCAGAACCCTCGCTTTCTGGACCGCTTCTCATGGAAAATCCGTTCTACCACCGACAACCTCCCTATTGAGCAGCTTGTAGCAAGACTTTACCGTAGCAAGACTTTACCGGAAGGATTGCATCTAGGGAAAACCAACCGTGGCAAAGACTCAAGAGATTTTGACTGGCATCTTTCACTGCTCTTGACGTTTCTTGAGGTTAATGACCATCTTCTCCTGCAGGAGTGCGTCTGTTGGTAAAAGCAGCATCGGCAAGCAAGCTTACATCCGTCACCATCAAAAGAATGAGTTGCGAACCTGGCAATCTCCATGCTCTCAAATGTCGAACCAAGCACGTGAAGTTTTGCAGCGGGCAAAACTCCTCTGGCTCGCAGATATGAGGAGCGGTCAAATCAAACATTGCCAGCACATTTATTGGAACAAAGACTTAGTGATCCATTTAAAGTGTGGATGAGGATAAGCATAGACACAAATGACGTTTCTGGTCGATTAGAGAATGATTATGTACGTTCAAGTTCGATATCCCATTGGAAAATAAAAAGAAAATGGCGCGCAGAAAGGGGTTGGAATGACGCGATCAGAGTATTTCTACCCTGCTGAGTGTTTGGAGCTTAGGTGGTGATGGCAAATGGCTTGGTTGAGTTCAAGGTTGGCCCGTTGTCTCGACATGTCAAGCATGCATAAATGTTCGATCTGGTGAAATGCCGCTTTGAATAATTCATTAGCATATTCCTTTTTTAAATTCAAAAGTAAATGAGGGATCACATTGCTTTTTCCAAATTACAATTGCAACAACTAATTCACCACCACATCCAGATCAATGTGATGTCCCGTGAGTCTGATGGGCTGGGACCCTTCGGCCTCCATGGGCCCCAAAGGGGCGTTTTCGGGCGTTCTTTGAAAAGGCTATATAATTATAAAGTCCAGCTCGGCCAATTTGATCCCATGGCAGCCCTTTACGTGAATTAACGTTCCTTTCGTTCCATGAAAAATGGACCCGAATTAAACAATATTGACAAACCTGAACATCATTCCATTTATGACATTATTTGTAGATTGACGTGAATTAAGGCCTCCTTTTGGTCCGTGAAAGGATAAATTATTGAGAAAATACCTTTCTAAATGTGATCACTTGTATTGTTTGAAATAATGGATCAATAAAATGTGTCTCAATTATTCAAACATTTTTGTGCACAATGAGAAGATTTTGCATTCATTCATTTTTGTAGTCATACGAATGATTATTTTATTGAAAACATTTATTAAATTGTTCATTTTCTGTGGAGGATTTTGGTTACCAATTCAATACGTATCACTATTCTGAAGTTGATTTCAACTTTATCTTTTTGGTCAGAAATCGAGGGCAATGGACATGTGTCACACCTGTTGGTAGATACACGTGTAGCGATTTGTATGTCGTGGATCATGTGTGATCTCAACACACAAGTGTACATGTGAGCTATATGTAGTCCGAAGATTGAAACACACCATTCAGTCTATGCGTAATTTATAGACTTCCCTCATTTCTTTTTAGTTAGTGACGATGCACGTTAGCATGCAAGAGGACATTATTTTTGTCTATAGCAATAGAATCCACTTGATCAAAATTCTTGTTCGCAACCCAATAAAAAAAAAGAGTTTGTAAAAAGCAACGGGATTTTGTAAAAGAAATGCCTAAATACTTATCAAGCAACTATACCGAGAAAATTTACAATTTTTTTTTTCAATCGGCTGCTTTTCTCTTTCATTTTTTTTCATCTTCTTTATATTCCTTTTTTCGTGTTGCTGCGCTGTTTTGTTTGGATTTTTTTTTTTTTTTACCTTTTGTTCATTTTGAGAATTTTTGGGATTTTAGTTCTGGTTAATTCGTACGGCAATTATCAAAAGTTCATGTCAAGAATAAGCAATGCAAAAAATGAATGAACATAAGGTATACGATGATGTATTCGTAGCATATGGTTCAGTCTCATCAATTTGCACTTGCTTAGAAGAAAATGTAAAAAGAATCTCCTTGATTTCCAGCATTCTCATAACAAATTTCAAAGAACAAACCATTGGATACTCCCCAAAGATTACCAACCTCGATCTGATCAATCTTTGCCATATCAGGCGTTATGAACTTTCTTCTGTTGGAATAACGAAGATTATAACAAAGTCTGGTATTTTTCGGAATTAATCAAGAGACGATCATGCTCATTTCAAAAGAATTCATGACCTATTTAATACAAGAAATGGAGGGTGCAAAATAGGAATGGAATGAGAAATGAAACGAAATGTGGAACGCGCCCTCAAAAGAAGTAAGAGGGAAAAAAAGGAAACAGGGAAAAAAGATAGTAGGACAATTGGGATCCGATAAATATTTCATTTTTCATTTTTCAAAAAGAAAAAATGGAAAAATCCGCTCCTGCCCCCACCTCCGACTATCAGACCGACGAAGGGTTACCATCGGTTTCGGGCTGCTTGCGAAGCTTTCTTTCTTGCAATGGAGACCAACGAAGGAGGAGTCGCCGGCGCGTGCTTCCATTTTAGCTTGAAGTTCCGACGGCCCACTTGGGCTTTTCAGGTTCGGAGTTCTTTCTGCAACATAATGGATGGGTCGATTCAATCGTTTTCCGATTCGGTTTTGTGAGGTTTTGGCTCGATTTCTTCTGATTGGCAGGTGAAAATGGCGGAGTGGAATCTGGAGAAGGGTATTGCTTTGATTTGAGAAAGCTCTCTTTTTTATGTCCTTTGAGGCATTGGCCTTATCTCGTTCTACTTCTTTTGCTTTTCCTAAATGTTCTACTCTTCCTTTTTCGCCATTAGACCCGTTGTAAGTGCCAATCTAGCTCGAATTGCATTCAATGGAGAGTTGGACGAATATAGAGGTACAAAGTGATGGTTTTATTAATGCGATGGGCCTAAGTTGGCCCGTCCGCCCATGTTGGGCCTAAAAGCCCGACTCACAATATTAGGGCCCATGGATGGAAGGATATGATGAAGGGGTACGTTTCTTTTTTGGAGGGCACATATATAAGGGAGAAAAGAGAGGGAGGAATGCACCTTTTGGCATAACGTACGTTCCTCCTTCCTGTCTCCCTCAAAAATGCTCAAAAACGCTCCAAAAACAAAGAACAGTAAGCAAAGAGGCGACGCCATCTTCCCTTCAAGGCCAATTCGCGCCATCGGATTGAACGGGACCGTTTTCTCTTCCTCATATTGGTGTCGGTGTTTAATCTGTGGCTAACAAGATACGCTCGATTCTGTGGTGTGCTTTAGGATCGGTGATACATGTGAATTTCCCGGGCTCGTCTTCTGCATTCGTTTTAGGGGTTCGATTTAGTGTCGAATCCGGTTTTTGGGAATCCTACAATCCCATCATTGGTATTAGAGCCGTAGTTCTCGTTTCCCGATCATTTTCCATGTTTTTCCCGACCCCTTTCATGTTTATGGATGATTTCTTATTGTTTTTTTCGTGAAATTAATCGGCCGACACCAATCGGGGCAATAAATCCCGACACCCGAGCATTGTTCATCCATTTTTTCGAGTTTCTGTAACTTGAAATTGATTTCTGATGGCGTAGGATGGAAGGGCTCGTTGAGACGATCGCGACGAGTGCCAGAATGCCACCAATGACCGCCGGACACGCCCCCACGCGCAGCCGGAACAAACCGGCGTCTTCGGCGCGTGCGCACGCGCCGATTCGCAGGGGAAGGCGCATGCATCGCCCGTGCGTGTGTGACCGACGCGCGCACGTGCGCGTGCGCGGTCGATGGTGCGTGTGAGGCACACGCTGGTCGATCCGTTCGACCCGACCTAACCGGCCCGACCGGTTCGACCGGCCCGTCCGGTCCGACCAATTCGCTCGACTCGGCGACCCGACCGTTGACCGTTGACTCGACCGTTGACTAAAAAAAAAGGAAAAGAATATTTTTCTTTTTCCAATTAAGTCTATGTGGATTATATGTGATCCCTTATTTGTTCTGCATTTGTTGCAGGAACAATGCCTCCCCTTAGGTTGCGCACACCTATTCGAGCAATTACCAATGAACAAAAGGAAAGGTTTTTTAAGTTGATAGCTAAGTTGACTGATCATCAATGGGAGAGTGGTGACTTAATTGGTCACGTCCTTGAAGTCAACGGGAAAATTCAAAAAGTCATATGAAATGGTCGTCCTATGTCACAGTCTGAGATGGTGTGATTTTTTATGAACACCCTTCCACCAGAATGGCAAGGAGTATTGAATCACATATGGGATGTCAACAGAGCCGCTTCATATAGGAAAATTGTGATGGATTTTATAGATGATTATTACTGGATTGTTACAAGGGAAAATATTAAGAAATTGAACAAAAGATGATCTTTCTCAGTTCGTGTACTAACTTGGTGTTAGATGTAGAGGCTGGTCTTTGTTAAAGTGTGCTTTGTGAACGTCTTATATAATGTTTATTACCTGATTGTTGTTGATGTAGCAACCAATATATTAGTTGTATTATGTGAAAGCATTATTATTCTATTGGATGTGAAATATTATTTGTTTTCTGTTATTGTTGATTGCTGTGGGTAGTTCATAGAATTTTTGTAGCTTCATAAAATTTATTTTGCATAAGACAATTATATTAATGATAGTTTTAAGTTAGGATTTTTGGAGGATGATTAGAAACATAGTGACTTTTTGATTTTGAAGCCTTACTTGAAAGTCTTCATTAATATGATGAGTTTGTGTAAAAAGAATTTATAAATGATAGGAATTAATAATTCGTGCATATATGTTTGATGTGTTCAGATCAATGGCTTCAGCCACAAAGAGCATAGTTGTTGAGTTGAACAAAGGTGAAAAGCTTAATGGCGATAATTATGAAATATGGCACGTGAAAATCCAATATGTGCTGGAAGAGCAAGAGGCACAAGAAACTCTTAACCTGATCATGGTAGAACCTGAAGAAGGAAACACTACACAGCACAAGAGAGATAATGAAGCATTTGCCGCATGGAAAAGAAAGAACTCTCTTACTCGCATTACGTTGCTGAGCAGAATGGAAAATGACGTCATGCTAGAGTTTAGGCGTTTTGAGAATGCCAAGGACATGTGGGAAGCATTGGCAGCAAGATTTAGTCATACTTCGGTGACCAGACTGAGGCAGCCCACTATTAGGTTTGACTCTTATAAGAAGCCTCATGGTCAGACCATGAAGCAACATCTTAGAAAGATGTCAAACATGATAAATGAGCTGAAAGATGCTGGCCATGTCCTGACAGATGAGCAGCAAGTGCAAGCAGTGATTCGTTCCTTGTCTCAGAGTTGGGAGCATATGAAGGTGCACCTGACCCATAATGAAAATATCAAAACCTTTGAGGATGCAATGCGTCATCTTAAGTTGGAAGAGGACCGCCTCTTGGCGGCTAAGCCGGAAGCTGAAATTTATCATGCTGGTTCTAGCTCACATGGAGCTTTAAGCTCCAAGCGCAAACGTTCTATGATAAAGGGAAAGGCAAGGAAGTAGGTCATTCAGGGAAAAAACCTAAGCTTAACCAACATGAAAGAGGAAAGCGTCTTCGGATGAAGAAACTTACAAGGGTGAATTGTTAGAATTGTGATAAGAATGGTCACTATGCTCGCGACTGTTGTGAGCCAAAGAAGGTATACACCCCTTGTACTTTTCAGAACTTTGCTTTTGTGTCGAGTTCTGTATTCTTGACTGAGTCTAATCCTTTGTGGACTGTAAATTCAGGAGCGACAGACCATGTAGCGAAGGATAGAGGATCCTTTGTGGAATTCCGACGAATAGCAACTGGAACTAAGTGGATCTATGTGAGAAACAACTTCAGAGCTGAAGTGAAAGGAATTGGCTTCTGCCAACTGAACATGCATGGTGGACGCACTTTATTCCTACATGATGTATTGTATGCTCCGGAGATTCGTCGGAATTTAGTATCTATTTTAGTGTTGGTTAAACTAGGTTTTAATATGAACTTCCATAATAAAGGTGTGGATTTGTTTTTGAATACAAATTATTATGGTTGTAGTTATTTTTTAGATGATTTCATTGTATTATATATTGACTATGTTAATGCAAATGTTTGTTATTCCCTTCTCACGCCTCCTAATTCATATGATAATGATGTGAATATGTGGCATGCTAGACTTGGTCATATTGGCCAACAACGTATGAATAGACTAGCCAAAGATGGCTTATTGGGCAACATTGAAAAAGTCGATTTGCCCATATGTGAGCATTGCCTAGTAAGGAAAACAACAAGGAAATCATTTGGAAAAGGTAAAAGAGCTTAATTTCCTCTGCATTTAATCCATTCTGATGTCTGTGATCCAATGAATGTGAAAGAAAGGCATGGGGCTGTTTATTTCATCACTTTTATAGATGATTATACTCGATTTGGATATGTCTATTTGATTTCTCATAAATCTAAAGCATTAAGTTGTTTCAAAAGGTTTATGAACTTAGTAGAAAATCAATTAGACAAGAAAATAAAAACATTGAGATCCGATCGAGGTCGAGAATATTTATCTGATAAGTTCAGAAAATTATGTGATGAAAAAGGAATAGAAAGACAGTTGTCTATTCCATATACTCCTCAACAAAATGGTGTTGCGAAGAGAAGAAACAGAATCCTACTGGAAATGGTTAGATCCATGATGGCACATGCTAACTTACCTATCACTTTTTGGAGTGATGTGTTGTTAACTACTGTCTATATACTTAACCGGGTGCCTTCCAAATTAGTTGCTTCCACTCCATATGAGTTATGAACAGGTAGAAAACCGGACTTAAGTTTTCTTAAACCATGGGGTTGTGCTGCCTATACTCATGAGTCCTCTCACAAGTTTGGGAAATTGGGTCCCAGAGGAAAGAAGAGTATTTTCATAAGGTACTCCGAACACTCGAAAATGTATGTGTTCATAGGTGAGCAAAAAAGTGGGAGTATAATTGAATTTGAATCACGAGATGTCACATTCTCAGAGGATGAATTTCCTAAGAATGGTGAAATAGGGGAAGATTACTCCCTATTTGAAACCTTGGATCAAGATAATGATATTAGTGGAGTTCGTCCAAGTGGGAGTAATATGAGAAGTGATGAATTGAATTCAACTCATTCTCAATTGCAACCAAATGATGAGACGTCATCATTATCTAATCCTAGTGGGAGCATAATGGGGAATGATGTGCAAAGTGTACAATTTCCCATACGGCGAACAAGTCGCCAAAGTATTCCCCGTCGACGTTTTGACATTAAAGGGGAAATTTTTATGATTGCTCCGCAAGTTGAGGATGAGCCAAGAAATATTAATGAGGCTCTAAATTATCCTAGTAAGGAAAAATGGATTCATGCAATGGAAGAGGAAATTGAGTCAATGAAGTCAAACCAAGTTTGGGAACTGGTTGATCTTTCAAAAGGACGCAAAGCTATTGGGAACAAATGGGTTCTCAAAATAGAGCGAAAAGCTGATGGCTTGATAGAAAGGCATAAGGCTTGCCTTGTGGCGAAATGGTATAATCAACATGAAGGAATTGATTATGAAGAATCATTTTATCCTATAGTGAGATTTACCTCGATTCGCATTATTATGGCAATAGTGGCTAGTATGGATCTTAAGTTACATCAAATGGATATAAAAACTGCTTTCCTCAATGGAGAATTAGAGGAAGAAATATATATGGAACAACCTATTGGTTTCATTAAAGGAGGCCAAGAAAGAAAGGTATGTCGACTTTTAAGATCGATATACAGCCTTAAGCAGTCATCGAGACAATGGTATGTACGTTTTCATAATGCCATAATGGCATATGATTTTATAATGATAGATGAGGATCATTGTGTATATATCAAAAGATCCAAAGATCAATTTGTGATCATATCATTATATGTTGATGATATACTAATTGTTGGAAGCAATATGGAGTTTGTTAACACCGTCAAGAGTTGGTTGTCTTCCAACTTTGAGATTAAGGATATGGATAAGGCTGCATACATTCTTGGAGTTAAGATTTCAAGAGATCGTTTGAAGAGATCATTATCTCTTTCGCAAGAAACATATATAAATAAGGTTCTTAAACGATTTCGTATGCAAGATTGTAAACCCAGAGACACTCCTATTGCAAAAGGTGAAAGATTGAGCCATAGACTGTGTCCAAGAACTCCACAAGAAAATGAACAAATGAAATATGTTCCTTATGCTAGTGTTGTTAGGAGCTTGATGTACGCTATGATATGTACAAGACCTGACATATGTTTTGTAGTTGGAATGGTAAGTAGATACCAATCCAACCCAGGTCAAGCACATTGGAAGGCCGTTAAGAGAATACTGAGATATCTGAAGGGAATTGCTGATTACAAGTTGAATTACCCAGGAAATGATCTACGACTTGAAGGCTATTCGGATGCTGATTGGGGAGGAGATTTAGATGAAAGAAAATCTACCTCTGGATTTGCTTTCTTACTGAACAATGGCGCCATATCATGGAGCAGTAAGAAGCAAACGTGTATAGCCTTATCCACGATGGAAGCTGAGTTCGTGGCATTATCAGCAGCGGTACAAGAAGGAGTTTAGCTTAAGAGATTTTTGGATCATTTAGATGTTATTAAGAAAGCTGCAAATTCATTATTGGTTAACTGTGATAGCCAAGCAACAATAGCGTACACCAAAGATTCAAAATATCATGGCAAGACCAAACATATAGATACCAAGTATAACTTTGTTAAAGATATGGTTGCACGAAAGGATGTGAACTTATAGTACATATCTACGCATAGAATTATAGCAGATCCTATGACAAAACCAATACCTAGAGATGTGTTTCGTGGTCATGTAAAATCTCTAGGTTTGCGTAGAGTCTAATGTACTGGATTGTAATTTCCCTAAATTGTTCACATTTATGAACTAATGTTTTTTCATTATTAATACCTATGAATCTTTGTTTGAGATTTATGTATCTTAATGCTCAGTGCATTACTTTAAGTTGAGAAAGTATGTCGAATAGATATAAGATTGGCCCACTCACACGGGTAATCGCCTTTATTTACTGTGTGATAAATAGAGATGATACGGTTTTTAAGCTTATTATCTAGGTGATAATCGAGAGCTCAAACTTAAAATATATTTGTTGCCTTAACTGGGTGTTAAGATGAGAATATAATATTTACTATGTCTGAAAGTAAAATACCCCACATATTTTATTTTATCTGTTTATGATGCCAGATGTGAGTTCTAATGAATTTTTTTGTGAATGAGTAGATACGTGAACTCAAGTTAGACATTGGGTATGTCTGAACTATCATATGTACGATATTGAAGGTGTAGACATACACTCCATGGGAAATGAGTTAATACTGTAATATGTATTTCATACTACGTATGCATGAGACGACTCATAATAGTGACAAAAGTTTGATTTCAACTTTTATGCCGTGTGAGACTCTTGAGGAAAAAAGTTCCTCAATTTTAGTGCCCTCATGACTTTTACTTATTCTCAAGATTTCTATTTAGTGTTTACTATCTTATGGTGTTGCCAATGGTCATAAGTTGATTCGATCTAATGGGACATTTTTAGAAAGGCAAGCTGAACTGAAATTGAGAGTTTGAAGGAAAGAGGAAGATCGAATTTGGAGAATCACATTATAGTTTTGTATTCACTGGTTGACCAATTATGACTGTTTTTAGGATAATCATAATTGTGAATACTATATATATATCATTGTTTAAAAGAGATTAAGAGAGATATAAATGTGATCGATCGATCTAGGGTACTGCTTATTAAATCTACTCAGAGTGTGATGCCCATTATGAGCTGCTATATATTCCTAATAGATGTATATCAACGAGCTCTCAAAGTATGCTAATCGCACGGATTATTCATCGGTATGAATGTTGAAGAGAGGTAAAGATAATCCTGTTTGGCCCACCATGTGCGAGTGGGAGATGATGGTTTTATTAATGTGATGGGCCTAAGTTGGCCTATCCACCCATGTTGGGCCTAAAAGCCCGGCCCACAATATTAGGGCCCATGGATGGAGGGATATGATGAAGGGGTACGTTTCTTTTTTGGAGGGCACATATATAAGGGAGAAAAGAGAGGAAGGAATGCACCTTTTGGCATAACGTACGTTCCTCCTTCCTGTCTCCCTCAAAAATGCTCCAAAACACTCCAAAAAACAAAGAATAGTAAGCAAAGAGGTGACGCCATCTTCCCTTCAAGGCCAATTCGCGCCATTGGATCGAACGGGACCGTTTTCTCTTCCTCATATCAGCATCGGTGTTTAATCTGTGGCTAACAAGGTACGCTCGATTCCGTGGTGTGCTTTAGGATCGGTGATACATGTGAATTTCTCGGGCTCGTCTTCCGCATTCGTTTTAGGGGTTCGATTTAGTGTCGAATCCGGTTTTTGGGACTCCTACAATCCCAACACAAAGTGATTAGAAGTCTAAATGAGAAAGTGACGTCAACTGAAGGAGTTGGTCTTTTTTACACATAAACGAAGAGTGAATGATGGTGATGCGAGTGGAAATCTAGAGAACTAAGGAGTCGTTACCCTTTTCGGTAAACCAGTTAAAGTGTCCATGAAAATAAAGAGCATGAATTGGATGGGATGCCATTTATGCAAGAAACCGAGAGGATGAAGTACGAAAGAAGAGATTGTATTCTATTCTCTTCAATTGATTGTAAATGTACAGATTTTCTGTAAATATGATACAATGAGTATGTAATTAAAGAAAGTAAATTATCCTATGTATCAATCTGTATCTAAATCTAATCTTGATTGATATGTACATAATCGCAATTAGTTCTAATTAAATCAAATCTTCAATCAAATATTCTCGCATACCTTTCAACACTCTCCCTCAAGCTGGTGGCTTGTAGATGTCCAAGATGCCTAACTTGTTCAGAAGATATGCATGCTGTCTCTGACATAAGAGTTTGGTAAAGATGTCTGCTGGTTGTTCTATTGTCCCAATTCCCTTTGTCTCAATCACTCATTCTTGGATCTTCTCCTGTGTGAAGTGACAATCCACCTCTATGTGCTTGGTTCTTTCATGCACTATAGGATTTGCTGCAAGCTTGAGAGCGGCATTATTGTCACAGTACAACTTCGTTGGTCCTTGCACTTGTATTCCGAGATCTTTAAGAAGGCCTCGTATCCATACTATTTAGCAAGTGGTTTTTGCCATAGCTCTGTATTTTGCTTCAGCTGAGGACAAGGACACAGTAGGTTACTTCTTGGTCTTCCATGAAAGAAGTGATTCCCCCAATTTGGTGCAATATCCAGTGACTGGTCTTCGACTTATAGGACATGTTGCATAGTCTACATCACAGTATGTTGTCATTTTCATGTCACATCTCTTGGATATAAGTATCCCAAGTCCTGGACATTTCTTCAAATATTTCACAATCTTCAAGGCAGCATCCAAATGAGATTGCTTTGGATTATGCATGAACTAACCGAGTATCTGTACTACATAAGAGATGTCCGGCCTGGTCATAGTCAGATATATGAGCTTCTCGACAAGCCTTTGATAGCCTGATGGATCTCTGAGTTTTGGGTCACCATTTCTAGATATACCCTTATCATAATTTGCAGTAGTCAATTTAGTGTTTTGCTCGATAGGAATTACAGCTAGCTTACATCCTGACAGACCTGCTTCTGATATAATCTCCAAAATAAATTTCCGTTGACTAAGAGAAATCCCTGGGTCAGATCAAGCAATTTCGATTCCAAGGAAATATTTAGGTGCCCTTAAATCCTTAATGTGAAAAGTGGCATGCAAATATTCCTTGAATCTTTCTATGGCAGCTTTATCATTTCCCATAAGGAGAATATCATCGACATATATCATCAAATAGATAGATGACATACCTTTGCTTCGTGTGAATAAAGCATAGTCATGCTTGGACTGCTTGAAGCCTGCTATTGTAAGAGCATCTGCAAATTTAGCGTACCACTACCTGGAGACTTGTTTCAATCCATAGAGGGATTTGCGAAGACGATATACTCGATTCTCCCCCTGTCTTCGTAAACCCTGAGGAATATCCATATAGATTTCTTCGTTTAAATCATCGTGAAGGAAAGCATCGTGGATGTCCATTTGATGTAGCGGCCAGTCATTAATGGCAGCAACATTTAAAAAAGAACGGACTGTGACATCTTTGGCAACTGGAGAGAATGTCTCGTGATAGTCAAAACCCTCTCGTTGGGTGAATCCCTTGGCTACCAATCGTGCTTTGTATCGTTAAATGGAGCCATTGGCACGATATTTAATCTTGTAGACCCATTTGCACCCAATTGGCTTGCGATTAGGTGGCAATGTAACAAGATCCCAAGTTTGGTTGTCAATCAGTGCCTTTAGTTCTGCCTGCATGGCTTGTTGCCATTTCAGATCAATGGACACCTCACCATAACTAGATGGTTCTCTGCCTTCTGAGAGACGACTAATGCAACATCTATGTTCTTGTGATAATCTATGAAAAGAAACATAGGATGAAATAGGATACTGGATACCTGGAGAATTTTGAGTGGCGCAGACATAGTCTTTGGTCCAGGTTGGAGGTCGTGTGGCCCGACCAGAACGTCTTGGATTCT
Organism: Eucalyptus lansdowneana; assembly: GCA_017140395.1. NCBI lineage: Eukaryota > Viridiplantae > Streptophyta > Magnoliopsida > Myrtales > Myrtaceae > Eucalyptus > Eucalyptus lansdowneana. The sequence goes on along the minus strand of CM029487.1, from coordinate 42,156,524 downwards.
CTCATTGGAAGGCAATGTCGAAATATCCTGGATATTCTGGATTTCCTCATCAGTGCTAGAGTCGTTTGGTGCACGTTCGAAGAGATTCTCTGATGAGTTTAGATTCTCTACTACATTTTCTGGTGTTGCTGGAGTGGGAATAGGAATAATCCTCGGTTCTTCCAGTGATATGTAACTAGAATCACGAGGTAATGCTTCCTCAAATAATGGGCCATGAGGATTTGAAATGATCCCTAAATCTTCATTTGAAGATGTCTTCTGAGAGAGGGAAAATGTTTTCATGAAAGATGATATCACGACTGTCAATAAATTCCTTTGTGGAAATCTCCATAACTTGATACCCCTTCTGTAGATTTGAATATCCCATGAAAACGCATTGTCGAGCACGTGGACTAAACTTGTCGCGAGAACGCACTATTGCAATTTAGCATAGACATCCGAAAACCTTGAGATGTTTGAGCTCAGGTTTCTTCCGGAATAATAGTTCAAATGGCGTTCGCCCATTGAGAACCCGAGTGGGCATATAGTTGATTAAATAGGCCACTGTGAAGACACAATCTCCCCAATAATCTTTTGGAATTGAAGCTTGAAACTTTAATGCACGTGCAACTTCCAGTAAATGGCGATGCTTGCGTTCAACCACCCTGTTTTGTTGTGGTGTATAAACGCATGAACTTTCATGTTGGATTCCATGAGATGAAAAAAGGGAGGAGCAATTGTGACTGAAGAATTCCGCTCCGTTATCCGTACGAATCTGCTAAATGGATTTTCCAAACTGATTCTTGGATAATATGATGAATATTTTCAAATAGGAGAAAGTCTGATCTTTAGACTGCAACAAGAAAATCCACGTCACACGAGAATAATCGTTGACTATGAGGAAGTAACGAGATCCATCATGATTAAGAGTATGATAAGGTCCCCAAATATTCACATGAATTAAGGAAAAAATCTCACTAGTACGGGAATTACTGGAAGGGAAGGGTGTGCGAGAATGTTTTGCAAGAGTATAGGACACCGATGACAAGGAAATGAGGCACTATGATCCAATCTCAAGTGCATAAGAAAATTTTTGTCATTCATGCTCAAATTACATAAGGAAGGTTTATTCAATGAATTGCATGATGAATCAAAATTATTTGGAAGATGTGACCAAAAAAATAGTCCTTCGGAAAGGTTACCCCAGCCCATCAACTCCTAGTCGAAAGGACCTGAAAGAAACAGGTACCAGCATTGAATAATACTTGACAAGAATTTTCTTTGCAAACTTTTGACACATAAATGAGGTTGAATTGGAATTCCAGGACATATAGAACATTTCGAAGAATAATCTGGGGACTGAGATTGACTGTTCTTGTCACATTAACATGGGTGATATTTTCATTGGGTAATTGAACAGAGAGAGGAAAATCCAGTCCTTCGTTTATACTTGAGAAAAAAACTTTGTCACATATAATATGGTCGCTTGCCCCTGAATCAATAATCCATGCTTTCCTTGATATAGAATTAATCAAGCATGTGTGATACCTGAGAAACTCCCTCCTTTGTCAGAATTATTCAATTTTTGCATTGCTTGCATCAGTTGTTGGTATTGTCCATAAGTAATGGGAGGATCAGCATTTGGACCGGTGGGTCCACTAACTTGATAAGCAGCTGAAAATTTTCTTCCTTTTTCTCCCGGTCTTCCGTGCAATTTCCAACAGCTGTCAATCATATGATTAGAATGCTTGCAATATTCAAAAATAATTTACCCTTTCCTTTGAAATTTTGCCCGAAATTCCTTGATGACGTGGCTAAGATCTGACCGTCCATCTCTTTTCCCACGGACTGATCTCCACCGTTCGATCAGCCTAAAGTATCGACCGTCTGTGAGCCGTCGGATCCGCACGCTCGATCTAAGCCGTTAGATCCCCGCGCTCAATCTGAGCTGTTAAAGACTTCCTTTCTAAGGGAAAGCGAATCAGTTCCAATAAACCCTAGTGTGCCCCTTTTTTCTTTCTCGCGTGCTAGGGTTCAACTAAACCTGTCTCGCTAATCGTTGTGAACTGCAAGAGCTACGCCCTCGCTGTTCCTTGCATGTTCCGGTGATGCGAGGCACTGGCTCTCCTCTTGTACAGCAAGTAGAAAGATCCGACCGATCGGTGGCATGGGCTCCATGGCAAGGATCTATGAGTGAAAGGTTAGAAATGTATCGTTCAAAATAAGGAGAAAGCGTGTGGCTTTCTCCCTGTCTTTGATGAATATGTATTGCTTGATTGTGGATTCTGGGCCCTCGAGCTTCTCCTCAGCCGCCTCGAGGTTGTTCCAAAGTGATGATAGCTTGTTAAAAAAGCCGTGACCGTCATGTTTCCCTGCTTTAACTCGTTGAGTTCTTGCATTAGGGCAAATATTTTGGCTTGATCTAGTTTACCGTACATTTCTTTGATAATTTCCCACATGTTCTTACCATCCTCTGTCGATGGGAGTCCAGTCGAGACTTCTAGGGAGATGCAATTGCCGATCCAGGTTTGGATGAGTCGATTGCTCTTCCTCCAGAGTCGGGTGAGACGCTCATTGACAGGTACTAGAATAGTTCCGTCAAGAAAACCATCCTTCTCCTTCGTTGCTAGGGTGCGCCGGAATTCCTACGACCATCTGGGATAATTTTCTAGTTCGGTCAGTTACTGACTAATTAGTTGTAGTTCTGGTCCGTCGGCAGTAGAAATGAACAGAGGATCACCGGGTTCTGGTCATCCAGCGAAGGCCGCCGCTAGAAAGGACAGGAAACTGGGTGCGAGATTCGGGTAGGGATTCGTCCCTAGACCCGATTTGTTCGACCCGATTGGATAATCCGCATTGTAATATCCCGGGTAGGGAGTTGTTCCCATACCCGGTTCACCCGATTTGTCCGCTCCAATCCTTCGGTTGGGCTTGCCCCACTTGTGGTTGGCGGGCCTTCGTTGGTTTGGACGTGGCTCTGGTGGCCCACATATCCGGGCGATGATGAATTTGGGCTTGGCCCAAGATAAAGCGGATAAGGAATCCACTGGTAAGGTTGGCCCATCATGGGTTGCCCCATATTGAACTGAGCCTGCGTGGGCCGCCACTAAATGGGTTAGACCTGGAACGGCTGTTGTTCCATTACTGAAGATTGCTCGATTGAAGGAAAAGTTGCAGGTGAATTCTGAGCCTGTGAGATCTGAGGGACGACTCCTTCAGCGGGTTGGTTACTGGTAGCAAAAGCTTCATCTTGCGGATTAGCCATGGTAAGTAAAAAGAATCTTCCTTAAGAGTGACACTTATGCATGATGCTATTCTGTTTTGTAGGTTAGAATTTGGGCAAAAGGTCGAGATGGAAGATTGAAGCGGAAGCTAAGATCAGAAGCCTGGAGGCTCTGATACCATGAAAGAAACCGAGAGGATGAAGTACGAAAGAAGAGATTGTATTCTATTCTCTTCAATTGATTGTAAATGTACAGATCTTCTGTAAATATAATACAATGAGTATGTAATTAAAGAAAGTAAATTATCCTATGTATCAATCTGTATCTAAATCTAATCTTGATTGATATGTACATAATCGCAATCAGCTCTAATTAAATCAAATCTTCAATCAAATATTCTCGCATATCTTCCAACAATTTATGCTAGATCGATTAGATATGCCGGATGCAGAAATGTTTGATGCCCACTTGGAGTTTGCAGGTTTGACCCTGCAGAAGACTATCTTAATGTCATCGGGCATCTAAAAAGATCTCCTTAGTTCTGATGGTAACTTTCACAATGTAATTCTACTGCTGGCTTCTCTTATTTTACTGATTAAGCATTCTTTTACTAACTGAACGTGCCATACAAGGAGAGGTTTAGTGGATACTGAAACATAGAGTACAGGCAGAAAGTTTCTCACATTTGTATTGCCTGAAGTTTTATTTATCTTCTTCTCATTACAAAAGGGCATTTAATCACATCATTTTGATTAATCAAGTTTATTGGTGGGAGATTTAACTTTTGAATAGGATATATCTCAAGCTATACCGCGTACTTGTATGACAATTTGGTTGAGAGAGATGGAGGGAGGAATTGGAGAAAGCCAAGAGACTAGGAGAGTAAGCGGAGCTGCATCTAAGTATGTTAAGATCCTTTATGACTTAATCTTTTGGTAATTCAAATCAGTAAGAGCTTAGGATTAGATGCCCAGCCTTGGTAGTTCTTGCTGTCTATTCTCACTGGAAAACTTTAGAGAGGAGATTTTTTTTTTCCAACAACATTTGAATGCTTCGGTTGTCATATCGTCTTCTAGATATGGAGAATGTTTTGAGTGCACTATAGTACTTGAGCCAATTTTTGAATGGTTTCTGTTAAGATTAAGTTGTAAATACTAGTACACTTGTAATTCTCACCTGAAGTAGGCTTTTGTGCATCCAATCTACCTTAAGATTCCATAGTTGAACAGCAAAAAATTTTGGGATAAGTGTTGCAAAAGTCCTAAAACTTGTCATGAAAATGCAATTGAATCCTAAAACTTGCAAAAATCGCAATTAAGTCTTAAAACTTATGAAAATGTTTCAACCGAGTCCTAAACTCAACGCCATCTAATTTCCTAACGGAAAAAGCTAACGTGGCACAGGCATGGCTTTTTTTAATCATTTCTCTCCTCCATTGCAAATAGTTTAAAAAAAAAAAAATTCCACGCACGCAAAACGACGTCGTGTCCTTCTTTCTTCTTCACCATCGTGTCTCCCCCCCCCCCCGGGTCCCTCTCTTTCCTTCTGCTATTCCCAAGTGTCCCCTTCCTAGGCATCTCTTTTCCTTCTTCATTGTTCGAATCACATAGTCTAAATCTTCTTCTTCCCAAAATCGTCTTAACTCAAAGCCGAAACTCGTGTCATCATCTCGTTCCCTTTGAATGCAATTGACATGCGATCTCCCTCTGAACCCTAAGCCCTAAATCAAATTTGACAATCTGTAGTTCTCTTGCAATTTGGGTCTCCTCCCAAGTTTAAGTTCGACGCCCATCGTTATTTGGAGTTCATCGACCTTGAGTTCGACGCTCGTCGTGGGTTCGTGTTCTTTTCTTTAACGATTGTGAGTTCATGTAAAGACCTCTCTTATGGGAGTCTCGACATCTCAGCAGCAAAGTGATTGGCATTGGGGATGACAATAGGGTCAGCGACAGCAATGGCGACTCCTCCTCACGCAGGTCTCGCTCTCTGCATTATAGCATTTTGTTGTTTTCCATTCTCCAATACTAGTGACAAATTAGAACATTGAGGCAATATAAAGTAAGTTATGGTTGTCTGTTTATCCAATGCATATGAAAAGAGAGATTTTTTTGGAGATTGAAAACATCTCCTAAATCTCTCAAGTAAACACATTGCATTATGCAGAAGTTACTTATATGAAGATGTTACAAAGGAATCATAATATAGTTAATATACTTATATTAGGTTCCTATAATACGAAACCCAGAAGAATAAGGGCGCCAACATCTTAATCAAGTGGTGTAACTCTTAATGAGGTCAACTCAAAGCTAACATGTTATTGTGGTTTTCAATCGTCAATTCTTATGGAAAAGACAAGGAAAAATGCAAGAAGCAGGTTCCATGGATGTGCTAAGTTTGATAGTCCAAGTTGCTGCGATTTCTTCATAAAGGTTGATCCAAAGATACTAGATCATGTGAGGGACATGATAGTTGACCTCCTTGAAAGAAATCAAGCATTGTGTGAGTCAAGCTAATCGAGGCATGACAAAGTTGATGTGAGCTCATTGCTAGTTGAGGAAGACTCAAAAGGCGAAAAATAGACGTTTAAAGGAGGAGTTTGCATGAGAAAAGAAAGGAAAGATGCTACATCAGTCGGCATTCATTCTATGCATGTGTTATATTGCTGTATTGGTTATATGTAATGTGAAAGTTGGTGGGAATTTTCTAAGTCTTCCATAGTATATTGTTTCTAAGTTTGTAAGTTTGAACACTAGTTGTGGATAATTGAGATAAGAATGAAACCTGATGTGAGTTTGTAGTTTGCGAGACCAGTTGCTTGCCATGCGAGAAATTACTTTCGCATTGAAAAATGTTGTTTGATTTGTGTGCTTGTCAATAGAACTATATGGGCTATTGTCACCAGAATAAATTTGGAACTTCGAAAAAAGGTGACAACTCTCTTATTATGCAATCGAGATTGTTAATTGGTGATTTCTTCATGATTTTAATAACGAGCTTGCCTCAAATGGATTGTGTCAAAAACCAAGTGAAATCAAAGCAGTCGGCTACAATACCTGAGTTACCTAATCAAATCTTCCTTGAATCATCCAATGTAGACCACGGAGACCACGCAGAACAAAACCCATCATCTAAAATGAAAACTTAGCAATAAGAGGTGGTGGTATTGGTTACCATTAATGCCCTCGAGGGACTCAAGAAAAATGTATGGGAAAGAAGATGACAAAAGTATTGAAAGAATGAAAATCCTTCATGATCAATTTCAGTAATCACCTATTAACAATCCTGAATAGCAACCACTTTCGTGCATTATCCAAACCAAAACCAAGTATCCCACATAACTCATTGAAACACGATTCATTAACAAAGCAACATGCTTACATTTTTAGTGCATAAAAGGTTTTGTTCAACAAAATGCCTGCACTTTTAGTGCACAAAAGGTTCTTTTCAATAAAATATGCACTTTCAATGCACAAAAGGTTCTATGCACAAACGCTACATGTCTCATATAAAAAACTAGCTAATAATTGACATAAATTCACCTAACAACACCAATTTCAGCAAGCATATCAATCCAATATGATGGTCTCTGGTGGTCTAGTAGGTTCAACCTTCACTTGATTCATAATTCTAGCGATTTTCCTTATATATGGTCTCGCAGCGATAGGCTTTAGAGGAGTTGTTGTATCCTGAGATGACTGAGCATGGGAACTGGCCTTACGTTGCAATAGTGGTTTCAGCTTCATCGCAATATGCTTTCGAGAAGCTAATGTTGCACGAGATGATTGGGGTTGGGAACTTGCCTAGGGTTGTGATAGTGCCCTTCGCTTTAAACCAAGATGATTCTGAGCTATTATAGCCTGAGATGACTGAGCTTAGGAACTGGCCTCAAGTGGCGATAGTGCCTTTGACTTCGTGGCAACGTGCTTTTGAGGAACTATTGTTGCGTGAGATGATTGAGATTTGGAACTTGCCTGGGATTGTGATGGTGCCTTTCACTTTAAACCAAATTGCTTCTGAGCTATTGTAGCTTGAGATGACTGAGCCTAGGAACTGGCCTCAGGTTACGATAGTGCCTTTGGCTTCATTGCAACGTACTTTCGAAGAGCTACTGTTGCATGAGATGACTGAGATTGGGAACTAGCCTTGAGTTGTAATAGTGACTTTGGTTTCACCACAATGTGTTTTCTAAGAGTTGTTGATACAACGTGCTTTGACTAAGGTTGGGAACTTGCCTGGGGTTGTGATGGTGTCTTTCGTATTACAACAACCTGCTTTTGAGGACAAGTTCTTAATTGTTCAAGTTGTACACTAACTTGGGAATGCACCTTTGCTGTTGACGTAACTCTTAAAACTACCAATTTGTCCAGTAGGTTAAAGATTCTTGCACCAATTGTATTAGGCTACATAAGAATAAACATGTTTTTAGCTTAAGGAGATAAGCAATTGCTATTAGAAAATTTTAAAAATATTACTCACCTTGAAAATATGAAGGTTTGTCATAGGATTTGCGTCAACACTCGACCCTACCATTTTCATTATCTTGGCTTGTGATTTTCTTTGTATCATGTCATTTTCAATGGCATGTCTTTTAAACTGAAATAATAAAAAATTCATTTGACATGAGAATGTAGTCACAATACATGTATGCTTGGGGATTGAGGTATTACTCACTGGAATTTTTTCAGGTCTATCCTTACCCATTACATTGGCTGGTGCACAATAAATGCCTTCCCCTTGATCAAAACGAACCTCACCAAAAGCATTGGCCTCACCACTGCATCCTCTTACATAAGCACTAGTTTGACCAGAAGCATTAACATAGCCTCTATTGTCTCGTAGTGAATTGGCATTTGCAGAAAGCATTGGCATGGCTTTCAAATCCTCTTTCAGTTACACTTGTAGTTACTTTAGCTTTAGCCTAAATTATATTCATAATTACTAAATTGGAACCTTGACATATAAAACTTACAATAATGATTAGATGACAACTTGTCTTTTTCCAAGCCTTGGTCCAATGGAATTTGCCTGAGATTGAGCATGAGCTTTAGCTATACTTGCATTTGTATATGAGTATTGGATGTACATACATTGGCTCGAGCATTGGCTTAAGAAGCACATATTAAGCATTGATTGACATCATGTTAAAGTGACATGCCCAGCATTAAGATGATCAGTTTGTTGAGAAAATACATTTTCTAAAGGACATCCCTTGCAGTTATGTCCAACCACATTTCAAGTAGAACAAGTTATTTACTTACCCTCTTTAGTCATTCTATCACCTCTTACAAGCTCAATCAGTTGCTTTCTTTTACTCCTTTTTGGCCTAGCATGTTCTTCATTAGTGGGGGTTGAAGTGCTTCTTTATTAGTTTTATTCCAAAATTTATGTCCTCTCACTATAGGCATTATGAATTAATAAGCACTTAGATATTTTGCCTTATTGAAGCACTTAGCTAGATAATCATTTGGGTCATTTCTCTTATGGTGTATCACATAAATGGCATGGCAAGATGGAATTCCACTAAGTTCCCAAGCTCTGCAAGAACAAGTCTTTAAATTCAAATCAACAACTAGCAGTTGTATTCTCATGTAACTTATGCATAATTCTTAGACCATAATTTCTAGTCCACCTAGCACATCCATCCCTCTGAGTATGCATTATATTCATAACCATGATTCTAATATCCTCCAGTATACTCACAATGGCTTTGCACCTAGCTTCCATGCATCTGCCATTGAAAGCTTCACTGAAATTATTATCAACAACTTCACATTTAATGTTGGTGTCAAAGAAGGCTTTACACCAATGTTTCGGCTCAATACGGAATAAATCATCATGACCTTGTTGAGTCATTTCCTTCAACATCTGTCTATACACATCGAAATCTGACATATTATTACTCTTGACACATCTCCAAAATTGTCTCACCAACTGTTTTCCTTTATATTTTTGACCCCAGTTGGAATATATGTGCCTTGCACATATCCTATACTCTACATTTGACAAAAGTTCAGCTACAGATTGGACGAGACCCTGACAAATACCCAAAAAAAGAAAACATATATGAAAACAAAAAGAAAAGCATTGTAATGTCACAATCAATTTACAAATGAAAAAAAAAAAAAAGCATACATTTTGTTGGTCACTTATCAAAGCCCATCTGTCACCATTACATATATCTAGGTTTGACTTCAACAATTCAATAAACCATGTCCATGTATCATTATTCTTGATTTTTACCACTGCCCATGCCACTGGATACATTTGATTATTGGCATCCCTTCCTATGGCACATAACAACTCTCCCTTGATCAAACCCTTGAAAAAACATCAATCTAATCCAATGATCTTCCTACATCCAACTAAAAAAAATTTCTTGCAATCATTAAAGCAAATGTAAACCCTATCAAATAATGGTAGAGAATTTGGCAATGGCTTTTTAACTTTAAAATTTTAAATTGCTTGAAGGGCTTGCAATGTAAAGCTCTCCCAAGTAGTCATACATCTGTGCATATTCCTTCTTGTAATCGGCTTATAGTTCCTTTAATACTTTTAGCTTTGTTCTCCTACATTGACTGAAAGTGACATTTACTTCCAGTTGTTCTTTAACTAATTTCTTTAACTTAGGTGCTTTGATTTTAAGCATTGCAAAAATGAAAATCATGAAGTGCTTAGCTAAATAAGTACTAGACACTCTCTTATTATCGAAAGTGATACTGCATATATGCAGATTCATATACATTCTCAGATGAAATGACCCAGTTTTCTATCAAGAGCACCATAGATCATCCAATTACAATTTTTTTTTTGGCACACTTGGCTCTTATAAAGCTTTTTGTTTTCTTAGTGTATTTGATTGCTCTTTGCTCAGCCACAGAATACTTCAAAATTGCATTTTTGAACTTAGTTGCATCCTTAAAGGTTATGCCAACAATAAATTAGATTTATACCACTTTGCTCATATGAAGGGAACCTACTTCTCATCCTTGAAATAACATTAACCTCTTCGTCAACCTCATCATTTAAAATTGACTGAAGACTGTCTTCCTCATTTAAATCAATATACTTTGTTTCGTACCCAGAATCATCTAACGATTGAGCCTCATCCACAATTGGTGGTTGGAAAGTACCAGTTGCCTCACTATAAGCACCACTTTTGAGCCTATGTCTTACTGAAAATTCATTTAATTTTCTCGTTGCATCAACCAGTTCAAAATCATCATCATCACTCGACTGTTCCATATCCACCAAATTATATGCATCATCATCCTCTTCCTCATCTAGATCCCTATTGGCAACTTCAACTGGCAAAAGAATGCTTCAAATGCCATAACTTGGTACAAATAGACACTTAAGTGTAAGTGCCGTAACTTATGAAAGGTACACTTAAATGCCACATTCGAAGAAAAATGGATTACTTAAGTGCCACTCCGGCCAAAACATTGACGTGGCATTTTTTCAGTGAAGCGAACCCAAAACGACGATATTTTACACGCTGACATGGCCAAATAATGCAAAAAAGCATCATTTTGGGTTGACGTGATTAAAAAATAATATAAAAATTAATTAAATTAAATTTAAAATTAAATTAATTAAAATATTAAAAAAAAAAAAAAAAAAAAAGGTAGGTGTGATGGTGAGGGCTCGGCCCTTAGCCGCTGCTGCCGCCTTCGCAACATCACTGGAAAGGGCCGATGACGGAGGGAGGAGGGTCGGTCGGGGTCACTGAGCCCTAGCCAGGAGCTAGTGACCTCGACCGACTAGCGACGAGGGTTGCAGCCCTTGCCTAGATACGGCGACAGCCCTCACCCAGATCCCGCGGCAACCCTCACCCAGATCCAGTGAGGGTCGGCGGCCCTTGGCCCGATCGGGCAAGGGCCGCCGACCCTTGCCACCCCTCGCCCAAATCCGGCAAGGGTCGGTGGCCCTCGCCCGGCCGAGCCAAGGGCCACCGCCCGTTGGGGGTCGCCCAGGCGGGCAGTGGCCCTAGGCCCGGTTGGGCAAGGGTTGCAACCCTCACCCCGATCTAGGGTGAGGACTCGCGAGCCCTCGCCACCGATTGGCTGGGGTCGCCAGCCCCTGGCCAGGGCCCGGCAACCCCGGCCGACCCTTCCCCCTCCATCGCCGGCCCTTCCCGAAGACAGCGGGGAGGCGGCGGCGGCGGCTAAACCCTCACCCACCGTCCCCCCCCCCCTTTTTCTTTTTTAATTTTTAAAATTTTTGAAATTATTATTTTTAAAATTTTTTAACTAAATTTAATTCTAAAATTATTATTTTTTCATATTTTAACTAAATTTAATTTAATTAATTTTCATATTTTTTTATCACGTCAGCCCAAAACGACACCATTTTTGTATTATTTGGCCACGTCAGCATGCAAAATGGCAATGTTTTGGGTTTGCTTCGCTGGAAAAATGCCACGTTTGTAATTTGGCTAGATTTTGGCCGGATTGGCACTCAAGTGATCCATTTTTCTCCGATTTTGGCACTTAAGTGTCAATTTCTACCAAGTTAGGGCACTCCAGGGGTCTGCGTGTCACTTCAACCCGATTCGAGTCATCATCAATATTCCAAATCATTGTTTCAATATCCCTATTGGCAACTTCAACGCCCCCCATCTCAGCTCCTGTCTCTTCATCATCAACATGCTCAACATATAGCTCAATATTTTCAAAACGCAGATGATGATAAAATAAATCCATCACATCAAAGTTATCCCATAAATACTTAAGAGTTATTCTGTCTACAAGAGTTATACTTCTAGGTACTCTGTAAAAGAGTTTCTCTATTTTACACACACCCAAAGCCTCAATAGCTTAAATTATACTAGACAGTGAACTCTTACTTAAACTTATTTCAACAACATCAGCCTTTCCACCTATGTATTCCAACAGTGGGCCAACTTGAAATTTACCTCCATAGCAAACAATGACATAAACTTTGTTCTTGGCCATTGAACCTACAAGGGAACAAAAACAAAGAGCATAGCACTTTCACTCATCAAATTATTGAAGCAATGTTCAAGTTCTAAATTCAAGATATTTTTATAAAAGACTAACAATCAATACAGAAACAACAAATTAGCACAATGCGCTTTACAACCACAATGCAACTACATGATCAATAGTGAGAGCGAGAGCGAGAGACCTATTGTTACCTTTTGGTAGGCGATGTTCTAATTTGTAGCAATGTTCTAATTTATCGCAAGAATTGGGAAATGCAAAACAACCATAATGCAGAGAATAAAACGCCTTTGCAAAAAAAAAAAAAAAATCATAATATTGCCACGACATACCCAAATGATGTAATGTAGAGAGCGATACATGTGTGAGGAGTCGCCATTGCCATTGTTGTTCCCGTTGTCGTCCCCGATGCTGCTCGCTCTGTCGTTAAGACGCTGAGACGCTTGCAAGACGGGTCTTTGCACAAACTCGCAATCGACAAAGAAGAGAACACAAAGTTGATGGGTGTCAAACTCGAGCTCTCTAAACTCCAAATAATGAAGAAATGAGGACGCCAACTGACGTCATTTTGCATAATGTAGAGATTAAAGTACATTTGCAAAACAAGAGAATTTGTAGCATTACCATGAGATACCCAAATGCTATAATGTAGAGAGCGATACCTACGTGAGGAGGAGCCGCCATCGCCGTCGCCATCGCCGTCGCCATCGCTAACCTTGTCGTCGTCCTCGACACCAATCACTTCGCCACTGAGATGTCGAGATTCCCACAAGAGAGTCTTCACACAAACTTGCAATCGTTAAAGAAAAGAACATGAACTCACAACGAGCATCGAACTCGAGGTCAATGAACTCCAAATAATGATGAGCATCGAACTTTAACTTGGGAGGGGACTCAAATCATAAGAGAACTGCAAATCGTCAAATTTGATTTGGGGCTTAGGGTTCGGACGAATTTGATTTGAGGCTTAGGGTTCAGATGAATTTGATTTGAGGCTGAGGGTTTAGAGGGAGATCACGCGTCAATTGCGTTCAAAGGGAACAAGACAATGACATGAGTTTGGGCTTTGAGTTCATACGATTTTAGGAAGAAGAAGATTCAAACTATGTGATTCAAACAATGAAGAAGGAAAAGAGATGCCTGGGAAGGGGACACTCGAGAATAGCAGAAGGAAACAGAGGGAGGGGCGGAACACGATGGTGAAGAAGAAAGGAGGACACGACGTCATTTTGCATGTGTGGAATTTTTTATTTATTTATTCGCAACGGATGAGAGAGAAACAATTAAAAAAAGCCATGCTTGCGCCACGTCAGCTTTTTCCGTTAGGAAATTAGACGGCGTCAATTTTAGGACTCGATTAAAACATTTTGACAAGTTTTAGGACTTAATTGGACTTTTTGCAAGTTTTAGGACTCAATTGTATTTTCGTGACAAGTTTTAGGATTTCTACAGCACTTATCCCAAAAAAATTTGATTCAGTTATTGGATTGGAGCCTGCCAACAAGATATAGATTCCCTCGCTTTAGATGACCTACTAGCCCAAAGAAATCCTCTATCCTCTATCAAGTGACCGATATCCCTCTCATTCTTTTCTCTTCTTCTGTTAATTTTACTCTCTCTCTCTCTCTCTCTCTCTCTCTCTCTCTCTCTCTCTCTCTCTCTGTTCATTTTTGTTTATAATGAATTCACGTTCTTTGCGCATTTCAAAGTGTGTCATCAATACTGGGTCATCAATACTGGCTCTTCTTGATCATTCTAATCTACTCCAGGTAAAGGTATAACATCCTTATGCCGGTGCCCTGATGGCAAGGTTGTTGTCTTGAGACATGAAGACAGTACGATTTTACTACATGATGTTGAAGTAAGTTTTCTATGTTGTTACTTGAACACTTCTCAACTAGAAATCCCTCCTGCAACAATCCTTTATCATCAGAATGTGTTATTCTCTAATCTCCTGTGGGAATGATTTTGAATTGCTCAAAATCTGCATGATGCAATGCAAACAACAAACTTGCTCAGAAAACACTCAGATGCTAATAGAGATGGCAATCCATTTGTATTGGCCATCTCTGTCAATGTCAAGTTAACAATGGATTGCTAGGTATGTCAATCTGAGCAGGATAAGATTAACAAAAATTTTATTAGAGAACTCTATTTGAGCATGACCCTTTTGTTAAAAAGGTCAACAAATTACAAGAGATGAATTACCTGTTTAACTAATTTGATTGATTTGAATGGATCATTCCAATCCTGACATGACCGACCTGGTATATGTACAATATGCATATCTTTATCATTGTCAAACAAGTTTGAAAAGAAACTAGCTGTAAGCTAACAAAATCCTAGGTTTACGTGAAATGTTATATTTATATGGGGTGATTGAATTGTAATTTGTAACCACTATGGGAACAAAATTCATGTATGATTTATTATTAGAGAACTTGTTGATCTATATATAAACAGGTCATGATAAGTCAAGTTATTAATCAAATTGGTACTAATATTTAGTTAGATAGATTAGTCATGTCTGTCAATGTCAAGTTAACAATGGATTTCTAGATAGGTCAATCAGAGCAGGATAAGATTAACAAAAATAATCTTGTTAGAAAACTCTACTCGAACAGGATCCTTTTGTTAAATAGGTCAACAAATCTCAAGAGATGAATAACCTTTTAACTTATTACATTGAATTGAATGGGTCATTCCAATCCTAACATGACCGACACGGCATATGTAAGATCAGGTTGTCAATCAAGTTGGCTCTATTGTTTAGTTAGATTGATAAAATGAGTCAAATTGTGTTTCGTTTTTTTGAACTTTGAACCCGGAACAATATTATTTTGTTAATTGTGTTAACAATTAAGTAGGTAGCCACAAATTTGATATGACATGATAACCACTTGGGGTCACTCTTAGTTGTCACCTGGAAATATGAGTCATGAATCAATGGATTGTGGATCATGAATTTCATCTAATGGAATCATAGAATCTGATATAATATTTGAGATTGGTATTGCAAGGCATATGTAAATTAATTGTAAAGTCTAGCGTTATTTTTATTGTTAGGTAATAACTAATGATAAAGATACTTCAAAGTCGACTGATGCTATTATTTCTAGACATGAGATATTGCTACAAGTAATTTTTCTTTTGTCAAATAAGTATCCATTTGACTGCGAGGACATGGAGATCGTGTACATGGTATTGTAATTGGATTCCCATTCATAGAATTATTATAAGACAATCAAACCATCCACTAAGCCTGATGCAGCCAACAAAATCATGCAATGTGACTACCAAGTTTTTGGTGAAGATTGACTTTGAAACTCAAACACGGATCAGGATTCTTCTTGAAGTTCAATCACTAAACTTATCAACTAGGATTTGAGTATTATTAGGATTTTACAAAGTTTCATTTAAAAAAAAAAAAAAAACCTTGAGTAGTAGGATCTTACGTATACTCCAATTATGTTTCTTGTCTTAGAGTTTTCCTATTTCCAGTAGGAGTAGAACTTTTAGAGAGTCTACAAGTATAGTTGTAATTTTTACTTTTCAATAGAGTCGATAATTTATTGAACTTGGCAAGTGTTTGCTTTGTAGATTGTGTGATGCAATTCATCTTTGGTGTGATGCTTAAGAAAGGCAGTTTTGCATGTGATGCCTAAATATTTTATTCTTTATTGTGGGACTCATAGTCCTACATTAAAGCCATGAAATGTTTTGGACATTACATTGTTTGATGCATGAGTTAAATTATGAATCAAGGAAATTTATTGACTTATATCTAATCGATGAAATCAGTGGTGAATTACTTTAATGACCCATCATACAGAATTGATAAACTCGTTCAATAGATTTATATACTTTAGGACTTGAATCTGAATGATGTGCTTAATTGCAATCTTGTGTAGGACAAAATTTCACTTTGCTGATAATGTTGTCATGAATGATTGAAACTTTTTTAATTGTCAACGACAAGTTACAGCATAGTGTTTACTGGGGTCCAGCTCATTGTGAGAATCTATGGTCTAAGTGGATGGTGTCATATAGAAGCACACTCATTTTCATCAAAATTAATAGCTTCTTTCAATTATTAGTAAAATATGTTCAGTTCAGTCAAACTAGGAAGGTAATCATTTAGCTGACTCTTAAAATGATTTGTATGTGCCTCAATTATGCTTGTGGGTGGAAAGGTTTGTAAACAAGTGGTTATGTTTCTATTAAGCTATAGTTGCATGGTCGTGAGTAAAATGGCTGAGAACTTGGCTGAGGCTGCTGCAATTTTGTTTCTTTGAGATTTCTACCGGTTTATGATTAATTGTCCACTTCATGGATTATATTTTGCTGAGAAGAGAGTTTGTTTGTACATAAGGAATGTTATCTTACCAAAGTAGGTGTCCTTATGGAACTATGGATATGCAGTGTGTTGATTTTGATATTCTAGTGCTTGCAGCAGTTATACACACTGTGGTATAATCATTTTAACAGGGAATAAATACTAAGCAGAATGAAACTGTTAAAAAGCTTGAACTTTCATATGGCAGTCGTGGTGTGTCTCAACTGGGAGGAGGATGCTCAAGTGAATAGAGTATGGCATCTTCCAACTTAAAATTTGGTACGACTTCGTGATCTTTATTACCAATGGCGGATATCTTATGGCCCACACCTTTCATAATGCTTTGTTTGCAGTAAAGTAGTTATTTTAGTGTGGTGTTCTTAAATACTTCTTTTTCAAACGTAGAATGTTATTTCACAGTCCAACAGCTTTAGTATGGGTTTATGGAAGATTTTTTGAAAGCGTATGGTGGGTGTCATCTGTAACTTGATTTGTTTGACTTCTTAGCTTTAATCTCATATTTTTTTGTCTTTTCATTTTTCAACTGGAAAGTAATTTTTCATTTGTTTCATATAACACTTCTGGTAACTATTTGGCATTTGAAGATCGCACTAATCTATTCTTCCCTTCATCTCCAAGAGTTCCTCCAATGCCCGGACTACTACGTGGAGATGCTGGTTTAACTGCCAATGTTCAAGATTCATTTGTAGAGCTCTCAAATTCTTCAAAGCAATGTGTGCATATCCTTTGCAATGGAGATAAATATGGGTTTTTGTGCTTCGATGTATTTGGTGTCTTTTGAATCGGAAATATTATGAGCATCCTCTCTGTTCCAATCAAACATTTAGTCGTATGGTCTATTAGATTCAGTCAATGAGTCCTCGTTCTTGCTTCCCATATAGCAGTTTTTCTTAATAGAGTGATTTGATGGTAGATTGATAGCCTAGGAAGCACCAACACTCTCCCAGAGTCTTCATTTCACGTTGGACACTCCGGCACATGTCCAACACTTTTTGACACTCTCGGACACTCCGGCACTGGTTCAACACGTGTCGGAAAATTTAACACTCGATCAACTTCTCAAGTTAGAATTCCAACATGCAAATTCTCGACATGATTTTGACACACGAGGTTAATCTAAAAAAATTTCAATAAATGAGGAGTTAAAATGTGTATATGTGAAAAAATTTAAAAAAAAAATAACAAATGGAGAAAAGAAAAAATTTTACTCTTCTCTTCTCTTCTGACTTTTACTTCCCGTGATATACGATTAACCTTATAATTTTTTTCTCTTCCCTTCCGACGCATCTAACACACAAGTTTAGAATATGAAATGCCTTTTTTCCTCTAAGTTTTATGAATTATTGAAATGGAGTTGAATTTGTTAAATTGAAATGAATAATATTAATAAATTGTTGATTAATGTTTTTAGTATAAATTCATTCTAGGCTTTTATTATTATTTATTTATTTGTGAATTTGAATCAAATTAATTTGATCTAAATAATTTATTATGTATATATATAAATATATATTCAATATACAACGTGTCCCAACGTATTGGAATTCTCTATTTTTAAGAAACAACGTGTTGGTGTGTCGTGTCGTATCGCGTGTCACGTGTCACGTGTCAGTGTCAGTATTACTTAGTTGATAGCAAATCAAAATAAAGGGCTAGTTAAGTGCAACTATCCTAGGCGAGGTTATGCCTGTAAAAATTCTAGATGTTTATGCCATTTCCTAGGCTAGATTTCACTTCCGTTGTTCACTTCAGAGATAACACCTCCAAGTTAGATACTAAACCATTATCTGAAGATTTTTGTTGTTTGGCCTGAGGTTGGCCTACCTTGCATACTTTTTGCTTCACTATTGGGTTTCTGCTCTGTCCTAGGAAGATTGAGAGAGCCTATGATGATCTTCCCCTTTTACCAAGTTTAATCCAGGCCAAGGACATTGCAGAAGCCTTAGTCTAGACTTCATAATAAAATTTACTTGAAGGGTGAAGACGTTTGTCAAACTTTTGCACCATATGATGTCGTAAAAACAAGCGTGAAAAAATGTGCATCACAAATACAAACTTAAAGTAACATTTACGGAACTAAATAGCATGTATATAATGAATTATCAATATGATAAAAATGTGAAATTATGACATTACCGTTCATTATTAAACAATATCGTGTTGAATTCGATACAATTGGGTTTATTGTCATCAGAGGTCAACTTTATGCATCAAACTTATGATGGACAATTGCACGCGTGCGTGCATATATATATTGGTCAAAACAATTATAAATGTTGATAGGTTGAACATATAAGACTCGCAACAATAAACATTGTAAATATACCCGATACTCTCCTATTAGAGTGGTAACCAAATATTAAAAGCATGCATATGTGCCTGTTGCCTGTGAGCCTAGCTACATAATTGTCGATGGGATTTTTCTTTAATATAATTGCACATAATTTGTCCCTTTTTTTCTTTCCTTTTTGCAGGTTTACCTGGTATGAAATTTGGTATGACTTAATGAATCATATATGTATATACTGGTCAAAACAATTGTAAATGTTGATAGGCCGAATATGTTAACATCACAACAATAATCATTGTAATTATACCTGATACTCTCCTATTAGAGTGGTAAACATGCATAGGCTGATATATTACATTCGTGTTTGATGCCTCTCAAGTTAGATGTGTTTAAGGCAAAGTACTCTAACTAACGAGCTAGAGTTGATTAGCTTTAGAGAATAATGCAGTTAAGCTCTTGATTTAATGTGATAATTTAGCACTTACAAAATATTGTAAATCAATACTATAAAAAGGAGTGTTCATGAAATGCACGAGCACTCTTTTGTTTTTTTTAATACTTCACAATTTCAAGTATCAATAGTTTAGTTTGGATTGTTGGTATATAAATAGCATTAATAATTCTTTTAGTTGTGCATTGTCACAAGTGGATGTTGAAATCAAGCTTATTTATCTTGAACACACAAATTGCTACACATCTTGCACCAAACAAGTTGAATAACAATATTAATATGCTTGCTTATATTTTGAGTGATCAGTAAAACGTATTTAACATATTTATGAAGATGGTTACCCCTCATTATTTAATAGTAATGGATCTATATAAAATAAATTGTTGGATAAGAATAATATGCCTAGGTGTAATTTAGGTCGTAAGTAAAACCTGCTATACATTTTTATTAACATAGCTACCCCTCGTTATTTAAGACAAACTGCATGCATTATTTAAAATATAATTTAATATGCAGTGTTAGTTCCATTCAATAATATAAGTATTTGAATTAACACACATCACAAATTATAGGTGTTGAAGGAAGATTGCAATCGCTAAACTAAACCAAGCAAAAAAATTTTGGAAAAATTGAAAATTTTAATTTATTAATTTGTCTTTGGGTTGATTAAGAAATTGTACAATAAATTCAATTATATAATTAACTGGTAACTTCATAATTAAGTAGAGAAAAGGGTGGTGAACCTAGCCACGCCTTCAAAATAAGAAATGAAGAAAAACTTGCTAGAAAGTAGCGAAAGCCTCAAGTTAAGAAAAGACTCGTGGGCCTAGCCACCGGGAGCAGGGGTAGAAATAAAATTATCATATGCTATGTAATTACAAATATGCCTCCGGATAATAAAAACAAGTGGAACTCCTCAACTTTCTCTTCCCTTTTTTTATACGGTCATAATTCCCAAAAAAAAAACCCTGAAATTTAAGGTGCGGCTTTAATATTATCCAGAATTATTTTCTTTTAAAAAAAACCCTCAATTGTAAACCTAATGCTACATCATCCCCCAATTTTTTCGTCTACAAAAAATTTCCAAACTTCCTGTCTATTCTCAAATGAACCCCAAATAACGACAAGTACCTTGAGGATAAGATCAAGAGAGAAGTTGCCATCTTGACAAGTGGGCAATAATAACCATTTTTTTAAAATTAATTTCTGGTTAGAAATTGATTTCTATTTATATTTCTAGAATGAGTTTTTAAATAAAAATGTGTTTAACAACTATAAAAAAAAATTTATTCTTAGAATAGAAATTTGTCATAAAATTCTCTCTCCCAAGTGGCAATGAGAGGTGGCTGGCCTAGGAGGCCGACGGCGAGTCACTGATGTCTAGCTTCCAACATTTGACTGCCGATGTCCATGCAAGCATCTGGTGACCGGTGGGCAACATCCTGTGTCCAGCGGGCAGCAACGGGCAAGGGGTAAGTGTTGGACGATGATGATAGTGAATGATGAGAAAAGTTATCATTTGTCATTTTTGTTTCAGAAATAGAAAAACTAAAAATTTTAATTTCTGATTAGTTTTTCAAACTCATTTTTAAAGTAAAAATTCATATTAGAAATAGAAAAATTAAATTACATTTTCTGTTCCAAACATGTTCCTTACTATCAAAAATAAATAAAAAATAGAATAATTATCATGTTTGCTCTTATAAATCATCGAAATTCATGGTTGAACAAGTGAAGAAAATCTAGGCTTAGAGAGGATTCTCGCCTTAATCGAGTGGGCCATTTTTCAGCATGCAATCATTGCTAAGAGAGCTCGAAAAAAAAAAAAAAAAGACGGAGCTTTTCTTCTCGGCTGAGAGAGAGAGAGAGAGAGAGAGAGGTGTGCATGCGATGTGCGCCGGATGCTTATGTCACGCCCCGATCCTCGGGCACGCACATACCCTTCTCACTTGGTCAATTTTATAATGCAATATCTCAGGACAAAGTATCGCCGACCCTTTCGTTTATTAAGCACATGCGGAAGCAGTTAAAATCCCCAGACAATAAATAGTGTGATAGAAAAGCAGGGCCATATTTTTTATATTGAAATTTATAACCAAACTTTTATACAAAACATAAACCAAGTCATAACTATTTACTTCAAAAGAAATTCTCAAAAGAAGATAGACTCTCAGCCCATCCAGGCCATACTCAAGGCCCCTCTCAGGATTATCTTCTTCTTCCAAAAATTCTTCTCTTTAAGTTTCACCTCCGAGTTCTCCTTCTTAGACTCTTTCTCAGCTCCTCATCGGGGTCCTGAAATGTTTTTCCCCAAACTGGGATGAGACTACGTCTCAGCGAGTTCTACCCCACTAAGCCCAATTAGTAAACTATTATACTATAGGCTGCCTATACACGCATAGGGCAGAAGACGTACCTTGGCCTCATATCCCACCTGCAAGTCAGTACAATTCATAATAGGCACCCAAACAATCATTCACTGATTGAAGCATCGATCAAATCGACCTAGTCGATTAAATGCCAAAAAGACCACTCACGGTCATTTCCAATCAGTCAATCAATTCACGACGTCAAATCAAAGTAATGATCAATCGACCTAGTCGATTACATGTCATGGGTCAGCATATTCAATACTATCTATAAAGTCCTATCAAATCAGGACTGCTCACCCAAAGCTGATAAATAGATAGCATAGCTCGCCCAAAGCTGATAATAAGGTATACTGCTCACCCAAAGTTGGCATATCGCCCGAAGGCCAATATAGTATACCAATATACTGCTCACCCAAAGCTGACATATCGCCCGAAGGCCGATATAGTATACCATATGCTCACCCAAAGCTGATAATATATTGCTCACTCAAAGCTGATAATAAGGTATACTGCTCACCCAAAGCTGACATATCGCCCGTAGGTCGATATAGTATACCGGTATACTGTTCAGCCAAAGCTGACATATCGCCCGAAGGCCGATATAGTATACCGTATGCTCACCCAAAGCTGATAATATATTGCTATTCAGTCATAACTAATAGAACCAATCACCGAGCCACATGCATTCTCCAAGGCGACATACTTCGTCACTGAGCCATGTGCATTCTCCGAGGTGATATATCTAATCATCAAGCCCCGTGCCTTTCATGATGATTCATTCCATTTCCAAAGTAATTATCCACAATTAAATCAATTCAGTACAATTTAAAGCTTAATTAAATAAACGGACTGCACCACGACGATCAGCGAGATTTCAGTCGTCGGCCATCTCAAACTTAATTTCCGAAAAATAAATAAATAATTAATTAATTTCGAAAATTAATTATTAAATATTAAAAATTCCGTTTAGCTCAAAATAAGGTCCAATTAAATAAACGGACTTCACCTTGGTCATCAGCATAAATCACGGGCCATCCCAGTTGAATTTTCAGGAAATAAATAAATAATTAATTAATTTCGAAAATTAATTAATATTAAAAATTCAATTTAGCTTAAAATAAATCCCGAATAAATAAACGGACTTCACCACAGTCATCCGCATAATATTCCGGTTCCAGACCATCTCACTTGAATTTTCGGAAAATAAATAATTATTTAATTTAATTCCGAAAATTAATATTTAAATGCCAAAAATCTCACTTAGGCCCGAATCATCAAATTGAAGCTCAATTAGGGGTCCGAAAATTCCCGAGACACTCCCAATAAATAGTAGACCACGTCTACTTGTTAATTACACAATCAATTTATCTAAATCGCATCACAATTAACTAATAATTGCTAATTAATTCTAATCTAACAACCTAAACATAATTAATTAAAACTAAACCAACTTAAAGCATAATTAGCCAACTAATCCGGGATTAGTGAGATTACTCAACTAATCGGATCAATCCGACGGGGCGACGCGAGGAACAACAAATTCCAAAGCGGGCCTCGGGTTCGGGGCCCGGAAACGGCCCAAAACGGCCCACGAACCGGCTGGAAACCCACTCGCGGGTTTGCTGGTTCGGCCGCAAAACAGCAAGAAAGAGAGAGGGTTGGGGGCGGCAAGGGGTCGGGAGAGCGGGTGGTGGCTTGGCGAGGCCGAGCGGTGGCCCACGGTGACCGAAGGTGGCCGGATCGTGGCCGGTGCTGGCCAAGACGGAGTTGAATAGAGGCGGTTGGGAGCTGGGGTTGCACGGCGGGGCGGTGAGAGGCGCGGCCAAGCACGGCCACACGCGTGCTCGCGCGGGGATGGGCAACCGGCTACAACGGCAGCTTCGGTCCAGCAACGCCAGCTGTTGCCCCAACTCCGGTGTCCTCCTAGATCTGGGACCCCAAGCAGCGAACGGAGGGGAACGTTAACAGCGGCTGAAGAGATGAAAGAGAGGCGGAGGGTTTTCGAGCGGGCGGCGACGGTGCCCCGGCACGACGGCGGCGGCAGCTTTGTCCTGCCGCTCCTTCAACCGACGCTGGTTGTTGCTTCCGTTCTGCTTCTGCTGTCTTCGAACAGACCGAACGGGAGGAGGAAGAGAGGGAGTGTCGTGCAAGTACCGAGGGAGAGAGAGAAGAAGACAAGAGAGAGAAGATAAGTTTGAAAAAGTCAAAAGTAAAAGGAAAAGTGGAGGAAGCAAAGTTGGAACCGGCAGAAGGGGGGCAATTCGCACGAGGGGGAAAAGAAAAAGAGAGGGAGAGAAGGAGAAAAAGGAAAAAGAAAGAGAGAAAGGGGGAAAGGTGTTTGGCCAAATAAGGAAAGGGGAAATGAGGATAAATTCAAAAGAAAATAATTTCTTCAAGTAGAAAATTTTTATTTCAATTTTTTTTAAATAAGCTCATATATTCCTAAAAGAATTTAATATTAGAATTCTTGATTCCCCTCTTGCATTTTTGCATCCAATATCTCTCTTAAATTTCTCTCAAATGACTCTCATTATATCAATTGATGTCTCACTTATCAAATTGATTATTTTCTTTATCCAAGAATCCCTCGTACTCCTCAATTTCACAATCCCTGACTTCAACTGAACAAAAACGGCCTTATTTATCCAGTCAAAATTAGAACCCGAAAACCTGGATATCACAGTTTATGTGTGATTTGATCCTTCCTTATTTTTATTTTTAAAACCCACCACTTCCCCTGAGGCTCTCTCTAGTTTTTGACCGAATCTCCTTAGAAGTTTGACTACGCCGCGAAGAAAATCGACGCATGGACTCCTTTTCCCCTTGGAGCTACAGCAGTTTCTTCCTTTCCAACCCACAAGGCCACGATCCTGCACTCCATCTTTTTTTCTTTGACCAAGTCACCCAAAAAATCCAATATCCACGGCTTCCCTTGCCTTCTTCTTTTTTTCTTTTTTTCACAATCCCTGAACGAATTTGTGCATCCGTGCATGTGCGTGTTGATAACGCTTGCACGTGGATGAAGACGTGAGTGTGTTGTGACGAAGGTATATTTATGATGGTGAAAACACAGATTGTGGAAGAATGAGATCTTCCCTGACGGATGACGGAGCCAAGTATGTTGTATATCAGATAGAGGGGAGGCCACGAGATTAAGATCAAGTCTGGAAGAAGTAAATCCAATCCAATTCCGACCAGGTTTCCCAAACTTGATGCTTATCTTGAATCTTGATTTAATCTTAATGGTGGATCTTGCATCAAAATTGATCCAATGACTCTCCTCTAATCCTCCTCATCTATCTTTGACCAAAGTGGTGCCAACTTGGATGGTTCAATCTTGACCATGAATCTTGTGCCCCAAAATTCGATCCAACGCTCCTTTTCCCATTGACTCGCTACTCCGGGGCCGCGTAACACTTCGATCCCAACTCCCTAATCTCATCGAAGAATTGTGCCTCCTACTCGACAGGTGTGTTAATTCTAATACCTAAGATGCAGAAAAATGCAAAAGAATAATAATGATGATAATGACAATGCATTATTTTTCCATATATAAACATTTCCGTCTAGTGGTAGAGTTCAGATCCAAATTTTTCTCATGAAGTAAAAAGATTTTTAAGCGAAAACATAGGTGTGACTAGGGCTGAGCACGGTTCCCGGGTTACCCGGGAACCGGAACCGAACCGGAGGAGGGTCCGGTTCGGTTCCCGGTTCCAAGGGGGACCGGAACCGGAACCGGAACCGGAACCGGAACCGGAACCGGAACCGGTACCGGAACCGGAACCGGAACCGGAACCGGTTTCGGAACCGGAACCGGAACCGGAACCGGTTTCGGAACCGGTCCCGGAACCGGTTAAATTAGGGCAGAAAAATTCAATTCCCCCCCCCCTTCTCTCTCGCTCTCTCTCAGTCTCTCTCTCTCTCTCTCTCTCTCAGTCTCAAACTCGCCCAGTCGCCCATAGCCGCCCCCTCTCTCTCTCTCTCTCAGACTCGCCCAGTCGCCGCACCGCCCATCTCCGCGCCGCACCGCCGCGTCTCCGCGCCGCCGGCCACTCCGCGCCACCGGCCATCTCCGCGCCGCACCGCTCAGTCACCCGTAGCCGCCCCCTCTCTCTCTCTCTCAGACTTGCCCAGTCACCGCACCACCCATCTCCGCGCTGCACCGCCTCTCCGCGCCACCGGCCATCTCCGCGCCGCACCGGCCATCTCCGCACCACCGGCCATCTCCGCGTCGCGCCGCACCGCCCAGTCGGCCGTAGCCGCCCCCTCTCTCTCTCTCTCTCAGACTCGCCCAGTCGCCGCACCGCCCATCTCCGCGCCGCACCGCCGCGTCTCCGCGCCACCGGCCATCTCCGCGCCGCACCGGCCATCTCCGCGCCACCGGCCATCTCCGCGCCGCACCGCCCATCTCCGCAAGCTGTGAATAGGAAAGGTAGAGCAGCTCTGTTTTATTTTTTGTGTCTCTGTTCCCTGAGTCTTCATATTGAATTTCCCTGATGGAAAAAATGACATATTCCATTTTAACCCTGGGCTGGGATCGCTTATTCTTAAAAGCATTGACTGAGTACCAGTGGGATCTCATAGGGACAATAAAAGAAAATAATTGGTGAATGCATTGTCTCAAGTTAAATGCATTGAAGTCTATTCACTTATTCACTGTTGTTGATCCAAGATCTATTGAACAAAGAAATATTTATGTGCAATTGGTGGAAAAACAATAACTTGTTATTCAGTCAATTATCTGGCAGTCACTTCATATTGTATACCTTTGGGTGCAAAGGTATACAGACATATGTGATAGGTCTGTGTAGCGAGTTCTATCATTAGAAGTATGTAAGTATTTAAGTATGAGTTAAGGCATGTGATATTTGTGATCGTCCTTTCAGGTGGTCATTTATTTACTTGCATAACTCAAAGAAGTTCCTATCTCTAGAGTTTTTAGATTTCTTTGTCCAAATAGACTTGGGATTCCCTATATGATTCACAGTTGAAAATTCATATCAAAAAGAAAAATCTGGGAAACAAAAGTGAAGCGGTTATTTTAATATTCTAGTAATAGGAATCTTGATGTTTTTGTTTTCATTTCAATGATAAGAGTCAATCGTGATTGGTGTCAGTCCGTGAACCTGTTATAGTAATCATACCTCTAGGGTTTTAATGCAAAGTAAGAAAAAACGAAAAAGATGATCCGCTGAGGTGGGAATGGTGCTCTAGTCTAGTGTACTGTTGTCGAGAAAAACAGCTCGACCCTTGATGAATGCATGGACTGTAAGGCAACTTTTTTGTCGAAATTTCACTTCTGTTTCTTAACAAAAGTTGTAAAGGACATCCTGAGGCACAACATATCAAAAATTTAGAGAAAACAAACAAGAATAGGTAGGTGAAATCGTGGTCCTTTGGAGATGGTTAGATCTGGAATTACGGTAGTACGAACAGGGATTTTAACCGTCCATATTTAATTATCTAGGACGAATTTGACTTTGATGTTTTCATGAAGTATATACCTTATGGTCTTGGCTATCACGTAGTCGAATTTCATAATTTTTGAAGGTCATTTGGGTATTTAATCGGAAATGTTTCTAAAACTGTGCAATCTGATGTGTTCGGATCTTGTAAGTTGCAATGCGTGGACTATATCATTTTGTATGAGGTTCTTTTGGAAATGTGTTCTGCATGAAATATCTCTCTTCATGTCTTCCCTACAACATATTTAAATTTTGTAATTTTTTTAGTTCATTTGCCTATTTAACCAAAAATGTTTCCAAAACTGTGCAAGTAGAGAATAGGAAAAGTAAATCAATTTTATCTTTTAATCCAGAACGAATTGGACTATGATTTCTTCATGAAACTTGTACCTCTAGGTCTTAAATACAACGTGTCCAAATTTCAGAATTTTCTGAGTTTATTTAAGGGTTTAATCGAAATTGTTT
Source organism: Eucalyptus lansdowneana (assembly GCA_017140395.1). Lineage (NCBI taxonomy): Eukaryota > Viridiplantae > Streptophyta > Magnoliopsida > Myrtales > Myrtaceae > Eucalyptus > Eucalyptus lansdowneana. The sequence goes on along the minus strand of CM029487.1, from coordinate 42,128,958 downwards.
TCAAAACTTTTACCTCTAGACATTCTTGTTCTAGTGGTGTTTTATTTCTACTTTCTGCTTTGCTATTTGTTTTGAAATTTCTAATTATATTCTATTATTGTTGTGCAGTGTGAAGTTAATGTATCAAGATAACATATCAATGGAGGTGGAGGGACGTGAGGAAATGACTCCGATTACGGAATTGGAGTTTTCTAACGATGAAATTGAAGAAGAGGCACCCCCTACCTCGAGTGCCACAAATAAGGTACCCGGTTCTCATCTTTCCCATGATAAGAAACATACATCTGAATGTTGGAATCACTATTCGAAAATTAGTGATAAGGATGGAAACATATATCAAGTGAAGTGCATTCATTGTGGGTCAATGCTTAAGTACCGTGTTGCTAACGGTACTTCTGCAATGAGGAAGCACTTGGCCACATGCAAGAGGTTTCCCCGTAATCTAGATAAGAGGCAGAAATTTTTTGTACCACGTAATGTCAACACGGCTGGCAAGGGAGGAGGAGATTCTAGTACTGGTAGCGTCTTATCAACATGGGCATTTAATCAAGAACGTTCTAGGCTAATGCTTGCTCGGTTCATCATCCTTGATGAACAACCTTTTTCCTTGGTTGAGCGTGTTGGATTTCGTGAATATGTTAGTGAGTTACAACCTCTCTTCAAACATATATCACGTTTCACAGTGGCAAAAGATTGCATGAAGTTGTTTTTATGTGAAAGAACTTCTTTGAAGAATTATTTTGGAAAGATTAATTCTAGGATCGCACTCACGACTGATACATGGACTTCCAATCAAAATTTGAATTACTTGTGTCTCACTGCACATTTTATTGATGAAAATTGGAAGTTGCATAAAAGAATCATCAATTTTGTGGTGATGCATAGTCACAGGGGTAAGGAGATTGGAAAAATGGTGGAGGGATGTATTGAGGAGTGGGGAATAGAAAAAAAGGTGTCGACAATTACCGTGGATAATGCTAGCTCGAATGATGTTGCGGTTGGCTATTTGAGGGATAAACTTTCGAAACAAAAGTCGTTGATATTAGATGGTAGTGTTTTGCACATGAGGTGTACAGCTCATATATTAAATTTGATTGTGAGAGATTGCTTGACTATGGTACGTGACTCCATTGCACGTATTCGAAATATTGTTAGATATGTAAGGAGTTCTCCCACAAGAGCCCAAGTATTTCAATCTTACATTGAGAAAGAAAAGATCACTTATAAGGGTTCGGTAGTTCTTGATGTCGCCACTAGATGGAATTCCACTTACCTCATGTTAGAGACTGCTATAAAGTTCAGAAAAGCTTTTGAAAGGATGGAAGATCACGATCCTTCTTTTGTAAGTGAGCTTAGTTATGAAACTCCTAGTGAAGATGATTGGGAAAATGCTATTGTTCTTTCGGATTTTCTCAAAATATTCTATGATGCCACCAATCAGATGTCTGGGACTTCATATGTTACTTCAAATGATTATTTTGAAGGGATAGCTGTTTTGTATAGAAATTTGAAAGAGGCGATCAATGCTTCGAATCCTAAGCTTCAAGATATGGGTATGAAAATGAAAGAAAAATTTGACAAATATTATGGAAGCTTGGATAAAGTGAATATGATGGTGTTGATTGCGGTTGTGTTAGATCCTAGAGCCAAGTTAAATTATGTGAGTTTCTTGTATGGACAAATTTATGATGATGAATCGAAAATTAAAGAGATGCATTACAAGGTGAAGGATACATTGGAGCGTTTATATGAATTTTATGAGCAATATTCTATTCCTTCAAGTGATCAAGATTTTGGTGGCCATAATTTGGGTGTAAGTAGTAGTAGTTCAAATTCCAATACCGATACAAGTGGTAGCGAAGGAATAAAGAAGCATAACGCCCAAGATTGGAAGAAAATGTATTTCTACTCGAATGAACAAGGGAGCGATAGCAACAAGTCTGAGCTTGATGAGTATCTTCAAGAAAAAAATGAAAAGGATCTTGGTATTGACATTTTGATTTGGTGGAAGACTAATGGCTCAAAATATAAGATCCTTTCCTTGATGGCTCGAGATATTTTGTCAATTCCTGTAACTACCGTTGCTTCAGAATCAACTTTTAGTACATCGGGTCGTGTGCTTGATGGCTTTCGGAGTTCTTTAACTCCAAAAGTAGTGGAAGCTTTGATTTGTACTCAAGATTGGTTGAAAGCCGCTCGTGTACCACTTGATGTTGAAGAGTGTATTGAGAACGCAGAACAATTTGAGTTGGGTAAGTAATGTTTATATCTTTATATATTGTAATTTTTTTTTTTGTATATTTGATAAGTGAATATTTTATTTAATATCTTCCTTTTTTTTTTTTTTTTTTTTTTTTTTTTTTTTTTTTTTTTTTTTTTTTTTTTTTTTTTTTTTTTTCAGATATGGTTGGTCTTAATGCGGAGATTATGATCGATAAATAAAGTTGGTGGTATCGCACTTACAATGGATCCAACGGTTGAGAAGTCAAGCAAGGTTTTTTGTTGGCTTATTGATAAGCAACTTTGTTTATCGTAATTTTAATGCAAGCTCATATATTGAATTTTTGAACTATATTGTCAAAAAATTTATGAGCTTTTAGATGGGCAAAATGGCATGCTTCATGGAGTATTATCAATATTGATTTTTTTTTTTCTGTGTCTTTACTTAGGATTTTGATTGATTTGTATTTATGTCTTTGCAAGGTTTTGCTGTGCCAAAGGAATCACATGGAAATGTTGCAGAGTTCAGACTATGGAGTAGATGAAAATTTGAGATCTTATTGGCACTTCTAGTTTTTTATCTCTTTAGAAACTTCTTTGGAAACTTTTTATTAATTTTGATTATGTATGTCTAAATTCTTGACAATTGGCATTCGTATGTTTGCTAAGATGTGGGAAGTTACCGTGTAATATACGCGTACATTGTAGTTTTTTTTGGTAACGTGCGCATACGTTATATTTTTTTTTGGTAACGTGCGTGCACGTTATATTTTTTTTTGGTAACGTGCGTGCACGTTATAGTTTTTTTTGGTAACGTGCGCATACGTTATATTTTTTTTGGTAACGTGCGCATACGTTATAGTTTTTTTTTTTTGGGTAACGTGCGCGTACGTTATAGTTTTTTTGGTAACGTGCGCGTACGTTATAGTTTTTTTGGTAACGTGCGCGTACATTATATTTTTTTTTGGGTAACGTGCGCATATGTTATAGTCCAAATATGAAAATAACAAAAAAAAAAAAAAAAAAAAAAAGAACCTGTTAGGAACCTGGAACCGACCCTGGAACCTGTGACAGGGTAGGTTCCAGGTTCTCGATTCCCACGGGTAGGTTCCAGGTTCCTCATTTTGAGGAACCTGTACCCGAGGGTAGGTTCCAGGTTCCGGACGGAACCGAACCGGAACCTGGAACCGCTCACCCCTAGGTGTGACCCTTAATCATGTCCTGGTGCTTGAATCGCTAGTTCGTGAAAGTAAAACAAACCCTCGCCTTTCTATTTGGCCTCTAATTCTCCCGTAATAGATTATAAAAAAAATAAAAAATAAAAGGTCATAATTGAAATGAGAAAATCAAGTTGCAACCAGTAAAGCTTGAGAGAGCCCATGCAAAGAGCAAGCGCTGCCTCCCAAGTGAAACCATTCGCACCTACTTTGCAATCTGTCCAAACCCCTCAACAATTTCATTTACCCTCGAGTGGCTCACAACACACATGACAACTAAGGCCATGTTTGGCAACTTGCCCAACAGTGACTGATTCTGATTTTTTGTTCCCAGAATCAGTTTGAGACGAAAATCGCGTTTGGTAAAATTTTTGTTCCCGGGAACAATTTTGTTCTCAAAATCAGTTTTGAAGAAGATTTGAGAATAAAAAAAAAAAATTGATTAACGTCCGAGAATCGAAAAAGAATCAACACAATAAAACCCATTTTCTTTCCTTCGGCCATCCCACAACTGTCACCCGCCGCCACCCGCCCCGCTGCCGGCCGTCGGTCCGGCGAGCTCGCTGGAGGCTCGCCTGGCCAAGGCGAGGTCCGGCAAGCTCACCGGAGGCTCGCCCAGCCACCGGCGAGCCTCGCTAAGGCTGGGCGAGGCCCGCCTGACTGGCGACCGGTCGAACGAGGGTCGACGACCTCACCAGAGCGTCGCCGGCCCTCGGAGAGGCTAGCCCTCGTCGGCCAAGCCTCGCCGGTGGCCAAGCGGGCCTCGCCCAGCCCCGGCGAGGCTCGCCTGGCCACCGGCCGAGCTCGCCTAGCCCGGCTAGTGGCCGGGCGAGCCTCGCCCGGCCCGGCGAGGGCCGCTGGCCACCGGCGAGGCTCGGCCTCGCCCGAGTGCCGGCGAGGCTTGGCCGACGAGGGCCAGCCTCGCCGAGGGCCGGCGACGCTACGGTGAGGTCGCCGGCCCTCATTCGGCCGTCGGCTGTCCGGCGACCGGCCATAAGAAGAAGAAGAAAAATAGGAGAAAAAGGAAAAAAAGAAAAGAAAAAATGGAAAAAAAAAAGGAAAAAAGGAAAAAAAAAAGAAAAGACAATAAAAAAGTAGAAAAATTTATTTAAAAATTAAAAAAATAATTTGGAACAGAATCAATAAACACGTTATCAAACGCAATTCTATTCCAAAATCAAAAATTTTAGACAGTTACCAAACACGTGTTTTTACTCAAAATCAGTTCCCGGGAACAGAATAAAAAATAATCATTTCTTGTCAGAATCAGTTCCCGGGAATAGAATCGTTACCAAACGTGCCCTAAGCTTATCAAATTAGAAACCTAAACGACAACATTCAAAGGTAATATCATCACCCTAATAAACCGATAGAACTTGAGGAGATTGTCAGCATGCATTATTGTATACTGATTTTCAAGTGAAATTCTGCAGCTCTTATAGCACAAGCAGACAAGTTACTCTTTCATAGTTATGGTACAAATGGCACACGCATACCTCCCTCTGCAGAACCTCATCGTGTTCGGGAGTGTTATCATTATAATGCAACCGCATCAAACAACTCTACGTCCGGGTAACACGTAGAAAAAATCAGCAAGTACCTATTTGATTAATAGAGAGGTGTAACCTAATGAGCACACAAAAGCGGATTCAATTGAAAATACTACATTCATAATCATTCAAGTATGTGCTGTTGAGACCAGTCAACTGTTTGGATATTCACAAGCATCAAAACTTCCTTAGGACACTCCAATTGACCCACGAGCTTCTTTAAAATTTGCACACAAGATGGCCCTCACCTGTTGCTGATGCTTCCAATGCAAAATCCTTCTTCATTTTGAAAATACTACATTCATAATCATTCAAGTATGTGCTGTTGAGACCAGTCAACTGTTTGGATATTCACAAGCATCAAAACTTCCTTAGGACACTCCAATTGACCCATGAGCTTCTTTAAAATTTGCACACGAGATGGCCCTCACCTGTTGCTGATGCTTCCAATGCAAAATCCTTCTTCATTTTGATCGCTCTTCAGTATAAAATTTGAAGTTCCTGAGCCAACTTAGCCACGTTTAGATCAATCATATGATGCAATGATTCCATGACAAGGATTAAAAAGGATGCAAACTGGTCATCAACGCAGTCGGTGAAATTGCAGTCCAAAAGTTAGCCTTGATCGTTACATAGACCAACCAGACCTGCCACAAAAGCACCACCGTTTTACCTTACCTGATGATCTTTTAAAATAACAGTCTGACTACTGGTTTTAGAAAGCTGGTCTACACATATATGACAGACTAGCCAAAACCACTTTCCATTCTATAATCACCCACCAGAAAAATTTGAACCTTGATTTTCATTTTAGCTCAGTTCTCATGCTAACTGGGAATTCATGCTCGAGGGAACAATAAGAAACTTAACAGGGTTTAGAATTATCACGGAGAATCATAAAGGTGTTTGTCTAAGTCAGTATATACGACATTACTCATATTTGAGACGTAAAAGAGTTCATAAAAGAAATTCAAAATTTTCAGATGTTGCAAATTCTATAAATCCCCAATTGAGCTAGGCATTTCTCTCAATCACCAACAAATCAGAGCACTCAGTTTCTCCAGTTCCTCAGAGAACTGATTGCAGCCTATACATAGGAGAAAAAGCTGTCAACAAATGAGTTGATCAACAAGTACCTTATAATTGCTGCTTTGCCGCATATACAAATGAGTTAAGGCAACACAAAGTTTCAAGGGTCTTGACAGAAGCTCCAGGATGTATTTAAGTAGAGCACGATCGCGTCCATGAAACATCAAGTGTTTCTAGGTACATTGGGCAAAAACCCCGTGGCAACCTGGGACTCTGACTAGAGATCCTCAGAAATTTTAACACAGAAGGAAGCTCTGGCAGTGACCTGAGCTCGTTACAGCCCTCTAGGCTAAGTTGTTGGAGAGAATAGAGATTCTGGATGCTAGCTGGCAGGTCAGATATCGATGCTCCACTGAGTTGGAGAATCTTGAGCGAGGACAAGTCACCGATTTCACTTGGAATCTCCCCTTTAAGACTACAGCAGGACTCAAGACCTAGACTCCGTAGATTTTTCAACCTTCCAATAGTGCTGGGTAACTTCTCAATCGCAGAGTCACTAATGTCCAGATGTAGCAAATTCTGTAAATCCCCAATTGAGGGAGGGATTTCTCTCAATGACCGACAAGCTCGGGCACTCAGTTTCTCCAGCTTACTCAAAAAACCAATTGATGTAGGAATCTCTGTAATACCAGCAGAATCTAAAATAAGTTCTTTTAGTTCTTCCAATTCGCCCACTTCTTCTGGTAGCTTCTTGAGACAGCCACAGCCACTCAGGTCCAAGGAAACAAGGCTCTTGACTTTGCCAATAGAAGGGTCGACTTGCTCTAGACTGTAACAGTCTTTCAAGATGATCTTCAACTCTCCGAAAGTCATGAGATCGGGTTTTTTCAACCTTCCACTAACACTGGGTAACTTTTCAATCACAGATTCACTAATATCTGGATACCACAAATTCTGTAAATCCCAAATTGAGCTACAGATTTCTCTCAATGACTGACATGCCCTCGCACTCAGTTTCTCCAGCTTCCTCAGAGAACCAATTGACATAGGAATCTCTGTGATACCAGAAGAATCTAAACTAAGTTCTTTCAGTTCTTTTAATTTAACTACTTCTCCTGGTAGCTCCTTGAGACTGCCACAGCCACTCAGGTCTAAGGAAACGAGGCTCTTGAGTTTGCCAATAGAAGCGTGGACTTGCTCCAGCCTCTTACATCCTTTCAAGATGAGAATCTCCAACTTAATGAAATTTGAGAGATCAGGAGTACATTTTAGATTTTCGCAACATGCAAGGTCAAGAACTTTCAACCGCCTTGCCGCCTATACAAAGGAGAATAAGCTGTCCAAAAATGAGTTGATCGGTAAAACAAAACGAACAAAAAATCACAGGGGATCACTTTTTCACATCTTACCATGATTGAAGTCCATCCTCTCCAGTCCTCTTTGATCTGGTTGTACGACAACTGCAGCACCACTAATCTTGGCAGAGGCAAATTTAATGTCGAAAAAGACAGTTTGGGATCAATGTTAAGCAACTGAAGCCATCTTAATTCAGAAAAGTCTCCACTCGAAGCTGCCTCTCTCAATTGAAGGAACCTTGAGCTTTGTAAGTTTATAAATTGTTCATCAGTGTCCTGGTACAAATTAGCCACATCCTTTCAGTTCCCTGGATATCAAATTAATCAACTAAGCGTTTGGATTGACTTTTAAAATTTTTAGTGTTTTTTTTTTTTTTTTTTTTTTTTTTTTAAATCTTGAACTCGCACAATTGTCATCTTGCCACCCTTGCCGTATATGAATGTCCGTGCAAACTTACATTTGATTTTTTGATTATCTTTTGGAATTTGAACTATACAGTAAGTTTTGGCATGAAAATTAAAAGAAAAGTACTTCTTGCTATAAAAAAAATCTAGAAGATACGCACCTCAATGTTTTACCTTTTGCATATTAAAAGAATTTGTTAAACAATGCCCATGGGTCTCTTGTTAAGTGGTTAAGGAAGCACTTGGTTCTCAATTCATTCGTGAAGTGTTTAATCATTGCTTTGAAAACTGAAAATTTTCTTGTAAATTATCCACTTAACTTGAGCCAATATCAAAGATTAAAATGCTTAAGAGCTAAATGACGAAAATAGCCTGTATATTCATTTGAAATTAGGGAAATTTACACTAGTAGTCCCCTACTTTGGCTCGATGTGCAATATCATCCTTGGATTTTTAATAAATTTAATGTTGCTCTTGAACTATTCTTAAATATTCAACCTAGTCCGTAAACTTTTAAATTATTCAATTTAGACCCTCGACTTCCAAAACATAGTCAAATAAGTCCTTTAATACTATTCCCAAGTTTTCGTAATTACACTATTGCCCGGATTTTAGAATGTCTTTTCATTTCAATCTATTTGCTATTTTTTATTGTCTTTTAAATTTTTGGTTTTTATAAATAATGCAATAGTTCCATTTAAGTACTATAGCTTATGGTTTCTATAATAGTAAAAGTAGAACCTCATTTTGGGTTGTATCGGGGTTGATATTCTTGCTATTTTGATTTTCAATTTACAGATTTAACTAAATTTAATTAAGAAAAAATGAAACACAAAAGCTTAATAATTTTATTTATCTAGAATATTAGGAACAAGACTTAGATTAATATAAATGCCACTACTATGTAAAGTAGTGAATACTGTCAAAGGACTGATTTGACTTTATTAAGGCAGTCAAGAGACCAAATCAAATCAATTGAAAGTTTAGAGACTAGATCGAATAATTAAGATTAGTTTAAGAACCACATTGAACTAATTAAGAATTTAAGAATAATATTACATAATGGGTGAAAGTTTAGGAATTATTAGCATTAATTTCCCTTAAAATTAATTTAAGTTATTATTAACTTGATTTTGATGTGATTTAGATTAAGAGACTTAAAGCAAAATCTCTCTTAAAGAATAGTATAGACAAGTGTCAGAGGATATACGTGGCAAATAACCCAGGATACAATTGATGCTGGTGACAAATGATGCATGTGGAAGTTACATGCAGATGGCTTTGAAACGTGTCAAAGTGGAGCTGCTTATAGCCATCAAAATAGGATTTCAGAAAGTGAAGCAAGCCTTGTCCATGGTAGTTTTACAAGAAAACCGGTAAGTCCACAAGGCATTAATATAAAAGGGATGTTTAGAGGCCAAATCAGACACGTACAACACACCAAAGTCTTATTTTTCACTTTACTCGTAAGTTTCCATGTTTCAATTTCGTTTCATGTCTTTTCAATTCCTTTTATTTGAATTCCAATGCATTAAACCTTTTCCCGCACTTAGATTCATAGAATTTGCACTCCATCCGAGCCCTGGTCGTGGACATTGCACTTCAGTGAGAACCGTGGAACGATTTGGATCACTCTCTCCAATCGCCTTAAAGTTCAGTAAAATCGATCGACCCAGTTTTCATTCGACAGGCTTTCTCGTTATTTAAAAAGATTACGAGAATCAAGTGAGGGCCACTATATAAGACTGATGTGTGTAATTGAAGGTTAGAAAACACGACACTAACTCTTTAATTTCTGTTTATGGTGAAATGTTTCGCCTAATTGTCCGTTTCTGTCCAATTAACGTGATTATCTATTGCAAAGGAAGGAGTGTCATATAATATTATCTTAGTTCCACCTGGTTTGTTTTAATCGAAGGGCATTAAATAATCCTAACCTGATAACTTTTAACCAAGGAGATCTGTTGAATGCCGTAACGAAATTTACATCCTCTAATGCCATGAGTATTGAGTAGTTCAACGATCGTTTGAGGAACTTACGACTCCTAAAAATAAGACAACTCCTTTTTAGTTTCAGTTATATGAATGCTGTTTTCTTTCTAAATTAATTATGTCGGAGTATCATCATTCACTAAGTAATTTGTTCAACAGTAATTTTCTCATTTACAATATCCTCTATCATCATTCATGGGGAAACATGCCTTCGGGTTTTTGGTAAAAGTTGTAAGCAACTCAAATTTAGTGCAAGCGAAATATGTGCCAAGAGTTGAACAAGAAAAAAGAGTGCCAAGAGAAATATATCCATTGTCATGCAAAAAATAGGAATGTCTGTCGAATGCAGTTTATTATCTGAATTTTTCCTGTAATAATAGATTAAGAAGTGTCAATTTATAAATTATAACTATCTTTCCAAAGAACATGATATGTCTATATGTGCATGACAAAGATAGATTGGTATACTATAATAACATATTAACATCTTTGTGCTTAATTTACTCATTTTAGTTTGTGTCTACGCATGGCACGGGTTCAGGACTAGTTGATCCATATTTCCCAAACCTTTTAGCTCTTTTTTCCTTTCACATGAAATTTTGTTAGAACAGTATATCCTCCACTTCGAAAGAATTTTCTCTTTTCTTTTTTTTTACATAGGATAAAGGTTTTTTCTTTTTTTTGGTTTCCCATTCTTGGAATCCTTTTAATGGCCAAATGCAATTAGAGGAGAAGACACAATAGGCAGGAGACACATAGTAAAAATTGAAAAGCTAAAATTATCGACCCGTCAACATAACTTACAAGTGCATTTTTTTCGTTAGTTTCTTGGAAATATTCAGAATAAACAGAACCACCAAAACATAAGTTTGTTTTACGAAATATGAACTTTACAAACACTGATTTTAAAGATGGATTTTTTAATATTATTTTGGTTCAATTTTGTGGTTTGACTCGTTCGTCATTATCTGCACTTTAGATGTTTTTTATTTTTTTGGGGTCAAAAGCACTTTCAAGGTAAACTAGTGAAAAACCTGCGACGGATATAATTTCTCTTGAGTTTGTTCGTAGGAAAAATACTGAATCTTGCTGTAATCATCATTTCACGCTGTCTTTCATTATTTTCCCTTGTACATTAATCTCTATAGTATATTACACGGATATTAAAAAAAATCTCTACTATATCAAAAGGGGATTTCAAACCTCAAACTTTCGTCAAAAGTTTCCACACAATGCGCATATAATTTACCAAAATGAAATGTAGAAATAAGATATAACAAAATACACAAAATCATAATTTAAAAAGTCAAGATAATTGGAAATCAGTCACATAATTTTTTTCTTTTCCAAAAATAAATTGAAATCTCACATCTTACAATCATTTAAATTTTTTCCTAAACTAATTAGCATCATCCAAAATTTATCTTTGGTCAAACAAATGACTTTTTCATATTTCAAACACCAATATGAATGCTCTTTATGCTAATGTTAATGATAGTTATTTAATCAACGAAAAAATGACATTGAATTTTGTTAATGAACTATTTCAAATAAAATAAAAAATATAAAGCTTTTTCCTGTCCCCAACATCTCTTGGTCAATTGCTAGGTTAATTCCTCTCCATTGAGGTTTGCCCAAATGGACTATACAAAATAATGAAATGACTTGAACATTGACAATTTAAGTAAGAGATAAACTTAGTTAAAAAATTGGCTTCATGCTCAAAATTATTTAAAATAAATAAAATGGTATCGATATAGTCAATTTCTCTTTTGGACGTTCTAAATAGTCAAGTTTGTCTAGTGGCTTTTGGCACAAAAAGTCAATGTCCCAATATATATAAATACCATAAAACAACTTGGAGAGGAAAGAAATGTTTATTAAAAAACATGAAAAGGAAAAGACAATGGCAATGAAAGAACTAAAGAGAGAATAATCAGAAAATCCACTCTTTATCATACACCTAACTCAATCCATGAGATTTGAATAAAAAAAATTAATCCAAGAGATGAACAAGGTCAACGTGATACAATCTTAAAACAAATAGTAAATATTTCGAATATAATTCTTAAGGGGTTTTTGCAATCACATCTATTAAGCAGGAAAAATGAATGAAAATAGATAGATAACTATAGTAGAAGGAACAGCATCTTCTAAATCAAAGTGGGGAAATAGATTTTTAAATAGAATAATTAGCCGTTAAAATTAATCTAAGATAGGCAAGAATGGATGTTTAAATAGATTCTTTTCCTAATAAGTAGGAGCATCTGTTGATACAAGATCAAGATTAAAATAGATCAGATGAAATCTATGAAAATATGAGAAGGAGGGAAAGAATAAGGAGTGCATATCTTACCTTTTCTTCCATTGGTACTTTGGAGGCTTCCTTTTCTTGCCATATGCTCCTTCCAAGATCTCTGAGTTGATCATGCATCCTTAAAATGCCATCATCTCCAATTTTTATTAAGCACCTCAATTTCAACTCTTCAATTGCTCGATTTGCATAAATCCGACGGCCTTCCCACATGTAAATGGTGAATTTGCTCTCTTTGCCAATAAAGAACCGAGCAATATCAAGAAAAATCTCCTTTTGATTTTTATCTAATGCATCATAACTTATCTTCAATATGTTTTGGACATCCCCATATGGTTGATCTTTTAATTGCTTCAGCATATCAACCCATACATTTTGACTTTTTTTATACAAGTAAGAACCTATAACTTCAAGAGCCAAGGGAAGTCCACCCAAAGTGCGTATGATCTCATAAGAGATACCCTTAAAGCCCATTAAAGAATCGTCCTCACGAAATGCATGTCTATTAAATAAAATCAAAGAATGATCCGTATCTATTTGATTCAACTCATACTTGCAGCCTACCTCAAATTCAGATTGATCGAGAACAGCTCTATATCTAGTTGTCACAATGATAATACTTCCTGAAGTGAACCAATTGCGTTCTCCAGCCAAAGCATTTAGGTGAACCTTGTCATCTACGTCATCTAGAAGTATGAGAACCTTTTTTTCTTTGAATCTAGCTTTGATCAATCTTTTTCCTTCATCAACTGTTGAAACTTCATCTTCAATCGACCATCTTTCCTTAATTAGCTGCTTTTGTAGGTAAGTGATACGCTTGTGGTCAGCTGTTTCTCGAATATCTGGAAGGAAACTACAATACACAAAGTCATTTGACAGCTCGTTGTAGATGATCTTGGCAAGAGTCGTTTTACCAATCCCTCCCATGCCATAGATTCCAATCATCTGAGCATCGCTGGTGGAAGTGTCTAGCCAATTCCTAATTTTTTTCACATGATCACCAAATCCAACTAAGTGCTTAGTAACATCAAGATGAAAATCAGGTCGCAACTTGCTCAGAACTGTTTTGATAACTTCTTCCACTAATTCTCCTTCATACCTGTCAAACAACAAAACTCATGATAACCTTCTGATTATACTTAATCTCATCATCTGACACCCACCTATATGTGAATGAAGGATGGGGCCAATTAACATGTAAGATATTTTGGTTTTACAAATAAGAATGGAGGATGACGGTGTAGATTTCAATTTCCCCCCTACTTTTCTGCCATTAGATGGATCTTGGTGAAAGAAAGTAAGGTGGTGCACTAGGCTCTTAAAGAGTCTTTGCAAGTATAACATCTATAATAAGGCTTAAGGTTGCTACTAATCGGAGGATAGGAAGTCCTTTTTTCGTTGGGGATCCCACACGGTTATACTGGGACTTATAGTTTAACTTACAGAAGCCTAACATTGGAGAGTTATTTGCGGCAAGAATCGAAGCTACACATGGTCAATGCAAAATGCCTGATCCATATCATCTGAGCCAACACCCGCTAGCAATATGAGGTCGATTTATTTGGTGATGAACAAGCTTTGGAGACTGAGCATGGAAGAGGCAAATCGTTCGTGATTGATACTATTGGCTGGAGGGGTTGTCGTTTCTTCGCTTTTTTACCTGAGACAATTGCAAAATTATTAGACGCTATGGGGTAGTCGTGGGGACATCATGGGGAGCGTTTGTTGCCTTTGGGGCATTATGGTTGCTCATTGGTTTGGGGATTCCTGAGCTTGCTGTGGAAGTAATTCATTGACATTTCGTCGATTTTGCATGAATAAGAAAACAAACTTATAAAAAGAAAATCAAGTAGAAGGCAAGTACCCGTTGGCAAATTTCTCGGATTCCCATCCCTTTAAGTAACTCACTTCTCTAAGTGCTCGTTGCCCCTCCCGAATATCATTCTCATCAAAACGCTTCTTACACAAATCAAAGGCCCTCCCAAAATTTCCTTTTTGACGCCGCACATCTGATGGATCCACTTTGTAAAAAATGGGCAACACTATGTGTGACATGCTCTTCTTGCATTCCATGATACGAATGAGTTCGCGAAGACACCATTTGCTAGAAGCATAATTTTCGGAGATGATGGGGATTGAAATCTTAGACCGTGTGATGGCATTGAGAAGCTGTGAACCAAATTCCTCGCCAACCGGTAGGCTGTCATCGTCCCTAAACACACAAATCCGCACGGTTTTCACATCAAGCAGACTGCGATAGAGGTAATCAGCAAATCCCTTGCGGGTATCTGAGCCTCTAAAGCTCAAGAATACATCGTATGCACCCTCAGCACTGAAAATAGGAGCAGATGCTCCCTCAGTCCTCTCTTTTTCTGCACTCTTTTTCTTCTTCTTGAGATGATTGAATACAAATATAGACAGAAGAATCGGTGCAAAAAGTACTGGAAAGGAACGACCTGAAACAAAATGGTGCATTCCTTTGTCTGCTTTGCTCTGACTTTGCCCTTTCTCCATGGAAGTCTAAAGGCAAAAATGAAAAAAGGATGCCTCCCTGCTGCACAAAAAGACGTAGGTGAATAAATGAAAAGGTTCAATGGAGGGCACACGCTTTCTAAATGATTGCAAAAACAAAATTTTTAATGAAGAGAAGATGCCTTCAAGGAATGATTAGTTCCAGGGTGGCTAGGTTCGACACTTGGAACCTGAAACTTATCCTGTCAAAACCTATTCCCGATTTTTGGAACCTCAAACCTACCCTGTGGACCCTAGAACTGATTCTATCAGTCCTGTCTGGTTCAAGGGTCTATCTAGGAACCAGCTTATTCCTTTTTTTTCATTTCTTTCTTCCTTAGAAGGACAAACTTTTCCTGTTAGTTTACTAAATGACAAGAAGAAAAACAACCCCCTTTTTATAACCGACACAAATAGCAATTACAGTAAAATAGTAAAACAACAAACATCCAAATCTTCCATAACATACCAACCTACATATTTTCATCACCGCAGATTCAAATCTCTAAAGACAATAACATAGCTGAAATCTACATTTTTCTCTCCAATTAGTTTAAGGGAATCTTCCTACAAGGGAGTATTTCAAATGAATGATGTTCAAATGTTATTGGGGAAGCAAGCATTTTGCAACTTTTTGAACATGAGCAAGTATTTCATCAACTTGTCCCTCCTCCTCTGGAAGGCTTCTACTATTCAGCATTGGACTTGCCAGAGCAGAGAAAGCTTTAAAGATCTCTAAAGAAGAAGCGGGAAAAAAAAAAACTGGAGAATTCCACAACTTTGACAGAGAAAAAAAGCAGGGCCAGAAAGTATAATTTGTTAATCACATTAAACATATGCCAATATTCAAGGCCAATAACTAGAGTTGCAATCAACTTATAAAGGGCAGAAAGGAGCAAAGAAATTAAATGGTCCAAGCCATACTTTCGTGATTACATTATCTGCCACCATTCTCTGCGAAACGCATTCAAAGAGGCCAGAAACTTTAAAGCAGGAATACAAACCCGCAATAACCATGACTTGAAATGCTCTGACGCTACTACGCAACACTGGCACACTGCTAGGCAGTACAAAAACCAGTAAAGCAAACTTCCACTAGGTGGCATGATCTGAGAGTCAATTCATCCCATAATCAAAATGCACTCGTTTTTAAGTGACCGTTTTGAATTATGCTTTCAGCCTTTCACAGAGCAGCTGCTGTCTAAACTGGATCGAGGTCGTTTCCACATAAATCCCCCAGGAAGGATAATTAAAAAGCCCCCTTTCAAATTGAAAGTGAGAGAGAGAAAGCAGAGCTCCGCCTCGACAAACAAAAAAACCAACAAACGAGAGAGTCCCCGCTGAGCTTACACGCTGAAATTGAAAAGCTTTCTGGCGATGCAGAAATTGCGATTTGCGAGTCAATCGAACAAACAAACACGAAGCAGAGCTCAGCCTCGACCCAAAAATAGTTGAGCTTACCTCTCGGAGTGAGTCCCTGTCGCCGGAGAGGAGGAGATCGGGGAGATCGAGAAACGCACGAGAGAGAGAGAGAGTCGTTGCTCGATTGTAGACCAGATGGAATGAAGTAAAATAGAGACAAAGGAAATGGGCGACAGGCGGCAGGGTACGAGAGAGACTAGGGTTTTCCTGTTCGGTCCGGTTCCGCGGTGAACTGGGAACCGAACCGGTTACCGCGTTGACCTGGATCGGACCGGTGCTCACCTCTAATTTACAAATGAAAAGGTAGGATGGAAAGCACATACTCTCTAGATGAAAGACGCAACTTTCTGAGAAATTTCTGAATACAAAATGTTTCTTGAAGGTGTCTTCCCAGGCGGGTGTCTATAGATCGATCCAATATTGAAAGTTATTGACTTCATATCATCGAGCCGCATCCAAGTACCAACAAGAAGAAAATGGCTAATCTTTGTCTCTAGATGCGTGCAATCGCCTAATTGGACATCAACTGTGACATCCCGATTTTCCAATTCTATTTTCAATAAATTAATACGGGCATTTCGTTGGCACGCATATAGTTATTTTCCCTGAACTGATTACTCATGGGATAACTAGTCTATCAGGTAAAGCCGTTAAGAAATTCTAATGCATCAGACTCGAGAATTTGACCAGGAAACAATCTTTCGACCAAGTTAATCTGCAAAGGTCATTACAGCATAAATAAAAATCGATTAGAGACCGGAGATAGGTCAACTCGACAAAGGCATATGATCGAGTGTGGGTGATTCTACCAGATCGATTGGCATTGGACCGACTTTTCTGTCGATCGGGTACCCCATGTCCATATTTGAAACATTGATATTACCTCGACAACCGAAAGTCGTCAATGTGTCAAAGATGTACATTGTGGCTTGAATTGATCAACCACAAGTCAAATGCATGAAAATTTCTAAAAGCTACCCGGTAGATCAGGACGCGCTATTATCGTGCCAAAGTGAAATTAACCGTGAGATTGAAATCGAATTCTAAAATTGAAAGTTATGGTGTATCACAAGTCTTATTAGGAACATTGGATTAATTTATGGATTTTAATTGTACTTATTTGGAAGAGAATTGATTGGAATTGAAGAAGTTGATGTACAAGATTTTATGCCCCGATGGAAAATGAAATTGGACCTATTGAGAAGATTGTGGTGGAAGATTTGGGTGAGTGGAAAGTGATGTCACATGAGGCCATGGTGGGCCATTTTTGTTGGATTAAAGAAAAAGAAAAAGAAAAAGAAAAGGTCCCATCTCTCCCTCTCTCCTTCGTCTCTCTCATGCGACCGCTTCTCCATCACCATCTTCTTCTTCTTCGGAGGCCAGCAGCCGAAGAAGACCAGCCAGTAGCTCCCTCTTCCGTCGCAGCCAGCAGTTGAATAACAGCCCACAAGGCCATTTGTCTTTGTACGCCGCCGCCTGGACCGTGGAAGCTGAGTCGAACCACCATCAGCTCTGTCCAGCTCAAACCAGCGCCGGATCTGCCCTCAACCGACAACAAGCAGTGAGCAGAAAAATGGGTATCTCAACCCGGTTTTGGCCCATTTTGGTCAGTTTCTCGACCCCAAATGCTTGGCTCGCTTTGAAGAAAGTTGTTCCCCTCAGCGTCCCTGTCGTTTTGGTCTGATCGGTTCGTTAATCGAGTGAGTTTAGCTCACTAAACCTCGCTTAAGGGGTTAATTATGCTTAGGGAGGTTTAATTTATATTAAGTGTTATTAGGTGGTTAGTTTAATTTATTTAAGTGTAGATTATATTAATGTGTTTGATTAACTTAAAGTGGATTTAATTTAAGGCTGAGTAAATGTTTATATTAATATAAGCTTTGATGTGACTTAAAGGAATTTGTTTTTGATTTATTTAAGTATTTCGAAATTATTAAATAATTTAATAATATATATTTATTTGAAATTATTAAAATATTATCATTTAAATAAATTTCAGAATAAAATTAATTATTTAATAAATTCCGAAAATTATCTCGAGACCTTATTTGCTCAGAACTTTGTGCTGATCACTGCTATGTATTCAGATTATGAATTTGATGATTAGATATTGCAAATTGAGTGATGGTTTATGCAATTGATTATTGAATTGTCGTGTGTTGGTTGAAAGACTCGGTTGCTGTAGTGACTACGCCAACTGGACCTTTATTCCTTTAGAAATGCCGTCAACAGAGTGACGTGGCTCGGGTCGCAGTAGAGGCTAGGCCAATTGGACCCATGCTCCTTCGGGAATGCCATCGACGTAGTGACGAAGCCACGCTCCAAGGGGGGAGGCGATGCCTGGCATTAATGTCAGTAGATAGTCGAACTGCGAGTAGGCTATGCCTTTGTGTGGCAGTGAATAATAATTAGAATGTGTGTTAAGTGCGATTATAATTTATATGAAAGTGATGGCGTCCAATTGTTTAAATTATTATTACTACTTGAGATTGTGTGATACAAATTGTGCTAATCTGCGTGAATGAATTAAGACGAGGTAAGTCTTCTGTGTGATGTAGCTAGGCCACCCGGGGCGTATTTTCTTTTTAATAGGGGTTTAGGGGTTGAACTTGCTGAGACAATGTTTTATCCCGGTTGTGGGATTAAAATTTCAGGTCCCTACCACCGCCCGCGGTGGAAGCGTTGGTTAGGGCTTGGTACCCCAAACGCAGGGGGAAGGGTTCGAACCTCCGTGGAAGCGATGCTTCAATGCATAACGCGCGTCTTACCTGCGCTTGGGGGTCAGCGGTGGGGGCCCCCGGCGCTCCAGGGTTTACTCTCCCCGCGAAGCGGCGTTCGGAGGTTCCCTGGGTCATCAAAAAAAAAAAAAAAAAAAAAAAAAAAATTTCAGGTCCCTAGTGGACGGAGCAGCCAGATAACTTTGGTTGGCCTCGAGGAGTTACAGAGGTGAAGTCATAAGGATTGGAAAACGTGTCTAACTTGTAGGTCGTAGGACAGTTTGTAATTTTGTTGAATTATGAAAGTGTTATGTTGTGGTTTTGCTTCCTGCTTTTCTATCTCATATTTCATTTTCAGGAGTTTTATAATACGTTCTGCTTGCGCAATAATAAATGAATGGGGTCGGTGACACTACTTGAGAAATGTCGCATTTGCATAACCATGATGGGATGTTGGCGCGCTCGAAATTCGGGACGTGACATCAACCACGTCTTTAACTAGTGAATTACAAGCTATAATATCGTTTACACATCAAATTAATTGAAATTGAAATGTTGCGAGACATTCTTTTGTGCATAGAAGTGCAATGCACTCCAATCTTTTAATTGTGTCGGTTTCACGTGGGATTCATTAACATCAATGGTTCACTGTGTTAAGATCATATGCATCCAAATCATCTAAGAATTTTTTACATATTTGCTCCAATCATTCCTTTGATTGATGGTTCAATGTAAGTGTTTATTTGAAAGCACGAGCAACTACCTTATCTCTATGTTCATCGAGTGTTGATTACTAATATTCATAAAATCTAGTACCAAATATTCATAATCAATTAAAAGGAAAAAAATCAATAGAAAAGACAGTTAAATTTAAAATTCATCAAATAAAAAACTTTCAGTTTAGAATGTGAAAGCATAAAGAGACGAAAAAGTAAACTCTCTTTCTCTAAGTGATTCATCAATTCGCTCTCATTCTATGAGTAAAATATCCTATACGAGAGTCACGAGAGGACTAGCTACTTTGCCAAACACTGTCCAGATATGGTGATGCTGTTTATGATATCAAATCGCGACGCAATCTAACTGTGACAAAGTCACAAACACACAGTACACTCTCTCCATCATTTGCAATAGTAGTGTGGTTTTGTGTCATTCAGCATCTAATGCATAGTATAAGGTTCATCAGCAATACTACGGATGCTTCCGATTTAACTTACTTTTTCAATAATCTATCACGGTGATTGGGAGTCCGCTCTATGCAGAGAAGAATGGACAAAAAAATCAGCTTCCCATGTGATTAACCAATCAAAATTAGGACAGGCATATGCCCACATTGTGAGGCATCTTAGAAATAAAGGTGTCCACATGGAACGCTTTTTAAAAACGTATTAGCACTAGCCTCCAAGCTCATACTACGATTGGGACAAAAAAATGACTCCTCTGATGTCTAAGGGCGTTAATTGACCCCTTCCGACGCGGGTTCCAGAGACGTGGCCCTCCACTTTATAATAGAATAGCTTCGTTGGTTTTGAAGAAAATGGTTCCCGGTAAAATACTTTCATCATCTTCTTTTGTTTGTTTGGGGGGATATAAGTTCATCTAAGGAAAACGACACCGCTGGGCAGAAAACTTTAGTTCAGTTACCATAAAAACGACTTCTTCAAATAATAACTGTAAATCAATTTTCCCTAAACACGCAAAAGAGTTGTGTCCCTGCAATTCCTCTAGCTCCAACCTCAGAAGTGCGTCTTTTCTTCCACTCTCTCTCTCTCTCTCTCTCTCTCTCTGGGTGACTTCAGGTGTGTGCATTTCTCTCTCTCGTTACCAATATTGTCTGAGCCCCATGGCTTCTTCTGCTCTTATCCGTTTTTGACTTATGATAAGATATATGGATTTCATTTATTTATTTGAACTATTGGTTCTACCCCACGAATATATTTGGAATTGAAGGATCAAATTATATTTGTCATGCTTGTTATAACAAGCCCACCAACTGCTTGTGAAATTTTTTCAAGGAATTCTGACTTACAATCAATGTGACCTTGCTAAAATAGTTATTCGTACGAATCGGAGACGCATCATTTCAACACACAACTACCAAAAGAAGCCTAGAAATCAAGCAACGCAACCAAGTGCTTCAGACCGGATAGTTTCTTGGGCTTGGGTTTAAGCCAATGTCGCAGCCCATATTCAGACCGGGCCCCATGGCTCGGCCCGTAATCAAATTCACTCTGCTTCCTCAATTTTCTCTTTCCCGCCTGTTCTTCCTCGTCCGGAATCTTCTCTGCAAAATTCTCAGGCTCCGGTGCACTTCGTTGCTCACTCTTCTCTTCCATCGGGCTTTCTGCTAGGGTTTTCGGGCTCTACCCTCTGCTTGCTCTCCCTCATCTGCCGCCGGACGCTTCTGTGCGCTCCCTCGCGGCTTGCTCCAGCAGCCAGTGGCTGCTCCTGGAGCTTTTTTAGCTACGGAGACCGACAGGCTCGCGGCACGTGCTTCCATTTCGGCTTCAGTTCGACAAGCCGCTGGCTTCTCAGGTTCGGCTCCAGTCGGCCCACTTTCGCGACCTAACGGGTGGGTCGATTCAATTTGTTTCCGATTCGGTTTTGTGAGGTTTTGGCTCGATTTCTTCCGATTGGCAGTGAAGATGGCGGAGTGGAATCCGGAGAAGGATTTGCTAGCGATGGTCACGGAGGACTCGAAGGTGGTGGAGCTTCATTGCTTCAGTCGGCAGAGGCTGGGGACAATCTCTCCTGGTAATTACTTCGACTCGTGAAAATTCTCCCTTTTTTTAATTCAATATGTTCGTTTCTTTAACGATGGCTTGGTTAAAATGTCAAACAGCCTGGATAATATTTTGACAGACGTAAGATGCTGACAGTTTGCTAAACTTCAAACGTACCTGCTGTAAGTTTATTCCTATGATTGGATTATTCCAGGTACCATGCTAGATGTTTCACCAGAGCAAGCTAACTCGCATGTAATTGTTATCATTAGGTGGCTTTATCCAAGGATCTTTGTCATTTGATGGTTGCATGCTCTGAAGAACTTTTTGAAGACATTGTTGGATCAAGAGGGGGTCAAACGGTTGGAGATAGCATGCATGGCTTCCATTGCTTAGTGCTTGATACTTCAATATTCCAAAAGAGGTAAAATTGCACTAGTGTTTTATATATATATAGTTTATGTAGTAGTGATTGTATTTGATATTATGATTATATTAGGATTGTTTATATGCACTGATATTTGTTTCAAAGGTTTCGACTTTGTTTGGTTTACAGAAAGTAAAGCTCATATAACTCAGGATATGATCATCATCCTTAAAATGAAACTGATGGTTAACAATGGAGCAATTTTGAGGCATTTTTCCTGGAATTAACTCTACACTTTGCTTGATAGAAGAACTTTCCTTCTGATAATCTAAATGCCCAAGTTGACTTTCAAGAGTCACCATAAGCTGAACAAGCCTTATACTTCATAGCTTGAATGATTTTGTTCATGCTTAATAAGGTTTTCACCCGACCTTTAAGTATCATACTATCTTTCCACAGAAACCTCTGGAAGTCAATGTAGTTTAGATGTTGAAAGTAATGGGACAAAGATGCAGGAGTTACTCTTTCAAAATTTTAAACATTGTCGAATGATTCATGTGTTATTTTTGTTCTCTACCATTAGAGGCCTGCTAAGTTTTCGATTACATTTTTGCTTCCATTTTTATAGAAACTGTTTTCAATGTTTTTTAACAAAAAATTTGTTGAGTGAACATGATGTATGTTGTAAGGGATGAAAGTTATGAGAATATGCTCATCACAACAGGAAAATAGGCTTACTTATTCGAAATCTCCATGTTTGCATGCAGAATGTGAACACTAAATAGTCGTCTTTTGTTTATAATTCTGATTTTAAGAACAGTTTTCCTTTCAACAACTGCTTTTGAAGTGTTATCAAACACATTTTCTGGACTGTTAACATTCTCAAATAGAACGAGAACAGATTTCTGAGAATCTTTATCAGTCCAATGCCTCCTTAGATTTTCAATCTCTTCCTGTCTGCAGTAAAAATGAATTTCATCAAGTTGCTTAACAGGCTTCTGGCATCAAAGTTTTACTTAATGTCGTCTGGACATCATTATCAGTCATGCACAAGCTGTGCGCTGATGCCATGAACATATCTCATGAGAAGTTTGATTTGTTGTGAAGCCTTATTAATGACCATGGTTAGTGATCCTGTTAATACAGAGCAGTAGATGGCTTTCAATTGTTCTTCATTTGACTGTTTCTGTTTGCTTATCTAGTTCTTGACTCTTCTCCTCCAGAGGAATGTTTGAGTCTTCCGGGTGTGCTAGGACTAGTCCTGCAGTCCATCAGTTTCTTGTTAATTCTCTGGGTGAAGTGGTACGGCTGGTTTTTCAAAGTTCCGGTGTCACTATAGGACTTCTGTTCTTCTTGGTTGGTTTTTATGATCTTAGTCTGCTACTTTGTTCAATGATAGGGTATGAAGCGTGTATCAAAAGTTGTCTGTGGTGTGGGAAAACAACTTCAGCTGGTTGTCCTCAATCATCTGCAGGTGCACGTTATTACCTTTGCATTTGGCCTTTCTATCTGATAAATTATTGACTTTTAAGCATCGCATAGAAAAGTCTAGGAGGGTGATCAGATAGATGTAGGAATTTGTTATAGCAAGTTATGCTTCACACATTTTGTGACACGCCATTTCTTTCAGAACATCCTGATGTTAAATTCTTATATGAACCTATCGTATGCAATGATAGGGATTACTAATATTATATGGCTGGAAAGGGTGAGGTAAAATCTGATTTGATTCTGATTTAACAAGTTGGCAATCTCTACTTTAAGCGTATAATTGAAATTATAGGTCATAATCATTGGTTTGAATTTAAACTTGATCCAAGTTTGGGCTTTCATAATACTATAAATGGAGGTATGGATATCTCTCGTGCGGTGGATGGTCACCAGATATCAAATAAGATGGAATTGTGTTGAGTTTTATATGTACGAGCAACCAAATGATGGGCATGAAACTTGCGAAACATATTTTGATAGGCCTGGACAAGATTTGGGTTCTGAATTCTGAAACGAATGCCCCTTAACAGGTATTATCCACCCGGGGAATTGAGTTAAATCCTTATTTTCTTGCGGCACCATAAACGAATGCCCTGCCAAGCGAGTTCTTGCTCCATAAAAGCTCCAATTACCCAAAGATCATTCGGTGCAAGCATCGTAAATTGTCCAAACCATTCTGGTCCATAAACGGTGGAGGAGATGCCGCACTGATTCTGCCTCCTCCTTGCTGAGGAAACGTCTTTTTACCGGTATTTTGCCTTTGTTTTAGGTTATCTAAAGTGAAGATGATCACATTGTTTTTTCCAAATTACAATTTCAACAGCTAATCCACCGCCACATTCGCATCAGTGTGATGTCCCATGAGCCCTCCGACGCTTCCGTACCAGCTCTGCTGGAACGGAGCCAAGCGTCCTCCTGTCAGGCCACTTTGTTTCGTTGGGGGTGTGCAACGTGATTAGAGTTGGAACGTATGGACCCGAATTAAACGATATGGTTTCTGCAAAGGATTTCGGCTGGCAATTCAATACGGGTCATTATTCCGGAATTGACATTGGCTTTATCTTTTCGATTGGAAACCGAGAGTGATGGACATGTATCATCCTCACCAGTAGATAAAAGCACAGCATTTGATCTGTCGTAAACCTTGTATGATCTCAACATGCAAGCGTACATGTGGGCCATGTGCAATATGGTGATCGAAACATGAATGGGCAGACCCCTCGATTTGCACTTATCTTATAGATTTTCCTCTTTTCTTCTTAATCAGCGACAACGTATGTTAGTGTGCAAAAAATGCATCGTTTTTGTCCCATGAGCCCTCCGACGCATCAGTGTGATGTCCCATGAGCCCTCCGACGCTTCCGTACCAGCTCTGCTGGAACGGAGCCAAGCGTCCTCCTGTCAGGCCACTTTGTTTCGTTGGGGGTGTGCAACGTGATTAGAGTTGGAACGTATGGACCCGAATTAAACGATATGGTTTCTGCAAAGGATTTCGGCTGGCAATTCAATACGGGTCATTATTCCGGAATTGACATTGGCTTTATCTTTTCGATTGGAAACCGAGAGTGATGGACATGTATCATCCTCACCGGTAGATAAAAGCACAAAGCATTTGATCTGTCGTAAACCTTGTATGATCTCAACATGCAAGCGTACATGTGGGCCATGTGCAATATGGTGATCGAAACATGAATGGGCAGACCCCTCGATTTGCACTTATCTTATAGATTTTCCTCTTTTCTTCTTAATCGCGACAACGTATGTTAGTGTGCAAAAAATGCATCGTTTTTGTCCCATGAGCCCTCCGACGCATCGGTGTGATGTCCCATGAGCCCTCCGACGCTTCCGTACCAGCTCTGCTGGAACGGAGCCAAGCGTCCTCTGTCGTCGCCACTTTGTTTCGTTGGGGGTGTGCAACGTGATTAGAGTTGGAACGTATGGACCCGAATTAAACGATATGGTTTACGCAAAGGATTTCGGTGGCAATTCAATACGGGTCATTATTCCGGAATTGACATTGGCTTTATCTTTTCGATTGGAAACCGAGAGTGATGGACATGTATCATCCTCACCGGTAGATAAAAGCACAAAGATTTGATCGTCGTAAACCTTGTATGATCTCAACATGCAAGCGTACATGTGGGCCATGTGCAATATGGTGATCGAAACATGAATGGGCGAGACCCCTCGATTTGCACTTATCTTATAGATTTTCCTCTTTTCTTCTTAATCGGCGACAACGTATGTTAGTGTGCAAAAAATGCATCGTTTTTGTCCCATGAGCCCTCCGACGCATCGGTGTGATGTCCCATGAGCCCTCCGACGCTTCCGTACCAGCTCTGCTGGAACGCAGACAAGCGTCCTCTGTCGAGCCACTTTGTTTCGTTGGGGGTGTGCAACGTGATTAGAGTTGGAACGTATGGACCCGAATTAAACGATATGGTTTACGCAAAGGATTTGGTGGCAATTCAATACGGGTCATTATTCCGGAATTGACATTGGCTTTATCTTTTCGATTGGAAACCGAGAGTGATGGACATGTATCATCCTCACCAGTAGATAAAAGCACAGCATTTGATCTGTCGTAAACCTTGTATGATCTCAACATGCAAGCGTACATGTGGGCCATGTGCAATATGGTGATCGAAACATGAATGGGCAGACCCCTCGATTTGCACTTATCTTATAGATTTTCCTCTTTTCTTCTTAATCAGCGACAATGTATGTTAGTGTGCAAAAAATGCATCGTTTTTGTCGACAACAACAAAACCCAAAAAAAGAAAAAATGTAGAAAGCAGTAGGATTTCCAAGAAATGCCTAGACACTTACTAAGCGACTATACAAAGGAAATTTACTTTCATTTCATTTTTTCATTACCTTTTCTTTTTGTGTTGCTGTGCTGTTCTGGTTGGAGTTTTTTTTTTGGTTAATTTTGAAATTTTACGAATTTATTTCTAGATAATTTGTAGAGCAATTAACGAAACAGGACTTGATGCTGGGATTGCGGATCTTCTTGCCCCTGAAGAAGTAGCAGTTGCAGAATCTGCAGTGGCAAGTTGTTAACCTCCGAGTCCATTAGCTTCTAGCACTGGCGAAACAAACTCAGAAGATACTATCGGCGACGATGATGACGATGAGCACGGTATTTGCCAAGTGGGAGTTCCCACAGAGCACGCGGTGTCTGATCTGGCGAAGAGGATCCGTATGGAGGGATCAGAAACAAACAGTCGAAAAAGAAACCGAGAAAGCGTACCGAGATTGTTGAGTTATGATGATTTGAGTTTTGTTGTGTGACTTTCTATATGATAACAATAGAGATGCAAAGGTAGGAACTTCTTGGCAGGAAGTGTCGTCTGGTGATAGTAGGCTTACGATATTTATGTCTCAAATAGGGAGTGGTGTGGTTTTATAGAATCATCTCAATCATAAGAGTTTATTCAGAACTTTTATAGACTGTTCAATACGGCCACTAGCCGTCCGTAATTGCCGGGAGGATCGTAGACCACCGCCCGTTATCGCACTTCACTCTAGCGCATCCTAGACAAACCGAGTTGTGCCACACGACTTGAGTGTAGTGCAGGCACTCGCCTCCCACGCACGAGTTCGAGCAGTAATCGTAGTTGTCCTTCTCTCCCGCCCGCATATTCACTGAGTCTCTGCAGCTCAGGACGCCATAGCCCTTGACTAGGTTCTTGCCGTAGGGCCGTCCGGAGTGCTCGAGGTCGCAGTCACCTCTAGGCTCGTCCGTGTACTTCTGAGCGTAAGCCGCGACCGTACGACTTCAGGTATCGGGCCGATCCCTACTTCAGCACAAGCGGCGGTTTGCTCGTCGATGAAGTCTTGGCGAGAGTCTTGCGCTGCCAAGACACCGGCGAGGGCACATATTAGGCCAATGATGGTTAGAAAATCTGATACTATATGAAGAAAATTTGCGATTTTTTTCAATGCAGTGCTTTTTTCTTTCAATTTTTCGTCTTCCTTTTTTTTTTTTTTTTTTTTCCTTTTTCGTTTTGCTGAGCTACTCTGTTTGGAGTTTTTCTTTTCTTTTGTTCATTTTAAGAATTTTTGCAATTTTATTTCTGGATAATTTGTAGAGCAATTAACAAAAGTCGATATTAGGTATAACCAACGCAAAAGCTGAACGAACGAAAGATAGACGATGACGTGTTTGTAGCATATGGTTTAGTCTCATCAGTCTTCATTTGCTCAGCAAAAAGGAGACAAGGTAAAAAGGAATTCCCCGATTCCATCGTTTTCGTAACGAATTTCAAAGAAGAAACCATTGGATACTCTTAAGAGATTACCGGCCATCGATTCGACCAATCTTTGCTGGATCAAATATTACAAACTTTCTTCCACCAAAACAACAAAGATTGTAACAAAATCCGGTACTTTCAGAAGTAGTCGGTAAACGATCATACACGTTCTAAAGAACTTATGATCCATTTGACATGGTAAAATTGAATGTACGAAATAAAGAAATGGAACGGAAAAACAAAATGAAATTGATAGGAGAATAGAGTCGAATGAGAGTTTCTTTGTTTTGTATTTGGTTGTGACTGTGAAAATTAACCTATTAATTAAGAGGATTCTTTGCCCAAAAACAAAAAATCAAAAGATTCATATTCCAATGTGAAACACGTCCTTAAAATAAGTAAAAGAGAGGGAAAAAGAAATGGATATTTCAATCCCCGCCCCCTCCCTCTGACTATCAGACCGAGCGTAATAGCTCTGTTCCAGCTCTGTTCCAACAACATGCTCTTCCGTTTCAACTTCAAGTTCCGATGGACCGCTTTGGCTTCTCAGGTTCGGCTCCCTTTCGGGCCTTCTTTCCGCGACCTCCTAATGGGCGGCGGTGATTCGATTGTTTTCCGATTTCGGTTTTGTGAGGTTGTTGCTCGATTTCCTCTGATTGGCAGGTGAGGATGACGGAGTGGAATCTGGAGGAGGATTTGTTCCCAACTGTTTAAGGCCTGTAGTTTCCGTCTTCATAGAAACTATTCTCGATTTTTATTTTTATTTTGACAAAATGTTTGTTAAGTGAAAATGATATATGTCATTAGGGATGAAAATTGTGAGATATGCTTGGGTTACGTCACATTCTAAGAACAGCCTTAGTTATTCCAAATCTCCATGTTTGCATTTGGAATGAGAATACTAAAAAGTCATCTTTAGTTTGTGAATTTGATTCTGAGAATAGTTTTCATTTTTATTCATCAACTATTTTCGGAGTGTTACCAAACGCACTTTCTGGCCTATTTTGATTCTCAAATTGAAATCAGAACGAACTTTTGAGAATCTTTGTCAGCCGAATGCGTCCCTAGATTATCATTCTATTCCTGTTTGAAGAAAAAATGAACTTCATCAAGTTGCTCAACAAGCTTTGGACATTGAAGATTTACTTCATGTCATCTAGACATCATTATCAGTCATGTATAAGTAGTGGGCTGATGCCATTAACATATTTCATGAGGAAGTTAGATCTGCTGCAAAGCCTTGTTAGTGATCGTGGCAAGTGATACTGTTAATACAGAGCAGTAGATGGCGTTTCATTGTTCTTCATCTAACTATTTTCGTTTGCTTATCTAGGTCTTGACTCTTCTCCTTAGGAAGAATTTTTTAGTTTTTGCGATGGTGCTAGTACTTGTCCTGCAGTCCATCAGTTTCCTCTAGGTGAAGTGGTATGGCTATTTTTTTAAGCTCTGATGATGCTATAGGACCCTAGCTTTTTTGGTTGGCTTTTATAATCTTAGTCTACTAGATTGTTTAGTGATAGGGTACAAAGCGTGTACCAAAAGTTGTTTGTGGTGTTGGAAAAGAACTTCAGCAGATTGTCCTCAATCATTTGTAGGTGCACATTATTATCTTTGCATTTGGCCTTTTTCCAAAATAATCAAAGCTTCACGCATCTCAAAGAACAGTCTTGGTAGTGATAATAATTTAAAAAAAAAGAAAAAGAAAAAGAAAAACAAAGCATCTAGATGTCATATTAACTCCTGTTCCAAGTTTCCATATCTTTTATCAATCCTAACACCTATTAAGCCACACCTATGAGTAAAGGTCAAATTATTGATTGTATAGATGATATGGGACAAATTATATGAATTCAGCATGATGGCGTGTAGAGCATGAACTGTCTGGATAAAACACCGTAGGAACTCCTTAGTTACTTACCTTCTCTTGGGGAGAAAGTCAATGAGTAGGCAAACATGCACCGTCTTTGATTAGGTCTTTGATTAGGGCGATCAGTTGACAATTAGTGTTGAATACAGCACCATGCTTCCTCGATGCCATCGGGACAGTACAGTTTCCAATTTGTTTTGCAAGTCTTTGCATAATCTAAGAGGATATTCAAGTTCTTCGGTATTATGCTCTTGCCGATTTCTATGATGAGTGAAGACACAAGCCTTACATTCTTGGTTGTCAATCAATCCCCAATTGAGAATCATTAACTAAGTACCTACCTCTCGCAGTTTCTTGGAGTCCATAAAGAGCTGCAATAGAAAGTCCTTCAACTTATGTATTTCGGCTTCACTTAGTTTTTGGTGAGATTTCCCATATTTGGCAATCTTCTCCGACCTCTAGACCTCATTGTCAGATACAGGTGGACGATGCTTCATGTATGTAGTAAATGAAGAGAACATGCATATAAGGTCTCGGTCACTATTAGATTAATGAGTAGAAGCTAACTTCTGATCAATATGCAAACTCTCTCTTGAAAGTGATCAAAGTGTCAACAATGATTAATAACAAGATGCCTGATGTTTTTTATTTATCAGAAGTTTTGTTCAAGAGGTTGAGGTCTGTATAAAATGACTCTCAATTTAAAAATTGACAACTATGGACATCCAAAACCATGTTATGGTCAGTCATAAAGGACAAGTTTATACACTGTAAAAGGACTGAAGGACTTACATTTTCCTCTATGTTCCTTGTCATAGAAGGCATCTGTTTTTGCTTCTCGGATTTGTGTACTCCCACAAAAACTTGATGCCATCTTAGAAGGCATCTCCTTTTGCTTCCCGGATTTGTGTACTCCCACAATAACTTGATGCCAACTTAAGCCCTGTATGGAAACTTTTACTCCTATTCCAACTTGAATTGTCAGTAAATGTCAATTCTCCCAGCTGCCCAACACCTTTCTTGAGTGTCACTTGGAGATTTCCAGCTTGAATTGTCAATAAAGAGAAACAAATTGCCAAATATCTCACTAAGACAATTCATACTATCGGGGAAACTACAAGTATTAATAGATCCGTCGTCCAAGAGTTTAGTAAAACAAATTTTTGAAAAAAAAAAAAAGCTCCACTGCTATCAAGCTACAAAAATTATGATCTAAATTGGAGCATTGACATTTTGGCATACTACCGCGTCATTGTGGCCCAACACTGACTGGGCTCTGACTCTGCCTGCTGTAGGTTGGCAGTGGTAGGTTGGACCGTTCTTCCGCCAAAACACCAACAACACATAACCAGTCAATACCACAAAGAAAGCCTTTCTCAACGGCATCA
The DNA here is from genome assembly GCA_017140395.1 of Eucalyptus lansdowneana. Taxonomy (NCBI): domain Eukaryota; kingdom Viridiplantae; phylum Streptophyta; class Magnoliopsida; order Myrtales; family Myrtaceae; genus Eucalyptus; species Eucalyptus lansdowneana. The sequence goes on along the minus strand of CM029487.1, from coordinate 42,098,134 downwards.
TGGGGGAAGTGCATTCATACCTTGCGAGGTGGGTAGAGTGAATGTTTGCAAGCTCCACTGCTACCCTCTATTCAAGAACGCCAACAACGGCATTGTCAACCTTGGAGACATGAAAAAAATATGAAGCAGAGGGGATGCAAAACCAATTCATTCCATCAAAAGAAGTTGAACAACCTATTTTATTCTTCCTTCTTAAAAACAACTTATCAAACACCTTGCTGAGCTAAGTTCTTCAAACACATTTGAAATCACAGTATTTAGCAACAACAGTTGTATATATAGCTTTTACAAACAATCCTAAGCATTTTCATTTTCCCCTTTCATACCACGTCCATGCAAAAGTTTACATACGCTTTATGTTTCAGCTTTAGGTAATATAGCCACAGTTGCAAATGTTATCAAGGCAAATGGATGGAGATGGCCTCCAACAAGGTTTGATGATCTGCTTGAAACTCAAATGGCTTTATGTGGCTTGATTTTCCCAAACGCTGGTTCTTTAGACAAAGTAGTATTTACTAGATCATGTAGGGGCTCTTTCTCTGTAAAGGAGGCTTGGAAGCTAGTGAGGAAATGTGGGATTAATAGACTTGGCTTGGGCTTGTATGGTTTAAGCCTAATGTGTGAAAAATATGGCTTTATAACTTGTCTGGTGATTCATAATTGGTCGCGCGCTTACAAACAAGATAAAAAGTAAGTGTGACATTGATAGCCCCTATGTGCTAGTTAGACAACATGAAGAATATTGAATGCACTTTTTCTCTCAGTGTATTCTCAAAGTTGATTTTGGCAACAAGTTTTACAGCTACTCTTATGTACAAGATCTGCAAGTGACCCGAAGGGTGAATTTACTTGGGCCCGGTAGCACATCAAGGGGAACAATTTGAAGGCATTAGTGAGGAAGTTAGCCTGGAAGGGCCATCGAGCAGAGAGGACAGTCAGCCTTAGTGATCATATGGTGCCAATTGAAGGACCATTGTGCAACAAATAAAAGTTACTCTAGGGATAACAAGCTAATCTTCCCCAGGGAGGTTTGACACCTTGACACGGGCTGTATATGTGGGACATTATGCTGTAATGGACTTGCACGGAAATGTAGTCCCCCATGTTTTTCTTTCCACGGGTTGATCAATAAAATGACTATTTTCTTATAAAAGAAAAGGAAATTGTGCAAAGCTTATGTTAAATAATTGCTGTTCAAACAGTCAGCATAAATCCATTTGCTAGTAACGGATCTTTTGGTCAATAAGTTCATTTGATCACTTCACGACATGCAGATAAACAACTCATAACTGAAATGCTGATAAAGATATGTCTGAGACGAAGTGGAAATTTGATAAAGGCTGTTTATCTTTCCAATTCTTGTAAAGAAATCTCCATTGATTGCATCTGCTTCACTATGTCTTCGAGAGCATTCCTAGTGCAACTGCACCATGAAAATTTACACTGTGAACAACTGCTGTCTTGTGGACTTATTTGTACAAATAGACAAACATCCATAAACAACATTATATTGCTAGTACGAATGAATATCAGACGTAATTACTGTATAAAAAGATACTCACCAGACTCCTCAATTGCTTTCCATTAATCTGAGGTGCCATAGAAAATTCCACATAAAGCTGGAGTACATATACCTCTTCATTTTACTCCATTCGTTGTCTCTACCCTTCAAATCTGGGATTCGCAGAGGTGGCTCAGATGAGTTAAACTGACACCAGTGTCATTTCAGTTGGGGTTGGGCTATTCGTCGCCTGGCATGTGTGACGTTGGAGTCTAGATCTGGCTTACCAGAGGTCAAACGACTTCAGCGTCACTTGGCCTGGGGTTTTACGACCTTGGCAGCTTGTGCCTAGGATCACACGACCTTGGAGATCCATGCACGACATTAAAGGACCTTTGATTTGGCTCACTTGGTCGCATGATCTAGGCAACACTTGTTACCGAAGTTTCCAGCTTTGCTTGAGTTATCGAGGAGGGTCACTATTATAATTTTTTTATTTAAAAAAATAAAAAAGCAAATTTCTTGATGCAAATAATGTTTTACCAAATATTATTTGCATTTGGTGAAAAACTCTTTGCCCTAAAATCAATGCAAGGACTTTGGTCAAATGCTCTCCAAATGCATACTTAGAGTCATGCAAAATCTTTTACTAGCCTCGTGGACACATTAAATCTATCTTCTTATCTATGCTGATTACTATAATTCAAAGCAGTTTAGATTCATTTTATGGGATTTGTACAAACAACCTACGGATTCTGATCCGAATAAATCTCATGACGCCCCCATCAATGGAGCCAGGACTTTAGCCAATGAAGAGAACAAAAGAAAGATAGAGTTATCTTTTATAACACAAAAATCACATCACTGATTGGTCGTAAAAAGTGAGTTTGTGTTTGCAATTCTTGCACATGACAAGAAACTCAAACATAAGGACTGACCACAAGAACCGATCGAAGAAAAAGAGAGATCCATTGGAGAAATCGAACCTTTTACTTTCGATCTACTGGGCAATTGAGATATCGACGTGTTGATCGAAGCAACGAGAGAGGGAGAGAGAGAAAAAGAGAGTTTCAGCTTCTAGCTGCTGTAAATTACTCCAGCTTGCATCCGGCGAAAAAAGAGAAAAAAGAAAAAGCCACACGTGCCCGAAAGAGGGGACTGGGTCCCGACCCGTTTGTGCGGTTCGCGCCTGCCCGAATCAATTTCAAAAACTAAAGTAGAATTAAGAGATAATTACAAGGAAAGAAATATTCAAATAATCCAAATAACCGTATATTAAAAAAAATCCAGAATTTAGAAGATGATTTACTTATCTTCTTGTTTTGGTGTTTTTAAGCAAAAAAGTTATTTTTTGACTTTCTTATTAGATATGTAGTTTGCGTGACGTAGTCGCTTTTAGCTTGATTTCATTAGCCTTCTTTACATGTTCTCTTTTTTTTTTTCATTTTCATGTGACAATTTGAGAAGTATGCAATGATTATGGACTAAGCTCTGCCGCAACTATCGTTAGTCGGATTGTTCGTTGCCTTTCTCCGTAATTCTACAGTCAGCAACTTTGGACCTTATAGTCTGCACCCTAGCGGATGCCTTTGCCCCATGACGGACTCAGGGAGTCAGCTATCATCCTCGGTCCCTGGTTACCGAATATATTACGGTGGAGGAAAGACGCCGACAATAAGGCCGAACAAGAGAAGACTCGCGAATATCCTTACGAAGAACAACACAATAGAATGGTGCGTGTTTGAACGGAGGATGAGGAAAGCGGCGAGGCAAACTAAACATGTTCAAACGAGGCCAGTGTATATTTGCTCCAGCGACGCATACGAATGTTTTTCTTTTAAATCCAAGAGCGGCTAGCATAAGCACCGCTTCTTCAGGTGTCAAAGGGCACAAGCCTCCTTCCCTTGGGGCAGCAGGAGAAGGCAACCTGTCTCAGACAAACAGTTTAGTTAGTCGATGAGAATGGCCATTCTAATAAGAAGAAAATGCTTGACTGTTTCATCCAGCAGAAAACCAGGAATGTGCCATCTTAAAAGTAAAATAAAATAAAAATCTATAGCAGGATGCAAAATAACTCATACTTCGAGGTCTTCTTTAAAGTTGGACATCAATTTTGTCACTATGTCTACACGTCACTTACAGAAGCAAAGTTAATTAGCAGCTACCTCTAGATGCACTGTCCTTTCAGTGATTAACAAGAAAAAATAATAATAATGTATTCACGGGTATTACACTTTGCTGAACAGAATGGTGGATTAATGGCATACGATTATCTTTGGCGAGGCAATAGAAATGGAAATTCTACCAAAGTTGATGTGGATAATATACTGCCAACAAACCAAATGGAATATATTCACCACTGACAATAGTCGGCCAGTGAGATTCTGCTGACTCCAGCTTCTCTCCGCACAATCCGGCAAAGAGACAGAGCGAAGAATTACATTGCAAGAATCATTCCTCGTGTATTAGTCGCATTCAATTATCACATCGCAGGTATCTTTGTTGTCCTCCTCCTACATGCAAACTGAAATTGTCATTGACCACATTTTCCAAGATTCAAGGAAACAATGATATCCAAAGCATTTCATTGAAAATTTGTCTATTTGTGATCCATTCTGTTTGAAACAACATGAAAAGCCTAAATCATATTCTTAACGGAAATTGCTTCACAGGCAAAGTCTACAACAGTTAGCAGGTCTTTTTAAGCAATAGTCAAGCATATAAGTATTGAGGTTTCTAAAGGAAGCTATGTATGTAAAAGCTGATGTGGGAAATTATAAGCAGGTTGAGGATTCATACCATTTGAAGCTCATTATAATAGTATTTTAATGACCAATTTAACTTTTTTTATTCAGTTACACTTTTCAACTCTCACATCTTAATCTTACGTCACATTCCTGTTACTTCCCACTATGCTCATCATTCAACGCTCTTCTCTAATATCCATTAATTCGTTTTTATTTACTAATTAAGAGTGCAATGCATCCTTTACCAAGGGACAAAATCGATAGCACGTTGATCCACGGGACAATGATTTGATGAGAAGTTTGTTTGAGAAGTTGGATAGAGTTTAATAGGACAATAGCATAGATAATCCATAAACTTTAATCTAACATAAAATATCATCCCTATATTTTTAATTTATGAAATATGATCCGAAACTTTAGTTTAATATGATCCATTGGTAAATGTCGAATGTAGTTCTTAAGCCACTTGAAGATATTTAAAATTTTACAATAATGATTATTGAATCAAAGTTCGGAAGCAATCTGCAAAATCGAATCAAAGTTCCGGAGGCTACTTGTAAAGCACGAGCAATTATGAGAAAATTATTGCCCCGCCTTCGGTTTCCTCCTCCATGGGCCCTCCTTCCCACGCGCGTGAGCGCAATCCCGAAAATGACATGCCCGCGCGCGTGGGGGTTTCTGACTGGAACACCAACCCGACCCCTCCCCCACGCGCACGATCCGAACTCTTGCCGAATCCTCGTCATTAATTAGTTTAATTATTTATTATCTATGTTTTGTTTTTCACTGAAATTTATTTTTTCATGTTTATCTTTTCGTTTCTTCCTCCCTTTTCTTCTTTGTCAAAAACAACGTAACGCAGATGCAAGTACAAGCCGCCACCGACCACCACCGCTGGCTCGTTCGCTAGTAATTACTCACCAAACGGGGGATAGATAAAATTGAAAATCCCAACTTTAGCCCCGTCTTTGAAATGTCCTCGTAGAAAACGACGGCCATTCTAAACCCCCCTCTCCACTCACCTTCATCGACCCTTCTTTCCTCCTTGATTTCACTTCCGCATCCGCGGTGAAGGAGATCGGATTGTCGTTTCTGCCCACGCCTCACCCCTCGTCAAGATCATCTTTCCACGAGGAGGAGGAGATGAAGCGAAGCAAGCTCTTTGTACAGTTTCTATTGGTCAGGTGTGACGACCCAATTGGCGTTTTCTTTATTGGTTCGAAGTTCGAAATTTAGTCTGTTTCCTTTTCTTGCTGTCAGTTTCTTAGGATTCTTTTTTTTTTCTTTTCACCAAATTTGAGTACCTATTTTGATCTTCTTGATAGTGAATTGTTCTTGAATTGGGTCCTTCTAGGATGTGGGTTTTTATTTTTTATTTTTCCTCTCTTGCACGCTTGTTGATTTTGGATATGATACAGCAAGTATAACAACAATTTGAAATGAAATCGACCCTGTTTTGTGGTTGGTGATGGTCTGCCGTTACCTCACGTGACTGGACTGTTCCTAGTTGGGAAGATTCAAGACAATTTGGATGAGAGTTTGCTTATTTTATTAGCAATTGTTGTCTTAGAGCTATATGTCTGGACCATTACTCTGTGCGTGCACGGGGGTGCACGTGTGGGTGTCAATTGTAATTTGTTACCTGTGCTTGTGATTGTGGAAATGAATTCAAGAAAGATCACCTCCTGGATGGGCTTCTCGAAGGTTGATTTTAAAGAATTCATATCGATTGAAACAGTTGCATGTAGTGTCCTGATGTGCATGATATTAGGTTTCCGCAATTCTCTAAATCTTTAGGACTTATCAGATTTCTGTGTACACAAAAAATGCTTTGCTCCATGTTAAACAAAAATTATGTTGTGTTTCTGTTGTGTATGTTGCTCTGTTCATTCAAAGACTTTATGTTAATGTATGACTTTTGTGTCAAGCCTACTTGGCAATCCTAATGTTAATGCCACACATCATCTTAGCGGATCAGTTGAATGAGAATTTCAGTTTTCTGTAGTTAGCTGCACACATTATCTCAAAATTCAGTAGTGTACACTTGGTCAAACTGATAAAAGTGGTTGTATTTTCTCAGTTGCATGGACCGTTGAAGCATTCGTCGGTACCTATGGAATAAATTACGGGAGGATTGCAGATAATATCCCTTCACTAAATCATATTCTTTGTACATCTCGCATCAATTTCTAATGTAGATTTCGGAAACTTACTGGAAGGTTAGAAATGCATTCAGCTACTTCTAATCGAAGAGATTAGCAATTGAAATGCAATAAACGCTGTAATTTATATCCAAGCTACTTGACTCATCTTACCACTCTCCAGACATCCTCCTCCATAAGACAACTCCTCAGCTAGAGTTTCCTCTAGAACAGGTTTCGTTCTTGACTGCGTGAAGTTCATCACAAAAATACAAGCAAGATAGGATAATCAAGCAAACAAGAGAGCAAAGTAACCTGATAACGATTGCAGCACTTGCTAGGTGAAAAATTATAATGGAGTTCAATTCAAACAAGGAGACCACAACATTTAAGGTCTTTAATACTTGACATTGAAGCCACAACACCAACCCACAAACAAAAAACCGAATGAAAGCGATTTAGAACAGTCATGACTCATGAGTCAAAAGCCAATCAATATCATACTTACAATGCAGGCTTCTGTCACATTTCTCATCTAAAGAATGCTGAACGCAAGAACTCTTCATTGAATACTTCCCTCGAGTAAATTTAAAACCACGATCATCAAGCAATTAAGCAAAAATAGTACAACTTGATTGGAGCAAAGCAGGGCCTCTTGGGTTAACTTGGTTTACTTGAAGAAGAGGAAGCCGGAGCTCTCGTTTGCATTTTCTTTTCTTTTGAACTAAGTGTCTGAATATGGGAGTGTTTGGTTGCAGAAATACTGCAGCAGAGGAAAGAATGACAACTTTTTGCATTGTTTGTTATCACTAGGTATACTCCCTTTTATAGTGTATGAAGGAGTAGGCTTGCAATGACTGAAAGTGTAGGCACGAAATGTTCGCAGAAATGCAACTTCGAGTACATTTCCAGGAAACAATAAAGGATTCAAATTTCTTTTCTTTTCTTTTCATATTTTTCTACCTCTTGCCTATCAAATAATTGAGATTTTTTTTTATCTTCAATGCCGGTTTAGTAAATCTTTTCAATCCGATCTCTTATCAACAAGCGATATGCTAAAACAATATCAGCTATTGTGATTTACCTCTTGAAAAGTTGATAAATTACTCAAATTAAGAGTAGTAATATCCTATAAGAGTTAGTAACTTTAACAAATAATGAGGCTAACTCAATGGCGCAATCTATATATTGAAACAATCTGATAAATGCCGGTAGTGAACCCAAATAGGAGCCTATAATTTTCTGTTAAACTTAGTGATGAGCACGTGCAGGGGCGCGAACCCAACTCAATCGTACCATCGCACAAAAATACGACAAGATTGAAGGAAAAAGAAAAAATGTAGATGAAAAGTAGATAAAGTGGGGACAATTAGCAATTAGCAAAAGAGAGGGTCGGATCGTCACCTCGTCCCCGTGTGGGTCCCTCATCACCACCCCTATCGGACACGTCAACATCGTTCATTCGTTCTGGATAATATATATGGAGAAACCCTCACGCCTGGCTCCCTATGCCCAGAGCTCCCACCTTTAATGACTTCTGTAATGAATTTTCATGCCTACGGATCAATATCTAAAGCTTCACTGAACCAAAAACGTTTAAAACCTTACACTCAGAAGTACTCGTATACCACCATCACTCATTCTCGCTCTCCACCGAACCATTGTCTCCAACCATCATCTAACCACTGTGCTGGCCGTTGCATCCACAAGACATAGGAAACAATAACAAGGTGGCAATCGGATAAACCAACCGGAATACTAGAGCTTAAAAATTAACCCTCGGACCATCCGGTTTTCGGTGGCTTCTCATCGATGACCATCGTTGAAGGCAGCAGGAAGGCCTGGTTTATCGGTGGTATAACTAGGCTGTGACGGGTGCTTGCAACTGGCGACCAGAACCTTTACAACTGTCGACGAATAGAACAACAACCGACGAGAGAATCTTCGGACGAGATCTGGGCTCCTCGGTTTCACAGTGGGAAGGCATGGGCCAATAGAGTAGGAAAGGGTGGCTCAGGAACAGTGAGGACGAGTGGCTATGGCGACTAATGGTGTCGAGGGGAGTGATGGAGAGGCTCATCGAAGTGATGGCGTGGGTTTCAATCGCCGGAATGGGCAGCGGTGACTATTGCTCCGACTCCTCAAGAGAATGAAATCCAAGAACAATGGATGCAACTTGCGGTGGTGAGGATGAAGTCCAATGACGATGGGGCGACGGTGAAGGAGTCGGCATGAAGAATCGTTACTCCTTATTTTTCTCTTTCCCCCCTCTTCTTTTATTGTGGCGCCTTCCGCTGAACGTAAAAAGAAGCCAAAAAAAAAAAACAAAAATGACCCCTTCCAAGATGGGAAAAGAATAAATTTTATTCTCCCAAGGGGGTTTTGTATGATTGCAATCTTTAGAAGTATAAGCTCAAATCCAATGGTAATAAATATGATATTCTAAAATGGCCTATCGATTCTTGAAATTGGAATTTCTTTAATTGGATTCGAGGTACTTAAATTTTGCGGTTTTCCTAAATCGGATGTCTAAAAAAGATTAAAACGAGTGAAAAAACAAATTTTTTTCTGGTCAAAGGTCGATTATTTGGTTTGACCAAAAAAGCCATCTTCAGCTAAATTTATGGAAACTCGAAATCTAAAGTCTTTTTCTACATGCCGATGTTGACTTAACCCCTATGTGCAATTAAGGTAGTTTCATATTGATCTAATTCTTTTGAGTGAAGAAACGAGTCTTATTGTGATCGAGCATCTTGAATCTCGATTTTTTTTTTTTTAAAACTTTAACCATCGCGAAAATTCGAATGGCAATTGTCTGAGTGAACATAAAGGAAAATTTCTAAAATTTCGTCCACTGATCAGCTCCACAGAGCATTAGGGGACGCAAAAAATCCGTACATATATTCGAACTCGTGATCCGAGGTAGAGTCTCCGCTCAAGCTTAAAAGGCGCGGGAAAACGGTCGTCTCTCCAGGGAGGGACACGTGTAGCTCAATGGAAGCCCAAATTTGGTCGAGCAAAAATCTAAAACTGTAGGCTCGACCATCAACCCATCATGGCGAAGGCGCGGGAAAACGGTCCAGATGGTTTCATACTTATGGATAGTTCATGGTCCCTCTTCTTGGAGTTGAGGAAGTTCTTACTTCATCACACTAGAATCTGGTTCACATCAACTGCTATTCTGCCTGACGTCTAATGGTGCAAATGTACATTTTGCCTTCAGAATAACTACCAAAAGGTCAAAAAGAAAAAAAAAAGGCAGCTAGTGTAGGGTAAGTCTTTTTCCTCCTCAATATTGCATAATCATGATCCCAAAGATCATAGTAAATTATTAATGAAAAGCAGCTGTGTCCTCTTTTCTAAATATTGAAAAAATAATTGTTGATTAGAGTTAATGCAACGGGGTGAATTGTCTAGTTCCAATTAAAAGAGAAAAAGAAGACATTGGATCTTTTTATTGCTTCTTTCTACTGTATGATTGTGTACCTTATAACATGAGATTTGCATAAAGCTCACCAACTGGGGCTTGGTCGAGTATTTGTATCTAGTCGAGTATTAGGAGCTTGGGTGATGATGGCAAATGGCATGGTTGAGTTCGAGCTTGGCCTATTGTCTCAACATTTAAGCATGCACGAATGTTTGTCATCTCTTGTGAGATGCCAATTTGAATAATTCATTAGCATTTTTTTTATCCAAAAGTAAATGAGGATGATCACGTTGCTTTTTCCAAAATTACGTTTCAATAGCTAATCCATCACATTCGCATCAATGTGATGTCTCATTGGGCCTGAAAAGGCCCTTTCGGGCGTTATTCGGCAAGGCTATAAATTTCGGCCCGGCCTAGTTGATTCTGCGGCGGCCCTTTACGGCCCAATTCCCATCTCTCTCTTCCTTCCTTGTTTTGACTCCCGCCTGTTCCTCTTCCCGCAACTTTCTCTGCGAATTCTCAGACTTCAGTGGACATCACTCCCGCTCTTCCCTTCTTCATCTCTCTCTTCAGCTTTCCTCCGTTGTTGTTGAGCTCTCTCTCCTTACTCCTTGCGATTTGTTCCACCGCGGCTGGCGGCTGTTGTTTTCAGGCTGCTCGGCGGGGTCGCGGTGTGTGCTTCCATTTCAGCTTCAGTGCGATTAACCCTGGGCTTCTCAGGTTCAGCTCCCGTTTTGGCGCTGTTGGGTGGGTGGATTCGGTTTTGTGAGGTTTTTGCTCGATTTCCGATTGGCAGGTGAAGATGGGAGAGTGGTATCAGGAAAAGGATTTGCTGACAACGGTCGTGGAGGACTCAAAGGTGGGGTGCTTCATCGCTTCAGTTGGCAAGAGGCTGTGAACAATCTCTCCTGGGCATGGCTTCGATTCGAGAAAGTTCTCTTTTTTCTTTATTCAGTGTGTTCGTTTCTTCAACGATGGCTTGCTGTGCTTGCCCTTTGAGTCATTGGTCTTATCTCCTTCTACTTCTTTAGCTTTTCCTAAATGTGCTATGCTTCCCTTTTTTTGCCATAGGAACCACTGTAATTGCCAATCTAGTTCAAATTGCGTTCGATGGATAATTGGACGAATATAGAGATAAAAGTGGTTGAAAGTCTAAATGAGAAGGTGCCATCGAACTAAGGAGTTGGTCTTTTACACAGAAATGAAGAGTGAATGATGGTGATGCGAGTGGGAATCTAGAGATGATTAGTTGCGAGTAAAGAATTCCAAGCTGGTATTAGTTGAATGAAGGGGTTTTATTTATAGGCGCATAGATTCCTATCAACTTATTGTCCAGGTTGTTGCCTTTGTGAGATTTTTTCCATAACCTAGCCAGACATTCATCTACCCCAACCATAAGTGTACTATACTCCTGTATTGCCTTCTTGTTGCCCTTCTTCATACACTTGTTAAAGTGTCCATGAAAATAATTAACATGAATTGGAGGGGATGCCATGTATGTTAAATAGACTAACTGTGTCCGCTTGATGCCCACTTGGAGTTCACAGGTTTAGCCATTGCAGAATACTATCTAAATGTCATCAGGCATCTAAAAAGATCGTAGATTCCTGATGATCACTCTCACAATGTAATTTTACTATAGACTCCTCTTCTTTTACTGATTAAGAAATCTTTTACCGACCAAGCGTGCCCTACAAGGAGAGATTTACTGGATACTAACTATAGATTATAGGCGGAAAGTTTCTCGCATTTTGTATTGCTCGAAGTTTTATTTATCTTCTTGTCATTACAGGGGGGGCATTTCGTCACATGATTTTGATTAATCAAGTTTGCTGGTGGGAGTTTTAACTTTTGAATAGATATATCTTGAGCTATGCTGCGTATTTGTGTGACTATCTGGTCCAGAGGGATGGAGGGAGAAATTGGAGAAGGCAAAGAGACTAGGAGGGTCAGGGGAGCTGCATCCAAGTATGTTGGGTTCTTATATGACTTCATCTTGTGGTAATTCAAATTCGTAAGAACTTAAAATTAGATGCCTAGCCTTGGTTGTTCTTGATGTCTATTTTCACTGAAAAAATTTAGAGAGATCTTTTCTCTCAATGCTTCGCTCATCGTATTGTCTTATGGATATGGAGAATGTTTTAAGTGCACTATAGTACTTGAGCCAATACTTGAATGGTTTCTTTAAGATCCTAAGTTGTAAATACTATTGCACTTGTAATCCTTGCCTGAAGTAAGCTTTCATGCATCCACTTCACCTTGAGATTCCATAATTGAACAACAAGATTTTTTTTTTTTTTTGATGATATTGGATTGGAGGCTGCCAACAAGATATAGATTCCCTTGCTTTAGGGACCTACTAGCCCAAAGAAATCCCATATCGAGTGACTAATATCCCTCTCAGTTATTTCGTACAGTTGTGATGTTTTGCTTCACTTCATAAATTTTGATTAACATTTTGTTGGTTAATGTTTGTCCTCTATCTTTCCTCTTCTTCTGTTAATTTTCTTGGGAACAAGATATAGATTCCCTTGCTAGGATCTTTCCTGCAATAATACTTACAAGTTCTCCCAATTCTGTTCCATGACTGGAATAGTCAATACTTAAGAGCACTTCCACTAGATGAGGTTGACTTGAGTTTGGGTGGTTTGCTGGTCTTCAACTGTGGTTATTGTTGGTCCAACACTACTTTAAGTAAACACATGGTAACGGGGGTTGAAATTGGCCGGTTGATTGTCGTTTCTCATTGGATTGGAAGGTCTAGCGTTCTGAAATATCAAATGCAATTCCTTGCACTTTTCTGCCTTGATATATCTTGTCAGGTCAGTAAGATGTCTTGCCCTCATTATTGTCTCAGAGAAATAATGTAGAGAGTCAAGAGAAATACTACAGTTTAGGGGATTTGGGGGACACCGAATATTTGCAAGGGACACTTGTGAAGATATTTCAACAGATGAATGCGAGTATTAGCTAAAGAATTAAAATATGAAATGTAATAGAATCTTGTTCGTGTATAGGAGTCCTTGAATGTGTTGAGATGGAGAATGAGAAGCTTTGTAGCATTCCCCATATTGTAGTTCCTCCATTGTCAGTTAGTGGTAAGAACATTTTGACACTGTCATACTATCGAGCTAAGGATCAATTCATGCTATGCCATCAATTGTATAGTTCTGAAGATCTTTTCTTTGAGCTTCTTACCATGTCCATTAGCAGTTTTAGATGTCTGGAAACTTACTGTTGCCCATACTCTTTCCTTTATGTATCAATGTTTGATAAAATTACCATTGTCAGTAACAAATTTATCTCGTAGGTGTATGGTGGAACTGAATTAATCCTATCCATGCTCCTTACAATATTTCCACTTAGAACCTACTATTAAGTTTACATGTGACAAGCATAGGTACATTGTGCTTCTTTAATGGACCACTTCATGTTTGTTCCTACAGATTGAAGAGGTGCAAAAATATGCTTCAAAGAAGAATATTTTTTCAGTCGAAGTAGTAGAATACTGTAGTATTAGTTTTTCCTCTAAATTTTAAACCAATTGAGAGGACAAAGTTTGAAAAAGGATGAATCTATAGTCCCCAGACAAATTTGAAAAGAATAATCATCCCCTTATGGTAGGCGCATGGCAGTCTGAGTTACTGTTTGAGAACTGCCAGGTACAAGTTCATGATGGTATATACTACATGGGATCTAGTATAGCACGATACTGTAGAGCATTCATAGTTACATGATGCCATAGCCTCTTTAGGCACACAAGGTTTGCTTCCCACCTGTGTTTTAGCATAACGCATGCGTCATTCTTTTACTTTTACCCAACAAAGGTAGCTAAACATTACGTTGGTTATGGCCATATATTCAAGGAAAACCGGACTGAAATCAAGTTGATGTTTTTTTGGCAATAGTAAGCAGAGGTGTGGCTTGTGTTTTAGCTGCAAGAAAGCGGGCCCTGATCTACATACTGGACGAGGATGAAGATGGAATCTCTGATTCAGAATTGACTGTCTGTTCAAGAATTTGTGTGGTTATGCTTGTGTTGCTGCTGTAGGTGGACCTCTAATACTCGAAGCTGCAGACATCGGCATGAGAAGCAATGCATGTGGGCTTTCTGACTGAAGCTCTTCAACTTCACCCTTCTTGGAGAAGTCTTAATCTATACCTGTCATGTGCCTTTTCTGCTTGGTGGGCATTCATCGAAGAAAAAAGTGGAGTGAAAAGGTAATGTTTTATCTATTGAGTTGGATAGAATTGACCGAAAGATGCTGGGTCTGGTGGTGCATTGTTGTAAGTTCTGAGACCTGCTCGATAGTGCCAAGCTTTTGCTTCATCTCTATGTCTTCATTATTTTTATGTGTAAGAGAACCAAATGTTTGGTTTGGATTATCTATATCTTGGGTTGAATGGTTCGGCCAGTGTACTTGACTAATGAACTCTACATTTGAATGTTGAAATCTCTCACTTGAGATTGACTCGCTTCTTCAATCATTGTTAAGTGATGCATCCAATCCAATGGACAAAATACATTCTTGTGTATAACGTGACTAGCAAGATATATAGTTTCAAGGTAGCAGTCAAGAACATTGGCTATATTCCAATCTAAGAGATTTGAAATCCTCAAATAAATGGTAGGTTTAAGATAAAGGATATTTTCCACCAAAAAAAAAAAAAACCAATTTAAAAGTAAACAATACGTGTTTTTCTAAGATTGCAAAGGAGAGAGAGCATAGTTCGTTTGTAGAATAGGCCTTCTTCAAAATTACAATTTAATTAAAACTTTATATTTTGATTTGATTTGTCAATTGACCAGCTCTACTCAGTTTTTTGACATGAGCAAGCCCCCATCATCGTCGCCTCATGGATGGGTTAGCTAGAGGTCCAAAAATTCGCACTGCCCGTAGCCAAAACTCAGTCGAGAACCCTAAATTCGGAGGCTCTCCCTTCAGTTTTTGAAAGGTTTGATGTCACCGGTGCAATCTTCTTTTGTAAAGATATTCCGTAGCTTCCGAGGATGCTTGAGAAATAAAGTCGACTTCAAATTTCTTCATAGTTCATCGCAGGTTACAATGTAACTTTTATTTTGATAAAATCTTCAAAATGGTGCCTATATGACTACTTATCTTCGTGATCTGAGCAGGGAAGCACCATGCGGACTAGTAGAGTTAATAAGAACTAGGATTCACTACATTCCTTACGTAGGAGTGTCTCGCTGCAGTTCTCCTTACGTTGTTTAACTCGTTGCTGCTGCTAACAAGACCTCACTTTTTAACAATAGTTAAAGACAACCTAGCTTTTTCAGAAGCTGTTCGGTAGGGTAGAGCCAGTTGTGGCAAAGCCATTAGAGATTTCGATTCGCATCTTCCATTGATCTTGACAATAATGACCATCTTCTCCGGGAGGAATGCATCTCTTGGTAAGAGCAAGATTGACAAGGTGAACTTACATCCATCATCGTTGAAAGAACAAGCTTGGAACTCGACAATCTCCGTGCTCTTCTGGGACACATAGAGTACTGCAGTAGGCTGAATGCCTCTGCATTGCAAATATGAGGAATAGCCGGATCAAACAAGGCTTGGATGTTTATTGGTAACAAGACTCAATGATTTTGTCTAAAGTGCAATGAGGATAAGCATAAATATGAATGACATTTTGGCGCTTGACTAAAGAATGATTATGTATGTTCAAGTTCGATATCCAATCACCCAAAATTGAAAAAGAAATGGCTTGGTCAAATTCGAGCTTGGCTTATCGTCATGACATTTACGCAGGCATGAATATTTGCTCTCATAAGATGCCGTTGAATAATTCATTAGGATATTTCTTTAATTCAAAAGTTTATGAGGATTTTCGCATCACTTTTTCCAAATTACATTTCAATAATTAGTCCACCACACTTGCACCGACGTGAACGTGATTTCCCACGAGTCTGGCGGGCGAGGATCCTTCAGCCTCCATGGGCCCAAAAGTGTTTGACAATGATATATTTGTTATAAAGTCCAGCCCGGCCCATTTGATTCCGTGGCGGCCCTTTTTCCGCCTGCAATCTTTCACCGGGAATTGTCGCTCTTCCAGTGAGGGGGACCGCCTACCTTCCTCTCTTTCGCTCTTCCATCCTTCGTCTCGCTCATCAACTGCCTCCGTCGCTGTCCGTACCCTCCTCGCGGTTCGTTCCGGCAGAGCCGGTGGCTGCGGTTTTCGGGCTGCTTGCGGAGCATTCTCTCTAGCAACGGAGACCGACGAAGCAGGGGGTCGCCGGGCTGCTTCCGGTTCAGCTTCAAGTTCCGACGAACCGCTTTGGCTTCTCCGGTTTGGCTTCCGTTCGGGCGTTCTTTCTCGACCTCCTAATGGGCGGTGGCGATTCGATTTTTTTTTTTTTTTGCGATTAGTTTTTGTGAGGTTTCGGCTCGATTTCTTCCGATTGGCGGGTGAAGATGGCGGGAGTGGAATCCGGAGAAGGATTTGACCGCCGGCCATGGTCACGGAAGACTTTGAAGGCGGTGGTGCTTCGTCGCTTCAATTGGCAGAGGCTGTGGACAATCTCCCTTGGTAATTGCTTCGACTAGAGAAATTTCCACGTTGACGTCGATTTTCTCGACCGTTGCGCGCCTGAGCTCAGTCCGTGGCTTCGCTTTGCTGTCGACGACCACGTCCAGGACCTCTCATTCGATGTGACTAAAGAGGCCGTGCGAGATGGCCGGCCATTTCGCGGTACCGCCGTTCCTTCATAAATGCTCTTAGCTGGTGAACCTGCATATGAGGCTCCGGAGCTTCTGGTTTAGTAGGAGTATTGCTTGGATTAATCTTAGGTCCCTGTCCATCTGTGACTCGGAGGTGACCGATGAGGTGATGCATGAGATGTTGAAGGGCAGCTGGATGCCGCGGTCTGAAGCAAAACATCAAGCTTTGTTCGAGAACTTTGAGGGAAATTGCGGTCCATAGCTGCTTTTGGTATGCACTTGATGAGGTTTTTCCCTTGGAGATTTCGAGTCCTCTTTTGCTGTCCTGTCATTGCGTTTGAGAGGGTCTTTTGGTATGATGAGGCAGCTGGTAGCGGAAGTCTCATCCTTGATTGAAGCGGAGTTGAACTTTTTTTTATGAGAGGCGAGGATTTTGGGAGGCCAACTAATTGTTTTGTTCGAAATTGGTTTGAGTTTTACAGAGGGTATTGCAGCCTAGTTGAGGAGCTGCTTCAGAAGCTGCAGAATGTGACTAAGCTTTTGATTGGTAAATTGTGCCTTCGGGTGAGCAGATTGATTTTGATTTCAAATTTAACACGTTTGGTTCATACTTATGGATAATTCATTGTTCCCTTTCCTGGAGTTAAGGAAGTTCATTCCAAACTTCAGCACAAGGAATCTGGTTTACATCGTTTGCAACTCTGCTTGATGACAACTGGTGCAAATGCCCATTGTGCCTTCAGAATAACTACCAAAAAGACCAAAGAAAGAGCAGCTGGTTTAGGGTCAGTCTTTTTCCTGCTCAGTTTTGCATAAGCATGATTCCAAAGATCATGATAATTATTGATGGAAAGTAGCTGTGTCCTATTTTCTAAATACTGAAGAAGCAATTGTTGACTAGAATTAGTATATAAGATCTACTATTTCAACAATTGAAAGCTTTGGCATCGCTTAATTTGTCATATAGTCAGGAACCAAAATAGCTCTCAAAGCACATACCTGCAGGGCTTTTGTAATCGTATTTGGAAGGAAGAGTAAATTATCTTATTCTTTTGCTTTTCAATTGTTGGATGTGCTTAGGTTTTATCACTTGCAGTAGAGGTACTATGCGTGCTATTTTCTTTGCCCAGTTGCAAGTCTCTAACTCCGCATGCACAAGTGGAGAAATGAGATTTTCCTAGTATAGCAAAACTGTACCTTGTAACAAGGTGAATTGTCTAATTCCAGTTAAAAGGGAAAAAGAAAGACATTGGATCTCATTTTTTCACCCTACTGTATCATTGACGCACGTGCGTACCTTATAACAGGAGTTTAGCATAAAGCTCACCAACTGGGGCTTGGTCGAGTATTAACATTCGGCCGAGCGCTAGGAGTTTGGATGGTGATGGCAAATGGCTTGGTCGAATTCAAGCTTGGCCCGTCGTCTTGACATTTAAGCAGGCGTGCTTCCGTTTCAGCTTCAGTTTGTCAAACCGCCTGGCTTCTCAGGCTCAGCTCCCGTTAGGCATTCTTTGGTGACCTAATGAGCAGGTCGATTTGGTTTTGTGAGGGGTTTGGTCAATTTCTGATTGGCAGGTGAAGATGGGGTGAGTGGAATCTGGAGAAGGATTTGCTGGCAATGGTCACAGAGCACTCGAAGGTGGGTGCTTTGGGTGCTTCGTTGCTTCAATTGGCAGAGGCTGTGGACAATCTCTCCTAGGTATTGCTTCAACTCGAGAAAGTTCTCCTTTTTCCTTTATTTAGTGTGTTCATTTCTTCTACAATGGCTTGCTGTGCTTGTTCTTTGAGTCATTGGCCTTATCTCATTCTACTTCTTTCGCTTTTCCTAAACGTGCTTCCTTTTTCACCATAGGACCATTGTAATGCCAATCTAGTTCAAATTGCGTTCGATGGATAATTGGATGAATTTAGAGATAAAAGTGGTTGAAAGTCTAAATGAGGAGGTTCTGTCGAACTAAGGAGTTGGTCTTTTACACAGAAATGAAGAGTGAATGATGGTGATGCGAGTGGAAATCTAGAGATGACTTAGTTGCGAGTAAAGAATTCCAAGCTGGTATTAGTTGAATGAAGGGATTTTATTTATAGGCACATAGATTCCTATTAACTTCTCGACCAGGTTGTTGCCTTTGCGAGATTTTTTCCATAACCTAGCCGGTCAGTCATCTACCCCGACCGTAAGTGTACCATACTCCTGTATTGCCTTCTTGTTGCCCTTCTTCGTACGCCAGTTAAAGTGTCCATGAAAATAACTAACATGAATTGGAGGGGATGCCATGTATGCTAGATAGACTAGCTCTGTCAGATGCAGAAATGCTTGATTACCACTTGAGTTGGCAGGTTTAGCCACTGCAGAATATTATCTAAATGTCATCAGGCATCTGAAAAGATCTTAGATTCCTGATTATGACTCTCACAGTGTAATTTTACTGCTGACTCCTCTTCCTTTACTGATTGAGCATTCTTTAACTGACTGAGCATGCCCTGCAAGGAGAGATTTATTGGATACTGAAATATAGACTATAGGCAGAAAGTTTCTTACATTTTGTATTGCTTGAAGTTTTATTTATCTTCTTGTCATTACTGGGGGGCATTTCGTCACGTCAGTTTGATTAATCAAGTTTGGTGGTGGGAGTTCTAACTTTTGAATAGGATATATCTCGAGCTATGCTGCGTACTTGTATGACAATCTGGTCAAGACGGATGGAGTAGAAATTGGAGAAAGCAAAAAGACTAGGAGGGTCAGGGGAGCTACATCCAAGTATGTTGGGTTCCTATATGACTTAATCTTTTCGTAATTCAAAGTTGTAAGAGCTTAGAATTAGATGCCTAGCCTTGGTGGTCCTTGATGTCTATTCTCACCGGAAAAATTTAGAGAGGAGATTTTTTCTCTGGAAATATCTCAATGCTTCGGTCATCATATTGTCTTCTGGATATGGAGAATGTTTTGAGTGCACTATAGTACTAGAGCCAATCCTTGAATGGTTTCTCTTAAGATCCTAAGTTGTAAATACTATTACACTTGTAATCCTCACCTGAAGTAATTTTTCGTGCATCCACTTCACCTTGAGGTTCCATAATTGAACAAAAAGGTTTGTCTTTTGATGATATTGGATTGGAGGCTGCCAACAAGATATAGACCCCCTTGCTTTAGATGACCTACTAGCTCAAAGAAATCCCATATCGAGTGACTAATATCCCTCTCAGTTATTTTGTACAGTTATTACATTTTCCCTCACTTCATAAATTTTGATTAACATTTTGTTGGTTAATGTCTATCCTCTATCTTTCCTCTTCTTCTATTAATTTTACTGGGACAAAATATTCTCTCTCTCTCTCTCTCTCTCTCTCTCTCTCGTTTACAATGAATTCACTTTCTTTGCACATTTCAATGTGTGTCATCAATACTAGCTTCTCTTAATCATTCTAGTCTGCTCCAGGTAAATGTGTAACATCATTATGCTGGTGTCCTGATGGCAAGGTTGTCTTGGGACTTGAAGACGGTACAGTTTTACTGCATGATGTCGAAGTAAGTTTTCTATGTTGTTACTTGAACTACATTTTCTATGTTGTTACTTGAACGTTACCCTCATTACTTCTCAACTAGATATTCCTCCTGAAACATTCCTTTATCATCAAAACGTGTTTTTCTCTAGTCTCTCTTGGGAAATATTCTGAATTGCTGAAAATCTGCATGATGCAATGCAAACAACAAACTTGCTAACTGAACATTCAGCTGCTAATAGAGGCAACACTCCATTTTTATTGGTCATGTCCCTCAATGTCAAGTTAACAATGGATTGGTAGATAGGTTAACAAAAAATTTTATTAGAAAATTCTACTTGAACATGACCCATTTGTTAAATAGGCAAGAGATGTATAACCCGTTTAACTAATTTGATTGAATTGAATGGGTCATTCCCATCCTGGACCAACGTGACATATGTACCATATGCATATCTTCATCAATGTCAAATAAGTTTGAAAAGGGACTAGCCATAAGCTTACAAAATCCTAGGTTTACATGAAATGTTTTATTTATATGATGTGATCAAATCATAATATGTAACAACTAAGGCAACCAAATTTATGTATGATTTTTTATTAGAGAACTTACTGAACTAAATATAAACAGGTCATGATAGGTCAGGTTGTTGATCAAGTTGGCTCTATCGTTTAGTTATATAGATTACATGAGTCAATCTGTCTTTCGCGGTTTGAACTTTGAACATGGAACAATATTCGTTTATTAATTAACTGTTAAGTAGGTAGCCTCACCTAAGTGGTCACATGGAAATGTGAGTCATGAATAAAAAAATTAAATCTTTCGATTGTGGATCATGATTTTCATCCAATGGAATCATAAAATCTGATATAATGTTTGAGATTGGTATTCCATGACATACGTAAATTAATTATTAGATAATAAATAATCACAAAGATACTTCAAATTCAACTAATTTTATTATCTCCAGCCATGAAATATTGCTACAAATTATTTTTCTTTTGCCCAATGAGTACCCATTTGACTGCAAGGACGCAAAGATCTTATACATAGTATTGTAATTGGATTCTCATTCATAGAATTGAGTATGAGACAATCAAAACATCCACTAAGCCTGATGCAGCCAACAAAATCATGCAGGATGACTACCAAGTTTTTGGTGAAGATTGACTTTGAAACTCAAACAAGGATCAGGATTCTTCTTGAAGTTTAATCACTAAAATTATCAACTAGGATTTGAGTATTACTAGGATTTTACGAAATTTCCTTTTCTTTCTTTTTTTAAGCTTGCATAGTAGGATCTTACGTATACTCCAATAATGTTTCTTGTTATTGAACTTGGCAAGTGTTTCCTTTGCAGATTGTGCGATGCAATTCATCTTTGGCATGATGCTTAAGAAACCCTGGGTGTGTTGCTTGGGCAATTTTGCGTGTGATGCTTAAATATTTATTCTTTATTGTGGGACTCAGTCCTATATCAAAGCCGTGAAATGTTTTTGACGTTACATTGTTTGATACATGCGTTAAATTATAAATCAAGGAAATTGATTGACTCATATGTAATCAGTGAAATCAGCAGTGAGTTACTTTAATCAATATCATACAGAAGTAATACACTTATTTAATAGATTTATATACTTTAGGAGTTGAATCTTATTGATGTGCTTAATTGCATTCTCGTGTAGGACAAGATTTTTACTTCGCTGCTAATGTTGTCATCGATGGTTGAGACTATTTCAATTGTCAACGACAAATCACAGGATAGTGTGTGCTGGGGTCCAGCTTGTGGTGAGAATCTACATCTATGGTCTAGGTGGAAGGTGTTGTACTGAAGCATTCATTCATGAGATGCTCATTTTCATGAAAATTAATAGCTTCTTTCAATTGTTATAAATTTGTTCAGTTTAGTCAAATTAGGAAGGTAATAATTTAGGTGACCCTTAAATGATGGGATTTGTGTGTGCCTCAATTATGCTTGTGGGTGGAAAAGTTTGTAAATAACTGGTTATGTTTTTATCAAGCCATAGCAGCTTGGTCATGAGTAGAATGGCTGAGTACATGGCTGAGGATGCTGCAATTCTGTTTCTTTTAGATTTCTACCAGTTTGACTAATCATCCACTTCTTGGATTGCAGTCAATCAATGTAGATGGATCCGAAATCTGATTCAAATCTAATATAGCACTTATGGATCCACAAGAATTGCTGAGAAGAGAAGTTTATACATAATGAATGTTACTTACCAAAGTAGCTGTCTTTATGGAACTATAAATGTGCAGGGTGCTGCTTTTGACATGCTAGTGCTTGCAGCAGTTATGCACACTGTGGTATAATCATTCTAACAGGGTATAAATATGAAGCAGAATGGAAAACTCTTGGGAAGCTTGAAGTATGGCAGTTGGGGTGTGTCTCAATTGGGAGGAGGATGCCCAAGTGAATGGAGTATGGCATCTTTCAACTTAAAAGTTGGTACGATTTCGTGATCTTTATTACCAATAGCAAATATCTTATGGCTCACACCTTTCATAATGCTTCATTTGCAGTTAAGTAGTTATTTTAGTGTGGTGTTCTTAAATACTTCTTTTTCAAACTTAGAATCTTATTTCACATCCAACAGCTTTAGTATGGGTTTATGGAAGATTTTTTGGATGCGTATGTTTGGTGTCATCTGTAACTTGTTGATTTGTTTGACTCTTTAGCTCTGATCTCATTTTTTTCACCTTTTTATTTTCCAACTGGAAAGTAATTATTCATTTGTTTTATAGAATGCTTCTGGTAACTCTTTGGCATTTGAAGATCGCACTACTCAATTCTTCCCTCCAGCTCCAGGAGTTCCTCGAATGCCTGGACTAGTACCCGAAGATGTTGGTTTAACTGACAAGGTTCAAGATTCATTTGTAGAGCTCTCAAATTCTTCAAAGCAATGTTTGCATAGCCTTTGCAGTGGAGATATAGATGGGGTTTTGCACTTTAGTATATTTGGTGTCTTCCCAATCGAAAATATTGTCAATGTCTTGTCTGTTCAAATCAAATATTTAGCTATAACGTCTGTCATATTCAGTAAATGAGTCCTTTCCTTGTTCTTGCTTCTCATACAGCAGTTTTTCTTATTAAAGGGATTTGATGGTAGACTGATAGCAAATCATTATTGCTTGGGAAGTAATGGGCTGGTTAAGTAAACAACTATTCCTAGGCGAGGTTATGCTTGTAAAAGTTCTAGATGTTTATGCCATTTCTTAGGCTAGATTTCACTTCTGTTGGTCACTTCAGAGATGACACTTCCAACTTCGATACTGAACACTTATCTGACACTTTTTGTTGTTTGGCCTGAGGTTGGCCTGCCTTGCATACTTATTGCTCCTCTCCCGACTATTGGGATTTTGCTCTATACTAGGAAGATTGAGAGAGCCTATGAAGATCTTCCCCTACCCAGCAAGTATAATTCAGGCCAAAGACATTGCAGAAGCCTTAGTCTAGATTTCATGAGAAAATTTACTTGAAGGGCCATGATGTTTGTCAAACTTTTGCATGATATGATGTCGGAAAAACAAGTGTCAAAAAATGAACATCACAAATATAAACTTAAAGCAATATTTATGGCACTAAATAGCATGCATATAATGAATTAATAATATGATAAAAACATAAAGTCATGACATTTCTTTTTAATAACAATATTGTGTTGAATTCAATAAAATTGTGTTAGTTGTTATCAGAGGTCAACTTTAATACATCAAACTGATGATGGACTATTTTATATATTAATAGGCTGAATATGTTAGTATTGCAACAATTGACATGGTAAATACACCTAATACTCTTCTATTAGAGTGGTAAAAATGCATAGGTTGATATATTACATTCATGTTTGATGCCTCTTATATTGGACGCATTTTAGGCAAAGTACTCTCAACTTACGAGCTAGAGTTGATTAGCTTTAGAGAATAATGCAATTAAGCTCTTGAATTGATGTGATAATTTAGCAGTTATAAAGTATTGTAAATCAATAGACAGGAGTGCCCGTGAAACGCATAAGCACTCTTTTTTTTTTTTTTTTTTTACACTTCACAATTTCAAGTATTGATGGTTTAGTTTGGATTGGTGGTATTTAAATAGCATTGATTATTCAAGTGGATATTGGAATAAAGTTTCTTTCTATTGAGCATACCAAATGCTTCACTTCTTGTACCAATCAAGTTGAATAATAATATTAATATGCTTAGATATATTTTGAGTGACTAGTAAGATCTATTCAACATATTTTCAAATATAGTTACCCTCATTATTTAATGGGAATAGATCTACATAAAATAAATCGTTGGATGAGAATAATATGGCTAGGTGTATTTTGGATGTTAAATAAAACCTATTTTATATTTATTTATTTTTGGTAAATAAAATGGTGGCTAAAGTACGCAACTACTTTGGGGATTGAGCATCAAGGATTTCTTCCCTTCCAACAAGGGCTTTTTGCCAGGATTTGAACCCTTGCCCATTGGCAGGTGAAGTCCGTGCGGGATTAGCATGCTACCACTAGACCAACCCTTTGTTGGTTTATTTTACATTTTCATTAAAATAGCTACCCTCATTATTTGAGAGGAACCGCATGCATTTATGTTAAAGTGTTATTTAAAATGCAGTTTAATATAAATGAATTAACATTTCAGGTATTAGTTCCATTCAATAATATAAATATTTGAATTAACACACATTACAATTTAGGTGTTGAAGGAATATTGCAAGTGCTAAACTAAACCAAGCAAAAAAATTTGGAAAAAATTGAAAATTTTAATTTATTAATTTGGCTTCGGGTTGATTAAGAAATTTTGACATCAATAAATTTGAGTAACTTCATAATTAAGTAGAGAAAGAATTGGTGGGCTAGCCACCCCTTTCCAATAAGAAGTGGAGAAAAACTTGGTAGAGTAGCCTCAGGAAGGAAAAGGATTCTTGGGCCGAGCCGCCGGGAGTGGGGTAGAAATAAACTCATCACATGCAATCTAATTACAAATATGCCCCTGGATGATAAAAAGAGGTGAAGCTCCTCCACTTTTTCTTTCCTCTTTTTATATGGTCCTAATTCTTTAAAAACTCTCAAATTTTAGGTTCAATTTTAATTTTATCCCGAATTTTTTTTTTGTTTCAAAAACCCTCAAC
Organism: Eucalyptus lansdowneana; assembly: GCA_017140395.1. NCBI lineage: Eukaryota > Viridiplantae > Streptophyta > Magnoliopsida > Myrtales > Myrtaceae > Eucalyptus > Eucalyptus lansdowneana. The sequence continues at coordinate 42,072,984 of CM029487.1, read as the reverse complement.
TTAAAACCAAATGCTATATCAACCCTCAATTTTTTTCGTCTAAAAAAAGTTTTTCAAATTTTATATCCAGTCCCAAATTTGTTTTGAATAGTAGCAAAAACCTTGAGGACAAGATCGAGAGAGTAATTTCCATTTTGATAAGGGCGCAATCTCGACATTCAGAGATCGAAATTCACGGCCAAAGAAGACAAGAAAATCTAGGCATGAAAAAGCAGAGGATTCTTGACGGAGTGGGTGGGGCATTTTTCCGCATACCATAATTGCCAAGGGGAGCTCAAAAAAGAAAAAAGATGGAGCTTTTCTTCCGGGCCAAGAAAAGGAGATAGAGAGAGAGAGGATATGGTCGGCAAAGAAAGAAAGCTTTTACGAAGAAAAACTGATAAAGTGGCCTGCAATGGAAAAGAAAGAAAAGGAAGGACAGAGGAGGTGAAAAGAAAAAATGAAGAGAGAGAGAGAGAGAGTTGTCAGGGGACACGTGAAAAAACAAGAAGGAGCAAAAAGTTGCGATCTCATTGAAAATCTACTTTTGCAGCGTCTGCATTTCCTTGAAAGTTCACTTTTCCTGTGCATTGAGACTTCCACCGGTTGCAGGCGACGACCATAAATGCATGTCTAATGGTTCGGTCAATGAATTACTAATTTATATTCAGTTCAGCAAATTTAAATTATTGATGCATATCAACTAATTAGATTAGATAAATCAAATCAATAAAAATATATATATGAACTAAAGTAAAAGCAAAAACATATTTTGATTTATTTATGAGATTTGAATGAGAAATTAGGACAAAATCTGAGCAAAAGATAAATTCTTTTCATTGTGTACCATATATATATTTATATATACACACATACATTTATGCATGTTAATATTTTTTTATGATCCTTAACATGCGTTGATAACATAATTTTTTAGAATAAGCTATCATTAATAATACAACATTTCAGTATAAAAATGAAGATTATAGGTAACATATATCAGGCTCAAAGTAAGAGGGATAACTTCCTAAGTGTGATAAAGAGCTGAAATATATTTAACCAAAAACACCTTTTCTGATCGAAAATAAATTAACAAAAGAAAGAGGAAAGTTGGACGGTGCAAGCGGTGGACTACGCGTGCCCTCGTCATTGTCCTGACACTTTATATGTTTTCATCTACTGGGAGCACTTGTGTGGAAAATATTGGACCGGACGAATCTCTCTCTCCACTTTTAATTTTCTCCAGCAAATCTATGTCACGGGCATGTGAGGGAAGCAGTGCAAAGGAACATGAAAGAGTCATCATGGAGTTGAAAAGTCTACTTGGAAAAGAAGTTAGATAAGAGGAAAGACAAAAAGTACGGAGCAGTTGTTTTTAGAGTGGCCTCCACCTTCAAAGACGTGTAGTAAGGGCTATGAAAATATCTATCACCGTACTGATTCTTATCCAACATTGGCTGCTCTTTAATTAGTCCCATGACCTATTTTATATTTAGAAAAACTTCCCACTCTATTTGCCATCATATTTAATAACTAGCAAAATTAAGGTAGATGTGTTTAAAAAAGTTATGTATCATTGGAAGTCCTTTTGGTCTATTCTTCATTATAGACTATATTTATTATGGGTCTAATTCAATGTCATTGGCTGCTTAATAGGATCAAAGGTAAATTTTTAATTGGGATGAAGAGTTTAAATATATTCAACAAAAGTAACTTTTCTGATGAAAAATAAATTAAAAAAAGAAAAGGAAAGTTTTTATTTGGGTCCTAAAAAAAAGTTCAATGGTGCAGCAATTGTCTTGATGCTTTGTACGTATTCATCAATTATGACCGTTTTCCACGGATATCAATAAAGTAGTTGTCTTTTATTTTTAATTTTATTTTTTTTAATTGCTTTTGCATGGAAAGTTGCTCACATGTTATTTTCTTCTAGGCAAGATCGCCTTGGATTCTCCTGTCCATCAAAACTTCCCCACCGTGAAGGCAACGACTATAAATGCACCCCATCAAAACTTCCCCGTCATGAATGCAAAGACTATAAATGCACGGTCGGTGGTCCCAGTCAACAAATTAGTAATTGATATCTACTTGGCAAGTTTGAATTATTGCTACGTGCGAATTAATTGAATTAGATAAATCAAATCAATAAAGAAATATATATATATATATATATATATATATATATAAAGTAAGAGCATAAGCGAAAAGACATTTTGATTAATTTATAAAATTTGAAGGGAAAATTAAGGCAGAACCATAGCAGAAGAAATTCTTCTTGTTATGCTTGGGTACAAAATAAATATATACAGTATGTTGATAATTGCATGTGTTAACTCATTGAACTTTTAAGTATTGAAATGAAGTTTATTGATTTAACATTATAATATTTAACAGGCTTAAAGTGAGAGGGATTAAATTTTTAAGTGGGATCAAGAGCTTAAAAATATTCAATAAAAATACCATTTCCAGTGAAAAATAACTTAACAAAAGGAAAAGGAAAGTTCAATGGTACAAGCAATGGACTAAGTTCAATGAAGACTTGTCCCAAGTCTCTCTCCACTTTTCTTCTTCCCAACAAATCTACCGTTATATTGGTATTGAAATTTTATCGGACCTTGTCTATTAAAATGTTATTTCAAATCAACTCCCGTTTACGCCTTACAATGCCCTTACTTTCACAGCTTAACAACTTCTAAATTGAATTTCGCAATATAAATTTCATATAATTTTGAATTTGTACTCTAATTCCGAAAAGCACACTGCAAATGGTAGGAAATCTAGGGGAGATCTACACGCAAAACCCACTCTCTTTTCGTTTCTCTCCTGGTGCGTGCTCTCCCTTTTCCCTTTGCATCTCTTAAAAACCCTCAAATTGTAGGTTCTGTTTTAATTTTATCCCAAACCTTTTTTTTATCTCAGAAAATTCTTAATTTAGACTCAATGTTAAATCATCCCCTAATTTTTTCGTCTTAACAAATTTCGAATTTTATATTTAGTTTCAAAAATTCGCCTTGAACAAGGGCAAGAACCTCGAGGACGAGGTGAAGCGAGAGCAGTTTTATCTTGACAAGGGAGCAATCTCGACATTTAGGACCAGAATTATGGCCAAAGAAGAAGAGAAAATCTGGGCAGAAAAAAAAGCAGATATAATAATTAGTAACTTGACAATTAAGTAGATAGAAAACTGGTGAGCCTCTCATTCGAAATAAGAAGTGAACAAAAAAACTTGGTAAAGAAGAGCAGTAGCAAGGATTGTGAGATACAGCCACTAGGCAAAGGGGCAGAAAGAAAATTATACGCTATCTAATTACAAATCTGCCACTGGATGATTAAACCAGGTGAAACTCCTCCATTTTCTATTCCCTATTTTTTATAGGCCTAATGTCCTAAAAACTCTCACATATCAAAGTCCAATTGTAATCCTACTTCGAACTTTTTTATTTAATAAAAAACCTCAACTTTGGATCGAGTCCTAAGTCTGCCACCAATTGTTTTGTATAAAAAAATCCAAAATTTTAAATCTAATCCTAAACCTGAACATTTTTTATTTAAGAAAATCACGACTAGTCTCAAATCTACATCGTTAACCTTACATTCGAAAACATTGTTAGTTGTTTGACGTGACATTTCTTTGTCAATAAAAAAATCCACAGTAACAAATTGATATGAAAAGTTATGTCCAAAATGAGGAATCGGTCCACCTAGATTAGTTTGCTTATTCAACTCACTAGCAAAAAAGGGCACACAAATGTGCTTGATTTGGATCATCTAAGGAAATGAATTTAATTTGTTAAAGGGTCAAAAACATTTAATCAATCCAACAAATATATTTTTGACTTGTTTTGTCATTAAAATAATTTATAAGGATTAAATTCGAACATTCACAGGAATACGGTGATCAAAAGTTTACTTTCTTAGAAGGCTTGTGCATGTAGGCACCATAAAAGCTTGTACACGAGAGCTTGTACTCTTCTAGATTATCGTTTTGTCCAAACAAAACAATAAATTCATTTTAGAAGAAGCGTGGGCATGATTGTTCCATAATATTTTAAAAAAAAGTAAATTCAAATTTATTCATTTCAATATATATACTCAACATATTTGAAATTAAGTACTTTGCTTTTAAAATTATCGTAATCCAAAAGATGAGGCGATTATTGGTACTATGTAGGTAAGGAAATAGCTCTATAAACTTTGTGGAATTATAATTAGTGAAGTGTCTATGGTTGAAAAGCTTTATTTAAGTTTTAAACATTATCTATTTATACAAATATAAAACAGAAAACTTGAGAACTTCTTGCCCTCTCTTAAAATATTCACTGTACCCTTACCTAATATTATGATCTCTTACCTAATATTATGATCTCAATGAATGAGATGAGGTAAAACTGTTATTTAATATGATAAAAATACCTATTTCTAGTTCCTTAATTTTCTAGGATGAAGGGAAAAAGGTTCTTATAATGGGGTCTGAATTCATGCTAAAAGTATTATTTTCACTAAAAGAAATAAGATTTAGGTGGTGGGCCCACCTATTTTCTCTTCTTCCTTGATAGGGCTGGTTGTTAGGTATCGCTTTTAGTGCCCATGACAAACTGGTTTGGTCCTGATTTCAGAAATTAGGAGCTCATCCTCCCAATTTGGCTCTTGGATCCCAAGACAGACTGGATCTACAATGGATCACCCCTACTCTATGATACCATAACAACAATTATATTTTTTTTTTGGGTTTTGTTTTTTCTTCATCGCTATGCATCGAATCTTGCTGACATGTTCTCTTCTTCCTCGGTAAGACTGCCTTGGATTTTCTTGTGCATCGAAACTTCCACCGCATTATGGCATTGAATTATTGTCGTGTCCCATGCGGTTGGATTGTTCTCTTCTTCCTGGGCAAGATTGGCTTGGATTTTCCTGTGCATTGAAACTTCCACCGCATTATGGCATTGAATTATTGTCGTGTCCCATGTGGTTGGATTAGATAAATCCAACCAACAAAGAAATATATATATATATATATAATAAAGTAAAAGTAAAAGCAAAAAGACATTTTGACTTATTTTTGTATTTGAAGGAGAAATTAGAGCTCGACAAAAAAAAGAGAGGAGAAATTAAGGCAGACTAGACCCAAAAATACATTCTTCTCATTGTCCTCGCGTACAAAATGAATATATATATGATAATTTTTTATGATCCTTAACACACTTAAATAACATAATTTTAAAAAATAAATGATTGTTAATAATATAATAATTTAGTATTAAAATGAAGTTTATCGATTTAACGGTACAATATTTAAATGGCTCAAAGTAAAACGACCAAAAGAAATCCAAAGTGGGATTAGTACCCCAAAAAAATTCAAAGTGGGATTAAGATTTTAAATATAAACAAAAATACCGTCGCTGATGGAAAATAAATCAACAGAAGAAAAGGACAGTTCATTGAACAGCGAAAAAAAAAAAAAAACTAAGCAGTGGACCAAGCGTGCCCTCTTCACTATCCCGACGCTTAGATGTTTTTATCTGTTCCGAGCATTGTTTGGGACATACTGGACCTCGCTCTCTTTCTCTCGCTCTCTGTCTCTCTCTCTCTCCCACTTTTCATCTTAGTCAATGTCACAGTCTCGTCATAAGTCTGTCTGCACTTTTCATCTTCCCAACAATTCCACTACTTTATGCCCGTATTGAAATTTTAACATATCACGGTAGAATTAGGCAACGAGAATTTCTTGTTTCCCGAGAAGCATTCTGGTTATTTCTTCCTCAGGCTTGAAAGCGAAAATCAAGGGAAGATTAGAGCAAAGACGAAATGCATCGTCTCATTTTTGGGCTTTCTTTCGCCGAGCTCGTGACACCAATCCTTCTCCTCGGGCTTACGTTATATTTTCTGAATAAGAAGAAAGCTAGTGTGTGTGGAAATGCAGATGATGCTGATACTGGTGCATCTGGTTCGTTGGCTGTGCTAACAGAAACTAGTTCTGTTGGATCTAGTTCGTCTACAACAGAAACCAACAACAGTGCATCTAATTTGCTGATCGCGTCGACTGGAAACTGCTACGAGGTGTTTTTGAGCTTCAGAGGTCCAGATACTCGAAAGGGCTTTACCGATCACCTCTACAATGGGCTCCTCGGTGCTGGAATTGATGTTTTCAGAGACAATGATGAGCTCCCCCAAGGTGAGAACATCAAACCAGAGCTTTTGGCAGCCATCACAAAAAGTAAGATCCTCATCCCCATTCTCTCCGAAAATTATGGTACAAGTAGTTGGTGCCTGGATGAATTGGTTCAAATAATGGAGTGCAAGTATAATAACAGGCAGATAGTGTTGCCTATATTCTACAAAGTGAAGCCAGCTGACGTGAGACTTCAAACTGGGAGTTTTAAAGACGCATTTCGTAAGCGTGAGAGGCGTTTGCATGAGAGGGGTTTCGACCCAATGATTTTGGGGAAATGGGAGAATGCACTCCTTGAAGTCGGCACCTTGAAAGGATACGAAGCGGATGGGTAAATTTTTTCACCAAAACATTATGTACTTTCTTTTTATGTGTAGGGGTGTTTACTGGTTGTTCTGATTCTCACTTGCTTCATTTTCGTTCTTTTTTTTTCATAAGATCTTGTTGGCAGTAATATTCTGTGATGCATGAGTCCTATAATTTATCCTTTTTTAAGTTTTTTGCTTTATTGATATTGACCAATCTAATAATGTTGTTATGATTCTATTCGCTTGGAAATAAAATTTTTTGAATGAATTTTTACTCTAATATCCAAATATTCTGTAACATTGTGCCATTTCTTTTTCATGTTTATAGTTTATGTCACGTTCTGTAGAATTGCGCAAATAAGGAGAAATTCCCTCAATTGTCTTCAAGTATTTCACTATATAGCACTTTAAAAGCCTCTCCAGATTGATATTATAGGTCACGAATTTCTCTTGCATCAAAAGTTATGTCATATTTATTGAAAGATGGTTGGACTCCTCCCTAGGGCTGGCTTCTTCGACTTTTACTCTAGAAAGTTTCCAAAGCCACATCCTGTCATCCCCATCATCCCTGATTGCTTTAACAAATAACGAGTTTGAATTTTAATTCCGATTCACAACAAATTCAATTCAAAGTTCATTAGCGATATCCTCAAATTTCTTCCGGCTCAATAAATTATGTCAAAGTAATAATGGATAGGGCACGCCATATGAGGCAACCACCAACATTTCCCACTTTAGTCTTAGCAGATAAGATAATACATGGAGGTCTGACAAAAGCAATTTTTTAAGCTTTTCAATTTATCCCCAAATTTGTTTATCATTGTGTTCTCATTAGACAAATATCATAAAATTAATGTTGCCAAATGTTTGAACTTGTCACATTTGATAGGTATGAAGGAGAATTGGTGAAATCGGTCATCCAAAAAGTGTTAAGCGAGCTGAAAAAAGAGTTTCAGTTGGTTATTCCCGAAAATTTGGTTGGAATTGATGGTCATGTGGAGAAGGTTATGAAATTCGTAGATAGTAATTCTAGTGCTACCCTATTTGTTGGAATTCATGGAATGGGAGGCATTGGTAAGACAACTCTTGCCAAAACTATCTACAACAAGCTCTCCAATCAGTTTAAGTATCGTAGCTTCATGAACGATATTAGAGAATCATGCCGACGTAATGGACTTAAGTTTTTGCAGAATCAATTGATCTCTGATATATTGAACCAACAAATGCAAGTTTCTAATGAGGATGAGGGGATTGGATTCATCTCATCCAAGTTCAAAGATAAGGAAGTCCTTATTCTTCTAGATGATGTGGATGATGAGAATCAGTTGAAGGCTTTGGTTGGAAACCATAATTGGTTTTCTTCTGGAAGTCGGATCCTTATTACCACTAGAAACAAGAGTGTTCTTGACAATGAAAGGGTGGACTTCAAATATGAACGTGAAGTAATGGATAAGAATGATTCTATGGTTTTGTTTAGTAGACATGCATTTCGAAGGAACTCTCCTCCAAGTGAATTTGAGGACCTCACTCATGATGCTATAACTACCACTGGAGGGCTTCCCTTATCTATTGAGGTTTTAGGTTCATCTTTGTGCGGAAAAAACGCAACATTCTGGAGAGGCACAATAGACAAGTTAAAAAAAGTCCCTCATAAGAAAGTGCGAGAAAAGTTAAGGATAAGTTATGAAGAATTAGACTATGGACAAAAACAAATATATTTGGATATCGCTTGTTTTTTCATTGGTACTGAGAGAAGAATCACATCCTATATGTGGAATGCCTGTGGCTTTTTCCCAGAGGAGGGAATTGAAGTACTGAAATTCATGTCATTAATAAAAATTGGACATAATCATGAGTTCATAATGCATGATCAACTGAGAGATCTTGGTAGGGAAATAGTTCGTGAGGAAAACCAATGGGAGCCTCACAACCGTAGCAGGTTATGGGATTCTAAGGAAGTCCTAAAAGTGTTAAAGGGAAATAAGGTAACATTTCGTTCCTTTTGCTCACTTATTACATGTTCTACTATTAGAGTGATGTTGGTCCTCTACTTACAGCTTGCTCTAGTGAACGGAGAACCTCATATTAGTATTGCTCTCGAATGTTTCATTGATATGATTAGAAAGTGGGGAAGTTGCTCTCTCTCTCAATACGTATTGTAGTGTTATCTAAGATTTTTCTGAAAGTACATATTATGAAAAGATCTTGAACTTCTATAATTGCTTCATTTACGTCTTCAACACACGCATTAAATAAATTGACTATGCTACTGTAAACCATAAATACTAAGGATATATAAATACTGTTGTAATTAATATAATAGGACTAACCATGCCCACATTCCTCATGAAATTCTAGTCATTATTCCATAATGGAGAATGGAAGGAATACTTATTATATGTAATATTTTGTTAAGAATTCCATTTACCAATATTCATAGGACAAGGACTGACTTAAAACTTACCGAGTAAAAATTATACGTGTGTGTGTGTGTGTAACATCCAGCGTATTTTATGCAACCGTTGAAAAGAGAAACGTTTTTCTTTTTCTTCATAAAAAGTCCAAGAGAAAAATACTCAAATTCTATTTTGTATAATTAAGTATTTGATTGTAGTTGCACTTGTGAAATTAACCATAATTTGACTCCACTACTTTTAATGCATCATTTGGGTTGACTCAAGTTGTTGCTCAACAGAATAGCACTTTTTCGACCAAAAAAAGACTAGCACTTATTTGCGATCTCAACGACCCATGTAAAATCTCGAGCCAATTCATATATCAACAAATTCGTATCCAATTTCTATTTATTATGTCTTCTGTACTACATGATTAAATAAACTAAACTAACCAAAAGAAAAACGAATATGCGGTACATGATTTTGCAATTTGCAATTTGATTAAATTGTGTTTATTGCACGCATGTCTCAACTAGTATTGATAATGAAGCTACAGTACCAGAAAGAAGAAGATTACACTATAAGAGCCATTACATCATAATTCTTTTTAAGATCCGAATGCGTATGGTCAAATTACAAAATGGAAGTCGACATCCTTTATTTTGTTAGCCTTTATAAATATTTTTTATTAGCATAAATAGAAAAATCATATCTTCACATTCCTAGTCTCTTGAACGCATTGATGCATGTCAATGGCAATATGAACAAGTGATATTCGTTTACTTTAGTTGGATATAGTGCTAATAAAATTGATTTTTGCTTATAGGGAACATTCAAGATTGAGGCGATTAATCTGAATGAAGGCAGGGCAGAAGGCTTCGACGAAATATGTCCACTAAAAAAGGATGAGGGAGATGGTCACATTTACACAGGAAAACAATTCAAGAATTTGACGAGGCTAAGATTCCTTTACCTAAATGGGGCACATCTAAGTGGAGATTTTAAAGACTCAATGGAGGAGTTAAGATGGCTTCAATGGTCATGTTGTTCCATGAATTTCAAAGTAAACAATTTTCACGTAAAGGAATTAGTTGTACTCCAATTGCAATATAGTGACATAAACGAAGAATGGGAAGGATGGAATTTTCTCATGGTAAGAACTAAAGTCTTTTTTCTCTCTCTTTTTATGCTTTCTTTTCAATCATAACCACTCTAGCCTCACCCCTCGACAATCATCATTATTATTTCTTTTACCAGATGGCAAAGAAGCTCAAATATCTCGACCTTTCAAATTGTCATTCCTTGACAGATACGAACTTCCTCTCAGCTTTCAAGGAGTTAGAGGTTCTCATCCTCAATAAGTGTTTCAGACTAAAGCGAATCGACACTTCAATTGGAGAAATGGAGGCCCTCCTTCGCTTGGAGTTGTGCGGGTGTTGGAGCCTCACGAAGCTTCCAACAGAAATAGCTAAATTATATCGCTGCCGGACCTTCCTTACGAATTAATAGATTTGGGCGTCACCTGTCAAAGCCACAAATTGCCTTCGCTTTCCCACCTAGCCCATCTCAAGTATCTATGACTTTGGGATTGTGGATTTCTCTAGTGCATCCAAGAGCTTCCATCAAAACAATTAAAGAGTTCAGAATGCTCCCAACCAATGGACGTTCAAGAATCGGAATCACTGCAATCCCTAAACACGCCCTTCAAGTTGGAAATCTTGGAAGTCAAAATGTGTGGATCTATTGAAACACTAGATGTTTCACAATTTATCCATCTAAGGGAATTAACTGTCAATTATTGCGGGAATCCACTTGAAGTTTGAGGTATTGACAAATTGATATATTTGGAAAGCTTGATTATCGAATGCTGGAATTCAATTGAACGGTTGGAACTTCCAAAGTTCAAGGGTCTGAAGAAATTGTATGCTTCTGGTTGCAACAAATTAGCTGAAATTCAAGGCATCGATAGGTTGGAGTATTTGGAAAGGCTATATATTGAAGGGTGCACTTCAATTAAAAGGCTAGACCTTCCAAAATCCAGGATGCTGAAGGAATTAAAAGCTAAAGACTCTGAAAACTTAGCCGAAATTCAAGGCCTTGATAGGTTGGAGTATTTGGAAAGGCTAAATATTGAAGGGTCCATTTCAATTAAAAGGCTAGACCTTCCAAAATCCGGGATGCTGAAGGAATTAGAAGCTTAAGACTGTGAAAACTTAGCCGAAATTCAAGGCCTCGTAGGGTTGGAGTATTTGGAAAGGCTATATACCAAAGGATGCACTTCAATGGAAAGGCTATACCTTCCAAAATCCAAGAGGTTGAAGACATTAAAAGCTCAAGACTATGAAAACTTAGCCAAAATTCAAGGCCTCAATGGGTTGGAGTATTTGGAAAAGCTAGATATTATATGGTGCACTTCAATGGAAAGGCTGTACCTTCCAAAATCTGGGAGGCTGAAGGAATTACAAGCTAGTGGATGCAAAAAATTAGCTAAAATTCAAGGCCTTGATAGGTCAGAGTATTTGAAAAAGCTAGTTATCGAATGGTGCACTTCAATGGAAAGGCTGTACCTTCCAAAATCTGGGAGGTTGAAGGAGTTTGGATTATGTGAAAACTTAGCCGAAATTCAAGGCCTGGATGGGTTGAAGTGTTTGGAAAGGCTAAATATCCGGTGCAATTCAATGGAAAAGCTATACCTTTCAAAATCTGGGAGGCTGAAGAACTTGTATGCTAGAGGTTGCAAAAACTTAGCCGAAATTCAAGGTCTCGATGGGTCGGAGTATTTGAAAATTTAGATATTAAATGGTGCACTTCAATGGAAAGGCCATACCTTCCAAAATCTGGGAGGCTGAAGAACTTAAATGCTAGAGGCTGCAAAAACTTAGCCGAAATTCAAGGTCTCGATAGTTCAGAGTGTTTGGAAAGTCTAGATATCTTTGGGTGCGCTTCAATTAGAACACTAGACCTTCCAAAATCCGGAAGTATGAAGACATTATATGCTTATTCATGCAAGAAATTAGCGGAAATTCAAGGCCTCGATAGGTTAGAGTCCTCGGAAAAACTAGATATCTCTAGGTGCACTTCAATGGAAAGGTTGTACCTTCCAAAATCTGGGGGGCTAAAGAACTTAAATGCCGGAGGCTGCAAAAACTTAGCCGAAATTCAAGGTCTCGATAGTTTAGAGTGTTTGGAAAGTCTAGATATCTTTGGGTGCACTTCAATTGGAAGACTAGACCTTCCAAAATCCGGAAGTATGAAGACATTATATGCTCATTCGTGCAATAAATTAGCGGAAATTCAACGCCCCGATAGGTTAGAGTCCTTGGAAAAACTGGATATCTCTAGGTGCATTTCAATTGAGAGGCTGCTGCTTCCAAAATCCATGAGTCTGAATAAATTAAAGGCTAAAGAATGTGCAAACTTGGTTGAAATTCAGGGCCTCGATATGTTGGAGTTTTTGAAAGAACTGAATATCATTGGATGCAAGTCACTCAAAACAATTATAGAATTATCTGAAACTCGGATTTATCGATATTACGAGATTACAGATGGCAAAACAACAGGATTAATACCGGATTATATGGATGACTCGAATGAGTAACATATTGGAATGATCTGCATTTTCTAATGAAGGTACATAAAGCAGGTAATCGACCTATGCTCTTTTGAGATCTATTGCCCATTTTTCATTTGTATTTCCTGCTTGCAATATCTTTCAAGATTTATGATCTTGTCATTATTTTTTCCTGGTTGACAGTGTGATCATTGTTTTCTTACTTGAATTCAAAGAATCCAAGGGAGATGTTCTTGGAAGTTAATGTGTGCTTTGCCAAAATGGTTATGCTTATCATGCCAGAAATGGAAATAGATGAAAAGACTTTCTAAGCGCATCGCTTGTTATTAGTCTTCGGTTAAGATCCTCCATTCTATGCAGAAAAATAAAAATTCTCAACGTTTGATTGATTCTGGAATGCTGGAAATAATGAATAAGAACTTATGTGTACAGTTATTTTGATAGCATGCCAAAGGTCATTGTATAGGCCAAAGAAAATGCTAAATGAAGGACCCTATACGGCGGTCCTTCTAATGTGAGGTTTTAGTTTGGTCTGCACTCACTATGTAGTTCATGACTGCATAATTCTAAGATACACTTAGGAGTGAATTTATGGTGCAAAAGGAGCATGTTGATAGGGCATCCTTTAGTATGCATATGCTTTTCACTTGGGATAAAATTTGTCCAACCATTATGTTCCACACATTTTATCTCACAGAACTATTTGCATTAGCAGATTAAGATAATCGTATCAGTCTAGAAATGCTAAATGCAATCACAAGCTCTTCTCCTAGTGGTGTGGCATGAGTGAACTAGTAAATGGGGCAAAAGCAAAAGCACCATGGATTATTTGGATTGATCATGAAAATTGCAATTCGAATTTTTCTGATTATGGATTCATGTTCATTTGGTTTGAGTCCAAGATATACCTACTCCAAGCCTCCTAAAGAATACATCTTGATGTTTGTAGAGTGGGTAAAGCCATCTGTCATATACTGGACTATTGAGCTAAGCAAGACATTAACTAGAATGTCTTTTGACATAATTGGTTGTGCTGTGAAGTGATTCCTTATATTGTGCATAAGGTCTTGTTAGTTTATTTACTTGCTAAAAGAAAAACACATGAAGCATTTCCATGATTTTCCTGGGGAAATTTTTCGGTATCTTATACGCCATTTGAAAACTATCTTGCATTAATTCTAATGCATGAATAGCACAAAATGATAAGGAAACGAATCATATACTATGTCCCACGAAAGCAAGCCTATTGAGTTGAATACACTATGCTAATTTGATCAAAGTTTCTGTGGTTGATGATGTTAGAAGACCCATTAGTTGGATCCAAAGAGTTCGAAAAGAATATCGAGTTTGACAAATAGAGTTCCACGAACTTTGGAGTATTATTATTAGTCTGTTGATGTTAGTTGTTGGATTGATTTCATCCGACTCATTGGTAGGATTAGTTATTATTCCACAGGTTGACGTAAATGCTGAAATATCGAAGATAGCTTTCGCAAGGCACTTCTAAAAGGAAGTGAAATCATAGAAGGATAAGGAGCTCGATGTTTCTTGAACTTCACCAAACCCCGACAATGCATCCTTGGAATGGTAAAAGGTTGTTTGCATGTTGTCATCGGACGTTTCCTCTGGGTTCTTCGAGCTCTATCTTTTACAAGCGCTCTTTCAGGTCGCATCCTTGTGATTTGTTCCAGTGCTGGTGCTGCGTTTTCGGCTCTTACAGAGCTTTAGCTATGGAAACCGGCAACGGACCACAGTGCATCATGCTTCCATTTCAGCTTTAGTTCGAAAAACCACTGGCTTCTCAGGTTCGGCTCACAGCATTCTTTTGCGACCTAATGGGTGGTCAACTCAATTGTTCCAACTTGATTTTGTGAAGTTTGCTTGATTTCTAATGGCATGTGAAGATGACGGAGTGGAAACCAAACAAGTGTTGGCTGGTGATGGTCACAAAGGACTCAAAGGTGGTGCTTCATCACTTAAATTGGCAGAGGTTGTAGGCAGTCTCCTTGTAATTGCTTTGAAGTGAGAAAGTTTGTCAGCTTAGTATTCCTTGGATAGTACGAAGTATGGTCAGCTTAGTGTTGCCTTTGTGTACTCCAGCAGCTATTTTGGTAGGTCTTTACTGGGATGTGCTCTCCATTTGTGTGCCAGAGAATTCTAATACTTAGTGTAATGGAACTTGTTCATGCTTTAAATGTCAGAATGATATGCTATCAAGCTTAGTATTGTTTTCATGCGCTCTAGCAATTGAATCATTGCTTTAATCCCACGTGACCAAATTAGTTGCTAAACTGATGATATGCAATTTTAAATGACTCTTGGTTTGTGGGTTAGTTCTTTATTTCATGTCATATTGCTACAATCTTCATACATACTTAGAGCACTTCAACTAGATAAGGTTGACTCAAGTTAGGGTGGCTTGCTAGGTTTTTGTTGGTCTAGCACTATTTTAATTTATCTATATGGTAATATGGGCTAGACGGGTTTATGTCATTTCTCACTGGATAGGAAGGTCTTGTTTTCTGAAAGATCAATTGTAATTTCTTGCGTTTTTTTGCCTTGATGGATTTTGTCAGGTCAGGTCAGCAAGACGTCTTACACGCATTATTGTCGTAGAGAATTATTGCAATTGGAGGATTTGGGGACAGTGAATATTTGCGAAGGACACTTGCGGAGAAATTTGAACAGATGGAACGTTGGTGTTAGCAAAAGAAATAGAAATGTGAAATTTAATAAAATCTTGTTCTTGCATAGAAGATCTTACTTGAATGTGTCGTTTTTTTTTTCTTGGTAAAGATTACTTGAATGTGTCGTTTATTGCTCTTTCATTGGAGATTCTTCTTATTAAGGCTATATCTAGATTTCCATGCATAGGTGTTCTTACACATGCCACCTCAATGGGGGAAACTATGAATTATGGGACAAAAAAAATGTTGTTAGCTGTCATTGAAAGTGATTGCTTTTTCCCCCCTTTCAAGTCTGGTCCTCATGGCTGATACATTTACCAAATGTGAAATTTCTTGATCTCTTTGTATGCGTAACAGAAGTTTGAGTATGATTGCCCGAGTTCAAAATTGGTTTGTGTGAACATAGCAATTATTTAATTTAAAGCTTGTGTTTTTGTTGTTACCCTACTAATTAATTATTTGAGTTTGTCTGTAGATCTTTCTATCCATTTTTCTATTACCAAAAATTGTACAAATATTTTTTCATTTCTTTGCTTGAGTAGCCAGATTTTTGAGACTATAATGCGAGAAGAAGAAAAAGAAAAGGAAATGTTTGGGGGTAGGGTGTTGTCTTCTAGGTTTTGTAGTCAACAATGGTTTATCACTCAACCCCTTCCTAATATTCTAGTGTTTTGTATTTGATCTCAAGTTGGTTACCTGACAATGTAACTGGAACTTAAGATGGGTGATCTTGTTGGACTAGGCTTTACGTTTAGCTTTTGACCATTTTGTATGGAAAATCAATATCTCATTTTTCTAGATTATGAAATAATTTAATCATCACAGTTTCAAGGAAGCTACCAAGATGCCCTTTTTTTTTTTTTTTAATTATTTCAAAAAAGATTATTGATAAGAATTTGTTGCCACAATTCCCTCCTACGTCTTAGTACCCACCGGATACATTCCCGTTTCACTTAATCTGAAATTACAATTTTCTCCAGAGATTTACAAATGGTATAGCAGTGGTGAGGTGACTTATGAATGATTCAAGCAATGTGCAGCAAGGAAGACCTTTGGAAGCAATCTTGTTGTGCATCCCTCTTATTACTATCGGGTGGATTTGGCTCTTTTTAAAGCTCTTATTTGTAAATGTGGCTAATATATTTTGCTTGAAACATGAACATCAAATTGTTATACTGCTAAATAAGATGAATGATGCTTGTGAAAACTTGGGAGATGCTTGGATGATGATCATGCAAGACAGTGACCTTTCATTTGTTCATATTTCAGGAGCCACTTGTGCAAATAATTGGGAGTCGTACTGTCACGACCTAACCTCGGATGAATTGCCTAAGGTTTGGCTAAAAGATTACTAAGCCTAAACTTAGCTCGGGCTTTCCTAAGCCCATACCAATTCACGACTTAGGTTCAACTTTTTAACATGTAAGTGATTTTTCAATTAGAAGTCGCCACTAATTTATTTTTGGTAGATCAATTAGAAATCCAAGTAAAGTAACGGAAGGTTTACTTTACTCTTACGAACTAGAGATTTTGAGTTCGGGGACTTGATTACGTTAGATTTCTCTAACGCTCTTTTGGTATTTTTCTCTTTTTGTTTCGAAAAAATGTTTTGCAGGCAGCTTGAATTGATTTTAATTTACATCCCTAACATGTGGGGTGATCATACGATTGTGTAAACCAACAATTTAATGCCCAAATAAAGCAATTAATAAATTACGAGACTTACCTCATAGCAACAAAAGCATATGCAATGTTATATTATAATTTATATCAACAGTCCTATATATGATTTCTAATTAACACGCAATCATTTAATTTTTTTTAAAGATTTTCTCTTATTTAAATGAAGTATAGAAAACTACGTGCAATGCAATGCAATGAAATGCAAAATTTTTAACTAAAATGACATGCGACATGCAACCTAACATGCAAACTATAGGTCATGCAACATTTATCAAATAATCTAATCTAATGATAGGAAAAGATTAATGCAGCTACTCTAACATATACACATTTAGATGACATGCAATGAATGACCTAATTCTATATGACATGTGACATCCTGATTTTCAAGTTCTGATTTCGATTAGATAAGTCGGGCCTTTCATCAATGTGACTATAGTGTTTTTCTCTAAAATGGCCACTCAAGAGATAACTGGCCTATCTGGTGAAGCCATTAAGGGATTTTAAATGCAATAGACTTGAAAATTCGACCAGGAATTGGCTTTTTGACCATGCTCATCTTTAGAGGTTATTACTGCGTAGTTAAAAATCGAATTAAGATTAAAGATAGGTTGGTTCGACTGAGATGTGTGGTCGATCATGGGTGACTCCACTAAATTGGAAAATTCTCGTCGATCGGCACTAGTTTGATTTTACTGTTGTTTTGATACCCTGTATTCATATTTAAATTCTCGAGATTTTCACAACAACCGAGAGTCGTCAATATGTCAAAGAGGTACGTATGGCTTGAAGAAAATCGGCCATGGGTCAATTGCACCAAAAATTCCTAAAAGCTACCCAGTAGGCAAGGTCACACTAAAAGCACGTTTGATTGAAAATAATCGCGAATTTAAATTCGATTTCAGAAATTAGAAGTCATGTCTTGTCATGAGTCATTCTAAGAACGTCAACTCACCTTCTGAGGAAATTCTAGAGAGTTCGGGATTTTTCGGGAAATCGAGATGGACGATTTGGAAAACAATCGGAAATTCGGATTGGCCAATTTGAAGAGATTTTTGGCATCTGGTGTGAGTGATTTGGCGAATGGAAATTGTTTGGGCTTTTTCTGAGTTCAAATTGAACCTCAACCGGATTTGTTTATTCGGAAAATTGAATTTCGAGAAAAATGAAATAAAAGTCGATTTCGATGAAAATTCGTAGGATTAAAGGATGGTCTTATTTTGATCTTCATTGGGACTTTAAGTTGTGTGAATGGTGAAGAATTTGGCCCTAGAATGACCAATTGGCATACTATTTTGATGTTGATCAAATGTTAAATTGGTTTTGTTTTAAATCCTTTTTTTTTCCTTGGACCGACGTCCCCACACACCCCACCCCTTGTTGACCGACGATTCTTTCTGCTTGGTCTTCAATTTTCCTTTCTTCTTTGACCGATTCTTTTATCTTCTCATGTCACACACTCTCTCTCTCCTCCCCATCCACTCGCGTGCGCGGAATCCCCCTGACCGACAGCCTCTACAGGATTATCTTCTTGGGCTTTATTTTATTGACTTGAGTCAATGTTTATCCCCTCTTTCGGCCGATGATACCACTGAGCTGTCTTCCACTTTTGCTTTCACTTTTCCCTAGTTTCAATCGCCCATTGACCTGAAACGGGTGGCTTCTGGTTTTCTTCTCATTTTAGTTCTTCGAAGTCCACTGACCCACCATTTCAACTCCTTGCCTCTCCCTCCCATTGAAATCCCCATCTCCACTGAAGCGTAATCTCTGCTGCAGCTCACGCCAGCTGCCCCACTACCAACACACTAAACTTCATCAACGTTTGCCCGTCTTCAACGCCCCATCTCCATGCTTCGGTCAAACCATTGAAACCGAAGTAGCTCCGTGTGTCCTCCTCTTTCACATGTAGCACCACCGAGTCAGTCTAGCAGCATCCCACGAGGTTGACTTCTCCACTTGGCGTCACCGCTTCTTGCTTCCCCTCTGTCTAGCGACTCCACCAGAGAAGTCAGGCCGTGATCGTCTCCTCTTTCGTTCGCAAGACTGCCTCATCTCCACGGAAGCAACAGCCATCCACTGCTTTGCACGAAGCCAAGTCCTCAGCCTGTGTTTTCAGTCCAACTTGTCACTTTGAGCAACCTGCGAAGTCAGTTCAGCCCCCATGACAGCCTTACAACTCTTGATCAGCAGCTATTTTATAGCAAGGGTTTGAAGGTCCTGTAGCTCGTTTTTGAGCCGTCCCAATTCCGGTTGGCAGAATCGCTTTGAAGAGAACTGAGCTTTGTCACGTGCTCGTCGATTTGATCCGAGCAAATCCTTAATTAGGTGAGTTTTGCTCACTAATCCTTGCTTAGTAAACTAATGGTGTTTAAGGATTGATTATTTTAATTAAGTACAATTAGATGGTTAGATTAGAATATGTTAGTGATTATTAGATAATTGTGATGTATGTTAGGCAATTGAATTGTGCAATTAGTGAATAGACATGTGCTTTAGTATTTATCGAATGCATCTTGGGATTTTTCCCAACCTTTATCGGGCTTCAATTAGGCATTATGAGCCTAAATTGGATTTTTAGTATTTATTTATTTATTTATTTTGAAATTAATTAATTAATTATTTATTTTTCGGAAATTAAGCAGGGGATAGTCGACGACCGAAATTTTATCTTGATCGTCGTGATGCAGTCCGTTTATTTATTTAAGCTTTGCGTTGCATGGAATTGAATTAATTGTAATATTTTAGGAATTTATCCTAAATTGAGTGAAATTGAATGATTGATTGGTAGATGGCCAAGTATGGTTATTTAGCATTTAATGTTTTGACGAGTTGTAAAGTGGAGAGAATTGTGAGATTGAATTGGGAATACTCTTGGCTGAGACCAATCAGGTATGAGATATAGACATATGTGGTTCGATGATAAGGAAATCACTTGTGAAAACGGCGCCTTAAAGAATACACGAGTGTTGTCTATTACCTGCATCAGTATAGACATACATAGTTCGGTGATTAAGGATATCACTAGTGAAAATGGCGCCTTAAAGAACGCACGAACGAGTGCTGTCTACTACATGCATCATTATGGACATACGTGGTTCGATAATTAAATATATCACTGGTGAAAACGGTGCCTTAAAGAACGCACGAGTGCTGTCCAGTACGTACATCACCTTGGCAAAAACAGCGCCCGAGAGAATACGTGTGATTTGGTGATTGGAAATGACCTAGCAATGACCTAACTAACATGTAATCGACTAAGTCGATTAATCGATGATTCGATCTAAGTGTGGATTTAATGTGATTCAATGATTTGATTTGATGTTGTGAATTGACTGATTGAGTGGAAATGACATTGCGATGGTTCGAATGACATGTAATCGACTAGGTCGATTGATCAAGATATCGATTTGTGATGTAATTGCTTGGTTACTTATTGAACTGTGCTAATATGCAGGTGGAATCTGAGGCCAAGGTAAATCCTCTAACCCGTGTGTGTATAGGCAGCTCGGATAGCGTATTTGTTTACTAATCGGGTCTTAGAGGGTAGAACTTGTTGAGACGTAGTCACATCTCGGTTGTGGGATAACATTTCAGGTCCCTAGGTGTAGCAAACCTGAATTTTGAAGATCTCGGAAGTCTGGTACAGTCTGCTGAAGCAGTTGGAGTATGGAGGATGAAGAAGAGGAGGACGAGGACCCGTAGTTTGAGGAATCCTTACCCCTGCTTGCGGACTTTGATTCTGAACTTGTCTAAGTTGAATCTGTCTTAGTAGCTTGCTTTATACATATGTGCACTGGTTTGCAATGTATATAAGTGTGGTTGTTTTTGAAAGTCTGGAACTTGGTCCTACTTTCCTATCAATTGTTTATTGTTTGGGGATTTTTATCTACTTCCGCATGCGTATTAAAAAGAAAGGGTCGACGATACAACTTGAGACGTCGCTATTAATTGACCAAAGTGAGGGATGGGTACATGCTCGAGAATCGAGGCGTGACATGACATGTACATAATAATTTTTATGTTTTCTTTTATTTTTAATTAAATTTTGAAATTAAAATTACCCAATAATTACACATGCAATTTAAGTTAATGAAAGGAAAAACTAGCATCCTAAATTAATGTTTTTTTTTTTTTTTTTGGGATTTTTATTTCAAAAATTCGAAATAAATGAATTTCCTATTATAAACATGCAAAACTATCCTAAAATAAGTAATGTTCTAGCATGAACCTAATCTAACTCAAATATATTTTTGGGATAAATAGAGCAATCAAGGCGAGACGAGCACCAAGTCATCTAGAATCATCAAAGATATCATATATCGTCCGAATTAAGGAACAATATCTAAAACAAACTTGATTATTTTTGCTAATAAAATCGATAAATTGATCTTAAGCCTTAAAGATCAAGATATCAATTTTATTCACGCGTGATTAATTATTCCATCTAAAACCTTATAGATGCGATTGCGGATTAGGCAATAAATCCTAATTGGGAAATACTTCTCACTTATAAATGTGCACATTAGGTAGTAGATACATTAGAGACGTGTATCTTACTTGGATTTGAAGATAATTTCCAAACTTGGACCCAATGCAATCAGACCAGGATCGCAACCGACTCCTTGAAGTGGGACGGCGATGACGACGGCGCTCGAAGCTTCGGCGCGGAACAGAAGGGCGGCAAAGGCGTTGCAAGTCATGAGTCGTCGGGTGGAAGCCAGCGATGGGAGTGCAGTGGCTCGGTGATCAGCAGCGACGAATAGGCTACTGCTGCGGCGTTTGCGGGCTAGTTGTAGGGGTGGCACCAGTGTCGGCTTGGTTGAAGGAAAGTGCTGCTCACGGGCTTGAGGGTGGCTTACGTTCGGAGCTCCGGCGAGGGGGCAATAGGTGCGGGGCGAGGGGGATTGGGCTGCTGGCACGGCGGTCGTTGCGGTTACAAGTGCAGCAGTTGTGGGCGGAGGGCAGCTAGTGTTCGGAGTTGGGATCGGGCTATTGTCGTCGGTGCGGCAGAGACTTGGCTGCGTTCAGGCGAGGGGACTCGGAGGGGCGGTGGCCGACAGCAATGACGATGCTGGGGTGCGGTGGCGCGGCATCGTGGCTGGCTATAGGATGCAGGTTGTTGCTGCAGTGGTAGGTTGACAAAAGGAAGCTCGGCAGCAAGGGGCTCAGTGGTCGACTCAGGGGGTTGGCAGAGCGGTGGTGGTGCTCGAAGACTAGCTGAGGGTGGCTCAAAGCAGTGGTGCAGAGGATTGGTCACGGCTGCGAAGGAGCTCGCGAAGAAGAAGAATAGTTCTTTTGTTTTTTTCTTTTTTTCTCTCCCTTACGTCACTCTCACGTCCCTTCTCTGTTGTTGACGCCCTCGCCTACGTGGAGCCACGTGTCGATCGCTGAGTGGTCTTACCCTAAGCCTACGTGGAGGGTAAGACCCACCCAATATTTTCCTTGAATGAATTACTAATTTATACGTAGCCTGACAAGCTTGACTTATTGGTGCAATTCGGGTTGCCAACTTGGTTTCATTATATAAATCAAACCACAAGAGAATGGGCAACGAGAATGCATTCCCTGTTTCCTGAGAGGCTTTCCAATTCTTTTCTGTGTCAAACTTGAAAGCGAAAATCAAAGGCCAGAGTCAAAGCAAAGACAAGATGCATCGTCTCATTTTTGGGCATTCTTTCATCGAGCTCGTCGCACTGATCCTTCTTCCCGGGCTCGCGTTCTATTTTATCAATAAGAAGAAAGCGAGTGTGCATAGAAATGCAAAAAACGCTGATACTAGCGCATTTGGTTCGTTGACTGCGCTGATAGAAACTAATTCTGGCGGATCTAGTTCGTCTCCAGCAGAAACTAACAACGGTGCATCAAGTTCGTCTCCGCCGGAAACTACTTCTGGTGGATCTAGTTTGTCTCTGACAGAAACTAAATCCGTTGGATCTAGCTCGTCTACGATAGAAATTGACAACGGTGCATCTAGTCTGTCTCCATCTTTGACGGAAACTACTTCTAGTGGATCTAGTTTGCCTCCAACTAGAACTAACAACGGTACAACTAGTACGTCTCTGATAGATTCTAAATCCGGTGGATCTAGTTCGTCTCCAACAAAAACTTATAATGATGCATCTAGTTCGTCTCTGTCTCCGATAGAAACTAATTTTAGTGGATCTAGTTCGTCTTTGACAAGGACTAACAACAGTGCATCTAGTTCGTTGACTGGAAACCACTATGAGGTATTCTTGAGTTTTAGAGGCCTAGATACTCAACATGGCTTCACTGATCACCTCTATAAAGGGCTCATTGATGCCGGAATTGATGCTTTCAGAGATGATGATGAGCTCTGCCATGGTGAGGACATCAAACCAGTGCTTATGAAAGCCATCACAATCAGTAAGATTCTGATCCCCATTTTCTCAGAAAATTATGGTACAAGTAGTTGGTGCCTAGATGAACTGGTTCAAATAATGGAGCGCAAGAATAAGAACGGGCAGATGGTGTTGCCTATATTCTACAAAGTGAAACCAGCTGACATGGGACATCAAATCGGGAGTTTTGGAAAGGCATTTCATAGGCGTGAGAAGCGTTTACTTGGGAGGTCTTCTTTCGACGCAGTGACCTTGGAGAAATGGAAGAAAGCACTCCTTGAAGTCAGCACCTTGAAAGGATATGAAGCCCAAGGGTAAAATTTCTCGCCGAAACATTCTCTAATTTCTTTTAATATGTGCGGGTGTTTACTGGCTGTTCTAATTATTCTTTTTTTTCGTTGGGTATGTTGGTTTCTCTAATTCTCACCTGCTTCATTTTACGTTCTTTTTTTATATATAAAAAAAACTGTAAGATCTTGCTGGCAGTAAGATCCTACAGTGCATGAATTCTATAAGTTATTATTTCTTTTTTAGTTTTCTGCTTTAACCATATTGACCAATCTAATTATAATTTTTATTGTTATGATCCCATTCACTTGAATAATAAGATTTTTTGAACGAATTTTTACTCTTATATCAAAGATTTTGTAATAGTATAAGATGATGGTAATTTTTTTTTTTTTTTTTGCTTTAACGAATTTACTCCTATATCAAAAGATTTTTTACTCTTACACCCCATTCACTTGAATAAATTTTATTGCTTTGATGATATTGACCAATCTAATTATAGGGCGCGTTACACTAATCTTCGTCACAAATTTTTCTAATTACATATTTATTTGAGATTAATAGTACAACTTATTGGCGATTTTTATTTAAAGCTCATAAGACAGTAGCATCCAAGCTTTGCTATAATTCTTTTATCTTCCCAAGTTACATTTATTAAATCATTGATATCGTTGATTAGTTATTATTAAAATCATTTTACAAAAGAAATGTTTCATTGGTTATATAAGATGATGACAAAAAAATGATTATTTTTATTATATGTCTGTTTAAATAATTTTCAAAGCATTTCCTATCTTCAACAAGTAATTTCTATCTCATGCATCTGCATATATTGAAGCAATGTTCTTTTTTGGGTAAAAATTATTCTTCTACTTCCCTATAAACTCAATACTAGATCATTAAAGTCATAGAACATAGATACTCAAAAGGAAAATAAAGTACAACTTGTAATCATCCCTAGAGGCAATGAAAACTGATAAGAGCACCTATCTAGAATGATTCTAAATTCACAACACAAGTTAAACTTGCAAGCCTGTAGAATTGTGCAAACAAGAAGAAATCCCTTCAATTGCATTCAAGTAGTTCACAATATCACAATCTGAACAACTTTTCCGATTGGTGTTACGGGACCTGAATTCATCTTGCATCAAAAGTTATGACTTGTTTATTGATTGATAGCTAACTCTCATATTGGGCTGGCTTACAGGATTTTTGCTTATTCAAATGCTCTAAACAATTTTTAAAGTCACATCCACGTCATTCCTAATATCTTTAATAAAAAAACCAGTTTAAAATTTGGTTCAAATCTATAATATATACAATATTTAAGATTCATAAGTGATACCCTCAATTTTTTCCTCGCTTGGCTTGATAAATTATGTTGGAGTAACAGTGAAATGGGGCACCCCATTTGAAGCAACCACACTTTAGGCTTAGCATATATCATTATGTATAGAGGTATGACAACAATGATATTTAAAGTTTTTCAATCTATCCCTAGATTTATTATGTTCTCTATAGATAAACAATATAAAATTATTGTTGCTACATATTTGAACTCATGTCACATTTGACAGGTCTGAAGTAGAGTTGGTGAAACCGATCGTCCGAAAAGTGTTGAACGAACTGAAGAAAAAGTTTGAGTTGGACATTTCTAAGAATTTGGTCGGAATTGATGTTCACGTGAAGAAGGTTATGGAATTTGTGCATAATAAATCTCATGACACCCTATTTGTTGGCATCCACGGAATGGGAGGCATTGGTAAGACTATGCTTGCTAAAGCCATCTACAACAAGCTCTTCGATCAATTTGAGCATTGTAGCTTCATTGCTGATATAAGGGAATCGTGGAAGCGTAATGGTGTACATTATTTATAGAATCAATTAATCTACGATATTTTGAAGTTGAAAGATGAAGTTTGTAATGGGGATGCAGGGACTAAGTTCATCTCTTCCAAATTTAAAAGTAAAAAGGTCCTCGTTCTTCTTGATGATGTGGATGATGTCGTTCGGTTGCAGAGTTTGGCTAGTAATTGTGATTGGTTTTCTTTGGGAAGCAAGATCATTATTACCACCGGAAACAAGAGGGTTCTTGAAGAAGCTGGGGTGGACCACGACTATGAACATAAGGAAATGGATTACAATCAATCTTTGATTTTGTTTAGCAAACATGCATTTCGAAGGGACTCTCCTTTGAGGGAATTTGAGGACCTCACTCATGAAGTTGTATCCATTGCCAGAGGGCTTCCCTTATCCCTTGAGGTTTTTGGTTCATTATTGTGTGGAAAAGAGTCAAGACAATGGAGAGATACGATAAAGAAGTTAAAAAAAGTCCCTCCTAAGAAAGTGCAAGAAAAGTTAAGAATAAGTTACGAAGCATTGGACTATGGACAAAAACAAATTTTTTTGGATATTGCTTGCCTTTTCATTGGCACTAACAACATAATCGCATCCTACATGTGGGATGCTTGTGACTTTTACCTAGGGGAGGGAATTGAAGTATTGATATTCATGTCATTGATAAAAGTTGGAGATGATCATGAGCTAAGAATGCATGACCAATTGAGAGATTTTGGTAGGGAAATAGTTCGTGAGGAAAACCAACGAGAGCCTTGGTGCCATAGCAGGTTATGGGACTATGATGAAGCCCAAAAAGTGCTAAAGGGAAATAAGGTAACTATTTTCGTTTCTTTTTCTCATTTAGTCCATGTTCTACGCTTAAGAGTAATGTTGGTCACTACTTAGTGCTTGGTCTAGTGGACTGAGAACCTTCACTATTGCCCTTGAATGTTTCATTGACGTGATTAGAAAGTAGGGAGTTGCTTTCTCATAGAAAGAATTTCCTTTTATGGTTTTTCTGTCATATATTAATATTCCCTACCACATGAAATTAAGTGTACGTTGCAATATATATACATATTAAATCTCTTGTTTGATATCTTAATTAGTAAAATCTTGTATTTCACGTATGACTTTTTCACTTGATAAATAGTCCTCTTCGCCGAAAATCTTTGTTTCTCTTTTGAGATGACCTTTACGATTTTCATGTTCTCGTATCATGTTAAATCAATACTTTTAATAAAAACCACTTCACATAGAGTTTTTTTTTTCTTTCCAGCCAGGTTACTTAACAGGTACTCCCAAAATACCTTTAGACAAAACCTACAGGCTGAAGCAAAGGGCGAGACAGATTGCTCGCCACAACTAATAAAAAATCAAAAGTAAATATCTTGCTCTCCCGTCAAAAGATCGAATAATACTCAGATTCCAGAAAACTATTAAAAAAAATCACGTATAATTCGGCGTGTTGACAAGTTTCACGGATATATCACCAAAAACAAAAGATGAAGAATACAAGTTACTCAAAACAAGCCTTTCTGAGTTATTTCAATTATCCGAATTGATGGCGAGAAATTAATTTCTTTCATAAAAAATGGCTAGGCCGGGATCTCGTGGCCTCTCTATCTTCCCCCTTTCATTTTGATTTTTGGAGTTGTCAAAACGGTATTTCCATTTTGAAGTGTTATGAATGCATTGAAATTAAAAAAAAAAAAAGTTTTATTTCTAACTTTTTAAACTATATATATATTTGCTAGTAGTCTCCTTAATAACACCGAATCTGTGGTAAGTCTTGCTCGCCGACTCGCTGCTTCTGAGGCTTTTCTCCCTTTTATCTATCCTTTCACCCATGCATTGCTTAATAGAAAAAGTCTCCTTAATAGAAATATAAAATTGACCAAGTAAAATTTTGATTTTGCACTTTGCAATTTGATTATATTCCGTGCTTTGCATGCATGTCTTAACTAGTGTGATAATGAAACTACAGTTCCAGAAAGAAGAAGATTACAAGTTGTAAAGTTTTTACTCTACACAAGCCATTACATCATAATTCTTTTTAAGATCCAGATGCGTATGGCCAAATTTCGAAATGGAAGTCGACATCCTTCACTTTGTGAGCCTTTATAATTGTAGTTTATTGGCATAAAAAGAAAATCATGTCTTCACATTGCTGGTCTCTTGAACACATTAATACACATCGATAGCATTATGAACAAATGATATTCGATGACTTTAGTTGGATACATACTAATGAACATTGATTCTTGCTTATAGGGAACAAACAAGATTGAGGCGATTAATCTGAGTGAAGGCAGCGCAGGAGGCTTCAACGAAATATTTAATCTAAAAAAGGATGGTGACATTTACAAAGAAAAACAATTTAAGAATTTGACGAATCTAAGATATCTTCACATGATAAATGCACATCTCAGTGGAGATTTTAAGGACCTAATGAAGGGGTTAAAATGGCTTCAATGGCGACAATGTCCCGCGAGTTTTGAAGTAGACAATTTTGACGTAAAGGAATTAGCTGTACTCGAATTGCAAGGAAGTGAGATAAATGAGAAATGGGGAGGATGGAGTTTTTTCAAGGTAAGAATTAAAGTCTTTTTTTTCCTCTCCTTTTATGCTTTCTTTTGAATCATAATGACTCTACACTCACCCATCGACAATCATTATTGTTTTTTTTAGATGGCAGAGAAGCTTAAATATCTAGACCTTTCATTTTGTGATTCCTTGGAAAATACTGACTTCCTCTCAGCTTTTGAGAAGTTAGAGGTTCTCATCCTTAGCTAGTGTAAAAGACTGAAGCGAATCGACGCTTCCATTGAAGACATGGAGGGCCTCCTTCACTTGGAGCTGGGCTCGTCCCACGCGTTTCATCTCATGGTAGGCGCTGACGCAGGCGCCGAACGCACCGTTCCTCGTTTATGCCTCAGGGAGCTTCCAGCAGATATAGGTAAATTAAAAGCACTGCGGCAACTCCATCTACGGCATACTCCATCCCTTTTTGCATTACCAAATAGCATAGGGTCTTTGGAGAATCTAGAAATTCTAGATATTTCTCAAAGTGGTATAGAAGAATTGCCCAATGGTATTGGGAGTCTAAGAAAGCTCCGAAAGTTACGTGCTTTGTATTGCCAAAATCTGAAAGGGATAATGGTAGAAAGCATGTGTAATCTTTCTTCCCTACGACGCCTTGAATTTCTTCACTGCTACAAGCTCCAATCGCTACCGGACCTTCCTTCCGGCTTAACATATTTGGGCGTCACCTGTCGAAGTCACAAATTGCCTTCGCTTTCCCACCTAGCCCATCTCAAGCAACTACGAGTTGAGGATTGCGGATTTATCCAGTGCATCCAGGAGCTTCCATCAACGCAATTAAAGAGTTCAGAATGCTCCCAACCAACAGACATTAAAGAAATGGAATCACCACAATCCTTGAACACGCCCTTCAAGTTCGAATCCTTGGAAGTCTCTTGGTGTGGATCTATCAAAATGCTAGACGTTTCACCGTTTGTCCATCTAAGGACATTACTAGTCTACGATTGCGAGAATCTACTTGAAATTCCAGTTCTTGACAAATTGATATATTTGGAAAGCTTGGATATCACAAGCTGCGATTTAATCAAACAGGTGGACCTTCCAAAACTCGAGGGTCTGAAGAAATTGACTATTTAGACATGCCACGAATTAGCCGAAATTCATGGCCTTGATAGGTTGGAGTATTTGGAAAGGCTAGATATCGAATTGTGCACTTCAATGAAAAGGCTAGACCTTCCAAAATCCGGGAGGCTGAAGATATTAAAAGCTATAAGTTGCGAAAACTTAGCCGAAATTGAAAGCCTTGATAGGTCAGAGTATTTGGAAAGTTTAGATATTCAATGGTGCACTTCAATGGAAAGGCTAGACCTTCCAAAATCTGGGAGGCTGAAGAAATTACAAGCTAGAGGATGTGTAAAATTAGCCGAAATTGAAGGCCTTGATAGGTTAAAGTTGCAGGAACTGAATATCATCAGATGCGAGTCACTCAAAACAATTCCAGAATTATCTGGAACTCAGATTTATCGATCAAATGAGATTACAAATAGCGATGAATCAGACTATGGATCAGATGATACGGATGACTCGGATTAGTCAATATAAGGGAAGTAATCCCCATTTACTATCAAAGGTACATAGAGCAGGTAAGTTACCTTTGTTCTTTTGAGATCTACTATCTAATTTTCATTTGTATTTCCTGCTCCCAATATCTTTCAAGATTTATGATCTTCTCAATATTATTTCCTAGCTGACAGTGTCATCATTCTCTCCTTACTTGAATTCAAGGAATTGAGGGGAGATATCCATGGAAATTGTTGTGTGCTTTGGCAACAAGATTTTGCTTATCATGCCAGTAAGGGAAATAGATGGAAAAGGCTTTCTAAGTGCATCATTTGTCATTAGTTTTCGGGTAAGATCCTTCATCCTATGCAGAAAATAAAGATTCTCAACGTTTGATTGATTCTGGGAATGCTGGAAGTAATGCATAAAAATTGATGTATACAGGTATCTGATAGCATGCCAAAGGTCATTATGTAGGTCGAGAAATGAAAAATGAAGGACCCTATAGGGCAGTCCTCTTAATTGAGGTTTTAGTTTGCTCTGCCCTTACCATGTAGCTCATGATTGCATGTTTCTCAGTTATGCTTAAGAGTTAATTCACGGTGCAAATGAAGCATGTTGACAGGGCATCCCTTGGCATCAACCATTGAGTTCCACACATTATATTTCATAGAACTGTCTGCATTGGCTGATTAAAGTAACCGTATCAGTTTAGAAATGCTAAATGCAAGAACAAGCTCTTATTCTAGTGGTGTGGCTATGAGTGAATTAATAAACAGGGAAGAAGCAAAAGCATTGTGAATTATTTGGATCGATCTAGAAAATTGCAATTCGAATTGTATTGACTATGGATCCTTGTTCATTTGGTTTGAATCCAAAATACCTACTCCAAGGCTAATAATAGATTATCCTAGAGAATGCATCTTGATGTTTGTAGAGTTGGTAAAGCCATCTGTCATATACTTGAACTTTTGAGCTAAGCAAGACATTACTACAATGTCCTTTGACATAATCGTCTGTACTGTAAAATAAATTCCTTATATTGTGCATAAGCTCTTGTTACTTCATTTACTTGCTGAAAAGTAAAAGACAGGAGGCATCTGTATAAGTTTCCTGAGGAAAATTTTCGATATCCTATACGCCATTTGAAAACTGCCTTGCATTAATTCTAATGCATGAATATCATGTAATGATAAGGAAAAGAATCATACTATGTCCCCCAAAAGCAAGCAACTTGAGTTGAATTCACTATGTTAATTTAATCAAAGCTTCTGTGGGTGATGATGTTAGATGCCCCATTAGTTGGATCCAAAGAGCTCAAAAGGAATATTGAGTTTGACAAACAAAGATTTGTAAACTTCAGAGTATTATTACTAGTCCGTTGATGTTAGTTGCTGGATTGATTTCATCTGACTCACTGGCAAGATTCAGTTATTTTTTCACTGGTTGATGAAAATGCTAAAATATCTGAGAGAGCTTTCGCAAGGCACTTCTAAAATAAATCAAAATCATAGAAGGATTAGGAGCTCAATGCATACTTGGAATGGTAAAAGGTTGTTTGCATGTTGTCATCCCACATTGCCCTGCTTATGTTTAACAGAAGCTTTGCAGAGCTGAAAATGTCCGCCTCCACTCCTGTGATCAAGTCTCTCTATCTTCCTTATTTTCTCTCTCTATCTTCCTTATTTTTGACTGCTCACGGAGCTTTAGTTATGTAGACCAGCGAAGGACCACAATGTGTCGTCCTCCTGTTTCAGCTTCAGTTCGATAAATCACTGGCTTCTCAAGTTCGGCTCCTAGTGTTCTTTTGTGACCTAATGGGCAGTTGACTTAATTGTTCCAAGTTGATTTTCTGAAGTTTGCTTGATTTTTGATTGGCAGGTGAAGACGATGGAGTGGAATCTAAAGAAGAATTGGCCAGCAATGGTCAAGAAGGACTCGAAGGCAATGTCAATTGGCAGAGGCCGTGGACAGTCTCTCCTTGTAATTGCTTCGAAGCGAGAAGGTTGGTCAGCTTAGTATTCCTTGGATATTGCGAAATATGGTCAGCTTGGTATTTGCTTTCATGTACTCTAGCAGCTATTTTGGTAGGCCTTCGCTGGGTTGTGCGATACATTTGTAGGCGAGAGAATTCTAATACCATGGTGTAATGGAACTTGGTCGTGCTTTAAATGTCACGCCCCGATCCTCGGGCACGCACACATCCTTCTACTTGGTCGATTTTAGAATGCGATATCCCAGGACAATGTATCGCCGACCCTTTCACTTATTAAGCACATGCGGAAGCAATTATAAATCCCCAAACAATAAAACAATGGGATAGAAAAGCAGGCTATATTTTTCATATTGAAATCTACAACCAAACTCTTATACATGACATTAGGCAAAGCACTTCACAAACTATTCACAAAACTTCAAAGTCTCACTCTATCTACACATATACAAAGGCTTCACAAAGAGATGGGATCTCAATCCTCATCTGGGTCATACTCAGGGTCATCCTGATCCTCCTCTGACTTCTCTTCACTCACATCATTCTCTTCCAAATCATCATCCTCTTCTTCAGTTTCGTCCTCAGCTTCAGACGCCGGCTCATCTTCAGGCATCTCCTCAGCTGCTCCCCAGTCTTCTTCCTCTTCCAGTCCTCCCACCTCTTGCTGTGGCATCTCACCATTACCTTCATGCCCATTGCCCTCCTCAGTCGAATATACAGGACCACTAGTCTCGGCCTCCTGTTGAGAGTCCCTCGCGTCCACTACCGATCCATCCACTCGATCGGTTGTTCCCTCTCCAAATGCCATTTCCATCACGCCAAACGGCACATCCTCTTCTGGGATAGGACCTTCTCTACGCCCATCAAAGTAATCACGGTACCAAGACCGATACTTGTGGGGCC
Source organism: Eucalyptus lansdowneana (assembly GCA_017140395.1). NCBI lineage: Eukaryota > Viridiplantae > Streptophyta > Magnoliopsida > Myrtales > Myrtaceae > Eucalyptus > Eucalyptus lansdowneana. Next base: position 42,040,705 of record CM029487.1, on the reverse strand, counting down.
TCTGGACTTCCTCCCCCACATTAACCCAGATGGTCGACTGGACTAAAACGTACTCTAATCCTTCCGGATGAGGATGGACATGGAAATGGTTCTCAAACTCTGAAATATGCTCGGGGATACCATAGTGCATACGAGGACGAGGAGGTGGAGGTCCTGCCATTCTAAGGGCCTGAAATGATATCCCACAACCGAGATGAGACTACGTCTCAGCGAGTTCTACCCCACTAAGACTCAATTAGGGAACCAATACACCACATGGTTGCCTAAACACAGCACGAGTCAGAGGACTTACCTTGGCCTCAGATCCCACCTGCATGTTAGCACAAATCAAATAGACACCCCAGCAATCACATCACAGATCGAAGCATCGATCAAATCGACCTAATCGATTACATGTCAACAAGACCACTCACGGTCATCTCCATTCAATCATTCAGTTCACAGCATCCAACCCAGGCAATGAATCACATCAAGTCACACTCAGATCGAATCATCGACCAATCGACCTAGTCGGTTACAAGTCAATTAGACCATCTCATGGTCATTTCCAAATCAATCGGTCAATTCACAACATCAGATCAAGCAATGATTAATCGACCTAGTCGATTACATGTCATCACGACCCATGCTTGGTCGGCACATTCAATACTATCTATAAGTCTGACCATAGTCCAGGACTGCTCACTCTAAGCTGATATATAGATAGTATAGCTCGCACTAAGCTGATAGGGTTAAGGTATACTGCTCTTGCTAAGGCGACATATCGCCGTAGGCCGATATAGTATCTTAGGTATCTTTGCTCTCGCTAAGTGACATATCACCAGCGAGTGATATAGTATACCCCGATGCTCCCATTAAGCTGATAAAGTGTATTGCTCGCACTAAGCTAACATATCAGAGCCCGTAGGATGATATAGTATACTATCCAACCATTCAATCCATTCCATCTGATATCCTTCTCGATAAAATAGCCGTGTGTGGGGACACGGTTGGCCTTAGCCAAAATATTATAATTTCCTTTTTCATAATTCCCACCATTCTCTACAGCCCACCAAAACACTTTTGGTCTTTGTCAACCGACACCCGGTTATTTTCCAATCAATAATCAAAGATTATTCCATTAAAGGATAATTCTCAATTTCATAAATAATTCAATTCAGCACAAACTATAACCCGATTAAATAAACGAATTGCGCCATGACAATCGGCACGAAATTTCGGTCGTCGGCCATCTCAATCTTAATTTCTGAAAAATAATTAATTAATTAATTAATTTCGAAAATTAATTATTAAATGTTAAAAATTCCATTTAGCTCAAAATAAGGCCCAATTAAATAAACGGACCGCACCACGGTCATCAGATAATTTTCCGGTCACAGGCCATCCCAGTTGAATTTTCGGAAAATAATTAATTATTTAATTAATTTCGAAAATTAATTAATATTAAAAATTCAATTTAGCTTAAAATAAAGTCCGATTAAATAAACGGACTTCGCCACGATCATCAGCATAATATTCCGGTTCCAGACCATCTCCCTTGAATTTTCAGAAATAAATACTTATTTAATTTAATTCCAAAAATTAATATTTAAATGCCAACAATCTCACTTAGGCCCGAATCATCAAATTGAAGCCCAATTAGGGGTCCGAAAATTCCCGAGATGCCTTCAATAAATAGTAGACCGTGTCTACTTGCTAATTGCACAGTCAATTTATCAAATTCGCATCACAATTGACTAATAAATACTAATCCATACTAATCTAACAACCTAAACCTAATTAATCAAAACTAACCAACCATTAAGCATAATTAGTCCGCTAAGCAAGGATTAGTGAGATTACTCACCAAATCGCGCGCAAATCGGATCAATCCGACGGGGGCGACGCGAGGAACAACAAACTCAAAAGCGGGCCTCGGGTTCGGGGCCCGGAAAATGCCAGAAATCAGCCACGAACCGGCTGGAAACCCACACGACGGGTTGCTGGTTCGCTGCAAAACAGAGAGAAATAGAGAGGGATGGGAGGGGCAAGAGGTCGGGAAAGATGGGCGGAACTCCGGGAAGGCTACACGGCGGCCGATCGGAGCCGGGCGGCGGTCCGACGGTGGTTGAACAGAGGCCGAACAGAAGTTGCAGGGGTCGGGTTGCAGAGGAAAGCGGCACACGTGGCCAGGTGGAGCACGCGGCGTCGCGCGGGCGGCGGCGCGGCAGTTCCGGCGCGACGGCGTCCGAGCGGCTGGCTCCTTCGGCGGTGCTGCTCGTTGCTTCTGTCGGGGCTTCACACAAAACAGAGAGAGGGAGGAGGAGAGCTTCGACGGTGGCTGAAAAGGGAGGCGAGAGAGGCGGAGACGAGGCGCGGACGGTGCAGCACGAGTGGCGCGTGGGTGGCGGAGCGCGGGCAGCGACGGCGAGCTTCTTCGGTTCCAGGCGTGCTGCCTCTGTTTCTGTCTTGCTTTCTGTTCGAACCGTGAGGAGGAAGAAGAGTCGAGAGAGAGAGAAGGAGAGATGAGAGAGAAGAAAGAAAGGATAAGTGTTGAAAAAAATCAAAGAAAAGAAAAAGGAGAAACAAGGTGGAAGCCAGCTAGCATACGGTGGAGGAGGGGGCAATCCGCACGAGGGAAAAGAAAAGAGAGAGAGAGAGAGAGAGAGAGAGAGAGAGAGAAAGAAAAAGAAAGGAAGAAAGAGAGGGAGAAAGGGAAAAAGTGTGATTGGCTACAAAGGGAAAAGGAATGGGAATATCACAAAAATAAAAGGATTTCCTCAAATAGAAAATCCTAATCCCAATTTCTTTTTAAATTGGCTCGTAGAAAATTCAAGAAAATATCAACTTAGATTCCTTGATCCCCACTTGTCATTGCATCCAAAAATCCCTCTTAAATATCTCTCAAATAGCTCTCCCAAAATCAATTGATATTTCCATTACCAAATTGATCATTTCTTTATCCAAGAATCCCCCACACTCCTCGATTTCACCATCAAAATTAATCTCTGGCTTGAATTGAACGAAAACGGCCCTAACCTGACTTTTTCCCAAAAAGTCTTTATTGTCAGAGGAATCTTCTGAGACTGAGTCGTGGATCCTAGAATTTATTGTGACATGACAGAACCTTCAATTTCTGAAATCGGACTCGAATTGACGGTTAATTTCCATTTGGCGCGTTTTTAGCGTAACCTAAACTACCGGGTAGTTTTCATAACTTTTTAAGGCACTTAACCCGTGGTCGATTTTCTTCGAACCACTATGAACCCATTCGACTCAATAACGACTCTCGATTATCGTGAAAATCTCGAGAATTCAATTACGGACATAGGGTACCAAAATGACAATAAAATCAAATTAGTATCGATCGATGAGAATTTTCAAATTTAGTGGAGTCACCCACGATCGGTCATACATCTCAGTCGAATAGACCTATCTGTGATCTTAAATCGATTTTTCTTAACTGTGCCACAATGACCTCTAAAGATAAACACGGTCGAGAAGCCGACTCTTGATCAAACTCTCAAGTTTATTGCCTTAAATTTTCTTAATTACTTACCAAGACAGTCTAGTTATCTCAAGAGTGATCGGCTCTGAGAATAACCCTATAAACGCATCAACGAAATGCCCAATTAATTTAGTAGAAAACAGATCGAGAAATTCAGGATGTCACAACTCTTCCCCTCTTATAAAAATTTCGTCCTCGAAATTTAAACCTTAAAAATCTTTAAGCAAAAAGGTGGGGGTACAATTCTCTTATTGACTCCTCAGTCTCCCATGTCACTCATTCTGTACTATGGCGTTACCAGACCACTTTGACCAACAGGATGGTCTTTGAACGCAGGACTTGCTCTTTGCGATCGACAAACAATATGCTTCAGATAAAACATCTTCTCTAAACTCTACATCGACAAGTACAACTAAACGTCCACGGAACCTTAGTGTCTCATCGTTAGCAGTCTGAAAGTCAGCTTTTCTTTAAGCTCTTGGAAATTACATTCACATTGATCTGTCCACACGAACTTTTCTTCCTCTTCCAGGAATCGAGTTGTTAACGTTGAGAACCCTTTCATGAACCTTTTGTCATACTCTATTAAACCCAGAAACTTCTGATCTCCGTCACGACTATTGGTCTTGGCCAATTGATTACTGCTTCTATCTTATTTGAGTTCACGAAGATTCCTTTTCTTAAATTCATGCGACTTAGGAACGCAATACGAGTCAACCAAGCTCGCATTTGCTAATCTTAACATACAATTGATGGGTTCTTAAGGTCTTGAACATTAATCTTAGATGGCTCTCATGCTCTTCATCACTTATTGAATACACCAAAATATCGTCAAAGAACACGTTCACAACTGATTTGGATACTCATTGAACATCAAGGCATTCCTTAAGTTAAACCCTTTCATAGAGAACATCAAAGTTATACATAACCAAAATATTCAAGTATCACTTTAGTCAGTGATTCTCCTCATTACAACTTCATTATCACGAACTGAAATTCTATAAACTTAACCAAAATTCCAGTGCGCTACTTCGATAAGGTCACTCCAAAAAACGTTCTTCCTCTGATCGGTGCATAGTCGGTTCGTGCCAGTCCTCTTCACCATTCTAGTGGTGCTCTATCTGCGGTGCTTTCCCTCTATCCTGTCCATTAGTGATGGTATATGTCTGTCCTTGAGTTGGAGGTCTGAATATTCCATCTTGTTGCGTATTCTGAGGGGTATTCCCCCCTATCTGTCTGTTCGGTGGTGGCAGCAGCAACTGGGGTTGTCCTCTTGGGCGCCTCGAACAATCTCTGGCCATGTGACCTTGCTGGCCACATTCAAAACAGGCGCCCGTTCTTCAGGGACACCGATTAACAGAATGTCGTCTTCCACAAAGGTGACACATCACGATCACATTTGACACCGGCTCGCCAATTCCACCTCTCCTATTGGGTGGGACTTGAAAGCTATTTCTAGGCATAGGTCTCTTTCCCTGGCGAATATTTTCTCGATGAGAGCTAAATTTCAACCCAAATGAGGCTGCTCGGTCATTCTGATCTCTCTCGATCATCTGAGCCCTCTCACAAAGGTCATTATAAGTCCTCAGGTTCAGGGAAATCAATGTACTTCTTAAGTCTGGCTTGAATCCTTCTCTAAACCTCCTTGCTTAGTTTACTGGATTCGCAATTAATTCGGGAGCATATTGCGAAAGTTCAGCGAACTTCGCCTCATATTGGTCGACGGTTAGGGAACCTTGACGAAGACGTTGAAATTCTGACATCTTCACCTCTCTGGCAGTTTCTGAGAAATATTTGACATTAAAAGCCTCTAGAAAGACATTCCACTCTGGAATAACGCCTTCTGGGAATATGGTTCCTCGAGTCGTCTTCCACCAAGTATCTGCAACTCCATCCAATTGGTAAGTTGCAAGTAGTACCTTTTCAGTCTCATTGCACATTAGTAGTGCAAAAGCTTTCTCCAATTTCTGGATCCATGAAGTAGCAGCTTCAGGGTCTCCGGTCCCGGTAAACTGAGGCGGATTCAGCTTTAGGAATTGTTCTACCAACTGATGAATTGGTCTGTTCCCGACCACTATTCTGGGTGGACCTTCAGCTTGAGTTGCGGCAGGTGCAGCGATAGGTGCGGCGACGGAGTACGGCGGCGGCGCGATAATGGCGCATTGGCGGCGGCGGTGGCAACAACTCCAACGCGCGGTAAAGGCGGTTTGTTTGGTCTCGGGCCTGTTGCCCCATCATCTCATGCATAGCATCTAACGCTTGCGTGGTCCCAATTGCTCCCTGATCACCTGGGGCTGCTACCCCCGCACCAACAAGAGGTGGTGCTACTCTAGCATTCACAACAGGTGGAACTATTCCACTCGCGCTAGCCTGTGCTGGTGCTCGACCACGGCCTCCTCGGGTACCGACTCTAGTCGGCGCTCTTCCCCGAGTCACGGCCCTACTGGCCCTCTTTGCAGGAGTCCTCGGCTCCTGATCGCTCATAGTGTCGTTCTAAACAACTGACACCTGCTTCCAATTCAACAACGAATTAGAAACAAAGCGATTCAAACAACAAACAATTTTAGCACTCAGCTAACACAAACATGCACCAGCATGAATTTAAAGGCCTTTCCTACTAACTATCCCATGGTTAACGCTCCTTATCACTCAAATCTTGAACTTCGCTCTGATACCACAAAAAGTGGATGTCACGCCCCAATCCTCGGGCACGCACACATCCTTCTACTTGGTCGATTTTAGAATGCGATATCCCAGGACAATGTATCACCGACCCTTTCACTTATTAAGCACATGCGGAAGCAATTATAAATCCCCAGACAATAAAACAATGGGATAGAAAAGCAGGCTATATTTTTCATATTGAAATCTACAACCAAACTCTTATACATGGCATTAGGCAAAGCACTTCACAAACTATTCACAAAACTTCGAAGTCTCACTCTATCTACACATATACAAAGGCTTCACAAAGAGATGGGATCTCAATCCTCATCTGGGTCATACTCAGGGTCATCCTGATCCTCCTCTGACTCCTCTTCACTCACATCATTCTCTTCCAAATCATCATCCTCTTCTTTAGCTTCGTCCTCAGCTTCAGACGCCGGCTCATCTTCAGGCATCTCCTCAGCTGCTCCCCAGTCTTCTTCCTCTTCCAGTCCTCCCACCTCTTGCTGTGGCATCTCACCATTACCTTCATGCCCATTGCCCTCCTCAGTCGAATATACAGGACCACTAGTCTCGGCCTCCTGTTGAGGGTCCCTCGCGTCCACTACCGATCCATCCACTCGATCGGTTGTTCCCTCTCCAAATGCCATTTCCATCACGCCAAAAGGCACATCCTCTTCTGGGATAGGACCTTCTCTACGCCCATCAAAGTAATCACGGTACCAAGACCGATACTTGTGGAGCCTCTGGTCTTCCTCCCCCACATTAACCCAGATGGTCGACTGGACTAAAACGTACTCTAATCCTTCCGGATGAGGATGGACATGGAAATGGTTCTCAAACTCTGAAATATGCTCGGGGATACCATAGTGCATACGAGGACGAGGAGGTGGAGGTCCTGCCATTCTAAGGGCCTGAAATGATATCCCACAACCGGGATGAGACTACGTCTCAGCGAGTTCTACCCCACTAAGACTCAATTAGGGAACCAATACACCACATGGTTGCCTAAACACAGCACGAGTCAGAGGACTTACCTTGGCCTCAGATCCCACCTGCATGTTAGCACAAATCAAATAGACACCCCAGCAATCACATCACAGATCGAAGCATCGATCAAATCGACCTAATCGATTACATGTCAACAAGACCACTCACGGTCATCTCCATTCAATCATTCAGTTCACAGCATCCAACCCAGGCAATGAATCACATCAAGTCACACTCAGATCGAATCATCGACCAATCGACCTAGTCGGTTACAAGTCAATTAGACCATCTCATGGTCATTTCCAAATCAATCGGTCAATTCACAACATCAGATCAAGCAATGATCAATCGACCTAGTCGATTACATGTCATCACGACCCATGCTTGGTCGGCACATTCAATACTATTTATAAGTCTGACCATAGTCCAGGACTGCTCACTCTAAGCTGATATATAGATAGTATAGCTCGCACTAAGCTGATAGGGTTAAGGTATACTGCTCTCGCTAAGTTGACATATCGCCCGTAGGCTGATATAGTATACCGGTATACTGCTCTCGCTAAGCTGACATATCACCCGCAGGCTGATATAGTATACCCCCGATGCTCCCATTAAGCTGATAAAGTGTACTGCTCGCACTAAGCTAACATATCAGAGCCCGTAGGATGATATAGTATACTATCCAACCATTCAATCCATTCCATTTGATATCCTTATCGATAAAATAGCCGTGTGTGGGGACACGGTTGGCCTTAGCCAAAATATTATAATTTCCTTTTTCATAATTCCCACCATTCTCTACAGCCCACCAAAACACTTTTGGTGCTGTCAACCGACACTCGGTTATTTTCCAATCAATAATCAAAGATTATTCCATTAAAGGATAATTCTCAATTTCATAAATAATTCAATTCAGCACAAACTACAACCCGATTAAATAAACGAATTGCGCCATGACAATCGGCACGAAATTTCGGTCGTCGGCCATCTCAATTTAATTTCTGAAAAATAAATAATTAATTAATTAATTTCGAAAATTAGTTATTAAATGTTAAAAATTCTATTTAGCTCAAAATAAGGCCCAATTAAATAAACGGACCGCACCACGGTCATCGGCATAATTTTCTGGTCACGGGCCATCCCAGTTGAATTTTTGGAAAATAATTAATTATTTAATTAATTTCGAAAATTAATTAATATTAAAAATTCAATTTAGCTTAAAATAAAGTCCGATTAAATAAACGGACTTCGCCACGATCATCAGCATAATATTCCGGTTCCAGACCATCTCCCTTGAATTTTCAGAAATAAATACTTATTTAATTTAATTCCGAAAATTAATATTTAAATGCCAACAATCTCACTTAGGCCGAATCATCAAATTGAAGCCCAATTAGGGGTCCGAAAATTCCCGAGATGCCTTCAATAAATAGTAGACCGTGTCTACTTGCTAATTGCACAGTCAATTTATCAAATTCGCATCACAATTGACTAATAAATACTAATCCATACTAATCTAACAACCTAAACCTAATTAATCAAAACTAACCAACCATTAAGCGTAATTAGTCCGCTAAGCAAGGATTAGTGAGATTACTCACCAAATTGCGCGCAAATCAGATCAATCTGACGGGGGCGACGCGAGGGACAACAAACTCCAAAGCGGGCCTCGTGTTCGAGGCTCGGAAACGGCCCGAAATCAGCCACGAACCGGCTGGAAACCCATACGACGGGTTGCTGGTTCGCTGCAAAACAGAGAGAAATAGAGAGGGATGGGAGCGGCAAGAGGTCGGGAAAGATGGGCGGAACTCCGGGAAGGCTACACAGCAGCCGATTGGAGCTGGGCGGCGGTCCGACGGTGGTTGAACAGAGGCCGAACAGAAGTTGCAGGGGTCGGGTTGCAGAGGAAAGCGGCACATGCGGCCAGGCGGAGCACGTGGCATCGCGCGGGCGGCGGCGCGGCAGTTCCGGCGCGACGGCGTCCGAGCGGCTGGCTCCTTCGGCGGTGCTGCTCGTTGCTTCTGTCGGGGCTTCACACAAAACAGAGAGAGGGAGGAGGAGAGCTTCGACGGTGGCTGAAAGGGGAGGCGAGAGAGGCGGAGACGAGGCGCGGACGGCGTAGCACGAGTGGCGCGCGGGTGGCGGAGCGCGGGCGGCGACGGCGAGCTTCTTCGGTTCCAGGCGTGCTGCCTCTGTTTCTGTCTTGCTTTCTGTTCGAACCGTGAGGAGGAAGAAGAGTCGAGAGAGAGAGAAGGAGAGATGAGAGAGAAGAAAGAAAGGATAAGTGTTGAAAAAAAATCAAAGAAAAGAAAAAGGAGAAACAAGGTGGAAGCCAGCTAGCATACGGTGGAGGAGGGGGCAATCTGCACGAGGGAAAAGAAAAGAGAGAGAGAGAGAGAGAGAGAGAGAGAGAGAGAGAGAGAAAGAAAAAGAAAGGAAGAAAGAGAGGGAGAAAGGGAAAAAGTGTGATTGGCTACAAAGGGAAAAGGAATGGGAATATCACAAAAATAAAAGGATTTCCTCAAATAGAAAATCCTAATCCCAATTTCTTTTTAAATTGGCTCGTAGAAAATTCAAGAAAATATCAACTTAGATTCCTTGATCCCCACTTGTCATTGCATCCAAAAATCCCTCTTAAATATCTCTCAAATAGCTCTCCCAAAATCAATTGATATTTCCATTACCAAATTGATCATTTCTTTATCCAAGAATCCCCCACACTCCTCGATTTCACCATCAAAATTAATCTCTGGCTTGAATTGAACGAAAACGGCCCTAACCTGACTTTTTCCCAAAAAGTCTTTATTGTCAGAGGAATCTTCTGAGACTGAGTCGTGGATCCTAGAATTTATTGTGACATGACAGAACCTTCAATTTCTGAAATCGGACTCGAATTGACGGTTAATTTCCATTTGGCGCGTTTTTAGCGTAACATAGACTACCGGGTAGTTTTCAGAACTTTTTAAGGCACTTAACCCGTGGTCGATTTTCTTTGAACCACTATGAACCCATTTGACTCAATAATGACTCTCGATTATCGTGAAAATCTCAAGGATTCAATTACGGACACAGGGTACCAAAACGACAGTAAAATCAAATTAGTATCGATCGACGAGAATTTTCCAATTTAGTGGAGTCCCCCACGATCGGTCATACATCTCCGTCGAACAGACCTATCTCTGATCTTAAATCGATTTTTCTTAACTGTGCCGCAATGACCTCTAAAGATAAACACGGTCGAGAAGCCGACTCTTGATCAAACTCTCAAGTTTATTGCCTTAAATTTTCTTAATTACTTACCCAGACAGTCTAGTTATCTCAAGAGTGATCGGCTCTGAGAATAACCCTATAAACGCATCAACGAAATGCCCGATTAATTTAGTAGAAAACAGATCGAGAAATTCAGGATGTCACATTAAATGTCAGAATGATATGCTGTCAAGCCTAGTATTGTTTTCATGTGTTCTAGCAGCGTGTCCACAGTAGTTGCTAAATTGATGATGTGCAATGGTAAATGACTCCTGGTTTGTAGGTTAGTTCTTCATTTCAGATCATCTTGCTACAATCCTCATAAATACTTTGAGCACTTCAGCACTTCAACTAGATAAGATTGACTCAAGTTGGGGTGGTTTGCTGGTCGTCAACCCTGGTTTTTGTTGGTCCAACATTATTTCAATTATCCATATGGTAACGAGGGTTAAAATAGATGGGTTGATTGTTGTTTCTCGTTGGATTGTAAGGTCTCACTTTTTTAAAGATAAAGTTTAATTTCTTGCGCTTTCTGCTTTTATTTATTATGTCAGGTCAGGTCAGCAAGACGTCTTACACGCATTATTGTGTCAGAGAATTACTGCAACTTGGAGGTTTTGGGATGGTGAATATTTGCAAAGGACACTTGCAAAGGAATTTCAACAGATGGAACTGAGGTATTAACAAAAGAATTAGAAATACGAGAGGCAATAGAATCTTGTTCTTGCATAGAAGTTCATATTTGAATGTCTCGTTTATTGCTCTTTCATTGTAGATTCTTCTCATTAATGCTATATCTAGTTTGCCATGCATAAGTGTTCTTACTCATGCCACCTCTGTGGGAGAAATATGAATTATGGGACAAAACGTTGCTGGTATCTACTGTTTGAAGTGATTCATTTTTCCACCTTTCAAGTTTGGTCCTCATTGCTGATGTGTGTACCGAATGTGAAATTCTTGATCTCATTGTATGCATAACGGGAGTTTGAGTATGATTGCCCGGATTCAAAATTGGACTGTGTGAACATTTCCAATCTTTGCTTTTTGGTGTAATCCAACTCATCAATTATTTGAGTTTGTTGATCTTTCTATCCATTTTCCTATTACCAAAAAATTGTACGAATATTTTTCATTTCCTCGCCTGAGTAGCCAGAACTATGAGACCATAATGTGAGAAGGAGAACAAGATAGGGAAACCTTTGCGGGTGGGGTGTTGTCTTTTGGGTTTTGTAAACCACAATGATTTTCACTTACCCTCTTCTTAATATTCTAGTGTTGCGTATTTGGTCTCAGGTTGATTACTTGAGAATGTAACTGGAACTTAAGTTGGGTGATCTTGTCGGATTGGCTTTCTGTTTAGCTTATGATCATTGTGTATGGAAAAAACAGTGCCGCATGTTTAGATTAGGGAATGATTTAATCATTACAGTTTCAAGGAAGCTATCAAGATGCCTTTTTTTTGCTATTTAAAAACAAATATTGATATGAATTTATTGTCACAATTCCCTCATATGTCTGTTTCAGCATTCACTAGATACATTCCCTTTTCACTATCCTTCTATGAGATATATACCTTTAATCTGAAACTACAATTTTCTCTAGAGACTTACATGTGCATAGTACAAATACAGGATGGCTCTGAATTTGCTTCATCCAATCAAACTCATGAAATTGGGTTTACATATTATATCTCCTTCCAAATAGTCTTTGTTAGATGTTACAAACAATATAACAGTGGCAAGATGATTTATGAATGATTCAAGCAATGTGAAGTAGGGAAGGCCTTTGGAATCGATCTTGTTGTGCATCCCTCCTGGTTACTATCGTGTGGATTTGGCTCTATAAAAGGTAAAAGCTAGGTATATCATATGTTAAATCCCTTATTTGCAGATGTGGCTAATATATTACGTTGGAAACAAGAACTTCAAATTGTTATGCTGCTAAATAAGATGAATGATGCTTGTGAAAACTTGAGAGATGCCTGGATGATGATCTTGCATACCAGTAACGTTCCATTTATGCATATTTCAGGAAACTCTTGTGCAATTAACTGGGAGTTGGACCAATTGAAGGTAACTTGTGGATCTAGAGTTTGCATAATGATTCCTTACTTGTGAGAAATATAGGATGCTCTTGAGTTCTATTTGTTCCTATACATGTCAATTCCCAATTTAAGACATTGATGGCAAAAAGGAAAAACTAGGATATTGTGCTTTTCTTTTGAGTCTGGTTTCACAGCGGAAACAATAGTGGTCAACAACTGGTGGTATCCACCCTGTCGAACAAGTAACCATGTGCACTTGTTCGACTGGTAACCTAGCAAACCTGTCAACTAGTCTGGACCAATTCTAGGCCTTCCAAAAACGTTAAGGAAGGGTGTTGAAGTTGGGTTGGGGTTTGGAACTCCAACCTCTTGTAACTAAAAGGCATGCCAACCATCTGCTTTGGTGTTTTCTTGCTTCATTTTGTGGTGGATAATTTATTTATTGACCGTATTGGCTTAGTCTATTAAAAATTTGAACGATTCTATCGAGAACAAGAACCCTGTCTTTTGTGCTTAAGCAGCTTTGCTGAGTGAACTGGGCTTCTTTTTTTAGGAAATTTGTATTCTATTAGACAACATCACATGTAATTGGTTCAACTGGTCAAACTGTCAAAGCATGGTTCTACTAGTTTGACCGGTTGAACCACTAGTCCAGTTTTAAAAACGTTTGTTCTTTTGTTCTTCCTATTATGTACCTGCTATGGCACCCCTTGACGGCCCCCGATCCGATTAGGGTCGCCACAGTTCGCTTACCATTCACTTTTTCTAATAACATGTCACTCTGATACCATTTCAATTGCAGTGGGTCCATACAACCTGGGGGTTTACATTTTTTTTTTTGATAGGTCCCTTGCGCAATTCATATAGCAGAAGCACATCCATCAACTCTCTTCCCTATATTCAGAAAACGATGCAAACCTACTAAACATCTTATATAAGTTAAACCCGTACACTTTTATTTACATAAAGTAGATGGACATCTTTAGTTGGTACATCGAAATGCCATAGTTTCCTATTCATGGCTATACTTCAAAAGATGACCGACATCTCCTCCAACAGTCGTATACTTAAAGTCCATCGATCAGTATCAGTGTCTAAAAGCTCATTCCTTTGCTATCCTCCTCCTCACGGTCATATCCAATCACTCGATCCATCTACTAATCTGAAATGTTGGTCCCCAAAATGGGTGAGTACAACCACTCAACAGGTAAAGGAATCCAATAACCACTCAATGCATCATACAAGCCATACATGTATTGTAGGCGTTACTTACCTTTAAGCCAGGCGTATACTATCATAACACATACATGTGTATCATCATGTCATACATGTCATCATCATCATGACATCATCTTATCACACATGTCATCATCATCATGGCATCATTATATCATACATGTCATCATCATCATGACATCATCACATTACACATGTCATCATGCCATATTACATATCATCATCATTATCATCATCATGCATATCTTCATGCATATCATATATCATCATCATTATCATCATCATGCATATCATCATGCAGATCATGCCATGGGTGATCATCATTATTTCACATCACATATCATCATCATCATCATCATCATCATCATCATTCATATCTTCATGCATATCATATATCATCATCATTATCATCATCATGCATATCATCATGCATATCATGCCATGGGTTTAATTTCCACTTTTAGCTTTCAATTTGATCACCACATCACCCATTCCTCAAATCATCAATTTCATCATCCCCTCGGGCAAAGACCTCCGAGGCTTCCGGTTCAGCCATTCCAGGCCACCAGGCATCCGGCCCCCCACATTCCGGGCATCTCGCATCCCAACTGGCATCACGAGGCATTCCCTTCGGGCAAAGACCTCCGACAGGGCTTCCGGCATTTACACTCCTTGGCCGAGCATCTCGCATCCCAACTAGCATCGCGAGGCATCCCCCTGGGCACAAACCTCCAGGGCTTCCAGAATTATGTACCGACATACCACCAGGCCTCCCCTGGAATTACGTACCATATACCACCGGGCATCCTGACACTCCCAGGGAATCTCCGAGGCTCGCCATGAAAATGGTTTCCCCTGCCCTCCGGAATTACGTACCGACATACCACCAGGCCTCCCTTGGAATTACGTACTGTATGCCACCGGGCATCCCGACACTCCCGGGGAATAATCATCCACCACAAACGGTTTCCTCATTCATCATTATCCATGGTCACCGATTTAGTTCTCAACTCATCATGGCACACAATCTAATGACCAACAAGATCATATGCAGCATTCAATTCATACATGCATCTCAATTCATAGTCATGCATGCATCAATACATTATCATCCAATCCATACAAAATTCCAGCAAATACCACTTTCAGAAAATATTTAAATTAAATATTCATATGATTCTCAAAAATCATGAAATTAAGGCTAGTGGTAGACAAGTCAATAAGATAGCAATTTCATGAAAGATACATGCCCAATCGAATTCCACACAAGAAGGTACAATTTACACAAAACAGCATGTAAATTCGAATAGAAGCAGAATGCACCGTTTCCGAAATAATTCGATTAAAATATCCATATGACCTCCGAAAATTACGAAATTTTACCAAGTTATAGCCAAGAAATTTTCGTACATCTTTCGTGAAGACTTTCAAGCCAGATTCTTTCTATATTAGTTTCTACAGTCTCACGAAGCTTCTGGATCCATCACCGAAATGTCCAGTACAAGCTTCTCCGAAATACTGAGTTTTCACCTACCTATTCTTCTTCGTTTCAGCTGAAATTTGGATATGTTCTACATAACGATGTTCTCTACAAGTTTCATGAGAGATCTAAGTCAAATAACAAGAGTATAGTCGTCATTTAGGTCCATGATGTGTCGGGTGACCTGTAATACCTTTCCAGAATTACCGTCTTCAAGATCTAGTCGATTTACTAGGTTATACTTGTTCATTTCACTTCAAATTTGAGTATGTTGTATTTTAAGATGTCCCCTACAACTTTCATGATGAGATCGAAGAGAGATTCTTAGCACAAATCAACATGCAACCACAAATCCAACAAAGGGTAAGTGAAATCGTTCCAGATCTGAGGTCTCCGTAGAATGAGAGTTTAACCCCCCCAAATCTCCACCATTTTCCACCAAATTTTAGTATGTTGTATTTTAAGACGTTAGATACAACTTTCATGAAGATATCGAAGCCAAAATCGAACTCTAAACATGCATGCAAGCTCACACAACATTCTGACTCGAGCGGATTCATGCGAAAACATTCCAGATCTGACATCTCCGTAAGATGAGAGTTTGACCCCTCAAATCTCCATAATTTTCCACCAAATTTTAGTATGTTGTAGTTTAAGATGTCATCTACAACTTTAATGAATATTTCAAAGCCAAAATCGGACTCCAAGCATGCATGCAAGCTCAAACAAGTTTCTGACTCACACGGTCCGAACACGAACAGTCACACCATTCACACACAACTCATCCATGCTTCGGTTTTTCTCATCTAACACCCAAGAATTCAACATGCAAACAACATACAAGCATGCAAGAGAAGCTAGAGGACTCCCACTTGCCTCTAGACCGAGCAAATATGAGCACATGGACGGCACACCGGCGACGGACGAATGGACCTCCTCCCCCGCGCGGCTTCCCCCTTTCTCTCTCGGTTCCTCACTCTCTCTCGGCAACTCTCTCCCTTTGGCTGAATCCTCCACCAGCCACACTCTCTCTCTCTCTTTTGGATGCTTATATATTTGCATGCACCCCCTCTTTGCATGGGGGACACTTGTCCCTAAGAAGGAGACAAGTGTCTCCTTTGTTGAAGACACTTGGAGGCCATGCAGCTGCCCCTCCATGCGACAATGGGCCAGGCTTATGGCCCACTTTAGGCCCATCTCACTTGGGCCTAAAGCCCAAACTTAAATGGCCCAAGTTTATTTTATTCTATTTTATTTATAATATATGTTAATCATCATTTAAATAATATCTAATTGCATAAATAATAAGGCCATTAAACTTATAGTCACAAATCCATAAATTCCAATTTATGATGCACATGGCCAATGATAGAATTTTCTTTCCTATCACATAATTATCCCTTAAAAGCTCGGCCATTTATCTTATTGCAAATTATGGATTAAATGGCCATAACTTGATGGTACTTCCATCACCTATTCATAGAATTTAATGTAGCTAGAGGTCGTCATGAATTTTGGGATGCCACACCTGCTCTCCTCATCAACGTGATATGCATATACATCCTATTTCATGCCTGCAATTTTAAAGGATGTTGTACTTTTTGCCTTAACATAACTGCAAAAGTTGTGTTGATAGTTGGTGCCTTGTACTGAATGTTTGTTAAGGAATGTGCATTTGATGACTCTAATGGGTTAGTAGTGCCACTTTTGCTTCTATTTTGTGAGAACACTTTTGCTTGGTTGTCTCATTCTCACTTCCAAAACACTAACCCAGTGAAAATACACATCTTGGACTCTATCTTACACCTAGAGATGGAGAATGAGAAGATTTGCTGCATTCCCCATACTGTAGTTCCTCCTTGGTAGTGGTAAAATTTCTTTACACCGCCATACAATTGAGCTAAGGATCAACTCATTGTGATGCCATCAATTGTATACTCTAAAAACTATTTTCCTTGAGCTTCTTACCATGTCCATTTGCAGTTTGGATTTTTGGAAACTTGTTGTTGCCCATAGTCTTTCCTTTCTTTATCATTTTTTGATAAACTCGCCAGTATTAGTAACAAATTTATTTCAACGACTAAGTGGTGGAGCTATAGCTGGAATTATCCTGTCCATGCTCCTTACTAAGTTTCCACTTTTACAACCTACTCTTAAGTTTAAATATGACTGGCATAGGTATGTTGTGCCTCTTTAATGGACAATTTCATGCTTGTTCTGATGGTTGAAAACGTGCAAATTTATGCTCCAAAGAATATCTTTTTCATTTCATGAAGTACAATACTGAACTATTAGGTTTTCATGTAAATTTTAGATCAATTGGGAGGTCAAAGTGCGAAAAAAATGAATCTTTAGTGGCCAGACATATACATAAAGAATAATTATCTTCTTATGGTAGGTTTATTGCAGTTTGAGTTACTGATTGAGAACTAGTACATACATGTTCATGATGATAGACACTATCAGGGTCTTTAGTGTAGAAAGATACTGTAGAGCATTCATGGTTCACATGCATACGATAGCCTCTTCAGTACACAAGTATTGCTTCCACCTATGTTTTAGCGTGATGCAAGTATTGTACTTATTACTTTACCTAACAGAGGTATCAAAAAATCACATTAGTTATGGCCATATTATAGTAACATCGGAGTGAAATCAAGTTGAGTTATTTATTTTTGGCTACAGCAAGCAGAGGTGTGGCTTGTGTTTTGGTTGCAAGAAAGCTAGCCCTGGTCTACATACTTGGACGAGGATGAAGATGAAATCTCAGATTCAGAACGAATGTCTACTGTAGGTGGACCTCTATTGCTAGGGACAGTCTCACTTGGTAATTGCTTCAAATTGAGAAAGCTCTCTCTTTTTTCTATTTAGTGTGTGAAGTGCTTGAATGTCTTAATTGAGAACATGATTTTGAACTGAGGAGTTGGTGTTTTACAGAAAAAACCTAGTGTGAATGAAGGTTCCAAGTGGAAATCTAGATTCTATTCTAGTTTATGTGGTGGTGATTGTACTTGATATTACGATTATATTATGGTTGTTTATGTGCACTGATTTTTGTTTCGGAGGTATCTAATTTTGTTTGGTCATAAGGAAAGTAAAATGCGAAGTAACTCAGGATATTATCATTGTCCTTACAAAGAAATGGATAGTTAAGGTAGAGCAATTTCGAGGCAATTTTCTTAGAAATAACTTTAAACTTTACGTTATGGAAGAACTTCCCTGCTGATAATTTTTAATGCTTGAGTTGACTTTCAAGAGTTGCCATCAGCTAAACAACATGATGCCTCATACTTGGAAGCCTAAATTTTCTTGTTCATGCTTCAGATTTCTACTCAACCTGTAAGTATCGTCTATCTTTCAGTAAAAAGTCCCTAAAAATCTATGTAGTTCAGATGTTGAAAGTTGTGAGGCAAATTTGTTGCAAAATTTTAAACATTGTCGCATGAGTCACGCGTCATTCTTGTTCTCGACTGCTTAAGGCCTGCTTAGTTTTAGAGAACAGCTTTAGTTTCCATTGTCATAGAAATTGTTTTCGATGTTTTGTTGACAAAATATTTGTTTAGTGAAAATAATGTCATTAGGGATGAAAATTGTGAGAATACAGGTTACATCACATTCCAAAAATAGGCTTATTTATTCCAAATCTCCATGTTTGCATTTAGAATCGGAATACAAAAAAGTAATCTTCAGTTTGTGATTTTGATTCTGAGAATAGTTTTCCATTTATTTGTCAACTGCTTTTGGAGTGTTACCAAACACATTTTCTGGTCTATTTAATTCTCAAATTGAAATCAGAACAGACTTTTGAGAATCTTTATCAGCCAATGCCTCCTTAGATTATCAATCTCTTTCTGTCTGCAAAAAAAAAAAAAATGGACTTCATCAAATTGCTTAACAAGCTTTGAACATTGAAGATTACTTCATGTCATCCAAACATCATTATATGTAATGCATAAGCAGTGGGTTGATGGCATTAACATATTTCGAGAGGAAGTTTGATTTGCTTTCAAACCTTGTTAGTGACCATGGCAAGTGATACTGTTAATTTAGAGTGGTAGATGGTGTTTCTTTTTTCTTCATTTAACTATTTTCGTTTGCTTATCTAGGTCTTGACTCTTTCCCTTAGGAGGAATTTTCCAATCTATCAGTTTTGTGTTAATTCTCTGGATGAAGTGGTATGGCTAATTTTTTAAGCTTTGGCGCTGCTATAGGACCTTGGCCTTTTTGGTTGGTTTTTATGATCTCAGTCTGCTAGTTTGTCCAGTGATAGTGTATGAAGTGTGTATCACAAGTTGTTTGTGGTGCTGGAAAAGAACTTCTGTTGGTTGTCTTCAATCATCTGTGGGTGTGCGTTATTATCTTTGCATCTGGCCTTTTTCCTTCATGCATCTCAGTGAATCTTGGAGGTGATCGGATAGAGATAGGAATTTGCTATAGGAAATTATTCTTCTGCACATCTTGAGACAAGCCATATTTTTCAGAACATCCTGATGTTGATTCTTCATACAATCATATTGTCTGCAATGATATGAATTATTAATATTATGACATCCAGAATTTTCAACCCTGTCTTCTACTGAATAAATCGGGCATTTCATTGACGCATCTATAGGGTTATTCTCAGAGCCGATCACTCTCGAGATAACTAGACTATCTGGGGAAATGATTAAAGAATTTTAAAGCAATAGACTTGAGAACTCGATCAGGAATCGGCTTCTTAACCGTGTCCATCTTTAGAGGTCACTACGGCACAGTTAAAAATCGATTTGAAATCAGAGATAGACTGGATCGATAGAGATATGTGACTAATCGTGGGTGACACCACTAAATTAGAAAATTCTCGTCGGCCGACACTAGACTGATTTTCTTATTGTTTTGGTACCCTGTGTCCGTAATTGAATTCTCGAGATTTTCACGACAATCAAGAGTCGCCATTGAGTCGAGTGGGTTCATAGTGGCTCGAAGAAAATCGACCACGGGTCATTTGCCTTAAAAAGTTCTGAAAACTACCCGATAGTCTAGGTCACGCTAAAAACGCGCCGAATGAAAATTAACCGCCAATTCGAGTCCGATTTCAGAAATTGAAGTTTTGGCCATGTCACAATAAATTTTAGGAGCATCGACTCAGTCTCAGAAGATTTTTCGGAGATTCGGGAAATTTTACGGAAAACCGTTTCGGACGTCGTGGAAATTTGACGGAAGTTCAGATTGGCTAAATGACTGGGAAATTTGACTTTCGGGCTGAGCCGTTGTGTGTCGGGGATTTATAGAAAATCATGTGGGATTTTTCTACGTCGAAATTGGACCTCAATTTGGGAGTTTATTGGAGAAATTGAATTCATTTAAGCCAATTCCCCTCCCCAAATTCGTGTACCCCCACCAAGCCACAACAATTGGACCATTTGGACTTCTAGAAGAGTGCATGGGAGGCCTATTGTGAGCCAAGTAAATTATACATGGCCTAGAATGACTTGTGTAAGATATTTTGCAAAATATCAAGCTTAAGGGGCCCTCACCTCTCATCACAATCCTCTCTCTCTCTCTGCCGCTTTGCTTGAGCGAATCCCTCGCACCCCCTCAACCGGACAGCTATTTCTCTCCCTCATACTTCATGTGAAACTCTCTCCATTTCTCACGCCCGCAGCTCCTTAAGCGCCACACGCCCACGCTTCGGAGCCCCACCAGTCAACCCAGCGGCAAGCAGAAGCTCCATCGTTGACTCCACGAAGCCCCCACTCACCAAAGCTCTCTTCTCCTCTCCACGCGTCCATGGCCTGCAACTCCACGGTCAACAACAGCAGGTTTTCTCCACCTTGTTGACCACCGAATGAAACCACCGAAGGAGTTGCCCTCGTCCGCTTCTTCTCAACGCGTGGCCTTCACCAACAATCGGTGCCCTCCTCTCCACACGGCAAGAAATTCAAGCGGACATCTCCACGGTTCTTCGTCCGTCCAACCGCGTGAACAACAACCCACCGATCTTCACTCCACGTGGCCAAGAATCCAGCTGCTTTCCTCGTCGTTGACCCCGCATCCGTGGATTTCCTTGCCGAAGCAATCTGCCAGCGAAACCACCTCCTCCAGTAACGTTGGTCTTCAATTTTCGTGGCCCAACAGCAGCCCACACGAAATTGTCACGGCCCAGCTTGATTCAAGCCCATGTCTTCAGCCAATGGTAGTCTAGATCGCAGCCCAAGTGAACAACAGCTGCATTGAGCCCACGCCATTTGAAGCCCAAGCAAAGTTAGGCCCACAAGAAATCAGCCCA
Organism: Eucalyptus lansdowneana; assembly: GCA_017140395.1. Taxonomy (NCBI): domain Eukaryota; kingdom Viridiplantae; phylum Streptophyta; class Magnoliopsida; order Myrtales; family Myrtaceae; genus Eucalyptus; species Eucalyptus lansdowneana. The sequence goes on along the minus strand of CM029487.1, from coordinate 42,019,284 downwards.
TCAGTTTCTTTAAAGCAAGATCAGCCCAGTAATTTGAGGCCCAATTCAGCAGCCCAATCTTGAAGCCAAGCCCGTGAAGCAAGTCAGCCCAAGCTCAGGCCCGAGTTCGATCCAAGCCCAGAAATTTCTGCGAGCTTGCGAGGCTTGTAGGCCCGGCCCGAGTGTCCATCGACGCCGTCGAAAGTTCGGCTTTTCGGCCGCCGTCGCGTCGCCGTTGCGGTGATTCGATCTCCGCTTTTGTCAAGTGAGTTTTACTCACTAATGCTTTATTAATTTGCTAATTATGCCTTAGGGTTGGTTAGATTTAATTACATGCACTTAGGTGGTTAGATTAGGTTAGAATAATTAATTTAGTGACTTAATGATGCATGTTAGGTGGTTAGACCTAGCTATTAGCAAGTAGAAATGTTTGGTTATTTATTGAATGCATCTCGGGATTTTTCCCGACCCGTTTCGGGCTCCAATAAGGCAATATGGGCCTAAATTGGATTTTTTAATGTTTATTTATTTATTTTTCGAAATTAATTATTTAATTATTTATTTTTCCGGAAATTCAACCGGGATGGCCGGTGACCGGAATTTCGTGCCGATTGTCGTGGTGCAGACCATTTATTTATTTGAGCTCTACGTTGGGTGGAATTGAATTAATTGTGGAATTTTAGGAATTGTCCTAAATTGTTTGTTATTGAATATTTGATTGGTGCTTGGCCGAGTATGGATATATAGCGCCAGTACGTCGATGGGCTATATAGTAGAGAGAATGATGAGAGATAGCTGATAATGTTATTGGCTGAGACCAATCAGGTACGATGTTATTGGACATACGTGGTTCGGTGATTGGGAGTATCACTGGCGAAAACGGCGCCTTAAAGAACGCACGTAAATGACTTATAGACAAACGTGGTTCGGTGATTAAGGAAATATCACTGGTGAAAACGACGCCTTAAAGAACTCACGGTGTTGTCTATAGCCGATGTCACCTTGGCGAAAACGACGCCCTAGAAAGGACACGTGGTTCGGTGATCGAGGATATCACTGGTGAAAACGGCGCCTTAAAGAACGCACGGTGTCGGTGATCGGTATGTCATTGGCGAAAACGACGCCCGAGAAACACATGTGATTTGGTGAATGAGTACACCACTGGGAAAGCGTGGTATGAGTGGGAATGACCTAGAGAAGGTCTGACTGACATGTAATCGACTTAGTCGATTGACCAATGCTCGATCGGATGTTGTGAACTGTTTGAATATCTGTGTTTAACCTTGAATTGCAGGTTGGAACTGAGGCCAAGGTAAGTCCTCTGACTCGTGTTGTGCTTAGGCAACCGTATGGTGTATTAGTTTATTAATCGGGTCTTAGTGGGTAGGACTCGCTGAGACGTGGTCTCATTGGTTATTGAATAACCATTTCAGGACCCTGAGGAAAAGCTGAGGAGGAAGAACTTGAAGGAGAGAAAGTATTTTGAAGTAGAAGATGATCCAGAGAGGGATCTTGAGTTCAACCCAGATGTGGATTGAGATCCCATCCCTTTTGTGCACCCTGTCTTAGTGTAGATAGGTGTGAGACTTTTATGCTGTAAATAGTATTGTAAATATACTATGAGTTGCGCTGTTAATGAAAGTGTGGTTGTGAATTTCAATACGAAAAATATGGCCTGCTTTCCTATCCCATTGTTTTAGTGTCTGGGGATTTATAACTGCTTCCGCATGCGTATTAAAAAGAAAGGGTCGGCGATAATTAGTCCTGGGATATCGCACTTTTAAAATCGACCAAGTAGAAGGATGTGTGCGTGCCCGAGGATCGGGGCGTGACAAATATTAAGTGACTGGAAAGGATCAAGTAAAATCTGATTTGAGTCTGATTCAATAAGTTGGCAATATCTCCTATAAGCGTATAATGGAAATTGTAGGTCATTAATCATTGGTTTGAACTTGAACTTGATCTAAGTTTGAGCTTTGAGTGTACTGTACATGGAGCTTTGGATATAGAATGTTTATACGTTCACATTATAATTAGCAGGTGTAGAGATATGTTCTCAATTTAAAAGGAAAGAGTTTATTGCCGTTTATTGCCCACTTTGATCTTAGCATATATCCCCTTACAATTGCGAGAGTCAATTTTTGTACCAAATAATCATATTCAAAGCTTTGTACCCATCGATATTACTATTAGAGCCTGGGGGAAGTTAGACTTATTTATATTGCCAAATTCCACCCATTGAACTTAGTGTAGTTAGTAAAACTCTTATTTCCTGTGTTATGTTTATGGTCAACAAGCTAAGGATGATAATGAATAATGAAAACTCAGATCTTCAAAGAAATGAGCAGAAAACTAACTGGTGGGTGCTCGGATGATAGTGAATCGAGCCCACATGGATCTAATCTGTGATGCTTAACCATGGTTATGAGAGCCTCTGTTCTTAATCATTTGTTTAGTACTTAGATGTGAGAATTGATTATTTTGTATGATTATTTTTATCTTTAGATCACGATTTTTGATATACCACCTCTTTTTTGGCAGACCAATGCAGAGGATGTCAACTCCTAGTATTGAAATTGGTTTTCCTAAGTTGCATGTCAGATAGATTCATATTAGGTGTTTGAGACCTACTAATGCATTATACTCGCATTTTTCCTCTTCGAATCATTTTGTATGCTACTCTTAGTCCTTAGTATTGCTTCTTTTCTGGTAGTGTGTTGGTAGCTCTTTGGATCCAACGTTTCTTTTGAACTTTTTCGATCTTGACTTTTAGTAGTAGCAGCACCCTTTTGTCATGGTGATGTTACTCGCAAAAAAGTGAGATTTTGATGTTGGTACTTGAAATTATATGATGAGATAACATGTGTTGGAATAAAGAGCAATTGGAATAACTTAAAATCCTCAAAAAAGTATGAAGTTTCTTTTTATAGATTATATAGTTCACCTGTAGGGCACCTATGGGGCGCAACCCATATACCAAAGGAACCCAAAAAACTAAAGCCATATACAAAACAACTCCCAAAGCCAAAAGGGAGCTCAAATACCGGGTCAATCATCGACTAATCAACCAGGGCATTTACATCCATATGCAATTCTGCACTATACCAAAAGTGTGTGACTTTAAGCCAAATTTCCATAAAATGGAACATATGATTTCTCTCCATCAAAAGCTCTCTTGCTCTATGCCTTCCAAATCAGCCAAAAGAAACAGGGGAATTGAGTTAATCCCACTTGTTGTGCTGTAAATGAATGCCCTACCATGCCCAAAGTTCTTGCTCAATAAAACCTCCGGTAACCCAAGATAACATGGCACAAGCATAGGAAACTGTCCAAACCATTCTTTCCAAGAACAATGAAGGAGGGGATGCCGTGCGGACTCTGCCTCCTTTTGATGAGGAAACACCTATTAACCAGTATTTTGTCTCATTTATAAAGTAAGGATGTGTTCCCAGGTTTCTTCCCAAGCAAAAAGAGACTCTTATTGGAATTCTCACTTTCCAAATCGATTTATGAGGAAAATCTGTTTTGCCACGAATCTCCCTATTGAGCAGCTTTTCCCCCCTTCAAATCTAGTCCTTGTTGCTGATATGTGCACCAAATGTGAAATTCTAGATCTCTGTGTGTAACAGGAGTTTGAGTATGATACCTGGGCTCAAAATTGGTTTTATGTAAATATTGCAATCCTTTAATTAAAAGTTTGTGCTTTTGGTTTTACCCGACTCATCAATTATTTGAGCTGAAATATTCATTTCTCGTTTAGCTAATTCATGAATTCTGTTAATGGGTTTGTAGATATTTCTATCCAAATGCCTATTACCATAAAGTTGTCCTATATTTTTCATTTCCTTGTCTTAGTGGCCAGAACCTTGAGACTATAATGAGAGAAGGAGAGAAAGAAAAGGAAACCCTTGGGGGTTAGGGGTTGTCTTCTGGAGGTTGTCCTTAACAATGGTTTTTCACTTACCCTTTGTCTAATAATCTAGTTTCTCGTATTTGATGTTTGATTACCGTAAGATTTTGTGGGACCACTGTCAACTGTTCTAAAAGCTTAAGCTGATAGATGAAGGCATGGTTTATTATTTAAATATTCTAACACTCCCTCTCACGCTTAGTTTGGTCTTTCTGCCTAGTACTAAGCGTGGAAAGTTAATTGGGGACACAAATAGGGGCCTGGAAGATTCGAACTCAGGACCTCCTAGCTCTGATAACATGTGAGATTTTGTGGGACCACTGCCAACTGTTCTAAAAGCTTAAGTTGATAGATGAATGCGTGGTTTATTATTTAAATATTCTAACAATTACTCAACAATGTACATGGAAGCTTTAGTTGGGCGATTTTATTTGTGCTTTGTGTTTAACTTATGATCCTTGTGTATGGAAATACTGTATCTCATGTTTCCTGATTAGAAACTAATTTGATAATCACATTTTCAAGGAATCTGCCCATATGCCTTATCTTCTATTTTGAAAAAGATACTTTGTAAATTTATTGCTACAATTCCCTCTTAAGTTAGTTTTAGCATCCACCAAATATATTCCCAATCCACTGTCCTTCTATAGGGTATATACCTTTAATTTGAAACTACAAATATTATCCAAAGATCCACATGTGCAAAGTCCAACTGTTTTTTCATGCTAATCATTACTCTGTATGGTATTGCAGGATGACTTCGAATTTGCTTCAGATTATATTTCCTTCCAAATACATGAAGAGTCTTTTTTAGATGTAACAAATCGTATAGTGGTAGTGAGTGGACTTATGAATGATTCAAGCAATGTGAAGAAAGGAAGATCTTTGGAAGGATCTTGTTGTGCATCCCTCTTGGTCACTGTTGTGTGGATTAGACTCTATCTGAGGTAAAAGCTTTGTATCATTTTGTGGCCCAAATTTGCAAGTATGGCTAATATGTTCTGTTGGAAGCAGGAAAATTAAATTATTATGTTGCTAAATAAGATGAATGACACAGGTGAAAACTTGGGAGATGCCGAGATGACAATCCTGCAAGCTAGTGACCTTCCATTTGTGCATATTGCAGGAACCACGTTTGCAAATAACTAGGATTTGTACCAGTTGAAGGTAACTCATGGATCTGGAGCTTGCATATTGATTTCTTACTCGTGATATCTAGAGTTCTATTCCAATTATGTCAATTCACTATTTAAGACATTGATGGGAAAAAGTAGCATATTGTGCTTTTCTGTCGACTCCCGTTCATGTCGAGTTTTAAGAAGTGGCTCGGTTGGACTGGGAACCGACCACCCGTCACTGGTTTCCCAGCAAAAATAGTAGTGATCAAGAACTGGTGGTATTGACCCTGTTCAACCGGTAACTAGGTGTACCTGTCAACTGATACCCAACAAACCTGTCAACTAGTCTGGACTAGCTCTGGGCCATAAAAAAGTTTAAAGGAGTAACATTGGAATTGAGTTGGGGTTTGGCACTCCAACCTCTTGTAACTAACAAGTGTGTCAACCATTTGCTCTAGTGTCTTCTTGCTACAATCGTGGTAGATAATTTATTTATTGACCATATTGGCCTAATCTAAAATTGAACAGGATGCTATTAAGATGACATCAAGCATGTGTAATCTATTAAGTTGCTACAATGTCTGCTGACTCATTGGGCTTCTTTTGTTCTAAAAGCGTGTAATCTAAAATATGCAAAGTATTCTATCATATGACATCACATGCAATTGGTTTAGTTGGTCGAACTGGAAGAGCTCGGTTCTACCACTTTGATTGGTTGAACCACTGGTCTGGTTTTAAAACATTTGTTCTTTTATTGTTCCTATTTATTATTTATCTGCTCTTCTCATCAACATGATTAGCAGCAGCTTAGTTTTTCCTCCTATGTGCATGATGCATACACATGTCATTACATGCTTGCGATTTCAAAGGATGTTTTACTTTCTACCTTATCAGAATCGCAAAAAGTTCCAACATGCCTTGACAGCTGGAGCCTTTTATGTAGTTAAGAAATGTGTCTTTGATGGCCCTAATGGTTTAGTAGTGCCTTTTTTGCTTGTATTTTGTTAGGATATTTTTGCTCGGTTGTATTATTCTCACTTCCAAAACACTAATCCCGTGAAACTGCACATCTAGGACCATATCTTATGCCTGGAGATGGAGAATGAGAAGCTTCGCAGCATTCCCCGTCCTGTAGTTCTCCCTTGTCAGTTGGTGGTAAGAACATTTTGACACTGTCATACCATCAAGCTAATGATCAATTCGTTGCTATGCCATCAATTGTATAGTTCTGAAGGTTTTTTCTTTGGGCTTCTTGCCATGTCCATTTGCAGTTTTGGATGTCTGGAAACTTATTGTTGCCCATACTCTTTCCTTAGTGATCAATGTTTGATAAACTTGCCAGTGTCGATAACAAATTTATCTCGTTGGCTGGGTATTGGAATTGAATTAATTCTGTCCATGCTCCTTACTACATTTCCACTTAGAACCTTCTATTAAGTTCAAATGTGACTGGCATAGGTACACTGTGCCTCTTTAACATACCACTTCATGTTTGTCCCTATAGATTGAAGAAGTGCAAAAATATGCTCCGAAGAAGAATATTTTTTAGTCGAAGAAGTAAAAAAAAAAAATGAAGTATTAGTTTTCCCCTAAATTTTAAATCAATTGAGAGGACAAAGTGCGGAATGATTTAATAGTCACCAGACAAATACAAAATGAATAGTCATTCTCTCATGGTAGGTGCATAGCAGTCTTGAGTTACTGACTGAGAACCACTATTTACAAGTTCATGACCATAGATACTATCATGGCATCTAGTGTAGCAAGATACTGTGGAGCATTCATAGTTACATGCATGTTGTAGCCTCTTTAGGCAATTAAGGTTTGCTTCCTGCCTGTGTTTTAGCATAATGCATGTGTGTAATTTTACTTTTACCCAACAAAGGTATCTAAACATCATGTTAGTTATGGCCATACATTCAAGGAACACTGGACTGAAATCAAGTCGATCTTTTTTTTGGCAATGGGAGGTAGAGGTGTGGCTTGTGTTTTAGCTGCAACAAAGTGGGCCCTAATCTACATACTAGACGAGTATGAAGAAGAAATCTCTGATTCAGAATGACTGTCTGTTCAAGAGTTTGTGGTGGTTATGCTTATGTTGCTGCTGTGGGTGGACCTCTCATACTTGGAATTGCAGACATTGGTGTGAGAAGCAATGCATGTGGGCTTTTTGACTGATGCTCTTCGACTTCACCCTTTCTGGAGAAGTCTTAATCCATACCTGCCATGTGCCGTTTCTACTAGGCAGGTATTTGTCGATAAAAAAAAAAAAAAAAGTGGAGTAAAATGTAGCGATTTATCTATCGAGTGGGATAGAATTGACCGAAAGATGCTGAATCATGGCTTCTATCTGATGGTAACTGTCGTCATGGTATTGTTGTAAGCTTTGAGACTTGCTTGATAGTGCCAAGCTTTTGCTTCATCTGTATATGTTCACTATTTTCATGTGTAAGAGAACCAATTGTTTGGTTTGGATTATTTACACTTTAGGCTGAATGGTTCAGGCAGTGTACTCGACTAGCAAACTCTGCATTTGAATGTTGAGATCTCTTACCCGAAATTGACTTGCTCCTCTCCACGTGTCATTGTTAAGTGACGCATTCAATCCGGTGTAAAAAAAGGATTCTTGCGGGGAACATGACTAGCCAGATATATGGTTTCAGTTTGGCAATAAAGAATGTAGCTTGTATTCCAATCTCAGATATTTGGAGCCCTCAAATAGATGGTAGGTTTAAGATCATGAGATTCTGTCTACAGCATCGTGAATGGACTTTGTATCCTTAATAAAGGGCATCATGGAGTCTTTTAATTAAATGATGTACATCCAGGAACGAATAATTTTTTAATTGTAGTATTCTTTCTCTCGGAATTATTGCCAATCTCCAGGAGAAAGTATGCATGAATGTAACATGTGCATTTGTGATACTTCTTTTCTTATGTTTATTATTTGTCATGATGATAGATCTTTGGGAACTTCGGCTGAATTGACTCTAAAATTAAATCCTCCTTTATTTATAGCCCTTCCAAATCTTCATGTCTTCAATGTATTCTTCCTAATGCATGTGCAGAAAAATAGTGACATTTAACATTAATTATAAGATGGGACAATAACATTATCAACAAAATAAATGATTGTTAATAGGTTCGCTGCCATGGCAAATCCCATGTAAACTTTAAATTCCATGACCTGTTTTACACAAGCTTGTTTTGGAGAAATTGTCGTTAAAAGTTTCGAGGACCGAGAAAATAAGAAGAGAAGGCTAGGAAAAGAAGCATGGCTAAGGTAGACGCTCTACTATTAATAGGAAATGTCTAAGAAGAGAACTTGTGTCTATCGTGCCAGACACTTTTGGCTAAACCTTCTATTTATAGCCATTGTAGGGCCTCATAAAATTTACTTCTGCCACTATTCTTAGTGACAATAGAACTAATGATCATTTGTTGATGTAGCTAGTACGAGTACCTAGAGGGGGGGTGAATAGGTATAAAAGATTTTTCTTGATGATTGCACAATACTTAGACAGTTAAAGGATTTGTAACAATTAAAAATCAATCGTAAGACTGAGTAAAGGAAAGAGAGAATTGAACACGCGATTTATAGTGGTTCGGCTTGATTCAAGCCTACGTCCACTCTTCTGCACTGACAGCCAATTGGCTGGATTCCACTATGAACAAAGAGATGTTACAGCGTTGATCTTCCTTGATTTCTAGGTGTAGATGATCTACCACACTCGCTCAAGGTATCACCAAGTATAAACACTCTCTGTGTATACAATTTCGCTCAAAATGTATCGACTAATAATCAAGATGCTTCAGACTCTGGAATTTCTCTATCGATCACGCTTCTTAAGAACAACTAGAACGTCTTCCTTTTATACTCCTTTATGCCATCATAGCCGTTGGCACTTACCAAATGAATTCCTCCAATCTACCTGTTGGACGGAATCAATCAAGAAGATCATTCGAGCTATTAAAGGAACCTGACGATAGCCCATAAATCCTGTTCGCCCATACAATCAGGATCTTGGTTTCCAAGAATAGAACATTCCAAGAATATTTCGTCGACCATCGGATCTTCAATCGATCTAGATACGAATAAAAGAATCCGTTATCTTTATCCAACCAAGGGATCTTCTCTAGAGGATAGGATCAAATCTTCAACCATATATTTCGGCTCTGGATTTCCTTCGTCACTGGATTAGAAAGACTGTCAGTGAGAATAGTCTTGAGTCTTGAGTCTTGGGTCTTGGGTCTTGAGATTATAAAGTCTTCAGACTTTAAACTGTTGGTCTGCAAATATCTAGACTAGACTGATAGAAACGTTTTGTCAGCTTCAAAATATTCTAGAAAGATTTCTCCAACAATCTCCCCCTTTTTGATGGTGATAAAACTTTCTTGTAGATTTGAACAACTTTGACCTGCAAAAACATTTCTCAAGCAATATGGCTAACTCATAAAGATTAATAAAACAACCGATCGCATCCACAGAAAATTGGTTAGTCTTTCATGAGTAATACCATATAACAACACACTTGATATAAATGCAACTAGTCAAGCATCTAAATCCACAGCTAATTCAGTCAAATTCAAATTCACACCCAAGTTCACTCAAGTCAAACTCAAAAACAAACATAACCACAAAAACAAATTTAAAGTCAAGGTTAAAAAGATGTTTGTTCAAATTGATTCTCCCCCTTTTTGTCAGCATTAAAAAGGGTGAGAAAGAAGTCAGGTCTGCTTGGGAATGCGAACGATCTGGAAATCTCCCATGGACTGGACTATTCCTTCTAGCCTCTTCAAGTCTTCCCTTAGTTGAGTTACCTCTTCTCCTTTGGCATTGGCTTGAAGTTGTAGAGTGAGGTCTTTCATTTTGTCCTCCAGGGTAGCCGAAGATGCTTGTCCAGCATTCTTTATGGTTTGAATTTCACAGTCCAGAGCATAGATCTAACCCCGCATTTCCAGAAGAATATCAAGAATACGACGAAAATCTGCAGAATTGTCCGTCTGAGTACCTGCATTTGCTTTCTTGGATGGAGTGAATGCAGACGATGGAGCTTCTGTATAATCTTGCAGATTTGGAGTCGACGTATCGTGTCTTTCTTCAGGCAATTGAGAAACCTTAACTTCTTCTGGGTCTGCTAGAGATTGTCTTAGACCTTCATTATCGGCAGCATGTGGTGTGGACCTTTCTTGCTCGCCAACTCCCCCTGTCTCTGGGACATCAAAAGGGGAAGAGTGATGATCATGCTCTTCTGTATCTTGATTTCCCTTCTCTCCAGATTCAGCTGCAGACTTTTCTTTCTCTCCTTCTCTTTCTTCTTCAACTTCTTTCTCCTTCTCTCTCTACTCTTCTTCTTCTTCTCTGTTTTTGGCTTGCTCCTCTTCTTCTCTCTGTTTCTTCTGAAGTTCTGTTGGTTGAGGCACAGAACGTCTTGTTCTTGTTAATGCACATATAGTGGGATCTTCATCCTCTTCATCTTCATCCTCCAGGATGAGAGTTCTTTTCTTCTTTTTCGATGGGGCTCCAATGGCCTCCTTTCCTTTTCTCTTTGAAGTAGACAGAACTGGAGACTTCACTCTGAATTTCTCCATTTCCTTCGCAAGCTCTTTCAGACGCATTTTTGTCAGCATTTTCAAACCTACCACCATTTTGTCGCATGGTCGAACACAAAGATTATGTGGAGGCTCAATGTTCAAGTGTCTGAAGATCTTGGTCACAAGACCTGCGTAAGGCAATTGGCCCTTATCCTTCGCCATTGCTCTGTACATGTGAAAGAGAATGGTGTGAGGGAGAGAGAATTTCTTCCCTGAGTTGATTGCATACATCAATTTTGCTTCAGAATTAGACACATCAGTCTTGGATGTAGACTTTGGCCTAATGCAGTTGATCACAATTTTGTGAAGCAGGATATTGATGGCACACATTCTTGAGTAGGTTATTCTTCCCTCTGCAACCTTGTCTTTAACAAGTTCCAATGTTGTACGAGCAATCGAAACTTTGATTGGATGATAGCGGCCTCGTTCAACTCCAATTATGTTAGCCAGCATATCCACATCTACTACATGGTCTTGATCTCGAACACTGAATGATATTCTATTCGCATCTAAAAAGCTGAGATTCGAATAGAAATACGCTGTCAACTGTGCATACCCGTCTGTGGTATCGGAGCAAAATTGCTCGAATTGAAGCAGGTTGAACTTCTCTCTCAAGTTCACATTGATGGCATCTAAAAAGTCGAAATCAACACTTCTAGGGTTTATCACCCCTCGTTTCAACAATCTGAAGAGCAAATTCTCCTGATCCTTCGATTTAAACAAATCCATCCTCTTTCCCTTAACCTTTGCGGCGACACCTATCCTAGGTTGAAATTCACTGTATAGCTTATCGTCATCATTCCCATCAGTGGGATTCAATCCTCCTATACGAGGGTCACTCGGAATATTCGCAAGTGCTTCCTCGGCCCTTCCTTTGGGAGCAATTCCCAAGTCCTCCATTTTTCGCAGAAAAATATATTCATTCCCATAATTCTTATCCTTGAGGAATTCGTCTATATAGTTCAACGGAGTACCGGTGCTTTTCAACGCACGATAGAGCTTATAGATATAAGAGGGTTTTTGGACTCTTACAGGGTCTGCGTCCTCGATTATGTCTTCCTCCGGATGTTGACCCGCACCTTGTGGGGTTGATGGTGAAGATTGACGTGGAGGAGAGCGAATTGGACTCTGTTGCTGACTCGGTAAATCATCCTCTTCAGTGAGATCGAAATGGGTAGGTCCCTCCTTCATTCTCTGTGGTCCCCTGCTTGCGATTCTTGAAGACTTCCTCGAAGAAGACATCCTTTCTTGTCGCTGAGAGATTCTTTGACTTGCTTTCCCAAGAAAAGATGACAACTTTCTCGAAGATGAACACGAAGTAGAAATCGTATTGGGAGTAGAATGCCTTTTAGGGTTTTGAAGATTGGGTGAAAGAGAGAAAACTGTATATAAAACTCAGTTTTGAAAAAGGAAGTTCAATCGGCACAAGGAAAGTGTACGAATGCCTCCTTTTTAAAATCAATAACTGCCAAAATTAATCGTTTTGAAAAGACAAGAATTCATTTTTCACACATACTATAAAATAACTGAACGAAAGATCGTACCTTTTCGAGTTTAGATAGCAACTTACAGTCTATATCCATGGATATCTGAGTCTGAGGATTTAGAGACTGAGAAATTAGAGTCTGAGAGTTGGTGAGTCTCTAGACTTTAACTTCTTCAAGCTTCAAAATGTTGAGTCTGGAACGGATAGAGTCGAATTGATTTTTCTCCAAAGGCTTTGTGAATATATCCGCTAGTTGACTCTTTGAATCAACAAATTGAATCGAGATTTCTCCATTTTGAATATGATCTCTAATGAAGTGATGTCGAATCTCAATATGCTTTGCTCTTGAATGAAGGATTGGATTTTTGGTGAGATTGATCGCGCTGGTGTTGTCACATCTGATTTCTGTGCATGAGTCTTCAATCCCAAAGTCTTGTAGCTGTTGTTTTATCCATAGAATTTGCGAACAGCAGCTTCCAAGAGCTACATACTCTGCTTCTGTCGTTGAGAGAGCCACAGTGCTTTGCTTCCTTGAGAACCAAGACACTGTCCTGTTTCCAAGTAGTTGACAAGTTCCAGAGGTGCTTTTTCTATCGACTCTGCAACCGGCCAGATATGCGTCTGAGTATCCTAGAAGATTAAAGTCTCCCTTCTTAGGATACCAAAGACCAATGCTTGAAGATGAGGCAACGTACTTAATGATATGTTTCATAGCGCTGAGATGGGATTCTCTAGGATCTGATTGAAACCTAGCACAGATACAAACACTCAACAAAATATCAGGTCTAGAAGCGGTAAGATAAAGAAGTGAACCGATCATGCTTCTGTACAGCTTTTGATCTACTTTCTTCCCTTCTTCATCTTTGTCTATCTTCAGAGAACATGACATTGGTATGTCGGTCTTTTTGCACTTTTCCAGTCCAAACCTTTTGACAAGATCATTTGCATACTTTTCTTGATGAATGAAAGTTCCTTCCTTCATTTGTTTCACTTGGAGTCTAAGAAAGAATGTTAACTCTCCCATCATACTCATTTCAAACTCATCCTGCATAGACTTAGAAAATTTCTTGCATAGACTTTCATTAGGAGATCCAAAAATAATATCGTCCACATATATTTGAACAAGTAAAAAACTTTTGTTTTCCTTTTTGATAAACAATGTGGTATCTACTTTACCTTTGACAAAACCATTATGAATTAGGAACTTACTTAATCTGTCGTACCAAGCTCGAGGTGCTTGTTTTAAACCATACAAGGCCTTTTTTAGTCTGAAGACTGAGTCTGGCTTCTTCGGGTCTTCAAAACCAGGTGGTTGTTCCACATAAACTTCCTCATGGATAAATCCATTTAGGAACGCACTTTTGACGTCCATTTGGAATAACCTGAAATTTTTATAACAAACAAACGCAAGTAATAGTCGAATAGCTTCTAACCTTGCTACAGGTGCGTAAGTCTCGTCATAGTCTATTCCTTCTTCTTGCGTATATCCTTTGGCCACGAGTCTTGCTTTGTTTCGTACGACTTTTCCTTTCTCATTCATCTTGTTCCTGAATACCCATTTGGCTCCAATGACAGTTTTGCCTTTTGGTTTAGATGTCAATTTCCAGACATCATTAATGTTGAATTGTCTGAGCTCTTCTTGCATGGCTTCAATCCAGCTTTCATCAGATAAAGCTTCTTCTATACTTTTTGGTTCAATTTCAGAGATAAGAGCTACAGCACTAGACTCTTCACGCCTTTTAGATCTGGTGCAAATTCCTTCATTGACTTCGCCGATAATGAGCTCTTGGGGGTGATTGGACTTATGCTTCAAGTTACTGGTTGATTTGCCTGGTTGATGCTCTTTTTCTTTATTTGAATATGCATGAACATCTTGATGCTGGACTTCCAAAGTCTGAGATGCTTCTTGAGTTGAAAGCTTTGGAAGGTCTGGAGCAGGTTCAGACTCTTCATGAGTCTGACTGGATTCATCTTGCGTAGAGTCTTGAAATTTGACATTCATTGACTCCTCCACAGACTGGCTCTTCTTGTTATAAACTTTGTAGGCTTTGCTTGATGTAGAATATCCAAGGAAGATGCCTTCATCTGATCTTTCTTTGAACTTACCAACTCGATCATTAGCATTTTTCAATATAAAGCATTTGCATCAGAATACATGAAAGTATGAAACAATAGGCTTCTTACCTTTGAGCAATTCATAGGGGGTTTTCTCTAGAATAGGTCTTAGGAAGACTCTATTGATGATATAGCATGCTGTTGACACAGCTTCAGCCCAAAATCGTGAAGAAATTTTACTTTCAATTAAAAGAGTTCTAGCCATTTCTTGAAGAGATATATTCTTTCTTTCCACAACTCCATTTTGCTGAGGAGTATATGGAGAGGAAAACACATGCTTAAAGCCAGATTCATCACAAAATTTTGTAAAATCTTGATTTTCAAATTCACTTCCATGATCTATTCTTATACTTGAGATAGCACATCCTCTTTCATTCTGAACCTTTTTAGCAAATTTTTCAAAATATAAGAAGGTTTCTGATTTACTTGCAAGAAAATATACCCAAGTAAAGCGAGAGTAATCATCAACAATTACCAGGCAATATTTCTTACCTCCAATACTCTGGGTTCTGGTTGGTCCGAAGAGATCCATATGCAGCAACTGTAGTACATGATTAGTAGAGACATGATTTATTGGCTTAAATGAATTTCTTACCTGCTTTCCCAAAATACATGGAGTACATGGATCAGACTTTTGGTATGGCAATTTGGGTAGTCCTCGAACAAGCTGTTTTGATGAGAGTTTGGCTAATTGCTTCATGTTGACATGACCAAGCTTCCTGTGCCATAAGCTTGCTTCTTCTTGAATTGAGATCAGGCATTGCGATTCATTTGATTTTACGTCTAGGAGGTAGATATTTCCATGTCTTCGACCCATGAAAGATTGAGTAGAGTCTTTACTGATTCCAGAACAAATTTCTTCTTGAAATGAGATCTTGAAACCAGTATCACACAATTGGCTGATACTGAGAAGATTGTAGTTGAGTCCTTCCACTAGTGAAACATTGCTTATTGTGAGATTTCCAATTTTCACAGTTCCAAATCCCACAATGCTTCCTTTGCCATTTCCTCCAAATGAAACATTTCCACCATTTACTTGAACAAGTTTTATAAAGCAATTTGAGTCTCCTGTCATGTGTCTTGAACATCCGCTGTCAAGATACCACTTTACCTTCTTTTTGACAGAGACCTGCATTCAAAAGAGAGTCTCAAGCTTTCTTTGGTACCCAAATTTTCTTGGGTCCTTTGGCGTTAGTAGGATAAGCATTATTAGGCCATATTTTCTTAACAGGCTTCCAAACCATAGGGCACTCTTTTTCAAAGTGATCCTTCGTTACACTTTGAACACCTTAGAGCATTTCGACCTACAGACTTTACAAAAACTTTCTTGAAATGATTTTTGTAAGCCTCTCTCGACGGTCTTTTCTTAATTCTTTCTTTTACTTTCGGAAAATCAATCAAGGGAATTGTTTCTGTTGTCATACCTAGACCAGACTTATTGAAGTAAGGTCTTTGAACTGAAAGAACTTTTTCAAGTTTTTCTGATCCTATTGAAAATTTCTTTGAAATATTTGATAAGTCAGTTTTTAAAGAAGCGTTTTCTTTTAAAAGATTATCTTCATTTTCCTTAAGAGTAAAAACATTTGAGTCTAAACTTTTCACTTTTTCTTCTAAAACGTTTGCCTTCTGTTTTAAAGATGAGTTTTCCTTTTTAAGTTCGGAAATTCTTTTAAGAGAAATCTTAAGACTAAAACGCAGTTCATCAATGTATTTAGAGACTTTGACAGGAATTTTAAAATCACTTACCTCGAATTCACTGTCTGAGTCTGATTCAGAGTTTGAGTCTGATTGTGCCATTAGACACAGGTTGGCGTATTCATCATCACTTTCTTCACATTCTGTATCGCTCCAGGTTTCGGCTTTGAGAGCTTTGCGAGACTTTTCAAATCTTCCTCTTTTTTTCTTTAGAAGAGGACAGTTGGGTCTGATGTGCCCCTTTTTCTTACATTCGAAGCAAACTACATCTTTGTTTGGTTCCTCATCATCAACAAACTTGGTTTGCTGTTTTTGAAAACTTTGTTTCTTTGAGTTGAACCTTCTTCCTTTTCTATTCAGCCTTCTGAATCTTCTTATCATGAGAGCAAGCTCCTCATCGTCCAGATCTTCTTCAGAACCTGTATCATCAGAATCATCATTTGATTTTAATGCAATGGATTTCTTACCTCTTTGATCTTCGTCTTCATTAATTCGTTCCACTTCGTAAGACTGAAGAGTTCCAATCCGCTCGTCTACAAATAATGGCATAATTCTTTGCGTCTCTCTTATTGAAGTCTTTATATGATTCCAATCCTTGGAGAGTCCACGCAGTAGCTTGTTCACCTTCATGGGATTAGAAATTTTCTGTCCTTGATTCTCAAGACCATTAACAATATCTGTAAAACGGCTAAACATGTCAGTTATAGATTCTCCTGGTTTCATTTTGAAGGCTTCATATTGACCAAGGAGAATGTTAATTCTAGTCTCCTTTACTCGGTCTGTCCCTTCATAGGTGATATGTAATCTGTCCCAGACTTCTTTTGCTGTAATACAAGAAGATATTCTGTTATATTCAGTTGGTGACAAAGCACAATATAAAGAGTAAATTGCTTTTGCATTGAGTGCTTGTCTCTTGTTTATCTCTTCTTGAGACATTCCGCTGGCTTCAACAGTTTCTTTCCCTCTTTCAGATATTGATGCAGCAATAGGAGTGATTCCTCTTTCCACAACGTCCCATTCCAGAGGATCTTTTGACCGTAGGAAAGCTTTCATCTTGTTCTTCTAGATGTTGTAATCCTTTCCATCAAAGTAGGGTGTTTTGGTATTGCTTTGCCCTTCCACCAGCCCTGGTGCTAGCATACTAGCCATGGATCTTTTACTCTGAAGTAAAACACTTCAAACAAAGTAAGAACACGAGCTCTGATACCAATTGATGTAGCTAGTACGAGTACCTAGAGGGGGGGTGAATAGGTATAAAAGATTTTTCTTGATGATTGCACAATACTTAGACAGTTAAAGGATTTGTAACAATTAAAAATCAATCGTAAGATTGAGTAAAGGAAAGAGAGAATTGAACACGCGGTTTATAGTGGTTCGGCTTGATTCAAGCCTACGTCCACTCTTCTGCACTGATAGCCAATTGGCTGGATTCCACTATGAACAAAGAGATGTTACAGCGTTGATCTTCCTTGATTTTTAGGTGTAGATGATCTACCACACTTGCTCAAGGTATCACCAAGTATAAACACTCTCTGTGTATACAATTTCACTCAAAATGTATCGACTAATAATCAAGATGCTTCAGACTCTGGAATTTCTCTATCGATCACGCTTCTTAAGAACAACTAGAACGTCTTCCTTTTATACTCCTTTATGCCATCATAGTCGTTGGCACTTACCAAATGAATTCCTCCAATCTACCCGTTGGACGGAATCAATCAAGAAGATCATTCGAGCTATTAAAGGAACCTGACGATAGCCCATCAATCATGTTCGCCCATACAATCAGGATCTTGGTTTCCAAGAATAGAACATTCCAAGAATATTTCGTCGACCATCGGATCTTCAATCGATCTAGATACGAATAAAAGAATCCGTTATCTTTATCCAACCAAGGGATCTTCTCCAGAGGATAGGATCGAATCCTCAACCATATACTTCGGCTCTGGATTTCCTTCGTCACTGGATTAGAAAGACTGTCAGTGAGAATAGTCTTGAGTCTTGAGTCTTGGGTCTTGGGTCTTGAGATTATAAAGTCTTCAGACTTTAAACTGTCGGTCTGCAAATATCCAGACTAGACTGATAGAAACGTTTTGTCAGCTTCAAAATATTCTAGAAAGATTTCTCCAACATTTGTAACTCAACATCATTATTAAACTAACTGTCCGAATGATTGGGGAATATCAAGGTAACTTAGCATCATGTCTTAACAGTGGGTGTTCCGAAAAATAGCTTTATTGCCTGTGGATAGCAGCACACTGGCAAGACTTAATACATGGGACTCGATCAAGATTAGCCACTTAAGAAGGCAACAAAGATGATCTATACACAAATAAATAACTTTATTAATGATGATGGGGCACCTAAATGCCCTCATATTAGTTTAACCAACTAATCTTCTTTTCTAATTGGATCTTCTAGTCATCTATTGATAAAAATACATATAGAAACATGTCGCAGTGTGCTTATTACATCTTTTCTTATCTACTTAGTGGTAAAAATATCCTATCAATATCCTTTACAATATATATATCCTATCAATATCCACTTGGCATCACCTAAGTGAAAGTGAGTTTTAGCTATTCAAGTGTGGAAACACTTGACATCCTTTCAAGCCAAATGAGCTTTGGATGTTTGGCACACAATATTAGGAGAAATTACCAAGAAAGTCTTAAGCCTATTGTGCTTCCACCACTTCAGTCCTAAACTTTCAAATTTGGCTAATTGAATTATGAACTTTTTGAGGATTTGCCAATGTAATTCATCAAGTCAAATTTTGAGCGGAAATTACTTATGTGTATAATTTTTACAATTTTTTCTTATTTTTCTGACTTTTTTCTTCTTTTTTTCCCCTTTTCCTTTTGCCAGTGGATGGTGAGGGCGAGTGACTTTGGCAAATTTTGTGGTCTCTGTCCATTCTAATCCCCTGTGGAATTGACTGCCATATATACTCTTATCTTATAATGCGTTTCATCTCGAACTCAGAATAGTTCCACAAGCATAGTTTGCCTATGAGAGAGAGGAAGGGGAAAATTGTTCAAAAAGTCATAAATCTATTGCGCTTTTGCCAATTCAGTCATAAACATTTTAATCATGTCACTGAGTCGTAAACATTTTAACATTTTGTCAATTGAGTCTATTAGACTAATTTTGGTTAGAATTTACTAATGTGGATGGCCGACATTGAAGTCACTTTTTTAATAATATTTTGAATTTTTTATGGTTTTTTCTTTTTTTTTTTTTTTACATTTTTGCTTTTTTTTTTTTTTTTTTTTTTTTTTTTTTTGGGTTTTGGAGTTAGGCCGGCAAGGGCCACAATGCCCTCGCCAGCCAAAGCAAGGGCACATGAGCCCTTGAGCTAGGTCAGCCGGCTGCCCTCGCTAGCCTAACTCCAAAACCCAAAAATAAAAGCAAAAAAAAGTAAAAGAAAACAAAAGAAAAGAAAAACCAACAAAAAATTCAAAATATTATTTAAAGTGTCATTTCAGTGCCTACCATCCACGTTAGCAAATTCCAGCCAAAATTGACTAGATGAACTCAATTGGTAAAAGATGAAAATGTTTAGGATTTAATTGACAAAATTGAAAAGT
Source organism: Eucalyptus lansdowneana (assembly GCA_017140395.1). Taxonomy (NCBI): domain Eukaryota; kingdom Viridiplantae; phylum Streptophyta; class Magnoliopsida; order Myrtales; family Myrtaceae; genus Eucalyptus; species Eucalyptus lansdowneana. The sequence continues at coordinate 41,999,796 of CM029487.1, read as the reverse complement.
TTATGGCTAAATTAGCAAAAATGCAATAGGTTTAGGACTTTTTGGATAATTTACCCAAGAGGGAGTAGTACTGGAAGTCCCCGTTTTGATTTGGTTAAACACATATACGCAACTCTCATATGTCGAACTCCCTTTGTTTGGGTTATCATGCTTGTAAATTTGACGATCTTGACCAGTATCTCCGATCCGTTCAGCATCTTCCTATCCATTACCTTGGCCTACTTTGTAGAATATGAAGTACATAGGGTGACTGCTATTCGATATACTACCACAGCACATGACATGGGGAATCAACTCTAAAAGCATCTTCAACTCTTCAACTCTTCATCTTGCGTCACAGTGGCTGCTATTTTTACAATTTGTCCCTTGAAATCAATTCTTTAAAATCATTATAAGAGATCTAGCCATTTCCTTTATGTACAAAATGAACCGTGACACATGTATATTGTATTCACCGTATCATTAGAAAGAACGTGGATATCTTTCTCAAAAGTAATTCCTTTAGATGAGTTGTAGATATCTCTCTCGAGAAAATGGGTTGGGATTTGGAACTCCGATCTCTTGTTACTAACAGGCATGCCACCCATTTGCTCCGTGTGTCTTCTTGCTCCTTTTTGTGGTGGATAATTTATTTATTGACTATATTGGCTTAGTCTATTAGAAATTAAGACAATGCTTTTGAGAACCGGAATCCAGTCTTTTGTGCTCAAACGGCTCTGCCAAGTGACCGGGGCTCCTTTTGTTTTGAACATGCATATTCTATCAGATAACGTCACATGCAGTCGGTTCAACTGGTTGAACTAGTAGAGTATGATGGTTGAACCACTAGTCTGGTTTTATAAACTTTTGTTCTTTTGTTCTTCCTACTTATTATGTATCTGCTCTCCTTGTCGACACGAGTATAAGATTATGAGATTATATTTTGTATTCTTGACAAGAGTATCATGTAGCCAAAAAACTTAATGATGTATAGATATACAGGAATCTAAAATTGTTTAATTTTATCATTCGCTCTCTAGGATTTATTGCCAATCTAGAGAAGAAACTCTTATAGATGTAGTAGCTTTGTGTTCGATCATATGCACCAATATGGTAATCGTATATATGATTGTATGCATGTAAAATGTGCATATGTGATATTTCCGTTCTTAGCCGAATCTACTGTGAGATTAACCTGCTTTATTAATTTATTTCCAAATCTTCATGTCATCAATGTATTCTTTCATGATGCATAATAAGTGCAGAAATACTGACAACGGCAATTAATAATATGACAAAACGATAAATATTACCAACAAAATAAATTATTGTGGTCCACTACTGGTGCAAACCACGTATTAAATCAAATGATGCATGAGTAGTCTTAGACGAGCTCGTTTTGAAGAGACTACAACTAAAATTTTCAAGGACTGAGAAAACAAGAAGAGAAGGCCGGGATCATGAGTACTACTGGAATATGGAGAGACGCTATACTATTGATAGGAAAGTAGACGTGCGAACCCCTGGAGTGCCACAACTTTGCACAAAGGGACACTTAAGTGCCATAATTTACGAAAGGTACACTTAAGTGCCAAAATCGGAGCAAAATGGATCCCTTGAGTGCCAATCCGGCCAAAATCCGGCCAAATTGCATACGTGGCATTTTCCGGCGATTTCCGACGACTTCTTTTACTGATGGGACAAATGTTTTTTTTAAAAAAAAAAGCTGACATGGACGACAAAAACGATGTCGTCCATCCACATTGAGTGTGCTAACCTAAATGACGTCGTTTAGGTCCTTGTGCGTTGATCTAAATGCTGTTCCTCCCCATCCGCGTTCACAGTAGATCTCAGGCTCTTCTCTCCATCATCGTTCACGCCCAGAGCTGGTTATTGGTCACCGTCGTTAGTCGCCGTTGTTGGTTACCGTCACTGCTCACCGCTCACCATCGTTGGTCATCGTCACCGCTCACCATCGTCGCTTGTCCAAGTTTGGCCCCTTCTCCCCCTCCCCTATGATGAAATTAGGGCTCGATTATTTAATTAGGGCTCGCTCGATTATTTTATTAGGGCTCGTTTATTTTATTATAGTTCCGATGGAATTTGTGTTGATACACTTCAACTGAAACTTGCTGACATCACACAAAGAAACTGGATTTCTCATTATTTTCGTGAATTTTTCTTTCAAGCTAATGTCAAAGTATGCTTTGATTGTTGAGTCACTGGCTATGCATCTCCTTAAGAGCATCCTAATAAAGCAGGTGACTAATGCATCTCCGAGAAGAAAATTAAGTCCTTGAACCACCCTACTTGTGAGGCTATATAAGGTATGTCCTTGAATCACCCTGCTTGTGAGGCTGTATAGGGTATGTTTATCAATTCAAAATCCTGAATGAGAACATAACAACTGTAGTTAGAATTTTATTGGTAAAGTTACAAACTAAGAAAAAGTTTCAAGCAGGAAGAATAAGAACTTGAAAGGGTATTGAAGCATGTTTTAGTGAAGCTATTTCTTGGAATTAGCTCTGCAGCTTGCGTCAGTCTTCTTTGAGAAAGGTATTGCCTGCTTGTCCAAATTTGTTATGGGTTAGGATAGTCTAAGACTTTGGAGTAATCTGTCTGTGTTTCATTTTCTCTTTGTTTTTCTTTAGCTTTAGTGACATAAAATGCTTCAAATTTTAGTTGTTCTAATTTTAGTGTAAACTTCTAAATGAATTTGTAGGAGTTAGCAGCTGTGATTTGATTAAATTGATGTTAGAGTATGCTTTGATTTTCTTAAGTTGATGTACATTCTCTCACATCGTAAGTTTAATGCAGTAGACAAAATTGCTTGGGCTGTGATTGTTATGGAGACCTTTGTTTTTTATTAATATTTTAAGGGAAGGGAAGGCAAATAATTAAAGTGCCGACCTCTTTTTTGGCTATCATGTAGGGGCATATTGTCAGTGTGGGGACCTCTATTTACTAAAGTCCATGAGAGTGGGGGGACTCCCATGTGCAATTGTCTAGTAGTCCCAAAAACTAATGATTCTTTTTCTTGTTCTTGGTGCAGTAATGGCTCATGACAAGGATTATGTTGTTGTCATAATTTGCTACGATGGGGAATTTGTGATTGGGGAGGATGAGTGGGAGTATGAGGGTGGAAATGAGGGCACCATTTTTGTGGATATAAAGAAGCCATCTTATATAGGATTTCTTAGGGATATAAAGACTTATTTGCCTTGTAAAGTTTAGAAGCTGATGTATTGCATTCCTGGGAAAGACTTGAGAGATGGTTTGAGATGCTTAGAAGATGATAATAGTCTTAGGGATGTTCTATACCATTATCTTCATGATGAAGAGGTAAAAATATTTGTTGAATACAATAGTGAAAGTGAGGATGAAGATGATGATGGAGAGAGCGTTGAAGTAGGACAAGAAAAAGATGGTATTCAAGGTAGTACTGACGTTAGGGTCGAAGGAGGGCATGATAGATATGATGGACATGAGTGAAGCGCAGATGCAGTTCACCAAAGTGATGATGACATATGTGATGTCACAATCTCTAGATTAGATTAGTAAGAAGCTGAATCAACTAATGATGATGATGGAGGGTTGCTTGCTGAAAATTTTATAAGTGATGACGACAAGGAGGAGCTTGTACAGTCAAGAATATAGCGAAGGGATTTTTTGACAGCTAAGTTTGCAACTTTGCAAGTAGCCGATGAAGTTCTAAACAGACTCGAAGGCCCTACAGATGCTGGTGCTGCTGGCGAGGAGACTGACTATGAAGAAAGCGTCGAGAATGCTACTTCCCAGGATGAGCTTAAAGAAGATGAAGGACCTGTGCATAGAAAGAAAAGGAAAAGTAAGTTTCCTTCTTATGATCCATCCGTTGCCTCTCCTACTTTGTCGGTAGGCATGAAATTTGATGATGCAAAACAATTTAGAGAAGCTATACTAAAGAATTCCATTGCTGCACAAAGGAATATTGACTTCATTAGAAACATTAGGACCTTTGTAAGAGCTAGGTGTTCGCAGCAAAATTGTCCATGGAAGATCTATAGTGCATTTGTTAGGAGAAGTGGATCTTTCCAGATTAGAGCCTACCAAGAGGAACATGCTTATTCCATTAATTTTGAGAATAAAAGGGTAACAAGTGCATGGTTGTCGAAACACTTCTTTGAATTGATTAAGCTGATGCCTCAGATGAATACTACTCAGTTCAGGATGCTGGTGAAGGAGTAGGTAGGCATCAATATATCCAAGAATCAATGTAAAAGATCAAAGCAAAAGGTGATGAAGATACTCATTGGTTAGTACAGTGGTGAATATGGACATTTGTGGGATTATACTTGGAAGTGTAAGTTGCAAAATCCTGGAAGTAGAGTGTATATAGGGTCGTGGAGAGATCACTTCCTAATATTGGGACGAAGTTTGATAAATTCTATGTTGGCTTCGATGCATGTAAACGAGGATTTTTATCTGGTTGTAGACGGATTATAGGATTGGACGGGTGTTTTTTGAAGGGCTTGTGTAATGGAGAATTGCTGGCCGCAATTGGAAGAGATGCAAACAACCAAATTTTTCCCCTAGCTTGGGTTGTTGTGAAAATAGAGAACAAGGACAATTGATCCTGGTTCCTTAAAAATTTGATGACTGATTTGGAGATAACAAATGGGGTAGGGTGGGCGTTCATGAGCAACCAACAAAAGGTAATGTTTTATTTTTAAAAACTTTGGTCACTTGTTTGCTTTTTGATATCAACATGTCATTTGCTTACATTTTTTATATTTTGAATTATTACAGGGACTAGTTCCGACAATAGCTGAGTTGTTGCCTTATGCTAAACATCGAATGTGTGCGCGGCACATATACACAAATTGGGCAAAGACCTATAAAGGGGACAAGTTGTAGTCGCAATTTTGGCAGCTAGCAAAAAGCACGAATATGGCTGACTTTAGGATGGCCAAAGAAGTGATGCTTCAATTGACAAAGGATGGTTATGATGCACTGTCCCAACCAGACCCGAAGCATTGGTGTAGGGCGTTCTTCAGCGAGGAATTCAAGTGCGATAACATTGATAACAACATCTGCAAAGCATTCAATGGGAGGATAATAGATGTCAGATGCAAACCAATTATCTAGATGCTTAAAGACATACGGGTTTTGGTCATGACTTGGCTGCACAGAGAAAGAGATGAGACTGCAAAGTGGACTAAGCAATATGGTCCTACGATTGCTAAGAAATTGGATGACAACTTGGCTGCAAGTAGGTATTGTCATCCCATTTGGAATGGGAATGAAGGATATGAGATAATGAAGGGTTCCGATAAGTATGTTGTCCATTTAGGTAGGATGAAGTGTTTATGTAGAGTATGGCAACTAAGTGGAATTCCTTGTGCGCATGCCATATGTGCAATTCAATTGAAGGGCCACAAAACATAAGACTACCTTGATGATTGGTACAAGAAACCAAAATATCTTGCTTCGTATCAATTCATGTTGCAGCCAATTAGAAGAAGCAAGTTCTGGGAGCCAACAGATCACGAAGCACCTCAACCTTTGCCACTAAAGAAGAGAATGGGAAGACCAAAGAGAAAATGAAAAATGACAGAGGGAGAGGATTCATGTCACCGTAGGATGAATAGGACAGGTGTACCGATAAAGTGCTCTTTTTGCCACATAGTAGGGCACGATATTAAGAGTTGTCAATTAAATAAGCAGTAGGAACAATTGAGGCCAACCGAAGGGCCTAGTGAAGGGACAGTTGGAGAAGGAGAAACAGAAAGGCAAAGTGAGTTGACTGTTCTTCAGTCGATGACAATAAACCCAGTAAGTCATGACAGTTGTGTTTATGTTGCTTTATGATTTGTTACGAATATGTATATAGATATAAGTGACATGTATGTAATGTTTTTGTCTTTGTTAGGTTACCATGACACGTGAAGAATTGGTCGAAGCCCCTGCTATACCTGAAACTGAAGGGCCTGTTCAAAAAAGGGAAGGTAGAAGACAGCCAGCTGCAGGATTGGCTAAAGCAAGAGGGCCAATTAAGTCGATTGTTCTTTAGCAGTAATAGAGAGAAAATACCCAGTAAGTTCAATGATTTAAGTTTACTTTTACGTTCTAATATGGCCTGATATTATATTTATGATGTCCTTTGCCTTTTTCTCAGGCTCGAAGAAGGCAAGCTAGAGCTCAGCTGCCAATAGAGAGCCTAGCTGAAGGGCCACAACAAGATCTATCACCAAGGTCATCACAAAGACCACTAGAAGGGTCATCACAAGGGCCATCACCAAAGCCAACCGAATGTGTCACTGAAGCTGAAGGCCTAACTAGAAAAGCAACCAAAAGAAAACCAAATCAAGAGCCACCTACAAGAAGGCCATCTACAAGACGCCTAGCTGAAGAATTGGCCGAAGAAGCCCTTGTTGTAGTTGAACAGCCACAAGAGCTCAATAAATCACATGCGAGAAGAAGAGGCAACTAATCACAAGTACCTGAAAGTGATGTTCCCCTTCGAACAAGAGGGGCTCTTGGGAAGAGGCTAAAACAATATGGTTATGGCCTTTATACAGATGAGCGTTCTTGAACAGTTATTCTTAATGTAAGTTTTATAGGCTGCATTTAATTTAATTTATAGTGCAAACTTTTGTTGATAATTGAGTTTTCTTTTTGAAGCTTGGGAGAAGTTCAGAGATTCTTATCTCTCAAGGCCCAACTCAAGAATCAATGGTTGCGCCAACAAAGAAGAAGACATTGCCTGCGTCAACAAGAAAGAAGAGTAAGAAGAACCTGGTTATAGGTTCATCTGAATCAGTTTAGCCTATAACAGTTGCAACTCCTTCTAAATCAGTTCAGCCTAGGACAATTGCAGCTCCATCATAATCAACACATCCCAAGACAGTTGAAGAAGAAGTCTCACGTTTAGTTAGAAAAAGTGCAAGGATTATTAATCAAGTGCGAAATCCATCAAAACGAGTATGAACAAGAGGCATTGTGCATATTGATTGATGAAATGAGATGTGATATGGTTTGTGGGGCTGATGAGTCAGTTGTAAACATTTGTGGATGTTTGTTTGTTTTTTTTTTTCCTTTATAATAGTTTGTCATTGAGTTAGTTGAGTTTGTGAGACTTCATTTCAAAATCAATGGAACGGTTGTTGCTTGTCATTTTTGACATGCCTTTTTCATTTTTATTTTATTTTATTTTTACTTTTACTTATTGCTGCTTCTGATGGTGGATATGTGGTGGTGATTGGGGTGCTCGTGTGGCTGGTGATGGCGGCTGGTGAAGCCTAATGGTGGTGGGTTGGGTTGGAGGTTTTTGATGTACCTGGTGCAAGATGTAAGTGTGAAATATGCACAGTGCTGGTGCAAGCTGTAAGACACCTTACACTAGCAACTTATGCAACAACATACCACCACCATAGTGGTGGCTAGTGGTGGCTCAAGTGGATGCCTGAAATGCTTGGTGTGGCTGGTGGTGATGATGGCTGGAGGCCGATGGTGGCCAGTGGTGGGCGGTGGTGGTGGCTGGTAGTAGCCGATGTATACAAAAAAAAAATAGCACTTAACTGATCACATTCTAAAAAACTTAACACTTAAGTGTTCACTTTTAACAACAAGTGGTACTTAAGTGATCATTTTAATAATAACTTGACACTTAAATGACTCTTTTTTTTTTTTTATCACGACTGGCACTTAAGTGATCACTAGATACAACTTATAGTACTTGAGTAATCACTCGTGTCTGTTCTATATATATGGTGGTTTGTAGCAAAACAGAGAAGCTGTTGGATTATATATTTGCTGTCGGTTTACACATTTGCTGTTGGTTTACATTCAATTTAAGTAAAATAGTCACTACAACACATTGACCTAATATACATTCCATCATCACCGATTTATATTTGAGAATAAGCAAAAACATTGTAGAAACAGTATTTGTCGAAATCATTCATTCATTCATTCAAAACAAGTACATTTCTCCACACATTTACGACTTTGGTAGTCAGAGAAACTTCTTCTCATCTTCCGGTACTTTGCATTGAAACTTCGTTCTTCAAATGGTCAACAGAAGATGCTTGAGCTTAAGCTTGCATTGAGTCAACATCGTCCAAGTCGTCCACAAGTGTAAATGGAAGTTGATGACATCCATCAAGTAGGTCCAATATCACTTATGTGGCTCAGTGAGAGAATTTCGCATCGACCTATTTGAAGTATTTGCACTTCGAGCCTTCTCTGTATCAGGCACATCCATAGAATCTTCTCCCGGGATTCATTCGAGTCCACGATATTCCTCTTGGACTTGGTAACCCACAAAAACAGAAACGCTTGCCTTCTCCTTCGCTTTGGCGAGAGAAATTTGAGCCACTACTGAAAGTCTTACTCTCCATTTCCAATATTCGGTGGTAAAATTTGGGTCAAATTGAATTAGGGTGCGGGATTAGGGCTCTAACACTTCAATGGTATTTTGCCCAATTTAGGGTTTTAGATTTATGGCAAATGGGGAGACGACGGTGTTTTCGCCGATTTAAGGGCTCTATTTTGGGCCAACACCCGAAACGACGTCGTTTGAAGTGAAGTCGAGCTGACTCAGCTCTCCGGCGAGACACATTAGCGATAAATATTAATATTTTAATGCCACGTATGATTTCCGGCCAGTTTTGCTTGAGATGGCACTCAGGTGTCCCACTTTTCTTAAAATGTGGCACTTAAGTATACCTTTCGTAAGTTATGATACTTAAGTATCCCTTTGTGCAAAGTTATGGCACTTGAAGCGTTCTTTTGTCTAGGAAAGTAATAGAAGGCGATTTGTGTCTATCACTCATAACACCTTTGGCTAAACTTCTGTTGTGTAGTCTTATATCTACTACTGTTTTAGTAATGATAGAACTATGCTTGTAACTCAACATCATTATTAAACTAACAATCTGAACGAATGGAGGATATTGAGGGAACTCAGTATCATAATTTAAAAGTGTATGCGTTCCAAAAAGCAGCTGTATTGCTTGTGGACGGCAGCAAACAGGCAAGACTCAATACATAGCACTCGATCAACGTGGTTGTAATGCTTATGCAGAACAAGCACATAATTCGAGCCCGCTCTTTGAATGATATACCTTGTCTTCCTTACATGTGAAAAATCAAAGAACCTTTTGAAGAAACATGTTGAAAGAACTAGAGTAGAGAGGTACCATCTAATGAAAAATTAGTAAACAAAGCTATTCTATCCACATATTAGATGCTAATTTGTGCAAGAAAATAGCCGATATTCAAGGTCTCGATAGGTTAGAGTATTTGTAATGGCTATATATCAAAGAGTGCACTTCAATGGAAAGGCTATACCTTCCCAAATCCGGAAGTCTAATGATATTATTTGTTAATTCATGCAAGAAATTAGCCAAAATTCAAGGCCTTGATAGGTTGGAGTTCTTGGAAAGACTAGATATCTCTAGGTGCAATTCAATTGAAAGGCTGCTCCTTCCAAAATCCAAGAGTCTGAAGATATTGAAGGCCAATGAATGCAAAAAATTGGTCAAAATTCAAGGCCTCGATAGGTTGGAGTTTTTGGAATATCCGAATATCATTGGATGCAAGTCACTCAAAACAATTCCAAAATTATCTAGAACTCGGATTTATCAATAATATGAGATTGAAGATAGAAAAACGATACAAATTGTATTAGAGTATATGGATAACTTGGATGAGTCAATAGGATGGAAATGATCCCCATTTACTATCAAAGGTACATAGAATAGGTAAATTACCTTTATTCTGTTGAGATCTACTGCCCAATTCTCATTTGTATTTCCTACTGGTAATATCTTTCAAGATTTATGATCTCACCATTATTATTTCCTGGATGACAGTTCCTCGTTGTTTTCTTACTTGAATTCAAGGAATTTGGTGGAGATGTCCATGAAAGTTGATGTGTGCTCTAGCAAAACGATTCAGCTTATCATGCTAGAAAGGGGAATAGATGAAGAGGCTTTCTAAGTGCATCATTTGTCATTAGTCTTTGGGTAAGATCCTTCATCCTATGTAGGAAATTAAAGATTCTCAACATTTGATTGATTTTAGAATGCTGGAATTACTGAATAAAAATAGATGTGTACAAGTATTTTGATAGCATGCCGAAGGCATTGTATAGGTCGAAGAAAATGCTAAATGAAGGACCCTATATGGCGATCCTTCTAATATGAGGTTTTAGTTTGCTCTACGCTCACTAGGCAATTCATGACTGCATGTTTCAAAGGTACACTTAAGGGTGAATTTACAATGCAAAAGGAGCATGTTGATAGGGCATCCCTTACTATGCATAGTCTACTGACTTGGGATAAGACTTGTCTAGCCATTTAGTTTTTTTTTTTTTTTTTATCTTTTTGGTAAAGGTTTAGCCATTGAGTTCAACACAATTTATCTCATAAATTTATCTACATTAGCTGATTAAAGTACTTGTGTCAGTCTAGAAATGCTAAATCCAATAACAAGCTCTTCTCCTAATGGTGTGGTCGTGACGACAGAAGCAAAAGCATCGTGAATTATTTGGTTCTATTGAGAAAATTGCAATTCGAATTTTTCAGACCAGGGATCCATGTTCATTTTGTTTGAATCCAAGATATACCTACTCCAAGGCTAATTATAGATTATCCCAAAGATGCACCTTGATGTTTGTACTATTGCTAAAGCCATCTGTCAAATACCTAAACTTTTGGGCCAAGCAAGACATTACTCGAATGTCTTTTGACATAATTGGATGTACTGTGAAATAATTCCTTATATAGTGCATAAGCTCTTCTTAGTTCATTTACTTGCTGAAAAATAAAACACGGGAAGCATTTGCATAAGTTTCCTGAGGAAACTTTTAGTATCCTATATGCCATTTGAAATCTGTCTTGCATTAATTCTAATGCATGAGTAGTACATAATGATAAGGAAAATAATCATCCTATGTCCCCCAAAAGCAAGCATCTTGAGTTGAATGCACTATGCTAATTTGATCAAAGCTTTTGTGGTTGATGATGTGAGCTGCCCCATTAGTTAAATCCAAAGAGTTCAAAAAGAATATTGAGTTTGACAAATAGAGACCCGCAAATGTCTTAGCATTATTAGTAGTTCATTGATGTTAGTTGGTGGATTGATTTCATCTAACTCATTGGCAAGTTTCAATTATCATGCCACTGGTTGATGTAAGTGCTAAAATGTCGGAGAGAGCTTTTGCAAGGCACTTCTAAAAGGAAACAAAATCATCAAAGGATGAGGAGCTCGATGTTTCTTGAACTTCTCCAGACACTATCAATGCATCCTTGGAATGGTAAAGGGTGTGTGCATGCTATCATCCTTATGGGCCCACCAGTTAAAGTGTCCATGAAAATAAAGAAATTGAACTAGAAGGGATGTCATTTATGCTAGATATACTAGCTATGTCAAATGCAAAAGCACATAGACTAAGATCGTAGAGGTTGCTGTATCCAAGTATCTTAAGTTCTTACGTGACTTTATCCATTGGTAATTCGAATTTGTAAGAGCTTAGGATTAGATGGCTAGCCTTGACAATTCGTGCTATCTATTCTTAATGGAAAAGTCTAGAAAAGAGGCATTTTTTCTAGAAACATATGAATGCTCCACGCCTCATTTTGTCTTATGGATTTGGAGAACATGTTGAGTGCACTATAGTACTTGAGCCAACCCTTGAATGGTTTATGTTGAGATTCTAAGTTGTAGATACTAGTACACTTGTGATCCTCACCTGAAGTAAGCTTACATGGATACACTCCACCTTGGGGTTCCAAAGTGGACAATAAGATCTGTTTTTGGATTGAGATAATGGATTGGAGGCCGCCAAATAAGTATAGATTTCCATCACTTTTGATGACCTACCAGCCCAAAGAAATCACATATCAAGCGACTAACTTCCCCCTCAGTTATCTTGTATTGTTATGACACTTTACCTCAATTCACATATTTTGATTACATTTCCTGGTTATTGTGCATTCTCTATCTTCCCTCTTCTTGTATTAATTTTATTGTGAAGAAATTACTCTCTCTCTCTCTCTCTCTCTCTCTCTCTCTCTCTCTCTCTCTCTCTCTCTCTCTCTCTCTCTCTCTCTCTCTCTCTCTCTCTCTCTCTCTCTCTCTCTCTCTCTCTATTGTTATGACACTTTACCTCAATTCACATATTTTGATTACATTTCCTGGTTATTGTGCATTCTCTATCTTCCCTCTTCTTGTATTAATTTTATTGTGAAGAAATTACTCTCTCTCTCTCTCTCTCTCTCTCGTATTGTTATGACACTTTACCTCAATTCACATATTTTGATTACATTTCCTGGTTATTGTGCATTCTCTATCTTCCCTCTTCTTGTATTAATTTTATTGTGAAGAAATTACTCTCTCTCTCTCTCTCTCTCTCTCTCTCTCTCTCTCTCTCTCTCTCTCTCTCTCTCTCTCTCTCTCTCTCTCTCTCTCTCGCGTAGCATTTACAAAGGTCGAGCTTATTGTGTGGATCTACACTCTAAGCGGATGGGGTAAAAAAAAAATAGTCATGACATGCTCATTTTCATCAAATTAATAGTTTATTTTAAATATTGAATAAAATATGTTCAGTTTAGTCAAATTAAAACAGTTGTGGTTTAGGTGACTCCTAGATGATGGAATTTGTTTAGGCTTTAATTATGCTTGTGGGTGAAAAGTTCAATTATGTCATTAAGCTATTGTTGTTTGGTCATGAGTACGATGGCTGCGAATTTGGTTGATGCGGCTGTATTTCTTTCTTTGAGACTTCTACAACTTTATTAATTGTCATCCATTTCACGGACTACGTTTTGCTTGGAAGAGAGTTTGATTTTACATAATACATAATGAATGTTATCTTACCAATCTAGTTTTCTTTACTTAACATGGATACGTGGTGTGCTGCTTTTTATATGCTAGTGCTTGTTGCAGTTATACATGCTATGGCATAATAGTTTCTAACATGGTATAAATATTGAGCAGAATGAAAAACTGTTACGAGGCTTGAATGTCTTGTTTATTACTCTTTCATTGTAAATTCTTCACATTATGCTATATCTACTTTTTCCATTCGTAAATGTTCTTAAACATGCTACCTCAGTGGGAAAAATATGAACTAGGGGATAAATCATTGTTATCATTTGTTGTTTGAAGTGATTGCTCCCCCCTAACCTCCCCCTTCTTCAAGTTTGGTTGTCATTGTTGATATGTGTACCAAATGTGAAATTTGGATCTCTTTGTATGCATAATACGATTTTGAGTATGATTAACAGGGCTCAAAATTGGTTTCTGTGACCATTGCAATCCTTTAATTAAAAGCTTGTGCTTTTGGTTTTGCCCAACTCATCAATTATTTGAGCTAAAATAACCATTTCTCATTTGGCTAATTCAAAACTTCTATTAATGGGGTTTGTCTATAAATAGTTCTATCCATAAGCCTATTACCATGAAGTTTTACCGATATTTTTAATTTCTTTGCCTGAGTGACTAGAACCTTGAGGCTATAATGAGAGAAGATGGAGAGAAAGAAAAGGAAAGCATTCAAGGTTAGGGGTTTTCTTCTGGAGGTTGTCCTCAACAATGGTTTTTCACCTACCCTCTATCTAATAATCTAGTTTTCTGTATTTGATCTCAAGTTTGATCACTTGATAATGTACATGGAAGCTTTAGCTGGGTGATCTTATCAGACTCGGCTCTCTGTTTAGCTTACTATCCTTGTGTATAGAAATACTGATCTCATGTTCCTGATTAGGAATTAATTCAATCATCATATTTTCAAGGAAGCTGCCCAAATGCATTTCTCTTCCATTTCGAAAAAGATATTTTGTTAGAATTTATTGCCACTATTCCCTCCTACGTCTATTTCGACACCACCAGATATATTCCCAATTCACTGTCCTTCCATGGGATATATACCTTTCATATGAAACTACATATATTATCGAGAGATCCACATGTGCAGAGTAAAACTACTTTTTCATGCTAATCATTTCTTTGTATGGCTCTATAAGATGACTTTGAAATTGCTTTGATACGACTTCTTGATCTTGATTCTTAATGGTCAATGTTTTATTCTTCATATCTTCCAAATTATTTCTAGATTTTTGTTTGTAGTTAAGTTTCCAACTTGGAATCTTATTTCATAGGCGAGCAGCTTTAATGCGAGTTTATGGAAGATTTTTGAGATCTTTAAAGGACCGGTTGCTCTTTGTTTCTTGAACTTCTCCAAACTCTTGACAATACATTCTTGGAATGAGAAAGGACATTTGCATATTGTCATCCCGCATTGCGCTGATTATATTTAACAAAAGCTTTGTGGAGCTAAAACTGTCCGCTAACTTGAGAGGTTTCTAAAATACTGAAAGTCTAGCCAACTCGTTTGATATAATGGCCGATGAATCAGACGGTTGTATTTTAAGTGTATCGTAGTTGACACTGTATGGAGGTCTATTGGAGTTTAAAGAGAGTTGTTTGTGATTCAAGTGTGGATCTTCATGCTAAAGTGGAAGCAATTCGATGCTTGCCTGCTAAAGTTTGTGTGGTTGATAAAGAAATTAGAAATTCTTACTATGGGAAGCTGCTGTCAGGTCGATGGTCTCCGAATCAAAGTTTTGTGAGACCAAGATCTTATTCCTATTGATTTTGCTATTAGAGTGATGGAGGATTGTTGGCTGGGGCCGTCTCTTTGTGGGGTTTAGCGAACATAACATCAAAGAAAATGAAAAAAGTCAAAATGTCAAAAAGACAAAAAAAAGGGGGGGGGGGGGGGGGGCGTTTGTGAAGTGAATATAAGGAAGAGAGAGAGTTCCACGAGAAGAAAAAGGGGCAGCGATTTTTGGTCCATATCCGGAGGCCTGACAGAATTGGAATTGGCTCAATTTTAGAATGTTGTTTGTGAGACTGAGGCCTATGAGTTGATCAATTTCGTTCGTCAAAAACCTTCTCCAAGTTGTCTCTCATTTTCTACGATCATGGTTAAAGTTTCTTGCTCTATTTGTATTAATCCACCTCAATAATGATGAAATCTTGTTGTATTGTCGATGTTACTATTCTTAGTGATTAGTGAAAGTTCTTGAGCGGTTTGTGATTTTTTCCCCCATTGGATTTTCCACATAAAAATTTTAGTATTATTGTTGCCTTGTTTTTTTTTTTTAATAACATTTCAGCATTATATTTATTTATTTCGAGATCATAGCACTGGAATACACAGCTAGTTGTTGTTGGCGTTAAGTCCATTTTGGTTATTTTAATTTTGGGGAAGAAATTGATTGTGGATTGGATTAGTTATTAGTGAATTGTTACCTAACTACCCCAACAAGGTTGTTGGAATAGGAGTAGAAAATGTTTCTAGTGTGAAGAAGGTCTGGAGCCCAATTGATGCACATTTGAGATCGTGCTTCTAGTGGGATATTAAAGCTCAATTGATGTTGCTTTAGTTTTGTAATAAAGAATAAGCTCTAACAAAAGGAAAAAAAAGACATAAATAGTCCATTAGTCAAAGGTGCAATGTCATCCGTAAACTTTTGATTTACTTAATATTTGATCTAAACCCTATGTTCAATATCGTCTTTCCGTTAATTTAAATTTAATGAAATTTGCTTATATGGTTCTCAATTCATCATGATTTTGATCAATTTGATAACGGATGCATAAGAAATGTGGCCACTGGTTACAAGTTAACCCAACATTTTGGTAACTCAATTCGTTTCGAAATCGCATAATTTTCTTCATGATAAATGAGCCTTGACCACAAGTTCCATCTGACATATGGCATGAGCCGGCCCGGCTCAGCCCGCCCATCAATCAAATGAGTCCGCCTTCACTTTTGTAATCATGTCTTTATCTCTTATTTTTCTCTCTCGCCTGCTCCTCTTCTGCAATTTTCTCTGCATGATTTCAGACTCTAGTGGACTTTCTTACTCTCTTGATCTTCCATCCTTTGACTTGCTCTTTAGCTCTATTCTTTCCTACTAGCCTCGAGCCTTCCTCTGGGTTTTTCAAGCTCTATCCTTCACAAGCTCTCTTTCAGCTCACATTTTCCATCGACACTTCTGTACACTCATTGCAAATTCTTCTCGGCCCAGCGCTGTGTTTTTCAATTGCACGTGGACCTTTTTGGCTATGGAGGTTTATGAAGGACTGCAACGCGTGCTTCAGCTTCAGCTTTAGTTCAACAAACCAATGGCTTCTCAAGTTCAGCTCCTGGTCGGCATTTTTTCACGACCTAACGGGCAGTCGACTTGGTTTCCACTCGGTTTCATGAAGTTTGCTCAATTTGCGCAATTCAAAAGGTTCGATGTCGGCAGTAACAACCCTCTTGTTGAAAGATATCATCTAGCTTCCGAAGATGCTCAGGTAAAGTTAGTTTCGAGTTTCTTCAAGTTTCTCGATTAAGTATAAGTGCTCAAGAATACAGCCACCCATCAAAATCTTCTCAATCATGTCATTGCTCACCTTGCCCGGCAGATGGACAAGGACTCAAGCGAAGTCTAGTCAATCCTTGACCGCCTAGCTTTGATACCACTTATTGAGGGAAAAAGTACTAAAAAAGTCTTAAATATATTGCATTGGTATTAATTCAGTCATAAACTTTTCGATTTGACCAATTTAACCTTAAACCTTTTTTCATATTAGTACCAATTCAATTTATTAGGCCAATTTAGGCTACAAATTGTTGACATGAACGTCGATTGGGCGATTGGTGCTGAGATGGACATTTTTAATAATATTTTAGTAATTTTTTTGAATTTATTGATTTCTTTTTTCTTGTTTTCCTTTCCCTTTTCTTTTCTCTGGTGGCCATTGCCAGTCACCAGCCACAACCATGGCCGGTGAGGATCAGCCTTGTCAAGCCATGCTTAGGTGAGGGCAAGCGCTAGTCATGCCTTGCTAAGGCGAGGCCCCCCTCACCAAATCTGGTGAGGCCAACTGAAGCATTTTGAGCAAGAAATTATGGACAATCAAAAACTCATTTATAACATGTAATGAATTTTAGAAAATGACAATAAGTATGCTTAACATATACAAATAAATAAATATCTGTCCACGGCTCAATTTTGTGGGATAAAACAATTTTCATCACATTAGGGCGCGTTTGTTAAAAGGTGTTTCTATTCCTCGAAACAAAAATTTCTATTCTTTTATTCCAGGGAACAAAAAAGAACAGAAACGTGTTTGGTAAAAACTTTTGTTCCCGGGAACAAAAAATCTATTTTTTTTTCTCGGGAACAGATTTGGAACAGAAACAAGAAGTAGAAAAAATTACTTCTTATTCCCGAGAACAATTTTTAAAAACAAATTTTCTCTCTCTTCTTTTTCTCTTCTCTTTTCTTCTTCTTCTTTTTTTTCTTCTTCCTTTTGGCCGGTCACCGGCCTTGGCCATGGCCGATGCTGGTGACCGACCAAACGAGGGTTAGCGACCTCGCCAGAGCATTGCCAGCCCTCGGAGAGGCCGAGGCATGGCGAGGCATGGCGAGGCTTGGCCTCCCTAGCCGACGCAAGGTCGGGCCTCGATAGGCCAGCGTGAGGTCGACCTTGCACTGCCTGGGCGAGGCCGAGCCTCGCCGAGGCCAGGCTGGCCTTCGGTGAGCTCATCGAATGTTGCCCAGCTGATTGCCAGCCATAGCGGTGGCCAGCAACTGGCCAAAGAGAAAATGAAAACGGAAAAAATAAGAAAAAAATAATAAAAGAATTAAAAAAATTAAAAGAAATAAAAAAATCTAAAAATTTTACCAAACGTATTTTTATCCCAAGAATATAAATTTTATTCAGTTACCAAATGCGTTATTTTGCTCAGAAATTGTTCCCGAAAACAAAAATAGAAAAAACTATTTATGTTCAAATATTGTTCCCCATAACAAAATGGTTACTAAACGCGCCCTTATTATCTAAGATCAACATGACACATGAGTAGTGGAACACTGCCATTTATGTGAGTCCTGCAAGGGCATACACAGTTACTTTTGAAAACATTCTTAATAAATACATGTACTCTCTTGTTTCTAATTAAATCATTAAAATAGAATATAAAATATAGTTGATTAATAAAAGCCCTCAACCTTCTACCCACAAGGCTGCACCAATAACTAGTCCTAACATCCATTGAATCATCGTCTTTAAAGCATTTCCTTCCACTTCCCAATCCCATAAAAGTGTCACACCAATGTGTGAAGTCCACGAGAGCCTGCGATTTAAAATAACTAAGGCATGATAAACTAAACGCTGAAATAGGCCAAAAGCATCAATGTGGGTGCAGTAATTTTTTGCTAAATTTAATCTAGATTCTTTTGTATAACTTTAAATTTAACGTGATCACCAGTCTTCAGAAAGTGTCTCTTAAGGTTTACTTGTATTTTTCGTTTCCTAATGCATGGAAAAAACTAAAGAAAAGACAATTTACCGTATCATGAAGTTGAAACATATTGAAAGACTAATTAGGAAGGAAAGTAAAATTAGTCATATCAGAGCAAAAAAGGCCAACTATCATTAACCCATTAGTTGGAGGAACATGAGGCTCTTGAGAGGCGACAATGGTCATAGTATACCTTCTTGATGGAAGCATTCATAAGTCGGCAATTGGCGTTAGAGCCATGCTTTATATACGATAAATTGTGAGGTGCTAGGATTTATTAAAAGTATTATATATATAAAAAATATAAATCATTAAAAAAAAAAGGGTAAAATGTGAAAAAAAAAAAGTGGAGGGGTCCGCACCACGAGGACAGAGACGCGAGAACACGGCAAGCGTCTCACCGGAGTTGGTGGTCGAAGGCAGACCGGTAGTGATAGCTCGCGTGGCAGGATGCCATGCACGCCGGCTAGAGAGCTTAAGAGGGAGGATTTTTGGAGAGAAATAGAGTGGGAGAGGAAGAGAGAGAAAGGGTGGAGAGACCGTGAGAGCAACCAAGAGAGAGAGAGTTTGAGAGCGAGGAGCCCTCTGGCAGTCTGGTCACGCCCGAACCCCGTCCGACGTCTCCTGGCCGTGCTCTTGAGGCCGCGGCTTTCGTTCCCCGCGCCCAAGTCTCCGGTAGGTCAGGTTTCTTTTTTTTTTTTTTTTTTTTCTGATTTTTCGCGGGACGAGCCGTTTTTCCGAGGATCCTGGCTCGGAGGCGTGCGAAGCGATGGGACGTGGTCCGATCTATCGAACTCGCCCTCCATTCGCCGTCGCCGAGCCGGGAAGGGACTCTCGGCTGACACACCTCTTTGTGCCCCTGCCTGGCCCCGTTTCGGGCTCGCTGGACTAGGCTTCCTCGTTGTCGGGTTCGTGCGAGCAACGGCCCCATTCGTCTGCGCGCCGCTGTTTTGGATCACTACTGCTTGTTAATTATTATTGCGAGTCCCGGCGCGAGGTGGTAGTCGGTTTTTCTCCCTTTTAGCCAGCACGCTTCAAACGTTCGATGAAATGCCTGAACCAAACCCCGTTCGGTTTAATCTCAACTCTCGAGTTATCGAAAGTGGTCCGGACCGCTTGAGGCCGTAGCGGCCCGTTGGGTCATCTCTTACGTGATTTTTTGTATGATGAACGAGCCCGGAGAAGAAGTTAAACCCGACTTATGGCCCAATCCGGCCCGGCTTAGCCCGTATCCTCTCTCTCTATCCTTCCTCATTGTCTCTCTCCCGCCTGTCCTTCCTCTCCCGCAATCTTCTCTGCGAAATTCTCAGGCTCCAGTGCACTCTGTTAGTCTCTCACTCTTCTCTTCCAACAGGCTTTCTTTAGGGTTTTTGGGCTCTACCCTCTGCCATTGGCCCTCCCTCTCAGTTCGCATTTGCCACTTGACGCTTTGGCTGCTCCCGGATCTTTTTAGGCTATGGAGACCGACGAAGGGTCGTGGCACGTGCTTCCCTTTCAGCTACAGTTCGACAAACCTCTGGCTTCTCAGGTTCGGCTCCTGTTTGCCTTCTTTCGCGACCTAATAATGGGCGGGTCGATTCGATTGTTTTCCCATTCGGTTTTGTGAGGTTTTTGCTCAATTTCTTCCGATTGGCAGGTGAAGATGGCGGAGTGGAATCCAGGGAAGGATTTGCTGGGGATGGTCGCAGAGGACTCGAAGGTGGTGCTTCATTGCTTCAATTGGCAGAGGCTGTGGACAATCTCTCCTGGTAATTGCTTCGATTGGAGAGAGTTCTCCTTTTTTGTTATTCAGTGTGTTAGTTTCTTCAACGGTGGCTTGGTGTGCGCCCTTGGAGTCATTGGCCTTAGTCCCTCTTTGCTTTTCCTTAAATGTTCTACGATCCTTTTCCTCAAATAAACCACTTCACTTGCCAACCCCGTTCAAATTGCGTTTGATGGAGAGTTGGTGAATATGGGGGTAAGGTGCTTGAAAGTCTAAATGAGAACATGACGTTGAACTAAGGCGTTGGTGTTTTACACAAAAATGAAGAGTGAATGATGGTAATGGGAGTGAAAATTTGGATATGACATAGTTGCAAGTAAAGAATCCCGAGCTGATATTAGTTGAATGGAGGGATTCTTATTTACACGCGTGAAAGATTCCTATAAACTTCTAGACAAGATTGGTGCCTTAGGAGATTTCCAAAACATAACTGACAATCATCTAGACCAACCGGAAGTGTACCCTACTCCTGTATTGCCATCTTGCTGCCCTTTTTGGTACACCAATCAAAGTGTTCACAAAGATAAAAGAAGTTAAATTGGAGGGGATGTCAGTTATGTTAGATAGACTAGCTATGTCAGATGCAGAAATGCTAGATGCTCACATGGAGTCAGCAGGTTTAACCCCTGCAATACCATCTCAATGTCGTCATGCATCTATATGGTTTTCCTTCGATTTCTGTTTGTGACTCTCATGGTGTAATATTACTTCCAGCTACTCTTCTTGTACTGGTTGAGCATTCCTTGCAAGAAGAGATTTGATATACGCTAGAAAGTTTCTCACATTTTGTGCATGCATCCCTCATAATTGCAAGAGTCAATCTTTGTATCAATGAATCGTATTAAACTCTTTTTACCTAGCTAATAGCACTATTTGAGCCTAGGAAAAGTTAAGACTTATTTATACTACCAATTCCACTCCTTGGACTCGATGTAGTAGGTGAAATTCTGCTTGCTTACGTTATTATCACTATCAACAAGCTAAAATTGAGAATGAAAACTCAGTTATCAGAAGAAAATGAGCAGATAAATTAACTAGCGGGTGCTCAGATGATGGTGAATTGAGCCAACGTTGAGCCTATATGTGATGTTTAACCTTGGTTATGAGGGCCTCTGTCCCCAACAATTCGTTCATGTACTTAGATGTAGGAATTCATTAGTCTATATTTTTTTACCAACTGTTTTTCCAATTAGGTTGCCATTCTTTTTAACTAAGCACCATTTTTTGGCAAAGTAATGCTACAGATGTTATGTCCTAATAAATGAAAATGGTTTACTAATAGCACTATTTGAGCCTAGGAGAAGTTAAGACTTATTTATACTTACTACATCGAGTCCATCTTTGTATCAATGCATCATATTCAACTCTTTTTACCTACTAATAGCACTATTTGAGCCTAGGAGAAGTTAAGACTTATTTATACTACCAATTCCACTCCTTGGACTCGATGTAGGAAGTGAAGCTCTGCTTTCCTATGGTACTATTAGTGTCAACAAGCTAAAATTGAGAATGAAAACTCAGTTATCAGAAGAAAATGAGCAGATAAAATAACTGGCGGGTGCTCGGAAGATAGTGAATTGAGCCAACATTGATCTCATCTGTGATGCTTTACCTTGGTTATGAGAGCCTCTATTCACAACAATTTGTTCATGTGCTTAGATGTGGGAATTCATTAGTTTAGATTTTTTTTACCAACTATTTTTCCATTTAGATCGCCATTTTTTTAAGCTAAGCACCTTTTTTTGGTAGAGTAATGCTGAAGATGTCGAGTCCAAGTAAATGAAAATGGTTTACAAAGTCACATGCGAAATATTTCTGTGTTAGGTGTCTGTGATATACTTGCCTAAATACTTGGATTTTGGCAAAAGAATGCTTCAAGTGCCATAATTTTGCACGAAGGGACACTTAAGTGCCATAACTTATGAAAGGTACACTTAATGTCACGCCCCGATCCTTGGGCACGCACACATCCTTCTCTTGGTCGATTTTAATATGCGATATCCCAGGACTATATATCGCCGACCCTTTCCTTTCTTTTTTTAAGCACATGCGGAAGCAATTATAAATCCCCAGACAATAAAACAATGGGATAGAAAAGTAGGACCATATTTTTCATATTGAAACTTATAACCAAACTTTTATACAAAACACAAACAAATTCATAACTATTCACTTCAAAAGAAATTCTTAAAAGAAGATAAACTCTCAGCCCATCCAGGCCATACTTAAGGCTCCTCTCGGTATTATCTTGTTCCTCAAAAAATCATTCTCCTTAGATTTCACCTTCAAGTCCTCCTTCCCAGACTCCTCCTCAGCTCCTCATCGAGGTCCTGAAATGTTTTTCCCCAAACTAGGATGAGACTACGTCTCAGCGAGTTCTACCCCACTAAGCCCAATTAGTAAACCATTATACTAAAGGCTGCCTAAACACGCATAGGTCAGAAGACGTACCTTAGCATCAGATCCCACCTGCAAGTTAGTACAATTCATAATAGGCACCCAAGCAATCAGATCATTTATCGAAGCATCGATCAAATCGACCTAGTCGATTATATGCCAGGAAGACCATTCATGATCATCTCCATTCAATCATTCAATTCACAACATCCAACCAAGGCAATGAATCACATCAAGTCACACTCAGATCGAATCATCGATCAATCGACCTAGTCAATTACAAGTCAATCAGACCATCTCATGGTCATTCCCAATCAGTCAATCAATTCACGACGTCAAATCAAGACAATGATCAATCACATTGAATCACACTCAGATTGAATCATCGATCAATCGACCTAGTCGATTACCAGTCAGTCGAATCATTTTTAGGTCATTCACTCCATCCCAAATAACCTCCAATAGTACACTTAATCACGACCTCCATCAATGCTCTCGGCGTCATTTTCGCCAAGGTGACATAAGTAACAGACGGTTTGCCCACGTGCGTTCTTTAAGGCGCCGTTTTCGCACAGTGATATTCCTCATCACCGAACCACGCCCGTCATAGGTCACAAATCACCGACAGACTACGTATGCGTTCTTTAAGGCGCCGTTTTACGACAAATGATGTCCTTCATCACCGAACCACTCCTGTCACGATTCATAGGTAGTCTACGTGCGTTCTTTAAGGCGCCGTTTTTGCACAGTGATGTACTTTATCACCGAACCACGCCTACCATAAGTCATAGACAGTCTACGTGCGTTCTTTAAGGCGCTGCTTTTGACGATGTACTTTATCACCGAACCACGCCTGTCTATACTTCGTACTTGATCGGTCTCAGCCAATAGAATTCTCAGTTAGCTTTCATCGCTCTCTCCACTTACAGCTCAACAAGGCATTACAATTGCTAACTAACCATACTTGGCCATCCACCAATCAATAATTCAATTTCACTCAATTTCAATCAATTTAGGGTAAATCCCTAAAATATCACAATTCATTTAATTTCATACAACGTAGAGCTCAAATAAATAAACGGACCACGCCACAATGATCAGCACGGGATTTCGGTCCTTCACCATCAAAATCTTAATTTCCGAAAATTATTAATTACTTAATTAATTTTGAAAATTAATTAATAAATATTAAAAATTCAATTTAGCATAAAATAAAACCCGATTACATAAACGGACTTCACCACAGTCATCAGCATAATATTCCGGTCCCAGACCATCTCCCTTGAATTTTCGGAAAATAAATAATTATTTAATTTAATCCCAAAATTAATATTTAAATGCCAAAAATCCCACTTAGGCTCGAATCGCCAAATTGAAGCCCGATTAGGGGTCGGAAAATTCCCGAGACACTTCCAATAATTAGTAGACCATGTCTACTTGCTAATTACACATTCAATTTATCTAATTCACATCACAATTGGCTAATAATTGCTAATTTATTCTAATCTAACAACCTAAACATAATTAATTAAATATAAACCAACATTAAGCATAATTAGCCAACTAATCCAGGATTAGTGAGATTACTCACCAAATCGCGCGCAAATCGGATCAATCCGACGGCGGCGACGCGAGGAACGATTGTCCCCAAAGCACGGCTCGGGTTCGGGGCTGGGAAACGGCCCAAAACGGCCCACGAACAGCTAGATACCCACTCCGTGGGTTTGCTGGTTCGGCCGCAAAACAGCAAGAAAGAGAGAGGGTCGGGGGCGGCAAGGGGTCGGGAGAGCAGGTGGTGGCTTGGCGAGGCCAAGCGGTGGCCCACAGTGGCCGGAGGTGGCCGGATCGTGGCCAGTGCTGGCCAAGACGAAGCTGAACAGAGGCGGCAAGGGAGCTGGACGACGCACGGCGGGGACGGCAAACGCGAAGGGGCGGTGGCGGGGCACACGGCGTGCGCGGGTGGTGCGGACGGCGGCCCGGCGGCGGTGCTCCGGCGCGACGGCGAGCTGCTGTCTTCGTTCCTATTTCTGCTCGTTCGGCACACGGAGAGGGGGAAGAAGAGAGGTGTCGAGAGAGTGAGGGAATCCAGAGAGAGAGAGAGTTAGAGATAAGAGAGAGTGAGGGTTTGAAAAGTCAAAAGTAAAAGGAAAAGTAGAGGAAGCAAAGTTGGAATCGGCAGCAAGGGGGCAATTCGCACGAGGGGGAAAAGAAAAAGAGAGGGAGAGAAGGAGAAAAAGGAAAAAGAAAGAGAGAAAGAGAGAGAGAAAGGGGGAAAGGTGTTTGGCCAAATAAGGAAAGGGGAAATGAGGATAAATTCAAAAGAAAAGAATTTCCTCAAATAGAAAATTCTTATTTCAATTTCTTTTGAATAAGCTCATATATTCCCAAAAGAATTTCATATTAGAATTCTTGATTCCCCTCTTGCATTTTTGCATCCAATATCCCTCTTGAATTTCTCTCAAATGACTCTCATTAAATCAATTGATGTCTCACTTATCAAATTGATTATTTTCTTTATCCAAGAATCCCTCGTACTCAATTTCACAATCCTCGACTTCATCTGAACAAAAACGGCCCTATTTATCCAAACAAAATTAGAACCCGAAAATCTGGATGTCACAACTCTTCCCCTCTTATAAAAATTTCGTCCTCGAAATTTAAACCTTTATCAGTTCTTAAACGAAAGGTGGGAGTATTGTTGTCTCATCGAGTCTCACTTCTTCCCACGCTGATCATTCGATCTCGTGGCGTTGTCTAACCACTTTGACCAAGGAGGTCATCTTTGTACATAAAATCTGCTCTTTCTGAACCAACAACTGAACTGAGCTTCTCACATAAGACATTCTGTCATCCACATCTGATCTCTTTTTCTCGACTCCCTAATAAATCTTCAAACCTCAATGATTCCAAATTTCTGACAATTCTGAGCAATCTTTACTCTGACACTGATCTGACAACTGCAAACACTGATTTATGAGCTGACTCTGGACTTGCGATTTTCTAATTTCTGATCTCATCTCAACCGATTGAAATCCTGTGCACTCTGCTTTGCACTGATTAAAAAGAAAATATCTGACTGATCTGCTGAAACTGGGAATCTCTGGTTAATATCTAATATAACTCGGGCACTGATCTTGGTAACTGCAATCACTGACTACTGTACTGTCTTTGGCCTGAGATCTTCTTCACTTTCTTTTTACCACTGAAATTCTGTACCCTCTGCTATACACTGCTTAATAAAGAATCCTCTCAAACTTTGCCAAATTTATAATCTCTGATCTAGATTCGAAATATAATTCATCCTCGACACTCCATGCCGGCGAATTATCTAATGCACACACACTTCGGTATACCTACTCTGTGATAAGATAGGATCTTCAATTTCTTAAATCGAACTTAGATTGGCGGTTAATTTCACTCCGACACGCTTTTAGTGTGACTTAGGCTACTGGGTAGTGTTCAGAGCTTTTTAGGACAAATGACCCGTGGTCGATTTTCTTCGAGCCACAATGAACCCACTCGACACATTGGCGACTCCTGATTGTCGTGAAAATCTCAAAGGTTCAAGTACGAACACAGGGTACCAAAACGACAGTAAAGTCAAATTAGTGTCAGTCGACGAGAGTTTTCCAATTTAGTGGGGTCACCCACGATTGGTCACTCATTTTAGTCGAACCAACCTATCTCTGATCTTACTTCGATTTTTAACTGTGCCGTAATGATCTCTAAAGATAAGCACGGTCAAGAAATCGATTCCTGGTCGAATTCTTAGTCTATCTGCCTTAAAGTCCTTAGTAACTCACCCAGCTAGTCTAGTTATCTCATGAGTGGCCAACTCAGAGAAAAACACTATAATTGCATCGATGAAATGCCCAATTTATCTAATCGAAATCAGAGCCGAAATCTGGATCACGCACTCAAAACAAGATATATTTGTACTGTACCAAAGTAGACCAACTCCATCTATCGATCAACCACTATTCTCAAATGGTATCAGTAATTCACTAAATCTTTAGTAAGCCTATGATATATTTCCATTCTTACTTAGGACTCTCAAGTGATGGTAAAAATTCTCCCGGTTCGCATTACCGAGCTTCCACTTACTGACACCTCTAACACTTGCAACCTGCTTGGCGATATCTACCTTCATATCGGTCTACCAATTTAACTGACGTCGATTCTGACTTACTTGCCCCATCTGGTCAAAACTGCGATACTATAGTGAACTTCCGACAAGATTTTTTTTCCCTGAGTGCTACACTGTCAAGTGCACTCAATTCCTCATGGAACCCGAACATTCCACCCTCAGAAGTTTCAAAGTTAGATTCTTTCTTGCCAGTATCCTCTTATAAGATCTTCTGAACATCTCAGTCTGTCAACTAGGCGCTGATTCTAACTTGAACATTTGGTTCAATTTTGAGGGCGGCTATAAAATTTAAAAGGTAGCCTACCTCAAATTTGAAAACCAAATTTCAAATCATTTTCAAGTAAAGTTTATACTTTAGCCAGCCTATGTATAATCGAAGACTCTCGGCTCAACACATAAATTACTTCTTTCATTCTCCCAAGATAATACCAGATAACATCATTATAGTTCTGCCAAAATTCTGATTCACGACACTATTTCATGTTCAACTTGTCGGGTCTCAACTGGCGGGACGGTTATACAACAATCTTCTCAAGTTGTATCACTACATACCCAGTCGTTGGCAAGACACATCACTAAAGATTTCATGCTTTCCAAAGCCAATGAAAAGTTTAGCACAAGTGCGGCAGCCTAATCTTACTAAAGCTCTGGAAACTATCCTCGTACTTGTCTATGCCAATGAATTTCTCTTCTTTCTCAAGAGGTCAACCTCACAATGATGCTGATGCTGAAAATTCTTTCACAACCCTTCTATAGTAATCTGTCCAATCCCCACGGCTTCTGATCTCTGACACTAATGTCAATCTCAATCTGCTAACAACTAATTAGATCTTGGCTTGGCCCATGAAGATTCTCTTACCTGTAACCACATGACCATTCTTAGGGGCTCTCGTGATCCTCATCACTTAATGAACACCCTAGAACGTCGCTACATCACACGATCACCATTGATCTAGGTATTCTTTGAACACTCGGTTTGTCAAATTTATGACAGCGGCTGAAACGTTCGTCAAATCAAATGGCTTTACATTATTCTCACAAGGACAAAATCAAGTGTGAAATGCCGTCTTCAGTATAACCTCCTTCCTGGTTCTCAACTAACAATAGCCTGTCCTCAAGTCGATCCTTGAAGACATCCACACTCTTTATAACAAGTCACTCAATTAAGTTGACAATGGTTGATGCATGATTGCAATGAACCATTTTCATTTCTCTTTCCACAAAACTGATATTCCTTAAAGCGATGCACTAATATGCATGAATTCCTCATTCATCAATCCTCACATCTATACCTTCGGTTCTATCAATGCAAACAACAACAACCGGTAAGGACTTTTAGAGAATGGTTCTGTCCCAGATGTTAACTCGATCGTAATTCTATCTCTTTCTCTGGCAACGGTCTGACCATTTTTTTTTTTGGTCTTATCTAAGATCATTGCTCACTAATCTCGATAACTTCTATCTGACAACCAGGTTACCTCAAGTGACGAGATCTAAGAAGTCAAGGACCCTTCTCAACTCTCAGTAAAACTCGGTACTTCCACATGCTCCTGGAATAAGCTGGGTTACTCTACCATAACAATTCATCACCATAAAATGTTCAAGAACAAATTCTTTCTACACTTGACGAATAAGCCATACACCAACAGCCACTCAAGTATAACTTTAGTCAATGGTTCTTTTCCCACAGCCTTAACAAACAACTGAAATTCCACACTTGCAATCCCAACATTCTCTGGCACTATTCTGATGAAATCACCTCAAAATATTCTTTCATTGAATAAGGTATAGTCGGTTCCGTTCCTGTTCCTTTTGCCATCTTGCTGGCGTTCCAACGGTAGTAACAGTGTTGGTGTTCTTCTTAAACCCCAACCGATAGTCCCTTACTTGATAACCGTGCTCACTACCATCAAAGCATGTTCTAGTCATTCTCGAACACAAGATTAATCCATGCATTCCTTCCATACTTTCGGCACTCATCAGGTGAGTCTTCTATCTCCTGCCAAGTGACAGCACACACTCTTTCTGGTTGTCTCATCGGTCTGCTAGAACCGCTCCCGACTTCGATCTTGTCCCTGACCGATTTCCATTTCTACCTGAACTGGATCTGTACCTTGACTTGGAAGCAATGGCTCGATCCCAGATCATATCCCCACTCTGGATCTCAACAGGTGAAGCGATAACGGCGGTTACAACACTGACGGCGGTAGTGATAACGACAACGACAGCGGCTTGATCCTAAGCTTACTGGCTCATCCAGTTCTCAAGAAACACTTGCATCAGAACGATCCTATCGAACTTAGGATCATTCGACACTGCTACACTAGTACCAATCTGCAGTGGTACTCTTACATTCGAGCTGGCCAAAGCCGACGCTCTGCCATAACCACCTCGAGTAACGACTTTTGTCAGTGCATTATCCCGAGTCACAGAGGACATTGTCCTCTTACTAGGAGTTCTCAGCTCCTGCTCGCTCATGGTTCAGTCTTTACACTGAAACCCGTCTTCCACATCCACACTGGATTAGAAGATGAGCGATCCTCACACAACAAACAATTCTAGCACACAGCTAACACAAACATGCACCAGCATGAATATAAAGGTCTTTCCTACTAACTATCCCATGGTCAACGCTCCTTATCACTCAAATCTTCAACTAAGCTCTGATACCACTTAAACAGGATGTCACGCCCCGATCCTTGGGCACGCACACATCCTTCTCTTGGTCGATTTTAATATGCGATATCCCAGGACTATATATCGCCGACCCTTTCCTTTCTTTTTTTAAGCACATGTGGAAGCAATTATAAATCCCCAGACAATAAAACAATGGGATAGAAAAACAGGGCCATATTTTTCATATTGAAACTTATAACCAAACTTTTATACAAAACACAAACAAATTCATAACTATTCACTTCAAAAGAAATTCTTAAAAGAAGATAGACTCTCAGCCCATCTAGGCCATACTTAAGGCTCCTCTCGGTATTATCTTGTTCCTCAAAAAATCATTCTCCTTAGATTTCACCTTCGAGTCCTCCTTCCCAGACTCCTCCTCAGCTCCTCATCGAGGTCCTGAAATGTTTTTCCCCAAACTAGGATGAGACTACGTCTCAACGAGTTCTACCCCACTAAGCCCAATTAGTAAACCATTATACTAAAGGCTGCCTAAACACGCATAGGTCAGAAGACGTACCTTAGCATCAGATCCCACCTGCAAGTTAGTACAATTCATAATAGGCACCCAAGCAATCAGATCATTTATCGAAGCATCGATCAAATCGACCTAGTCGATTATATGCCAGGAAGACCATTCATGATCATCTCCATTCAATCATTCAATTCACAACATCCAACCAAGGCAATGAATCACATCAAGTCACACTCAGATCGAATCATCGATCAATCGACCTAGTCGATTACAAGTCAATTAGACCATCTCATGGTCATTCCCAATCAGTCAATCAATTCACGACGTCAAATCAAGACAATGATCAATCACATTGAATCACACTCAGATTGAATCATCGATTAATCGACCTAGTCGATTACCAGTCAGTCGAATCATTTCTAGGTCATTCACTCCATCCCAAATAACCTCCAATAGTACACTTAATCACAGACCTCCATCAATGCTCTCGGGCGTCATTTTCGCCAAGGTGACATAAGTAATAGACGGTCTACGTGCGTTCTTTAAGGCGCCGTTTTCGCACAGTGATATTCCACATCACCGAACCACGCCCGTCATAGGTCACAAATCACTGACAGTCTACATGCGTTCTTTAAGGCGCCGTTTTCGCACAGTGATGTCCTTCATCACCGAACCACTCCTGTCACGATTCATAGGTAGTCTACGTGCGTTCTTTAAGGCGCCGTTTTCGCACAGTGATGTACTTTATCACCGAACCACGCCTACCATAAGTCATAGACAGTCTACGTGCGTTCTTTAAGGCGCCGTTTTCGCACAGTGATGTACTTTATCACCGAACCACGCCTGTCTATACTTCGTACTTGATCGATCTCAGCCAATAGAATTCTCAGTTAGCTTTCATCGCTCTCTCCACTTACAGCTCAACAAGGCATTACAATTGCTAACTAACCATACTCGGCCATCCACCAATCAATAATTCAATTTCACTCAATTTCAACCAATTTAGGGTAAATCCCTAAAATATCACAATTCATTTAATTTCATACAACGTAGAGCTCAAATAAATAAACGGACCACGCCACGACGATCAGCACGGGATTTCGGTCCTTGACCATCAAAATCTTAATTTCCAAAAATTATTAATTACTTAATTAATTTCGAAAATTAATTAATAAATATTAAAAATTCAATTTAGCATAAAATAAAGCCCGATTACATAAACGGACTTCATCACAGTCATCAGCATAATATTCCTGTCCCAGACCATCTCCCTTGAATTTTCGGAAAATAAATAATTATTTAATTTAATTCCCAAAATTAATATTTAAATGCCAAAAATCCCACTTAAGCCCCAATCGCCAAATTGAAGCCCAATTAGGGGTCGGAAAATTCCCGAGACACTTCCAATAATTAGTAGACCATGTCTACTTGCTAATTACACATTCAATTTATCTAATTCACATCACAATTGGTTAATAATTGCTAATTTATTCTAATCTAACAACCTAAACATAATTAATTAAATCTAAATCAACATTAAGCATAATTAGCCAACTAATCCAGGATTAGTGAGATTACTCACCAAATCGCGCGCAAATCGGATCAATCCGACGGCGGCGACGCGAGGAACGATTGTCCCCAAAGCACGGCTCGGGTTCGGGGCCGGGAAACGGCCCAAAACGGCCCACGAACAGCTAGATACCCACTCCGTGGGTTTGCTGGTTCGGCCGCAAAACAGCAAGAAAGAGAGAGGGTCGGGGGCGGCAAGGGGTCGGGAGAGCGGGTGGTGGCTTGGCGAGGCCGAGCGGTGGCCCACGGTGGCCGGAGGTGGCCGGATCGTGGCCAGTGCTGGCCAAGACGAAGTTGAACAGAGGCAGCAAGGGAGCTGGACGACGCACGGCGGGGACGGCAAACGCGAAGGGGCGGTGGCGGGGCACACGGCGTGCGCGGGTGGTGCGGACGGCGGCCCGGCGGCGGTGCTCCGGCGCGACGGCGAGCTGCTGTCTTCGTTCCTATTTCTGCTCGTTCGGCACACGGAGAGGGGGAAGAAGAGAGGTGTCGAGAGAGTGAGGGAATCCAGAGAGAGAGAGAGTTAGAGATAAGAGAGAGTGAGGGTTTGAAAAGTGAAAAGTAAAAGGAAAAGTGGAGGAAGCAAAGTTGGAATCGGCAGCAAGGGGGCAATTCGCACGAGGGGGAAAAGAAAAAGAGAGGGAGAGAAGGAGAAAAAGGAAAAAGAAAGAGAGAAAGAGAGAGAGAAAGGGGGAAAGGTGTTTGGCCAAATAAGGAAAGGGGAAATGAGGATAAATTCAAAAGAAAAGAATTTCCTCAAATAGAAAATTCTTATTTCAATTTCTTTTGAATAAGCTCATATATTCCCAAAAGAATTTCATATTAGAATTCTTAATTCCCCTCTTGCATTTTTGCATCCAATATCCCTCTTGAATTTCTCTCAAATGACTCTCATTAAATCAATTGATGTCTCACTTATCAAATTGATTATTTTCTTTATCCAAGAATCCCTCGTACTCAATTTCACAATCCTCGACTTCATCTGAACAAAAACGGCCCTATTTATCCAGTCAAAATTGGAACCCGAAAATCTGGATGTCACACTTAAGTACCACATTCGAAAAAAAACGGATCACTTGAGTGCCACTTTGGTCAAAGTCCGGCCAAAACGCCGATGTGGCATTTTTCTGGCGAAGCGCGGCCAAACGACGCCGTTTTGCACGCTGACGTGGTCAAATAATACAAAAAGGGCATCGTTTTAGGCCGACGTGGTAAAAAAATAATTAACTTTAATTTAAAATTAAATTTAGTTAAAATATTAAAAAATAATAATTTAAAAAATTAAAAAATTTATTTTTAAAAAAAATAAAAAGAAATGGGTGGGAGGCGGGCGAGGGATCAGCCCTCAGCCGCCGCCGGGAAGGGCTGGCGACGGCCGGGGGAGGGTCGGTCGGGGTCACCGGGCCCTGGCCAGGGGCCGACAACCCTGACCGACCGACGGCGAGGGCTCGTGAGCCCTCGCCCCGATCTGGCGAGGGCCGCGACCCTCCCCAGATCTGTGGCTAGTGGCAAGGGCTCGTGGCCCTCGCCCCAGATCGAGGCGAGGGCTCGCAAGCCCTCACCAGCCCCTGGCCAGGGCCCGGCAACCCCAGCTAACCCTTCGCTCGCCGTCACCAGCCCTTCCTGGTGGCCCTTCACTTTCAAGATGCCTTGGTGGTGAGGGCTGATCCCTCAACCACCTCCCCCTTTCCTTTTTTTTTTTTTTTTTAAAAATTTTTTTTAAAATTATTTTAACTAAATTTTATTATTTTTTATTATTTTTTTACCACGTCAGCCCAAAACGACGCCATTTTTGCATTATTTAGCCAAGTCAGCATGCAAAACGGTGTCGTTTTGGGCTTGGTTCACCGAAAATATGCCACGTCGGCATTTTGGTCGGACTTTGGCCGGATTGGCACTCAAGTGATCCATTTTACTCTGATTTTGGCACTTAAATGTAGATTTCGTAAGTTATGGTACTTAAGTGTCCCTTTATGCACAGTTATGGCACTCCAAGGGTCCGCACGTCCTTGGATTTTACCACTTCAAACGAGGTTTGTAAGCTAGTCTTTGTAAATGTAGTATTGTTCTGTTTTGAGAATGTGTTGGTCTCTCTTTGGATCCAAAGTTTATCTTCAACTTTTTAGATCTTGACTTTAGGCTGTAGAGGCACCCTTTTGTCACAACAAACTTACTCATAAAAGGAATCACGACCTTGAGTTAATGGAGTGTTTTGCGCCCATTAAAGACATGCTATGTGGATGATGGTTATGCCGATTAGCACAAAATCATCTGTGAGATGTTAGTTTGAAACTACATGATTAGATGCAATGTTGGGATATAGGGTAATTGGAGTAACTTAGAAGTCCTCAGCAAAGTAAGTTTCTTTTAACACATCATAAGTTCAACTATAGGGCACCAAGGGAGTGCAAACGCATATAAGAAAAGAGCCCAAAAATTAAAGCCTTGTACAGAAGAACTCCCAAAACCAAAAGCAAGCTCAAATACAAGATAAATCATCGACTATATTGAGCAAGGCATTTATATCCATATGCAGTCTCCACCATACCAAAAAGTGTACGACTTTAAGCTCTCCTGTTTAGCTCTTTCCAAATAAGCCTAATAACAGAGAGGCGAATTGAGTTAATCCTTCTTTTCTTGCTCCATAAAAGCTCCAATAACCCAAAGATAATTCGGTGCAAGCATAGGAAACTGTCCAAACCATTCTTGTCCATGAACGGTGAAGGAGGAGATGCCGCACGGATTCTACCCCCTCCTTGCGGAGGAAATGCCTGTTAACCAATATTTTGCCCCTTTGTTGTAGGTTATCTGAAGGGAGGATTCGTTCCCAAGTTGCTTCCCAAGCAAAAAGAGAAACTTTAATCTGAACCCTCACTTTCCGGATCGCTTCCCATGGAAAATCCATTCTGCCACCGACAACCTCCTTATTGTGAGCAGCTTGTAGCGAGACTTTACTGGAAAGATTGCATCTAGGGCAGAACCAGCCATGGCAAAGACTTGAGATTTCAATTGGCATCTTCCACTGCTCTCGACGTTAATGACCATCTTCTCCAGCAGGAGTGCGTCTCTTGGTAAAAGCAGCATTGGCAAGGCAAGCTTACATCAGTCATAGTCCAAAGAACGAGCTATGAACCTGGCAGTCTCTACGCTCTTCAAATGCCGAGCGAAGCACGAGTGAAGGTCTGCAGCAGGAAGAATTCTTGTGCCTCGCAATATGAAGAATGGCTAGATCAAACATGGCATATACATTTATTGGTAACAAGACTTAGTGATCTGTCCAGAAAGTGGATGAGGATAAGCATAGACACGAATAACATTCGGATTCCATATGTTCAAGTTCAATATGCAATCGTCACAAATTGGGAAAAAAAAAATGGCGCACAGAAAGGGGGTGGGTTTTAGGCGGTGATGGCAAACAATGAGGTCAGAGTATTTCTATCCGGCTGAGTGTTTGGACCTTGGGTGGTGATGGCAAATGGCTTTGTCGAGTTCGGGCTTGGCCCATCATCTCAACATTTAGCATTCGTGAATGTTCACTCTCGTGACATGCTGATTTGAATAATTCATTAGCATTTTTTTAATTCAAAAGTAAATCAAGATTAATTATCACATTGCTTTTTTCCAAATTACAATTTCAAGAACTAATCCACAATCACGTTCGCATCAATGTGACGTCCCATGAGTCCTCCAACGCTTCTGTACCAGCAGCGAAATCTCCTCTTGTCAGGCCACTTCGTTTTGTTGTGGTGTGCAACGAGATTATTTGTACAATTGAATGTATGGACCCAAATCAAATGATATCGTTTCTTAGACAAACTTGAACACCATGCCATATATGACATTATTCGTAAATTGACTTGAATTAAGGCTCCATTTGTTTCGCAAAAAAAAAAAAAAAAGAATGATTTGAAAAATATTCTATTAAAATTATTGCTCGCATTGCTTGAAAGAATCCATTAATAAAATATGTTTCACTCTTGACAATAATTTATATTCAAATATTTGCACACTCAACAAGAATCTCTCGCATTCGTTCATTTTTGTAACCGTACGAGTGATTTTTTTTGAAAAATAATTTTCCAAATTGTTCGCTTTTCCGTGAAGGATTTTAGCTAGCAATTCAATATGGATCACAATTCTGGAATCAATCTTGGCTTCATCCTTTTAATAAAAAAATCGAGACCAATAGGCATTTATCACACTTGCCAGTAGATAAAAGCACAATGATTTGATCCGTCATGCACCTCGTATGATCTCAACACACAAGCATACATGCACGCTTAACTTATAGATTTTCCTCATTTCTTTTTAATCAGCGACAAAACACGTTAGTGTGTAAAAAGCGCATCTTGTCTACAGTAGTAGAACCCACTTGATTAAAATTCTTTGTTCGCAACCAAAAAAAAAAAAAAAAAAGCTTGTAAAAATCAATAGGATTTCGTAAAAGAAAATTTATGACTTTTTTCAATCCGCTGCTTTTCTCTTTCATTTTTTCGTCTTCGCTTTTTTTTTTTTTTTCGTGTTATTGTCCTGTTCTGGCTGGAGTTTTTTTTTTTTTTTTAGTTCTTTTGTTCATTTTGAGAATTCTTGCTAATTTATTTCTGGATAATTTTTAGAGCAATTATCAAAAGTTCATGTCAGGCATAAGCAATGCAAAAAATGAATGAACATAAGGTATCCGAATACGTATTCATAGCATATGGTTTAGTCTCATCGAATCTTCATTTGCTTAGCAAAAAGGAGACAAGGTAAATGAAACTCCTTGATTCCTACCATTCTCGTAACGAATTTCGAAGAACGAATTATTATGTATACTTTGAAGATTATCAACCACTAATCTGATCAAGCTTTGCTGTACCAAGTGTTTTGAACTTTCTTTCATTAGAATAACAAAAATATTATAACAAAGTCTATTGCTTTTCGAAACTAATCGATAGAAGATCATGTGCGTTCTAAAGAATTCTCAAGCCAGTTGATAAAAAAAAAAAAAAAAAAAACAGAAGATACAAAATAAAAACAGAATAAAATGGAGAAATGAAACGAAATGGAAAGAGGAATACAACCGAACAAGGGTCAACCTATTAATTCAGAAAATTCATATTCCACTGTGGAACATGTCCTTAAAAGAAGCAAGAGAGGAAAAAGGAGAAAAAAAATAGCAAGTACACTTGGGGTTTGATAAATATTTCAATTTTCAGAAAAAAAAAAAAAAAAAAAAAGACCCGCCCCTTCCCCCCGCCTCCGACTATCAGACCGAGTGTACCAGCTCTGTTCTAGTAAAGCTGGTGGCTGCGGTTCTCGGGCTACTTGATGTAGACCAACGAAGGAGGGTGTTGACGCGTGCTTCCGTTTCAGCTTCAAGTTCCGACGAACTGCTTTGTTTTCATAGGTTCAGCTTCCGTTCGGGCGTTCTTTCTATGACATAATGGGTAGGTCTAATCGATTGTTTTCCTATTTGGTTTTGTGAGGTTTTGGCTCGATTTCTTCTTATCGGAAGGCAAGGATGGCATGTGGAATCCAGAGAAGGGTTTGCTAGGGATGGTTGCGGAGGACTCGAAGTTTTTTAAGATGTCTATCCTAGGTTTTGGTTCGATTTCTCTCACTCAAGCCGATGTAATTTAAGATGTGATGAAAGCAATTGTCTGTTATTTTTAAGCTCATGAGATGCCTACTTGACTAGAGAGAAGCGGGACCTCTTCTGCAATTTTATTTTCTTCTTAACCAAGTGTCTAAATATGCGAGTGTTTGGTGGCAGAAATAATGCAGTAGATAGAAGAATGACACCTTTTTGCAGTGTTTGTTATCACGAAATGTTCGTAGAAATGCAACTTCATGTACATTTCCAGGAGACATTAAAGGGTTTAAATTCCTTCTTCTTCTTTTTTCACATTTTTTCGGCCTCTTGCCTATCAAATAATTAAGCTATTTTCACCTTCAATGCTGGTTTGGTAAATCTTTTCAACCCAATCTCATATCAACACACAACGTACTCAAATGATATCACTTACCGTCCATGTGTTGATGGGATTATTCGAGTAGTGTGCATAGTAAAGTTATCATCTATGTGTTAATAGATTATTGGAGCAGTTTATACAGTGATTTTGACACGTCAGTAACTCTAAAGATAATAGTAAGTGTACTCAAATGGCAATCATAATTTCCCAGTAACTTGAAGAAGTTGATAAGTTGTGCAACGAATGTTATTAAATTATTAAAATAATCGGCAATTTCGATACAATCAAGCAAACATTCATACTGTTAAAATAAAAGTTGGTAATATCCTCTAAGAGTTAGTACGTGCATCTTAGTAACTTTAACAAATAAATGTTGGCAAGTTATTGAAACAGGATAGTGGACTATTTCAAACAATCAAATAATATTGATATAATGACTAAAATAAGAGTTGACAATTTCTTACGAGGGTTAGTAAATTTAATATGCCAAAAACCACTGTAAATAAATGATAGTAAAAAATTATTCAAACCCATGAAAATTTTGAAAAAAGAAATCAAGTAAATAGTTGGTAATTTAGAACTTAGTAAAGCTAAAATAAGTTAGTGACTTACCCCCTGAAAAGTTGCTAATTTACCCAAGTCAAGAGTAGTATTATTCTATAAAAGTTAGTAACTTTAACAAATAAATGTGGCTAACTCAATGGCATAATCGATAATATTGAAACAATCCAATAAATGCCGGTAATTGTACTGAAATAGGAGCCTGTAATTTTCCAACTCAATCGCACCTCCGCACGTTATTAAAAAAAGAAAAAAGAGAAAAGACAGGAACGAAGGCAAAGTAGATAAAGTGGGGCCCAATCCCCATTGCAATTAGCAATTACTAATTTAGCAAAAGAGAGGGTTGGATGACGGGAACGGAGGAAAAGACCGGCCCTCCGCAACGCCACCTCGTCCCCGTGTGGGGCCTCACCCCACCGGACACGTCATCATCATTTTAGCCTTTTCTCGCCTTTTCACCCCTCATCTCATCTTTGAGGCCTAGCTCCCTATTCCCAGAACTCCCATCTTCAATGACTTTTCACGGTGCATCTTCATGTTATCTAAAGCTTCCCCGAACCAGGAGGAAACATTCAAAATCTCACGCTCAAAAGTACTCCTATACCACTGTTACTCATTCCCGCTCTTCACCGAACCACCATCTCCTACCATCGGCTAACCATTGCTCTGGCCATTGCATCCACAAAAAGTAAGGAACAAAAGTGGAGATAGAATCAGATAAACCAACCGGAATATTCAAGCTCAAAAATTAACCCTCGGACCATCAGGTTTTGAGTGGCTCCTCATCGATGACCATCGTTGAAGGCAACAGGAAAGCCTAGTTTATCAGTGGTGTAAGTAGGCTACGATGGGCACTCGCAACTGGCAATTGGAACCTTTACAACTATCTACGAACAGAACAACGATTAGCAATGGAGTCTTCGGACGAGATCTGGGCTCTTCGGTTTTCACAATGGGAAGGCAGGGAGCAATAGTGGAGCAGGAAAGGGTGGCTCGGGAATAGCGAGGGCAACTGGCTTGGCAACTAATGGAGTCGAGAGGAGTGATGGAGAGGCTCATCGAAGTGATGGCATGGGTTTCAATCATCGGAATGGGCAGCGGCGACTATTGCTCCAACTCCTCAAGAGAATGAAGTCCAAGAACAATGGATGCAGCTTGTAGTGACGAGGATGAGGTCGGACGTGATGGGGCGACGGTGAAGGTGTATACACAGTGCTCATGGAGAGTCAATCCTCCTTATTTTTCTCTCTTTTCTCCCTTTTTTTCAACTTGTGGCGCCTCCCTCTTGAACATAAAAAGAAGCCAAAAGAAGAAGAAAAAAAGGACCCCTTCCAAGATGAGAAAAGAACAGATTTTATTCTCCAATAGAGTTTTGTGTAATTGTGCCATGTGACACGATCTTGAAAGGTGTGAGCTCAAATTCCATGATAACAAATATGGTGTTCTAACTGATTAATCGATTCTTGAAATTGATACTTCTTTGATTTGATTGTAGGTACTTAAATTTCACTATTTCTAAATCAAATGTCTAAAAAGAATTAAAGACTATTGAAATAATTTTTTTTTAGTCAAAGGTAGATTCTTTGATTTGACCAAAAAAAAAAGGATTTTAAGCCATTTCTATGAAAACTTAGAAATCTAAACGCCTATTCCTACACGCTTATGTTGAATTAACACCTATATGCAATTAAAATACTATTGATACAAATCTATTTTTTTTTCAAGTTAAGAAATGAGTATCGCCATGATCGGGATCTTGAATCTTGAATTTTTCTAACTTTAACCATTAGGATTATTTGGATGTCAATAGTAATATATATAATAAAATTATAATAACTGTTGATATTTTTAAAAAAAAAAATTGGTAACTTACCAAAATGCTACTGATTGAATAAGTTATCGATCAAAATTTTGTTGTCAACTAGTTTTGATATTTACCAATGCTATTTATGTTTATCACTATGTAAATTGGGCCCTCGAGCGTGATATCACAAATCAAGCGGAATCAAGCAAACATATTCTTTCACGGGCTCAAGCTCGCTTATGTACGCAGTACGCCTACTCAATTTTGTTCATACTCGATTATTATATGAATGATGATTTTTGCAGATGTCGGACAAAGCTTGGATTTAAAAAATTAAGGTTCGGTAATCGGCAATTCAAGATGTGCGAGGCCCATCATCATGGGCTCATAGATGTATTAAAAGGCGCGGGAAAGTGGTTGCCTCTCCATCGAGCGACACGTGTCTCTATACGGGAAGCCAGAAACTTAAGTCCGAGTGAAATGAACCCTCAAATCGGAGGAGGCTCTCCTTCCGGTTCCTCCCTTCGATCGTCGATCCTCACATGGTGAAGAAGAAGCGATCGCCGACCTCCTCCTCCTCCTCCTCCTCCTCCTCCTCCTCTTGTCGATGCGAAACCCTAGGCGACGATGCCGATCGCACCAGCCACCTTCCCCCCGACTCGGTGATCCACCACATCTTCTCCTTCCTCGACCTTGCACGCATTGTCCGCTCGTGCGTTTTTGTCGAAGCGGTGGCGATCCGTCTGGACCGCCGCCCCGGACCTCGTCTTCTCCTTCCCCTGGCGGAACGCCTCCCCGTCCGTGGACGGCGTCTTGATCCTCTAGGCGTCGCCCAAGGTGAGGAAGTTCCACATCGACGTCGGTTTTCTCGACCGTTGCGCGCCTGAGCTCAGTCCGTGGCTTCGCTTTGCTATCGACCGCCGTGTTGAGGACCTCTCAGTCGATGCGACTAAGAGGTTATGCGAGATGGCCGGCCATTTCGCAGTACGGCGGCTCCTTTTATGGATGCTCTTCGTTTGGTGAACTTGCACTCAGGGCTCTGTTGCTTCTCTTTGAGTAGAAGTATCGCTTGGATTAATGTTAGGTCTCTGTCCATCTGTGACTCGGAGGTGATGCATGAGATGTCGAATGGCAGCCCTGTTCTCGAGAGCCTTAGTTTGGAAGGATGCTACGGTTTAAAGCGAACCATCAGGGTTTGTTCGAGAACTTTGAGGGAAATTGTGGGCAATGGCTGCTTTCGGTATGCACTTGATGAGGGTTTCCACTTGGAGATTTCAAGTCCTCTGTTGCTGTTTGAGAGGATTTTCTGGTATGATGAGGCAGCTAGTAACGGAAGTCTCAATCCTTGATTGAAGTGGAGTCGAACTTTTCTTCACAAGAGGCGAGGATTTTGGAAGGCCATCTGATTGTTTTGTTCAAAATCGGTTCGAGTCTTACAGAGGGTATTGCAACCTGGTTGAGGGACTGCTTCGGAAGCTGCAGAACGTGACTAAGCTTTTGATTGGTAGTTGGTGCCTTCAGGTGAGCAGATTGTTTTTTGATTTCAAATTTAACTCGTTTGGTTCATACCTATGGATAATTCATTCTTCCCTCTTCCTCGAGTTAAGGAAATTCATTCCAAACTTCAGCACAAGGAATCTGGTTTGCATCGTTTGCTACTTTGCCTGATGACCACTGGTGCAAATACACATTGTGCCTTTAGAATAACTACTGAAAAACCAAAGTAAAGGCAGCTGGTTTAGGGTCATTTTTTTTCCTGCTCAGTAGTGCATAACCATCATTCCAAAGATCATAGTAAATTATTAATGAAAAGTTGTTGTGTCCTGTTTTTTAAAGACTGAAAAAGCAGTTGTTGACTAGAATTAGTATATAAGTTCTACTATTTCAACACTCAAAAGCTTTAGCATCACTCAATTTGTCATATAGGTGGGAACTAAAAGTGTTCTCAAAGCATATACTTGCTGGGTTTTTTAAACTGTATTTGGAAGGAAGAGTAAATTATCTTATTCTTTTGCCTTTCAATTTTTGAATGTGCTTAGGTTTTATCACTTGTGGCAGAGGTACAAGGTGTGCCATTTTCTTTGCCCAATTGCAAGTTCTGACTCTGCATGCATGTTGGCCTTATTCCCCATTTGCTTTTCGTTAAATGTGCTATGGTCCTTTTCCCCAAATAATTCACTTCAATAGCCAATCCAGTTCAAATTGCATTTGATGGAGAGTTGGTGAATATAGAGGTAAAGTGCTTGGAATTCTAAATGAGAACATGACATCAAACCAAGGAGTTGGTGTTTTACACTAAAATGAAGAGTGAATGATGGTAATGGGAGGGAAAACTTGGAGATGACATAGTTGCAAATAAAGAATCCCAAGCCGATACTAGTTGAATGAAGGGATTTTAATTTATAGGTGCGCTAGATTCCTATCAACTTCTAGACAAGATTGGTGCCTTTGGAGATTTCCATAACATAACCGACAATCACCTAGACCAACTGGAAGTGTACCCTAATCCCGTATTGCCATCCATAACATAACTGACAATCATCTAGACCAACTGGAAGTGTACCCTTCTCCCGTATTGCCATCTTGTTGCCCTTTTCTGTACACCAGTCGAAGTGTTCATGAAGATAAAGAACTTGAATTGGAGGGGATGTCGTTTATGCTAGATAGACTAGTTATGTCCAATGCAGAAATGCTTGATGCCCACTTGGAGTTGGCAGGTTTAACCCCTACAAAATACGATCTCAATGGCATCGGGCATCTATATAGTTTTCCTTTAATTTCTGTTAGTGATTCTCACGATGTAATATTACTTTTGGCTCCGCTCTTCCTCTTCTTGTACTGATTGAGCATAATATTACTTCTGTCTCCTCTTCTTCGTCTTCTTGTACAGATTGAGCATTCCCTACAAGGATTTCTCACATTCAGTATTGTTAAAATGTAGAGTCTAGTTTGGAAAGTTTTGCACATTTTGTATTACTTGAAGTTAATTTATCTTCTTCTGATTACAAAGGAGCATTTCGTCGCATCATTTTGATTAATCAAGTTTGTTGTTGGGAATTTAACTTACTTGTGAATAGGATATATCTCAAGCTATGCTGCATACATGTATACACGGAGGGAGAAGTTGGAGAAAGCAACGACCGGCGAGGGAGTCTCCGGACGAGATCTGGGCTCTTCGGTTTTCATGGTGGGGAAGGCATGGAGCAACAGATAAAGCAGGAAAGGGCGGCTCGGCAATAACAAGGGCAAGCGGCTATGGCAACTAATGGCGTCGAGGGGAATGATGGAGAGGCTCATGGACCATCTATCTTGTGGCACCTCCCACCTTGAACGTAAAACGAAGATGGGAAAAGATTACGTTTTATTCTCCCAACGGATTTTGGGTGGTCGCGGCTAAATCGAATGTCGAAAAAAGATAAAGGCTAATGAAACAATAATTTATTTTTCCGGTCAAAGGTCGATTCTTTGGTTTGACCAACAAAGTGATACTAATCAAAATTTGTTAGGTCAAATGGATTCATAACTTTTATATTCTATCACGACATAAGTAAGGAAGCAATTCTTATTGCATCGGCCCAAAACCTCACTAATTGATCTTTACGGTGCTTTCTCTATCTATTTGACAAGTCTCGTTGCGATTAGGATCTTGAATCTCGAATTTTTCTAATTTTAACCATCAGGAAGATTCAAATGTCAATGATAATATATTAACTATTGGTATTTTCTTAAAAGTTTTGGTAACTTACCAAAATGTTAATGACTGAATAAGTTATTGGTCAGCATTTTGTTATCAAACGGTTTTGATATTTTTCAATGTTATTCACATTTTATGTACATAGAACAATCTTCGGATTTTTACCCTGTAGAATCTTCCTTTATGCTATGGACCTCTTTCATGGTATCTTTCGAAGCCAAGCTGATGCCACTTTTTAGTTTGGTTGGATTTAATTTCACTTTCAAAAACTTATGATTAACACCCCTAGTATTTTCTATATGGAGGATGAATCAATCTCCTCCACACAAATTAAGAAAATTCATCATCTTCATAAAAATCAAATTTCCAACTATTGCAATGGGGAACATATTCAATTAGCAGTTTTCGTTTCTCCTAGGAAACAAAATATCAAATACTGAGCATGCTATTTATTCGGGTGTCCACATGCCCATGAGCTTGGACGATACCCAGTGCTGTCATTCAGCTGGTAGCGCGACAAGGCTCGAGCACCTGATCCTCTCTACATAGCTTTGCCACTGGCCTAGATTGCCTTTAACACGTCTCCGACTTATTTTAATCTCCGAGCTTCAATCCAAATCCAAGTCGGCTAGAACTTAAGCCATAAGCTCAACAACCTTAATTAGTAGAATCATGGAGTTGCCATCTAAATAGAGACGCACAATGTGGATGCCAATAGTCTTGAATT
Organism: Eucalyptus lansdowneana; assembly: GCA_017140395.1. Taxonomy (NCBI): domain Eukaryota; kingdom Viridiplantae; phylum Streptophyta; class Magnoliopsida; order Myrtales; family Myrtaceae; genus Eucalyptus; species Eucalyptus lansdowneana. The sequence continues at coordinate 41,955,699 of CM029487.1, read as the reverse complement.
TGGCATGGTGGTAAGGCGAGGAAAGTCTTCTCTGGTTTGCATTCTTGTTAGCCAATATGAAAATAAAAGAACATGTCCATCCTAGACCTGCGAACTTCATGAATTGCTTGGGTTATCATTCCTTGCATTCAAGCCGATGTAGTTCAAGAAATTGAAGCATTCATTTGCTATTTTTCGTGCTCATGAGATATCTTACTTTGATTATGAATATAATTTAAGCTAAATAATCATCTCGTAAAAGTTATTTATGATTAATTTTTATTTTATCTTTTTTTTTTTTTGGGATAGATGTTTGCAAAGTCTCACTAATTATATATGTATACCACTACGTAAGTGGAGCACTCAAGGGTGATATCGCAAATCAAGTGGACTCCAGCAAACATTTTCTTTCACGGGCTCAAGCTCACTTATGTACGCCTACTCAATCTTCTTCGAAGTCGATTATTATATGAATGATGATTTATTAGATGTCGGAGACACTTGGCAATTCAAGACGTGCAAGGCCCATCATCATAGGCTCGTAGATGTATTAAAAGATGCGGGAAAGTGGTTGCCTTTCCGTCGAGTGACACGTGTCGCTCTACTGGAAGCCAGAAACTTAAGTCCGTGTGAAATGAACCCTGAAATCGGAGGAGGCTCCCCTTCCATTTCCTCCGTTCAATCGTCGATCCCCACATGGCGAAGAAGAAGCAGTCTACTACCTCCTCCTCTTGTCGGTTCGAAACCCTAGGCAACGATGCCGATAGCATCAGCCACCTTGCCCCGACTCGGTGATCCACCACATCTTCTCGTTCCTCAACCTCGCACACATTGTCCGCACGTGCGTTTTTGTCGAAGCTATGGCGATTCCTCTGGACCGCCGCCCCGGACCTCGTCTTCTCCTTCCCCTGGTGGAACGCTCCCCGTCCATGGACAGCGTCTTGATCCTCTAGGCGTTGCCTAAGGTGAGGAAGTTCCACATCGACATCGATTTTCTCGACCGTTGTGCGCCTAAGCTCAGTCCGTGGCTTCGCTTTGCTGTCGATTGCCATGTCGAGGACCTCTCAGTCGATGTGACTAAGAGGTTGTGCGAGATGGCCGACCATTTCGCGGTACCGCTACTCCTTTTATGGATGCTCTTCGTTAGTGAAGCTGCACTGGGATCAATCTCAAAATTCTGTCCATATGCAGCTCGGAGATCACGGATAAGGTGATGCATGACATGCAGCGGGGCAGTCCTGCTCTTGAGTGTCTTAGGTTGGAGGAATACCGCAATTTGAAGCGAAAGTTCACGCTTTGTTCGAGAAGCTTGAGAGAAATTATGGTCAATCGCTCCCTCTGGAACGCACTTGATGAGGGTTTCTCCTTGGAGATTTCGAGTCCTCTTTTGCTGTCCTGTCATTGCATTTGAGAGGGTTTTTTGGTATGACAAGGCAGCTGGTAATGGAAGTACCAATTCTTGATTCAAGTGGAGTTGAACTTTTTTATTAGAGGCGATGATTTTGGAAGGCTAACTGATTATTATGTTCAAAAATTGGTTAGACTTTTACAGAGCTTGGCCCATCATCTTGATATTTAAGCAGGCATGAGTGTTTGTTATCTGTAAGATGCCGATTTGAATAATCCATTAGCATATTCTTTTTTTTATCCAAGAGTAAATGAGGATGGTCGCACCGCTTTTTCGAAATTACGTTTCATAAACTAATCCACCACACTCGCATCAATGTAATGTCTCATTGGGCCTGAAAGGGCCCTTCGGGGCGTTGTTTGGCAAGGCTATAAAGTCCGGCCCGGCCCAGTTGATCCCGCGGCGGCCCTTTACGGCCCAATTCCCACCTCTCTCCACCTTCCTTGTTCTTACTCCAGCAGAGCTTTCTAGCTATGGAGACGAGGCAGGGTCGCAACGTGTGCCTCCGTTTCAGCTTCAGTTCGACAAACCGCCTGGCTTCTTGAATTCGGCTTCCGCCCGGCGTTCTTTCGCGACCTAATGGGCGAAGACGGGGTGAGTGGAATCCGGAGAAGGATTTGCTGGCGATGGTCACGGATGACTCGAAGGTGGTGGGTGCTTCATCGCTTCAATTGGGAGAGCCTGTGGACAATCTCTCCTGGGTATTGCTTCGATTCGAGAAAGTTCTCCTTTTTCTTTATTCAGTGTGTTCGTTCCTTCAACAATGGCTTGTTGTGTTTGCCCTTTGAGTCATTGGCCTTATCTCGTTCTACTTTTTTCGCTTTTCCTAAATGTGCTACACTTCCTTTTCCCGAGAGGAAACACTGTAATTGTCAATCTAACTCGAATTGTGTTCGATAGAGAATTGGACAAATATAGAGGTATCAGGTGCTTGGAAGTCTAAATGAGAGGGTGACGTCGAACCAATGAGTTGGTCTTTTTTACGTAGAAACGAAGAGTGAATGATGGCGATGGGAATGGAAATCTAGAGATGACTTAGTTGCGAGTAAAGAATTCCAAGCTGCTATTAGTTGAATGAAGGGATTTTATCTCTAGGTGCAATAGATTCTTCTCTACTTCTCGACCAGGTTGTTGCCTTGGGAGAGATTTTTTCCATAGCCTAGCGGACAGTCATCTACACTGACCACAAGCGTACCATACTCCTGTATGGCCATCTTGTTGCCCTTCTTTGTACACCAGTTCAAGTGTCCATGAAAATAATTAACATGAATCAGAGGGGATGCCATTTATGCTAGATAGACCGGCTATGTTGGACGCAGAAATGCTTGATGCCCACTTGGAGTTCGCAGGTTTAGCCACTGCTGAATACCATCTAAATGTCATTAGGCATCTAAAAAGATCTTACTCTTGACGCCTTTTCTTTTACTGATTGAGCATTCTTTTACTGACTGAGCGTGCCCTACAATGAGAGATTTATTGGATATTCAAATATAGACTATAGGCAGAAAGTTTCTCACATTTCATATTGCTTGAAGTTTTATTTATCTTCTTGTCATTATTGCACGGCATTTCGTCACATCATTTTGATTAATTAAGTTCGCTGGTGGAAATTTTAATTTTTGAATAGGATATATCTCGAGCTGTGCTGCATACTTATATGACAATCTGGTCGAGTGGGATGGAGGGAGAAATTGGAGAAAGCAAAGAGACTAGGAGGGTCAGGGGAGCTGCATCCAAGTATGTTGGGTTCTTATATGACTTAATCTTTTGGTAATTCAAATTTGTAAAAACTTAGGATTAGATGCCTAGCCTTATTAGTTCTTGATGTCTATTCTCACTGGAAAACTTTAGAAAGGAGATTTTTTTCTCCAGAAACATCTCAATGCTTCGCTTGTCATATTGTCTTCTGGATATGGAGAATGTTTTGAGTGCACTATAGTACTTGAGCCAATCCTTGAATGGTTTCTCTTAAGATCCCGAGTTGTAAATACTATTACACTTGTAATCCTCGCCTGAAGTAAGCTTTCGTGCATCCACTTCACCTTGAGGTTCCATAATTGAACAACAAGATTTGTTTTTTGATGATATTGGATTGGAGGCTGCCAACAAGATATAGACTCCCTTGCTTTAGATGACCTACTAGCCCAAATAAATCCCATATCGAGTGACTAATATCCCTCTCAGTTATTTTGTACAGTTATGACATTTTGCCTCACTTCATAAATTTTGATTAACATTTTGTTGGTTAATGTCTGTCCTCTTTCCTCTTCTTCTATTTATTTTATTGGGAAGAAAATACTCTCTCTCTCTCTCTCTCTCTCTCTCTCTCTCTCTCTCTCTCTCTCTCTCTCTCTCTCTCTCGTTTATAATGAATTCACTTTCTTTGCACATTTCAATGTGTGTCGTCAATACTGGCTTCTCTTAATCATTCTAATTTGCTCTAGATAAATATATAACATCATTATGCTGGTGTCCTGATGGCAAGGTTGTTGTTTGGGACTTGAAGACGGTACAGTTTTACTGCATGATGCTAAAGTAAGTTTTCTATGTTGTTACTTGAACGTTACTCTCATTACTTCTCAACTAAAGATTCCTCCTACAACATTCCTTTATCATCATAACGTGTTCTCTAGTCTCTCTTGGGAAAGATTCTGATTGCTCAAAATCTGCATGATGCAATGCAAACGGCAAACTGACTGAACATTCAGCTGCTAATAGAGATGGCACTCCATTTTTATTAGTCATGTCTCTCAATGTCAAGTTAACAATGGATTGGTAGATAGGTCAATTTGAGCAGGGTAAGATTAACAGAAGATTTTAATGAAAAATTCTAATTGAACATGACCCATTTGTTAAATAGGCAAGAGATGAATAACCCGTTTAACTAATTAGATTGAATTGAATGGGTCATTCCTATCCTGCATGACCAACATGACATATGTACCATATGCATATCTTCATCAATGTCAAATAAATTTGAAAAGAAACTAGTTGTAAGCTTACAAAATCCTAGGTTTACATGAAATTTTATATTTATATAGTGTGATCAAATTTTAATTTGTAATGACTATGGAAACCAAATTCATGTATGATTTTTTATTAGAGAACTTACTGAACTAAATATAAACGGGTCATGATAGGTCAGGCTGTTGATCAAGTTGGCTCTATTGTCTAGTTAGATAGATTACATGAGTCAATTTGTGTTTCGCAGTTTGAACTTTGAACCCGGAACAATATTTATTTATTAATTAACTGTTAAGTAGGTAGCCTCACCTAAGTGGTCACATGGAAATGTGAGTCATGAATTAAAAAAAAAAATTAAATCTTTGGATTGTGGATCGTGATTTTCATCCAATGGAATCATAAAATCTGATATAATGTTTGAGATTGGTATTTCATGACATATGTAAATTAATTGTTAGATAATAACTAATCATAAAGATATTTCAAATTCAACTAATTTTATTATCTCCAAACATGAAATATTGCTACAAATTATTTTTCTTTTGCCAAATGAGTACCCATTTGACAGCAAGGACACAAAGATCTTGTACATAGTATTTTAATTGGATTCCCATTCTTAGAGTTGAGTATGAGACAAGCAAAACATCCACTAAGCCCGATGCAGCCAACAAAATCATGCAAGATGACTACCAAGTTTTTGGTGAAGATTGACTTTGAAACTCAAACAAGGATCAGGATTCTTCTTGAAGTTTAATCACTAAAATTATCAACTAGGATTTGAGTATTATTCGGATTTTATGAAGTTTCCTTTTCTTTCTTTTTTTAAGCTTGAGTAGTAGGATCTTACATATACTCCAATAATGTTTCTCGTTTAGAGGTTTCCTATTTCAATAGAGTTGATAGATTATTGAACTTGGCAAGTGTTTGCTTTGCAGATTGTGTGATTCAATTCATCTTTGGTGTGACAGTTAAGAAACCCTAGGTATGTTGCTTAGGCAATTTTGCGTGTGATGCTTAAAAATATATTCTTTATTATGGGACTCAGTCCTACATCAAAGCCATGATATGTTTTTGATGTTACATTATTTGATGCATGAGTTAAATTATGAATCAAGGAAATTGATTGACTCATATCTAATCAGTGAAATCAACAGTGAGTTACTTTAATCACATATCATACAGAATTAATATGCTCATTTAGTATATTTATATACTTTAGGAGTTGAATCTTATTGATGTGCTCAATTGCATTCTTGTGTAGGACAAAATTTTTACTTCGCTGCTAATGTTGTTATCAATGATTGAAACTATTTCAATTGTCAACGACAAATTACGGCATAGTGTTTACTGGGTCCAGCTCGTGGTTAGAATCTATGGTCTAGGTGGATGGTGTCATACTGAAGCATTCATCTGTGAGATGCTCATTTTCATCAAAATTAATAGCTTCTTTCGATTGTTGGTAAATTTGTTCAGTTCAGTCAAATGAGGAAGGTAATAATTTAGGTGACTCTTAAATGATAGGATTTGTGTGTGCCTCAATTATGCTTGTGGGTGGAGAAGTTTGTAAATAACTGGTTATGTTTTTATCAAGCTATAGCTACTTGGTCATGAGTAGAATGGCTGAGTACATGGCTGAGGCTGCTACAATTCCATTTCTGTGAGATTTCTACCAGTTTATTACTAATCATGCACTTCATGGATTGTCGTCAATCAATATAGATGGATCTGAAATCTAATTCAAATCCAGTATAGCACCTATGGGTACATAAGAATTGCTGAGAAGAGAATTTGTTTGTACATAATCAATGTTACTTACCAAAGTAGCTGTCTTTATGGAACTATAAATATGCAGGGTGCTGCTTTTGATATGCTAGTGCTTGTAGCAGTTATGCTGTGCTTGTTGTTCAGTATGTTCGTTTCTTCAACGATGGCTCACTGTGCTTGCCCTTTGAGTCATTTGCCCTACTTGTTCTACTTCTTTCGCTATTCCTAAATGCAATGTGCTTCCTGTTCCCAAGAGGAACTGCTGTAATTGCCAAGCTGACTTGAATTGCGTTCGATGGAGAATTGGATGAATATAGAGGTATAAAGTGCTTGAAAGTCTAAATGAGGTGGTGACATCAAACTAAGGAGTTGGTCTTTTTTACACAGAAACGAGGAATGAATGACGGTGATGCGAGTGGAAATCTACAGATGACTTAGTTGCAAGTAAACTATTCCAAGCTGGTATTAGTTGAATGAAGGGATTTTCCTTTTTTTATAGGCGCAAGGGATTCTTATCAACTTCGTGACCAAGTCATTGCCTTGGGAGAATTTTTCCATAGCCTAGCCGATAGTCATCTATACCAACCACAAGTGTACCATACTCCCATATTGCCTTCTCATTGCCCTTTGAACACCAATTAAAGTTTCCATGAAAATAAAGGACATGAATTGGGGGGATGCCATTTATGCTAGGTAGATTAGATATGTTGGATGCAGAAATGTTTGATGCCTATTTGGAGTTCGTAGGTTTAGCCCCTGCAGAATACCATCTAAATGTCATCATTTTTCTAAAAGATCTTCTTAGATTTCTGATGGTGACTCTTAGAATTTATTTTATTGCTGGCTCCTCTTCTTTTACTGATTGAGTGTTCTTTTACTGACTGAGCGTGCCCTACAAGGAGAGATTTAGTATTTATTGAGGTTTTATTTATCTTCTTCTCATTACAGAAGGGCATTTCGTCATGTCATTTTGATTAATCAAGCTTCCTGGTGGTACTTTAACTTTTGAATAGGATATATCTCAGACTGTGCTGCGTACTTGTAAGACAATCTGGTTGAGAGGGACAGAGGGAGGAATTGGGGAAAGCAAAGAGACTAGGAGGGTAAAGGGAGCTGCTTCCAAGTATGTTAAGATCCTATGACTTAATCTTTTGGTAATTCAAATTTGTAAGAGCTTAGGATTAAATGCCCAGCCTTGGTAGTTACTGCCTATTCTCACTGGAAAGCTTTAGAGAGGAGAATTTTTTTTTTTTTTTGTGCAGAAAAATCTGAATGCTTCACTCGTTATATCATCTTCTGGATATGGAGAAAATTGTGAGTGCTCTACGGTACTTGAGGCCAACCCGTCGATGGTTTCTATTAAGATCCCAAGTTGTAAATACTAGTACACTTGTAATCCTCACCTAAGAAAGCTTTTGTGCATCCAATCCACCTTGAGTTTCCATAGTTGAACAACAAAATTTGTTTTTTGATTCAGATATTGGATTGGAGCCCGCCAACAAGATATAGATTCCCTCACTTTAGATGAACTACTAGCCCAAAGAAATCCTCTATCAAGTGACTGAGATCCCTCTCTGTTATTTTGTACAATTATGACTTTTGCCTCACTTCACAAATTTTGATTAACATTTTGTCGGTTAATGTGTGTGCTCTATCTTTCCTCTTCCTCTGTTAATTTTATTGGGAACATGTTATTCATCTCTCTCTCTCTCTCTCTCTCTCTCTCTCTCTCTCTCTCTCTCTCTCTCTCTCTCTCTCTCTCTCTCTCTCTCTCTCTCTCTGTTCTTTTTTGTTTATAATGAACTCACTTTCTTTGCACATTTCTGTGTGTCATCAATACGGCTCTTCTTAATCATTCTAATCTACTCCGGGTAAATGTATAACATGATTACGCTAGCGTCCCGATGGCAAGGTTGTTGTCTTAGGACTTGAAGCCGCATACGGTTTTACTGCATGGTGTCGAAGTAAGTTTTCTATGTTGATACTTGAACGCTACCCTCATTACTTCTCAACTATAAATTCCTCCTGCAATAGTCATTTATCATCAGAACGTGTTCCTCTTATCTCACTTGGGAAAGATTTTGAATTGCTCAAAATCTGCATGATGTAATGCAAATAACAAACTTGCTGAACAAACATTCAGCTATTAATAGAGATGGCAATCCATTTATTGGTCACGTCTGTCAATGTCAAGTTAACAATGGATTGCTAGATAGGTCAATCTAAGGATAATAAGATTAACACAAATTATTACTGGAAAACTCTGTTTGACCATTTTATTGAAAAGTTCAACCCAACAAATTATGAGAGATGAATGACCCGTTTAACTAATTAGATTGAATTGAATGGGTCATTCCTATCCTAACATGACCGACATGGCATATGTACAAGATGCATATTTTCATCAATGTCAAATTAGTTTGAAAAGAAACTAGTTGCAAGCTTACAAAATCCTAGGTTTACATGAAATGTCATATTTATATGGTGTATTGTATTGTAATATGTAACCACTATGGAAACAGAATTCATGTATGATTATCGTTAGAGAACTTAATGAGCTAAGTGTAAACAGGTCGTGATAGGTCAGGTTGTTAATCAAGTTGGCACTATTGTTTAGATTGATAGATTACATCAGTCAATTTGTGTTTTGCGATTCAAATTTTGAACCTGGAACAATATATGTTTATTAATTGTGTCAACTGTTAAGTAGGCAGCCACAATTTTGATATGACATGATAATCTCTTAGGGTCACCCTTAGTTGTCACATGGAAATATGAGTCATGAATCAAAAATTAAATCTATGGATTGTGGATCATGAATTTCATCTAATGGAATCATAAAATCTGATATAATGTTTGAGATCGGTATTCCATAACAGATGTAAATTAATTGTAAAGTATGGTGTTACTTTTATTGTTAGGTAATAACTAATGATGAAGATACTTCAAAGTTGACCAATGTTATTATTTCCAGGTGTGAGATATTTTCACAAATTATTTTTCTTTTGTCAAATAAGTACCCATTTGACTGCAAGGACTACAAATTATTTTTTCTTTTTGTCAAATAAGTAAACATTTGACTGCAAGGACACAGATCATGTACATAGTATTGTAATTGGATTCCCATTCATAAAATTTAGTATAAGACAATCAAACCATCCACTAGGCATGATGCAGCCAACAAAATCATGCAACCTGACTATCTAGTTTTTAGGGAAGATTGACTTTGAAACTCAAACAAGGATCAGGATTCTTCTTGGAGTTTAATCACTAAAATTATCAAGTAGGATTCTAGTATTATTAGGATTTTACAAAGTTCCCTTTTTTTCTGTTTTTTTTTTTTTTTTTAAGCATTAGTAGGATCTTATGTATATGCCAATAATGTTTCTTGTTTAGAGGTTTCCTATGTCCACTAGGAGTAGAACTTTTGGAGAGTCTACAAATATAGTTGTAATTTTTACTTTTCAATAGAGTTGATAATTTATTGAACTTGGCAAGTCTTTTCTTCGCAGGTTGTGTTATGCGATTCATCTTTGGTGCGATGCTTAAGAAACCGTAGGTGTGTTGCTTAGGCAATTTTGTGTGTGTCACCTAAATATTTATTCTTTATTGTGGGACTCGGCCCTACATCAAAGCCATGAGATATTTTTGATGTTACATTGTTTGATGCATGAGTTAGAAAATGAATCAAGGAAATTGATTGACTCATATCTAATTAGTGAAATCAGCAGTGCATTACTTTAATCACATATCAAATAGAATTAATATGCTCATTTAATAGATTTGTATACTTTAGGAGTTGAATCTTATTGATGTGCTCAATTGCATTCTCGTGTTGGACAAAATTTTTACTTGGCCATTGATGTTGTCCTCAATAATTGAAACTATTTCAATTGTCAACAACAGATTACGGCATAGTGTTTACGGTGTCCAGCTCATTGTGACAATCTGGGTCTAAGTGGATGGTGTCATACCGAAGCATTCGTCTGTGAGATGCTCATTTTCATCAAAATTAATAGTTTCTTTCAATTGTTAGTAAATTTGTTCTGTTCAGTCAAATTAGGAAGGTAATAATTTAGGTGACTCTTAAATGATAGGATTTGTGTGTGCCTCAATTATGCTTGTGGGCAGAAAAGTTTGTAAATAACTTGTTATGATTTTATCAAGCTATAGCTGCTTTGTCATGAGTAGAATGGCTGAGTACATGGCTGAGGCTGCTGCAATTCTATTTCTGTGAGATTTCTACCAGTCTATTACTAATCGTCCACTTCATGGATTGCGGTCAATCAATATAGATGGATCCGACATATGATTCGAATCCAATATAGCACCTATGGGTACATAAGAATTGCTGAGAAGAGAATTTGTTTGTACATAATGAATGTTACTTACCAAAGTAGCTGTCTTGATGGAACTATGGATATGTGGGGGTGGTGCTTTTGATATGCTAGTGCCTGTAGCAGTTATGCACACTGTGGTATAATCATTCTAACATGGTATAACTATTAAGCAGAATGGAAAACTGCTAAGAAGCTTGACGTCGCATATGGCAACAATGGTGTCTCAACTGAGAGGAGGATGCCCAAGTGAATAGAGTATGGCATCTTTTAACTTAAAAGTTGGTATGACTTCATGATCTTTATTACCAATAGCAGATGTCTTATGGCTCGCACCTTTCATAATGCTTCGTTTGCAATTAAGTAGTTATCTTAGTGTGGTGTTCTTAGATACTTCTTTTTCAAACATAGAATCTTGTTTCATAGTCCAACAGCTTTAGTATGGGTTTATAGAAGTTTTTTTTGAAAGCGTATGTTTGGTGTCATCTCGTAACTTGTTGCTTGGTTTGGCTCCTTAGGTTCAATCTCATTATTTTTCATCTTTCTATTTTCCAACTAGAAAGTAATCATTTATTTGTTTTATAGAATGCTTCTGGTAACTCTTTGGCATTTGAAGATCGCACTAAGTTCCAAGAGTTCCTCAAACACCTGGACTAGTACCCGGAGGTGCTGGTTTAACTGACAATGTTCAAGATTCATTTGTAGAGCTCTCAAATTCTTCAAAGCAATGTTTGCATATCCTTTGCAATGGAGATAAAGATGGGGTTTTGTGCTTCAATATATTTGGTGTCTTTCCAATCGGAAATATCACAAGCATCCTGTCTGTTCAAATCAAATATTTAGCTATGTGGTCTATCAGATTTAGTCAATGAGTCCTTTCCTTGTTCTTGCTTCTCATACAGCAATTTTTTCTGAATAAAGGGATTTGATGTAGAGTGACAGCAAATCAATGGTAGAGTGACAGCAAATCAGTATTGCTTGGAAAGAAATGGGATAGTTAAGTAAACAACTATCCTAGGCGAGGTTGTGCTTGTAAAAGTTCTAGATTTTTATGCCATTTCCTAGCCTAGATTTCACTTTTGTTGGTCACTTCGGAGATGATACCTCCAACTTCGATATTGACCGATTATCTGAAGCTTTTTGTTGTTTGCCCTAGGGTTGGCCTGCCTTGCATACTTCCTGCTCCACTCCAGACAATTGGGTTTCTACTCTGTTCTAGGAAGATTGAGAGAAAATATGAGGATCTTCCCCTTTCTAGCAAGTGTAATCAAGGCCAAGGACATTGCAGAAGCCTTAGTCTAGCATCATACGGAAATTTACTTGAAGGGCCAAGATTTTTGGCAAACTTTTGCGCAATATGAGTGTGAAAAAATGCACATTGCAAGTACAAACTTAAAGCGGGATTTACAGAACTAATTAGCATGCATATAATGAATTATCAATATGATAAAGTTAAATATGTAAAGGCATGGCATTGCCTTTTGGTTATCAAACAATATTGTGTCGAATTCAATAAAATTGTGTTTATGGTTACTAAAGGTCAACTTGATTACATCAAACTGATGATACGCAAAGTATATATTGATAGGCCAAATATGTTAGTATCACAACAGTTAACATGGTAAATATACCTAATACTATGCTGTTAGAGTGATATATATTATGTTCACGTTCGATGCCTCTTAGGTTAGATGCATTTTAGGCGAAGTGCTCTAACTTACGAGCTACAGCTGATTAGCTTTAGAGAATAATGCAGTTAAGCTCTTGAATTAATGTGATAATTCAGCACTTATAAAATAATGTAAATCAATACTATAAAAAGAAGTGCTCGGGAAATGCACGGGCACTTTTTTTAATTTTTAACACTCCACAATTTCAAGTGTCAATAGTTTAATTTGGATTGTCGGTTTATAAATAGCATTGATAATTCTTTTGGCTTGCATTGTCACAACACAAGTGGATATCAAAATAAAGCTTATTTCCATTAAACATACAAATTGCTTCACATCTTGCGCCAACCAAATTGAATAACAATATTAATATGCTTAGATATATTTTGAGTGATTAGTAAAACCTATTGAACATATTTATAAATATACTTATCCCTCATTATTTAATAGGAATATATCTATATAAAATAAATTGTTGGATGAGAATAATATGTCAAGGTGTATTTTGGGTGGTAAGTAAAACCTATTAGCTACCCCTCATTATTTAAGAGGAACTGCATAAATGTATGTTGAAGTATTATTTAAAATATAATTTAATCTAAATCAACCGACACTGCACATATTAGTTCCATTCAATAATATAAATATATAAATTAACACGCATTACAATTATAGGGGTTGAAGGAAGAGCAGTGAGCCTAGTCACTCATTCATAATAAAAAAATGGACAAAAACTTGGTAGAAAAGAGCGGTAGCCTCAAGTAAAGGAAGGACCCGTGGGGCCTATCCACCGGGAGTGGGGGTAAAAATAAAATTATCATATGCTATCTAATTATAAACATGCGGGTGGATGATAAAAACAGGTGAAGTTCCTCAACTTTCTCTTCTCTTTTTATACAATTCTAATTACTTAAAAATCCTCAAATTTTAGGTTTAATCTTATTTTGATCTCGACTTTTTTTTGTGTTAGAAAAGAAACTCCTCAACTGCAAACCCAATGCCATATCAACCCTCAATTTTTTTGTCTAAAATTTTTTTTCCAAATTTTATATCCAAACCCTAAATGTGTTCCGAATAACAACAAAAACCTTGAGGACAAGGTCAAGAGTGAGCAATTTCCATCTTGACAAGGGGCAATCTCAGCATTCAGAGACTGGAATTTACAGCCAAAGAAGTCAAGAAAATCTTTTTTTTTTCTTTGGTGGGAGGGTCAGTCAAGAAAACAGAGGATTCTTGCCCAAGTGGGGTGGGCGATTTTTCAACATGCAATAATCGCCAAAAGAGAGAGCGAGAGAGAGTTATGGTTGGCAAAGGAGAGAACTTTTATAAAGAAAAACTGAGAAAGGGGTCCGCAAAAGAAAAGAAAGGAAAAGAAGAACCGAGGTGGTGAAAAGGAAAAATCAATAGAGAGAGAATTGTCAGCGTGAGGAAAGGATAGAAAGCAAAAAGTAGCAATTTCACCGAAAGTTTGTCTAATCTACTTTCGTAGCATGCACGTTTCCTCCGAGTTCACTTTTCCCATTGCTCTTTAATTTCCAAGAATTTTACTCCTCACAATTGAATTTCTCCATCATTTCAATTCAACACTATTTAGGAGTTGAACAACTTTTGTTCAAAGTTGGAACCAAGGTAAGAAAACTATTTTATCTTAGAGAAAAGAGCGCGCAAAGTTGGAGACTTTGCAAAAGTCACAATTGACAATTATTTTCACGGGCAATTCTCCCGGGGGAAATTATTTTTTATATAAAAATGACTTTCAAGCAATTATTCAAAGTTATCTACAACTTTAGGGATGATTGGTTCCTGATTCCACTTGGATTGAGGATAAGACCGAACAGTTCTGGGATGGGGAATTAGAGCGAACCGACTGGTATAATTGAATGAAATCGATCACTTAGCAAAAAATATAAAAAAATCTAATTTTTTTTTTTAAAAAATCTAGAATTGTTACTATTTCAAAGTTTAAAAATATTTTTTATGAAAAAAATTCGGTTCAAGGAATTGAGAATTGAATAAAAAATCATGATTCCATTTTTATAAAATCAAAACTGGATCAAAACTCTCGCAAATCGGATCAAATCGGCCAAAATCAAATTTCACAGCGCCACAATGCCCTTACTTCCACAGCTTGGCAACATCAAAATCGAATTTCACAATTCAAATTTCATATAATTTTTGAATTTGTGCTATAATTTTGAAAACCACTTCAACTAAACAAATAAACGACTTAAATCCTTATCAGGTATTGTGAATCAAAATAAATTTGACGAGATCCTGTAACGTGCCCTTAAAACCCTCTTTCTCTTTGCCTTCTTTTTCTTCTTTCCCTGTCTTCCTCTTCTTTTCCCCTTCTTTTCGTTTCAGTCGCAGTGGGTGCTCTCCGTTTTCCCTTTCAATCTCTCCTTTTTCTTTTTTCTTTCTTTTTTTTTAAAGCCCACTTTTTTACCAAGTCAAGAAAAATGGCAAAATATTAGAGCAATCGCTGAACTAAACCAAGAAAAAACATTTGCCGAGAAAAATTGTAAATTTTGATTTATTAATTTGGCTTTGGGTTTATGACAAAAAAAAATAGTTTTGGGTTAATTAAGAAATTGTGAAACAAAAAAAAATTGACTAAATGAAGTCAATAACTTGACGTCCAAGAGTTCCTCGCATGTTTGGACTGGTATCCGGAGATGTTGGTTTAACTGACAATGGTCAAGATTCATACGTAGAGCTCTTAAATTCTTTAAAACAATGTTTCACTATCCTTTGCAGTGGAGATAAGAGATGAGCTAGAGTTGCTTAGCTTTAGAGAACAATGCAATTGAGCTCTTGAATTTAAAGTGATAATTTAGCACTTGTAAAGTATCGCAAACTAATACTATATATATATATAAAGAGATCGTGAAATGCACGAGCACTCATTTGTTTTTTTGTTTCTTTCATACTCCACAATTTCAAGTAGTGACCTTTTAGTTTGAATTGTTGGTATATAAATAGCATTGATAATTCTTTTAGCTTGCATTGTCACAAGCGGGTATTAGAATAAGCTTCTTTCTATTCTTAAATGAAGTATTTAATGCATTGGATTTTACATTCACTCAATTCTTGGTGCAAATCTTTCAGCTGGAGTGGATTCAATGTTTAAAGTGATAACGTTCCTAGTTGGCAATTTTATCTCTTGTATCTAATTTAAGATATTGTTGATATTGTTATTGTATTTTCTCTGCTTGCCTTAAGCATCCTCAATCATCCCTAATTTAGAGCTCTTGTAATATCTTTATATATAGTCTATACAAGAGAGATCAAAAGACAATATACAAAATTGCGATTTCTTCATGGTATCAAAGCTGCTGAAATCCAATGGCTCCTCTCTCTTCTCCGAAAATTACGAATCTCGCTCCCATGCACTCTCGTATTGTGGTGCGACAATATCTCTGCCATTGCTCTGACTCGGAAACCAACTTTTCATAGTCGCACTAAACACATTGAAATAGATTATCATTATGTTCATGAATTGGTGGGTCGCCAATTACTTGACATCCGTTACATCAACACCTGTGATCAAATCGCAGACATCTTCACCAAAGGACTATCATTAGCACGGGTTTGTCTTTTACAATCCAAACTTCACATTGTTGACAATACTTCACTTGTGAGAGGGTGATAACGTTCATAGTCAGCAATCTTATCTCTTGTATCTAATTTAAGATATTGTTGATATTGTTTCCGTATCTTCTCTGCTTGCCTTAAGCATCCTCAATTATCCCTAATTTAGGGCTCTTGTAATATCTTTATATATAGTCTATACAAGAGAGATCAAAAGACAATATACAAAAACTACGATTTCTTCATGAAGAGCTTTGTTTTATCGAGTAACTACATAAAAAAAAAAAGTATTAAATGGTATGTAAATGGATGGACTCAATATTAAACGTGCAAATTACTTCACATCTTGCATCAACCAAGTTGAATAACAATGTTAATATGCTTAGTTATATTTTGAGTGGTAAGTAAAATCTATATAACACATTTATAAAAGATAGCTACATTTCATTGTCCAAGAGTAATAGATTATTTTGAATAAGGATAATATGCTTTTGGGTGGTAAGTAAAACTTATTTAACATTTTCATTAACATAGCTACCCCTCGTTACTTAAGAGGTGCCACATGCATTTATGTTTAAGTATTGTATAAAGTTTTTTTTTTTTAATCTAAAATGAGCTAAGGCCAAACGTTTCAGCTCCATTCAACAATATAAATGTTTGAATTAACACATACAACAATTTATAGTGTTTAAGGAAGATTACAATGGCTAAACGAAACCAAGCAAAAAACATTGGCTGGAAAAATTTTGAAAATTTTGATTTGTCAATTTGGCTTTGGGTTGATAAAAAATTTGTGAAATCAATAGATTTGATTAAATAATTAATCGGTAACTTCACAATTGATTAGCGAGAGGAGTGGGAGGCTCAGCCATCCATTCGAAATAAGAAATGGACGAAAAGCAAGAACTAGTGGGACCCAGCCATCGATAGAGGTGGAGAAAGAAAATTATCACAAGCTGTCTAATTACAAGATTCTAAAAACCGGTGAAGCTCCTCGACTTTCGCTTGCCTCTTTCTATATGCTCCTAATAACCTAAAGATCCACAAAATTTAGGTTTGGTTTTAATTGTATCTAGAACTTTTTTTTTTTGTCTAAAATATCCTCAACTTTAAGTCCAATGCAATATTAGCTCCCAATTTTTCAGTCTAAAAAGAATTTCCAAACTTTATATCCAATGAACCTTGAATGGCGACAAGTACTTTGAGGACGAGGTCAAGAGAGCAGTTTCCATCTTGACAAGGGCAATCTCGGTATTTAGGGACCGAAATTCATGGCTAGAGAAGAAAAGGAAATCTAGGCTTAAAAAAAGCAGACGATCCTCACCCCATTGGGGTGGGCGATTTTTCCACATGCAATCATTGCCAAAGAGAGCTCAAAAAAGAAAAAGGACTAAGCTTTTCTTCACGGTGAAGAAAGAGAGATATAGAGAGAGGGTTATGGTAAGCAAAAGAGAGAGCTTTTATAAAAATTAAAAAAATCTGAGAAAGTGGTCCACAAAAGAAAAGGAAGAAAAGAACAACAAAGGAGGTGAAAAGGAAAAAATGAAGAGAGAGAAATTGCTCGGGCACAGTGAGGAAACGACAGAGAGCAAAAGGTTGCAATTTCACCGAAAGTTTGTTTAATCTAGTTTTGTAATATCCACGTTTCCTTAAAGTTCACTTTTCCTTTGCAATGAAACTTCCACAAATTGAAGGCGACGACCATAAATGCACGTTTAGTGGTCCTATCAATAAATGAGCAAAAGGTTGCAATTTCACTTAAAGTTTGTTTAATCTAGTTTTGTAATATCTACATTTCCTTAAAGTTCACTTTTCCTGTGCAATGAAACTTCCATCAATTGAAGGCGACGACCATAAATGCATGTTTAGTGGTCCAGTCAATGAATTGCTATTTTATATCTAGTTCAGCAAGTTTGAATTATTGGCACATACTTTGGATTGGATAAATCAAACCAATATATATATCTAAAATAAAGTAAAAAGGCATTTTTACTTAGTTATGAAATTTGAGGGGGAAATTAAAACGAGAGCAAAAAAATAAATTTTTCTCATTGTGTTACAGTATTGAATGAATACACACACACACACATACACACACACACACACACACACATTTATGCATGTTGATAATTTTTTATGATCCTCAACACATGTTGATAATAAGTTATCGTTAATAATACAACATTTCAATACTAAATGAAGTTTATCGGTTTGACTATATAATATATATCAAGTCAAAGTAAGAGGGGTAAATTTCTTAGTGTACTTAAGAGCTTAAATATATTTCACGAAAAACACATTTTTCTGATGAAAAATAAATTAACAAAAGAAAGAGGAAATTTCGATGGTGTAGGTGGTGGACTCAGTGTGCCCTCTTCATAATCCCGACGCTTTATATATTTTCATTTTCTTCTACGAATCCATGTCACAAGCACGTGAGGCAAGCAATGACAACAAGGGAAAGATCAAGGATTTGGAGAAGAAAGAAATGTGCAAAGGAACTAGAAAGAGCTGTCACGGAGTTGAATAGTCTATTTGAAAAAGAAATTAGACAAAAGGAAAGACAAAATACACGGGACATTGGTGTGTTCAAAATGATCTCCACCTTAAAAGACATGGAGTAAGGGTTAGAGAACTATCTACCTTCGTAATGATTCTTATTTGTTGACACCTAAATTTTGGCGATTCAATCATTTATTTATAAAAAAATTAGAGATTAATTTTTAAGCCATAAAAAAAGAAAAAAATAATAATTGCGTAGTACATAATTTTAGACGCATCATTATTTTCGATAAGAAATTGCGATTTGATATATTCAGTAAATCTTTCACATATTCAAGTAATATACACACCGAGAGATATATTTCGTAGAAAATTGAAAGGTTTTGAGAGAATATTTCAGGTGGGATATATATTTGGTGTTAATCTTTGGTACCAAATCTTGCAATCCTCAATGGGCATGGAAAGGAAATAAAATAAAATCGTGGAGATTGCGTCTTGGCCGTACGAAATGCGATCGAAAAAAAGAAAGAAATTTTGCTTCTTCCATGACCCTATTTCGTTGCATATAAAAGGGGTTGATCCGCACGGATGAAGGGGGTACAATTCGTGAAAAGAGAGGAAAGCGTGAGAGGAGACAATTCGCCAAAAAAAAAAAGAAAAAAAAGGAAGAAATCTCTCTCTCGTTCGCTAAAGGGGGGAAGAAGCCAAAAAAATTAGTCACTTTCTTTTCTTCTGACAAGCTTCAGAAGAAAAGAAAGGACAGGGCAGCAAGAGAAAAAAATTAAAGGAGGTCATCTTCTTTAGAGACTTCGCCCACGACCATTGCCGCACTCCGCCCGCCTGCTGCCGCCCCTCCGCCCATCGCCAGAGCTCCGAGCCTCTGTCGCCGCGCCCTGCCCGTCACCGACGCCTGCTGCCGCTGACTCCCTCCTTCCGGCGACCTGCAACTCCACCTCTGCAGCTGCCCGTTGCCGCCGGAGCTCTGAACGCCCGCGAGCACCACCGCGACCTGCAGCGCCCGACGCCCGCGCCTCTGGCCGCCCGCTGCGGCGCCTTTTTCCTCCCGTCGACGCCAGCAACCTGCAGCGACCGTCGCAGCAACCCGCGTCTCCGCCCGACACCGACGACCTACCCCCATCCCGGGCCTACGACGAGTCGCGCCTCCGTTCGACCTGCTGCTGGTCCTCCTGCAGCAACCCACGTCTCCGACCCGCCCGTCGCAACGTCTCCGCTCGCTCGTCGCTCTACTCCCTGGGCAGCAAGCGAGCTGCGACTAACTCGGCTGCTTTCCCTGTCCCGGTGACGACGTTGCTGCTGCCCCGAGTCTCTGTACCTTTGCTGATCTCTACCGATCCAGTTGCCACTCCTTGGATTGAGACGACGGGCTGCTGATCTCGTTGTCCAGACCGAGCCAAGTCGCGTCCCTTCATCGCGGCACACTTGCTGCTCCTACCGTGCCGGTGAGTCCGCTGGAAGCCCCGTCGTCTTGAGTTCATCGACCCGACACCGGCCTGCTGCTACTCTGCCCGCCACAGCCCGACCCCGACGTAAATTTGCGAATCCAGGCGCCGGTCCGTTTAGAAAAATAAAAATCCAATCAAGGTAATTTTCTTAAATCAAGTTTCGTTATATTATGGCTTAAATTGGAACATTGTCAATGTTGATTATATGAATATTTTAGGTATTATCCATGGGGTATTGTTACCCAAAAATCACTTTTTAATTATATTGATTTTTTTGGTACTTTGATAGTATTTTAACTCTTAAATCATTATAATTATTAATTTAATTCATAAGATTTCAGATTAAATTTTTAATTATTTTGAACTTTCTTACACGTTGTAATGTTTAGGGTTTAGATATAATGCTTATTTGAAGATTACTTGTCTTGGAAAATACCCAAAAAAATAAAATAATTGATTGCTTTGCGTAATTATTTCTTTTAGTGCAATTTATTTGATTGTTTAATAATGAATGAACATTTGTGTAATCATCCCATTGCATAATAGTGATTTAGGTTAAAACGAATTTAGAGCTTGCAAAGATATTTTTAAAAATAAAAAAAATAATACCAAAAGGGCATTAGAGAAATTTTCCCATATCCAATTTGTCTAATTCGTAGGAATAAATTCATTGCTTTTGCATCGAAACTTGCTCACATGTTATTTTCTTCCTGAGGAGGATCGCCTTGGATTCTCCTGTCCATTGAAATTTCCCCCACATGAAGGCAATGACTATAAATGCATGGTCGGTGGTCTGGGTCAACAAATTACTAATTCATACAAGTTTGAATTATTGGCGCGAGCCAACTGATTAATTAGATAAATCAAACCAATAAAGAAATATATATACATAATAAAGTAAGAGCAAAACTAAAATGGCATTTTGATTAATTTATGAGATTTGAAGAAGAAATTAAGGTAGAACTAGAGCGAAAAGGAAATTATTCTTGTTGTGCTTAGATATAAAATAAATATATATAGCATCTTTTAAATTTTTTATGATCTTTGACATGTGTTAACCCTTGAAATGAAATTTATCAATTCAACAGTATAATATTTCACATGCTTAAAGTGTGAGGAATTAAATTTCTAAATGGGATCAAGAGCTTAAAAATATTCAATAAAAATACCATTTCTGGCCGAGGATAACTCAACACAAAAGGGAAGGAAAATGAAAGTTCAACTGTGCAAGTAGTGGCCTAGGTTTAAGGAAGACTCATCCCAAGTCTCTCTCCACTTTACATGAACCCAACAAATTCATTGTTATATGGGTATCAAAATTTTACAAGACCTTTTCTGTTAAAATGTTACTTCAATCAACTCCCGTTTAACGTCATAGGTTCACAACACCTTACTTTCACGGTTTAACAAATTCAAAATCAAATTTCGCAATATAAATTTCATATAATTTTTGAATTTGTACTCTAATTTCGAAAATTATCCCAATTAGACAATCAAATAGCTTAAACTTTTACCGGGCTTTGCGAATGGAAGTAAATCTACGGGGAGATCTACACGCAAAACCCACTCTCTTTTCATCTCATTTTTTTCTTCTTTTCCCTTTCTTTTCGTTTCTCTTTTGGTGCATGCTCTCCCTTTTCCCTTTATCTCTTTAAAACCCTCAAATTTTAGGTTCCATCTTAATTTTATTCCAAACTTTTTTTTATCTCATAAAACCCTTAATTTTAGACTCCATGCTAAATCGGTCCCTAATTTTTTAGTCTTAAAAAATTTCAAACTTTATATATAGTTTCAAAGGCAAGAACCTCAAGGATGAGGAATCTCGACATGAGAGAAATCTCGGCAGTCGGGACCGGAATTTACGGCCAAAGAAGAGGAGAAAATCTGGGCAGAAAAAAAAATATATAGCAGCGGATTTTCGGGGTGGGACGGGGATTTTTCTTCACGGCTAAGAAAGAGAAATACTTTTTCCAAAAGTAAAAAAAAAAAAAAAAAAAAAGAAAGAGAAATACAGAGAACAGGCTATGGCCGGCAAAAGAGAGAACTTCAATAAAGACAAACTGGGAAGCGGTTGACAAAAGTAAAGAAAGAAAAAGGACAGAGGAGGCAGGTTCTCGTGGAGGAGGAGGAGAAATGAAAAGAATGAAAAGACCTCGCGCGTGCCCAAACAATTCTCTCTCTTTCTCTCTCTGTCTTTTCCCTTTCTTTTCGTTTCTGTCGTTGGTGCGTGCTCTCTTTTCCTTTTTATATCTCTTCTTTTCCCTTTTTCTCAAAGCCCACTTTTTGACCAAGTCAAGAAGATGGGCAAAATATTAAAACAATGGCTAAACTAGACCAAAAAAGAAAATTTTGCCCATAAAAATTGTAAATATTGATTTATTAATTTGGCTTTGGATTAATTAAGAAATTGTAAAATTAATAAATTTGACTAAATGAAATCAATAAGTTGATATCTAAAAAAATTAATTGTTAATTTGATAATTAAATAGAGAAAAGAGTGATAGACTCAGCCACTCATTTAAAATAAGAAATGGACAAAAAAACTTGGTAAAGATGAGGGCAGTCTTAAGTTAAGCAAGGACTGGTGAGACCCAGCCACGGGGCAAAATGGACGGAAAGAAAATTATATGCTATCTAATTATAAATATGCCATTGGATGATTAAAACAGGTGAAACTCCTGAATTTTCACTTACCTCTTTTTATATAAGACCTAGTGTCCTAAAAACTCTCAAATTTTAAATCCAATTTTAATTCTACCCCAAAATTTTTTTATCTAAAAAGAAATCTTCAACTTTGGATTCAATCCTAAAAAAAATTCACTATGCCCTTACTAATATTATGATGTCAATGAATGAGATCCAATGCGATAAAAATACCTACACGTGTCTGTCCTAGTTAGTTAATGCTCTAGGACGAAGGGAAATAGGGTTCTGCTTGTGAGGCTTGCATTCACGCCAGAAGTATTATTTTTAACAAAAAGAAATAAGATTTATGTAGTAGATCTCATCTATTTTCTCTTCTTCCCATATCTAGGGCTAGGTGTGAGGTTTCGTTTTTTGTGACGCATTTTATTGGATTGGACTGGCTGCAGTCCGATTCCAAAAATCAGGAATCGCTCTTTCTGATCTAATTCTCAAATTCTGGGTGGACTGGACTTGAAATTGTGCACTCCTAATTTGCAATATCATAATGGCAATTCTCATTTATTTTTGGTTTTATTTTTTTCATTGCTGTGCATCCAAACTTGTTCGCATGTGCTCTTCTTCCTAGGTAGGATTGCCTTGGATTTTCCTGTGCATTGAAACTTTCACCACATGAAGGCAACGTTGAATTATTGGTGCATGCCAACTGGTTGGATGAGATAAATCAAACCAATAAATAAATAAATATATGATAAAGAAAAGCAAAAGTAAAAAGGTATTTAAATTTATTTATGAGATTTGAAGAAATTGAGGTTTGACAGAAAAAAAGAAGAAGAAGAAGGGAAAATTAAGGTAGAACGAGAGCCAAAAAGACATTCTTCTCATTACGCTCAGGTACAAAATAGATGTATATAGCAATTTGATAATATTTATGATCATCGACACACATAAAGAACATAAGTTTTTTAGAGTAAGTGATTGTTATAATACAATATTTCATTATTAAAATGAAGTTTATCAGTTTGATAGTATAATATTTACAATGCTCAAAGTAAGAAGGGTAAATTCCATATGGGATTACGTTAAAAAAATCCCAAAGTGGGACCAAGAGTGGAAATATAATTAACAAAAATACCTTCTCTTATGGAAAATATATGAACAAAAGAAAAGGACAGTTCAATGGTGCAAGCAGTGTACTAAGCAGGGGACTCTTCACTGTCCTGACGCTTTGATATTTTCATCTGTTCCAAGCCCTCGTTCGGAAGATATTGAACCAGACGAATCTCCATCCCTCTTCCCCCTCCCTTCCCCCAAACCCAAAACCCTTTTCATCTTCTTCCACAAACCCATGCCACAGTCTTGTCATAAGTCTCTCTACACTTCTCATCTTCCGAACAAATCCACCGCTTCATGTGTATTGAAATTTAACAGACCACAATAGAAGAGGCAAGAAGGCATTTCCTGTTTTCTGAGGGGCATTATGGTTTTTTTTCTCCATTAGGGCTTGAAAGCTGAAGTCCATGGCAGAGTTAGAGGCCGAAATGCGTCGTCCCATTAAGAAGAGGAAAATTAATGCGAGTAGAAATGCAGAGGATGTTGATACTGGTGCATCTCGGTTCGATGACCGTGCCGACAGTAAATTAATTTCATTGGATCTAGTTCGTCTCCGACGTAAAACTAACAATAATGCATCTAGTTCTTCGACGGTGTCGGCTGGAAACTGTTATGAGGTATTCTTAAGCTTCGTAGGCCCGAGATACTCGACATGGCTTCACCGATCACCTCTACAATGGGCTCCTTGATGTCGGAATTAATGCTTTTAGAGACGATGACGAGCTCGCCAAGGCAAGGACATCAAACCGAGCTTATGGCAGCCATCACGAATAGTAAGATCCTAATCCCCATTTTCTCCGAGAATTATGGTACAAGCAGTTGGTGTCTGGATGAGCTAGTTCAAATAATGGAGTGCAAGAATAATAATGGACACATAGTGTTGCCTATATTCTACAAAGTGACACTATCAAACGGGAGGTTTGGACATGCATTTCATGAGCGTTGTTGACACCCGAAATTTTTGTCGACGTTTTAAACATTCAATTTGCAAAAGTAAAAAATTGTTTGAAATGAAAAGATAAAAAAAATTATTAATTAGAAATAAGGAAAAACGAAAAAAAAGAGAAAGAAAACAAAACAAAAAGAAAAAATGGAACGAAATGAAAAGCAAAAGAAAAATTAAAAATAAAAAGAAAACGAAAAAGAAAAAGGAGATAAAAAGAAGAAATAAAAGAAAAAAATAAAAAAGGAAAGGGCACGGATTCGCGAGTGAGGAGGGGGATTCTCTCGGAGGTATTCTCTCTCTCACGGGGACACTCTCTCGCTGAGGCTCTCGCTCTCCTCACACATGAGTCTCTCTCCTCTCTCGGAGGCCCCGGAAGCTCTCTCTCTCTCCCCGGGGATTCTCTCTCGGACGAACTCTCTCGGCTCACACAGGCTCTCTCCTCTCTCGGACGCCCGCAAACTCTCTCTCTCTCCCCGAGGGTTCTTTTTCGGTTTCGGCGGGCTCTCTCTCTCGAGAGGCCATTCTGGAGATCTACTTTCTCTCACTATAACTCTCTCTCTAAAAAATCTCTCTTGAACTCGCTCGAGTTATTTTTTTTTCTCTCGGAGGGGAAGGCAATAGCTCCACGGATTTTTTCTGTTCGATGATTCTTTGACCCCATCAACAAAAAGCGAAGAAGAGAATTCTCCACGATTTCTCTCTCTCCTAGGATGTTACGGGGAAACTTCTGCAAATCTGTGCAGAAATTCTCCATTCATGGACTCTTCGTGGATTTAGTCCATCAATCCTTCGATAGAAGCAACGGATTTCGTTTTTTATCGAAGGGAATAATCGAGATCTTCACGAGTTTCGTTGCACAATCCAAGGAGATGAAACACAACTGAAATCAGAACAAGCTGAGTCTTCTCAATCTCTACTCGTATACTTGGTGTGCTTGCACTCTGATTACATCAGATTTTGTTGACGTCGATCTCTTCAATTTCGTTGATTAGCGTCCGTTGATGAGTCTCGTAAGTCAAAAATCGGAGATCGACGTCGAACGAAGTCCCGAGCAAAGTCCAATCGTTTCTTCATCAGGCGATCAGTATTTTCAGCAAAGTCCAGCGACTACGATGCACTGAATCTGACTCGGTGTTTTTCACGTTCCGTAGTCCTCGAAGCAAAATCAAACTTCGTCATTGCTAAATGAAGAGATCTTCGAAGGCATGTTCTTCGCCGATTCAATCGAGGTAAGTGCGTTGAAACTCTTTTTAATAGCATCCAATGAGGCGAGAGCTTCTTGTGTCGAAAGTATCCTTGACAACGAGGGTTCAGGGCCAGGATGCATTGCGAATCTGATTAGAATCAATACTTGATTGATCTAGAGTTGATTACAGTTAGATCTTTTGGTTCGATGATTTCTGAACTTGGATGACAATTGTTCTGCAACCTCGGATTCCTGACAGACCTCTTTGTGCATATGCCCGGAATTGAGTTAGTATATGTCATTTTTGGTGCTCGATGTCTTCATGAAAGTCGAAGATGGTTTGATTAGCTTTCTAACAAGCTATAATACACCCTGATCCGATATCATTAGCCACACGAAATCTTCTTTAAAAGTCAGGAAGTAATTCTGGAAAATTATTATGTTCTACTCTGATGTGGAAATTCGTATGCCTGTTTTGACTGATATGCTTCGGTCCTTGGAATGAACTAGTAGATGATGTTATTAGGACTTAATGTCTTCTAGAGATTTGTAATAGACTTCTCAAGCTTTCCATAGACATATTATACGTGCAATTTGGCCATCATTTGCCCTGCCTTTCCTTCTTTTCAAATCGAGCTTTGAAATCTGGAATTTGTCTTGAACTGTAATGCTGTCTTTTCTGTGGATAGTTGTTGTTAGTCTTAAGATGAGATAGTAGATTTATCCAAATTGCCTTCAATATGTTGTAGAATGACGTGAAATGAGCGGGTTATTGTGTTTTTCTGTGTTCAAAGTCTTCATGAAAGTCGAAGATGGTTCGAGTATCTTTCCAATGAACTGTAGAATGCCCTGATTGAATCTCATTTGATATGGTTCTCACATGTCCGAATTTCAATCCAGAATTTGTCATGTTTGAGATCTAATGCGTGTGCTCAAATTTGAGTTAGTGAATATGCTTTGCTGAAGTTGAATTTTTCATGAGAGTCATTGGAAATTTCATAAACTTTCTGACAAGGTATAGCTTGAATCAAGTGATCATCGTTAATAGGGTCAATGGCTTCCATAAAGTCACGTTTGAGTTGCTGCAATTTGTAACGTTGGATTTTTGCCCTGTTTCGTTTCTGTTTTTTTTTCATATAGGTTTTTGTGAACAAAGTAGGACTTCGATGTCTCATGATAGATGATCAGGATATTTCCTTCTATATACTTGGGCTTTCATAGATTTTCTTTATGTCTTCATTTCAATGAACAGCATCCATGTTTTATGCAATCCCTGCTGTGATTTTAATTGATTGCGTTTCTATGAAAATGTCTTCAATCAATTTCCTTAAGGGCATACTTGATGCTTGATGCTTTCTAGACGTACTTAGAGCATATCATAAGCTTTACAATGATGTATGGCATGCCTCATTTGAAGATCATTGACCATGTAAAAACCATGCATCAAGTCGATATACCACAACTGAAATTGTCATGCATTTTGTTTCTAATGACAAGTCACATATCAATGTTAATGGATTTGTATGGCCTTTTGCATATGGATTTAAGGTTGAATGTCTAAATCAAACTTTTTCTTCACATTTAACCCTACGTCATGTTCAAATTTCATGATTTTCATGCATTGATTAGGTGGCTTAACAAATCAGTTATCATGCATCATTCTTTGATTTGCTTATGATTGATTTGCATGCTTTAGCAATTGTTGCTTTTTCGGCCATGAATTTGACTTTACTTGAACTCGATACGCCTCAGGAGATTCCATTTATGAAAGTTGCTCTTTATAAAGTGCTTGATTTCTGTGCTTGTTTTCTTAGAGCAAATCATACATGGGTTCTACCCTAATTGCTTTGATCTTAGTTGTGATGATTGTTTCTTTTATTTGTATGCACCTAGTTATTAGTGTTTTAGATTAGGTTTAGATTAGGACCTTGAAGATGGAGAAGGCATGAAGATGGTGGAGGTCGATGTCCATTCCGACCATTTTCATGTAATACCCATTTTCCCGACATATGTCTCGGGCTCCATTTGTTGTATAAAACCCGACGAGTTGCGGGTTTTCTTTCTTTTCTTTTTAATTGTTTTCTCTTTTATTTTTTTAGGACTACTTGATAAATTTACTGCTTCTCCTTGATTGCTTACTTAATGTCTTGTAATTTCAATTTCATTGGTTGTTTTCCTTTCTTTTTTTTTTAGAAATAGAATAACATGAAAATGATCCATCACGCCTGATTACTTAGTCTAGGAATTGACGCCTGAAAATATAAAAAGAAATGCATTGACATGTTAGGAAAAACACAACATACTATTTAGGTACCGAAAGGGCGCTAATAGCAATATTAGCGTAACCCAAGTCCCCGAATCTAGATATCTGGTTACGTAGGAATCGAGGGAATACTCCCGACCCTCGGTTGGGTTTCTAGCCGATCCCCAAAATGAGGCTAGTGGCGACTCCTGTCTATTTTTTAGGTTGTTATAAACACTTAGACCGCATAAATAAATCCGCTGTCACGCGGGGTACGAGCTTGGGAGAGCTCGCGATCTTGAGATCAAGTACCCCTAAACCCGACCTTTCCCATCCTTGGATACATTTTCGAGGGGGCGGCGAGATCGGGTCGCGACAAGCGTCAGAATCGTTTGCGTGAGAGGTCTTCTTTTGACCCAACAACTTTGGAGAAATGGAAGAAAGCACTTGATGAAGTCAGCACCTTGAAAGGATATGAAGCCGATGGGTAAAATTTCTCACCAAAACATTCTCTGCTTTCTTTTGATATGTATGTGCATTTACTGATTGTTTTGATTCTCACGCGCTTCATTTACGTTCTTTATATATGGATATTGATATTGTGAGATGTTGCTGGTAGTAAGATCCCGTGATGCATGAATTCTATAAGTTATTCTTTTTTTTAGTTTTTTGCTTTAATGATATTGACCAATCTAATTATAAACTTTGTTGTTATGATCCCATTCAATAATAAGATTTTTTGAATGGATTTTGACTTTTATATCCAAAGATTTTGTAATATTGTGCCATTTTTTTTTTCATGTTTATAGTGTACATCACGTTAATCTTTGTTACAAACTTTTCTAATTACATATTTACTTGAGATTAATGGTACAACCTATTGGTGAATTTTTATTTAAAGCTCATAACATCATAGCGTCCGAGCTTTGCCATAATTCTTTATCTTCCCAAGTCACATTTATTAAATCATTGATATCGTTGATTGGTTGCTATTAATTTTTTTTTAGAAAAGAAATGTTTCATTGGTTGTATAAGATGATGATAAAAAAATGATTATTTTTAGTATATGTCTGTTTAAATAATTTTCAAAGCATTTCTTATTTTCAACAAGTAATTTCTATCTCATGCACATGCATCTATTGAAGCGATATTCTTATTTTGGGTAAAAAGTATTCTTCTACTTCCCTATAAACTCAATATTAGATCAAATCATCGGACATAGATACTCAAAAAGAAAATAAAGTACAACCTATTATCATCCTTAGAGGCAATGAATACTGATAAGTGCACCAATCTAGAATGATACTAGATTCACAACACTCGTAGAAACTTACAAGCCCGTAGAATTGCACAAACAAGAAGAATCACTTCAATTGCATTCAAGTAGTTCACAATATCACAATCTAAATAACTTTTCAGATTGGTTTTACGAGACTTGAAATCATCTTGCATCAAAAGTTATGACTTGTTTATTGATTGATGCTTAACTCTCATCTTGGGTTGGCTTATTGGATTTTTGCTTATTCAAACGCTCTAGAGAATCTTCAAAGTCATGTTCACATCGTCCCTAGTATCTTTAATAGATAACCAGTTTAAAATTCGGTTCAAATCCAAAAATATATACCATATTTAAAATTTATAAGTGATATCCTCAAGATTTTCCTAGCTTGATAAATTATGTTAGAGTAACAGTGGAATGGGGCACGCCATGTGAAGCAACCACCATCATTTCCCCCTTTAGACTTAGCATATATGATAACATATGGAGGTATGACAGCAACGACTTTTGAAGCATTTCAATCTATCCCCAAATTTATTGTGTCCTCTATAAATAAAACAATATAATATTATAGTTGCCACATATTTCAACTCTTGTCACGTTTGACAGGTATGAAGGAAAGTTGGTGAAGTCGATTGTCCGAAAAGTGTTGAATGAATTGAAGAAAAAGTTTGAGTTGGTCATTTCTGAGAATTTGGTCGGAATTGATGATCATGTGAAGAAGGTTATGGAGCTTGTGTGTAATAAATCTGATGACACCCTATTTGTTGGCATCCACGGAATGGGAGGCATTGGCAAGACTACCCTTGCTAAAGCCATCTACAACAAGTTCTCCAATGAATTTGAGCATCGTAGCTTCATTGCTGATATAAGGGAATTGTGGAAGCGTAATGGTAGACATTACTTACAGAATCAGTTAATCTATGATATATTGAAGCTAAAAAATGAAACTCGTAATGAGGATGAAGGGACTAAACTCATATCCACAAATTTTAAAGGTAAAAAGGTCCTCATTCTTCTTGATGACGTGGACAGCGTCGTTCAGTTGAAGTGTTTGGTTGGTAACCGTGATTGGTTTGCTTCGGGAAGTAGGATCATTATTACCACCAGAAACAAGAGGATTCTTGAAGAAGTTGGGGTGGACTATCCTTATGACCATAAGGAAATGGACAAGGATCAATCTTTGATTCTATTTAGCAAACATGCGTTTCAAGGGACTCTCCTCCGAGGGAATTTAACGACCTCACTCATGAAGTTGTATCCATTGCTGGAGGGCTTCCCTTATCCCTTGAGATTTTTGGTTCATTATTGTGTGGAAAAGAGTCAAAACAGTGGAGAGATACAATAAAGAAGTTAAAAAAAGTCCCAAATAGGGAAGTGCAAGAAAAGTTAAGAATAAGTTACGAAGCATTAGACCATGGACAAAAACAAATTTTTTTGGATATCGCCTGCTTTTTCATTGGCGAAGAAAAGACAATCCCAATCTACATGTGGGACGCTTGTGATTTTTTCCCAGGGGAGGGAATTGAAGTATTGATATCCATGTCATTAATAAAAGTTGGAAGTGATGATAGGCTTAGAATGCATGACCAATTGAGAGATCTTGGGAGGGAAATAGTTCGTAAGGAAAACCCACTGAAGCCTTGGTGCCGTAGTAGGTTATGGGACCATGAGGAAGTCGAAAAAATGCTAAAGGGAAGTAAGGTAACCATTTCCTTTCTTTTTCTCATTTAGTTAATGTTCTACTATTAATAGTAATATTGGTCCACTACTTAGTGCTTGCTCTAGTGGACTATGAACCTTCACTATTATTGCCCTCGAATATGTTTTATTGACATGATTAGAAAGTAGGGAGCTTGCTCCCTTTTAGAAAGTATTTCCTTTTATGGTTTTTCTCTCATATATTAATATTCCCTATCATATGAAAGTAAGTGTACGTTGCAAATGTATTTATATATATATATACATATTAAATCTCTTGTTTGATTTATTAGTTAGTAAAATCTCATATTTCATGTATCACTTTTCAGTTGATAAATGGCCCTTCGCCGAGAATCTTTGTTTTTCTTTTAAGATGACTATCATGATTTTCACATTCTCATATTATGTTAAATCAATATTTTTAATAAAAATCAGTTCATATAGAGTTTTTTTTTTTTTTTTTTTTTTCAGCCAGGTTATTTAACACGAGTTTTTAATGTTGTCATATTATGTTAAATCAATACTTTAATAAAAACCACATCTTATAATTTATTTTTTCAGCCAGGTTACTTAACAAGTACTCGCAAGATACCTTTAGACATAATCCAATTGTCCTTCTTTGTCATTGGCAAGAAATAGACAGGCTGAAGCAGAGGGCGAGATAGATTGCTCGCCGCAACTAACTAAAAAAACCAAAAGTAAATATCTTGCTATTCCGTCAAAAGAGAGAACATCGCTCAAATTCCAGAAAACTATGAAAAAACTCATGCACGATTGGGCGTGTCAACAAGTTTCAGGGATATACCACTAAAAAAATAGCCAAAGTACATGCTCTTGAAAAAAAAAAAAAAACATAAGATGAAGAATAAAAGTTACTCCAAACAAGTCTTTTTGATGGTTATTTCAATTATTTGAGTCGATGGCGAGAAATTAATTTTTTTTTCATCAAAAACAGTTCGGCCGGGATCTCGTGGCCTCTTCATTTTCCCCCTTCCGTTCTGACTTTTGGAGTAGTCGGAACCGTTATTTCCATTTTGAAGCGTTGTGAATGCGTCGAAATAAAAAGGAGTTTTATTTCTAACTTTTTAACCCTTTTTTTTTTCTTTTTTCCTAGAAGTCTTCGTAATAACACCTAATTTGTGGTGGGGGTAAGTTTTGCTCACCGACTCGCCGCTTCCGAGGTTTTTCTCGCTTTTATTTATCCTTTCATCCATGCCAATTTCGCTTGTTCTCCAACGAAGATACCTTTTTCCAGGCGCGTAAAATGCGTTTTGGTTGTGGCGACGGTGAATTTGTCGTCGGAACATCTGTTTTTTTTCCCCTTTTATCCGGTGGTGCATTGTGCAATTCTGATGTTATGATATATAAATCATAACTACTTAGGATATATTAATCATAGAATTATATTCTCTAGATGTTAAAATTAAGATAATAAGGCTAACGATGCCCGCATTTCTCATGAAATTTTAGTCATTATTCCATAGTGGAGAATGAAAGTGACATTAATTTTATGTAATATTACGTTAGGAATTCTATTTACCAATATTCATTGGACAAGGACTGATTTAAAACATACCAAAAAAGATAGGAACAGAAATTCCTTAAATATAATATATATGCATGTGTATACATGTATATGTATATCATCAAGTGTACTTCATGCAATGACTATTAAAAAGAGAAATGTTTTACTTTTTCTTCATAAAAAGTCCTGAGAGATAATTACTCAAATTCTATTTTGTATAATTTAGTATGTGATTGTAATTGCATTTGTGAAAGTTCAAGAGAAAAAGGATAATTCTATTAAAATTGACAAGTCAAATTTTGATTTTGCACTTTGCAATTTGATTAAATGCACGCACATCCTAACTATTATGATAATGAAGCTACAGTACCAGAAAGAAGAAGATTACAAGTAGTAAAGTGTTTACTCTATACAAGCCATTACATCATAATTCCTTTTAAGATCTGACTACGTCTGGCCAAATTTCGAAATGGAAGTTGACATCCTTCACTTTGTTAGCCTTTATAAGTACTGTTTATTGGCATAAAAAGAAAAATCATATCTACATATTACTAGTCTCGTGAATGCATTAATGCACATCAATCACAATATGAACAAATGATAGTTTGATTACTTTAGTTGGATACAGTACTAATGACTCTTGATTCTTGCTTATAGGAAATGGACAAGATTGAGGGGATTAATCTTAATATAGGCAACTCTAGAGGCTCTGGCGATATATCTAGGCTATATGGCAGAATTTACACAGAAAAACAATTCAAGAATTTGACGAGTCTAAGATTCCTTCACCTAGATGGGGCACGTCTAAGTGGAGATTTTAAGGATTCAATGGAGCAATTAAGATGGCTTCGATGGCCATATTGTCCCGCGAATTTTGAAGTAAACAATTTTTGCATAAAGGAATTAGCTATACTCGAATTGAGAGAAGGCAAGATAAATGAGAAATGGGAAGGATGGAATTTTTTCATGGTAAGAACTAAAGTCTTTTTTTTTCCCTCCCTTTTTATGCTTTCTTTTGAATCATAATCTAGACTCATCCCTCGACAATCATTTTTATTTTTTTACCAGATGGCAGAGAAGCTCAAATATCTGGACCTTTCAGATTGTGAATGCTTGGAAGATACGGACTTCCTCTCAGCTTTTAAGAAGTTAGAGGTTCTCATCCTCTATCACTGTACAAGACTGAAGCGAATCGACGCTTCCATTGAAGACATGGAGGGCCTCCTTTGCTTGAAGCTGCGCATGTGTTACTCCCTTAGGGAGCTTCCAGCAGAAATAGGTAAATTAAAAGCACCGCAGCAACTCGATCTAGACAGTACATCCCTTTCTGCATTACCAGATAGCATAGGGTCTTTGGAGAATCTAAAGATTCTAAATATTTCTGGAACTGGTATAGAAGAGTTGCCCAATGGTATTGGGAGTTTGAGAAAGCTCGAAAAGTGCTTTCTATTGCAAAAATCTGAAAGGGATATTGGTAGAAAGCATGTGTAATCTTTCTTCCCTACAATGCCTTGATTTTCAAGACTGTGACAAGCTCCAATCGCTGCCGGACCTTCCTTCCGGCTTAACAAATTTGCGCGTCACCTGTCAAAGTCGCAAGTTGCCTTCACTTTCCCACCTAGCCCATCTCAAGAAACTACATGTATGGGGTTGCGGATTTCTCCAGTGCATCCATGAGCTTCCATCAACACAATTAAAGAGTTCAAAATGCTCCCAACCGACGAACATTGAAGAATCAGAATCACCACAATCCCTAAACACACCCTTCAAGTTGGAATTCTTGTGCGTCTATCACTGTGGATCTATCGAAACGCTGGGCGTTTCACGGTTTGTCCATCTAAGGACATTAGACATCTTCAATTGCAAGAATCTACTTGAAGTTCGAGTTCTTGACAAATTGATATATTTGGAAAGATTGTTTATCACTAACTCGTCATTCAATCAAACAGTTGGATCTTCCAAAATTCGGGTGTCTCAAGAAATTGATTGTTAACAATCGCGACAAATTAGCCGAAATTCAAGACCTTGATAGGTTGGAGTATTTTGAATGGCTAGAAATAAAAACATGTGCTTCAATTGAAAAGCTAGACTTTCCAAAATTCGGGAGGCTGGAGAAATTAAAAGCTATAAATTGCAAAAACTTAGCCAAAATCGAAGGCCTTGATAGGTTGAAGTATTTGGAAATTTTAGATATCTACAGGTGCACTTTAATTAAAAGGCTAGACCTTCCAAAATCCGAGAGGCTGGAGACATTAAAAATTGTCGAATGCATAAACTTAACCGAAATTCAAGGCCTTGATGGGTTGGAATATTTGAAATGGCTATTTATCAACAGATGCACTTCAATGGAAAGGCTAGATCTTCCAAAATTCGGGAGGTTGAAGAAATTAAACGCTAACTGCTGCAGAAACTTAGCCAAAATCCAAGGGCTCGATAGTTTGGAGCATTTGGAAAGTCTAGATATCTCTAGGTGCACTTCAATTGGAAGGCTAGACCTTCCAAAACCTGGAAATATGAAGGAACTACGTGTTGATGGGTGCAAGAAATTAGCTAAAATTCAAGGCCTCGATAGGTTGGAGTCCTTGGAAACACTGTATGTCTCTTGGTGCCTTTCAATTGAAAGGCTACTCCTTCCAAAATCCGAGAGTCTGAAGATATTAGATGCTAGAGACTGTAAAAACTTGGTCGAAATTCAAGGCCTTGATAGGTTGGAGTTTTTGGAAAAACTGAATATCATTGGATGCAAGTCACTCAAAACAATTCCGGAATTATCTGGAACTCGGATTTATCGATATTATGAGATTGCTGAAAGGGTAATGTCGGAAGAATACTGGGATGCAATGGGCTATACGTACTTCCCGGATGAGTAATATACAGCAATGATCTACATTTTCTAACAAAGGTACATAAAGTAGGTAATTGACCTATGCTCTCTTGAGATCTATTGCCCAATTTTCATTTGAATTTCTTGGTTGCGATATCTTTCGAGAGTTATGATTTTGTCATTATTATTTCCTGGTTGATAGTGTCACCATTGTTTTCTTACTTGAATTCAAGGAATCCAAGGAAGATGTTCTTGGAAGTTAATGTGTTCTTTGGCAAAATGGTTCTGCTTATCATGCCAGTAGCGGAAATAAAAGATAAGGCTTTCAAAGCGCATCATTTGACATTAGTTTTCAAGTAAGATCCTTCATCCTATCAAAAAAAAAAAAAAGAAGAGATTCTTGACATTTGATTGATTTTGGAGTGCTGGAAGTACTGAAAAACTGACGTGTATAGGTTTTTGATAGCATGCCAAAGGTCATTGTATAGGTCGAAGAAAATGCTAAATGAAGGACCCTATATGGCGATCCTTATGATGTGAGGTTTTAGTTTGCGCTCTCATGCAATTCATGATTGCATATTTCTAAGGTACACTTAAGAGTGAATTTACAATGCAAAAGGAGCATGTTGATAGGGCATCCCTTAGCATGCATATGCTTTTGACTTGGGATAAAATATATCCAACCATCGTGTTCCACCCATTTTATCTCACAGAACTATCTTCATTAGCAGATGAAGATAATCATATTAGTTTAGAAGTGCTAAATGCAAGCACAAGCTCTTCACCTAGTGGTGTGGTTGTGAGTGAACTAGCAAACAGGGTAGAAGCAAAAACATCTTGAAATATTTGGATCGATTGAGAAAATTCAAATTCAAATTTTTCTTCCCTATGCATCCATGTTCATTTGGTGTGAGTCCACGATATACCTACTCCAAGCCTCCCAAAGAATGCATCTTGATGTTTGTAGAGTGGGTAAAGCCATCTTTCATATACTTGAACTATTGAGTCAGGCAATACATTCACTAGAATGTCTTTTGACATAATTTGCTGTGCTGTGAAATGATTGCCTATATTGTGCATAAGCTCTTGTTAGTGCACTTACTTGCTAAAAAGAAAACACAGGAAGCATTTCCTTAAGTTTCATGAGGAAACTTTTTAGTATCCTACACGCCATTTGGAGACTGTTTTGCATTAATTCTAATGCATGAATAGCACCTGTGATAAGGAAAAGAATCATACCATGTCCCACAAAAGCAAGTATCTTGAGTTGAATACACTATGCTAATTTGATCAAAGCTTCTGTGATTGATGATATTAGAAGCCCCATTAGTTGGATCCAGAGAGTTCTAAAAGAATATCAAGTTTGACAAACAGAGTTCCATAAACTTCGGAGTATTATTAGTAGTCCGTCGATGTTAGTTACTAGATTGATTTCATCTTACTCATTGGAAGGATTTGATTATCATTCCACTGGTTGATGTTAATGCTGAAATACCCAAAAGAGCTTTCACAAGGCTATTCTAAAAGGAATCAAAATCATAGAAGGATCAGGAGTAATCGAAATCATAGAAGGATTAGGAGTTCGACATTTCTTGAACTTCTCCAAACACTGACAATGCATCTTTGGAATGATAAAAGGTTGTTTGCATGTTGTCAGGCCACATTTCCTCTGGGCTCTTTGAACTCTATCCTTCACAAGCCCTCTTTCAGTTTGCATCCTTGCGATTTGTTCAAGCACTAGTGCTGTGTTTTCGGCTACCCACAGAGCTTTAGTTATGGAAACTAGCAAAGGACCACAGTGCATCATGCTTCCATTTCAGCTTCAGTTCGAAAAACCACTGGCTTCTCAACTTCATCTCCCAATGTTCTTTTGCGACCTAATGGACGGTCAACTCAATAGTTCCGACTCGGTTTTGTGAAGCTTGCTCGATTTTTATTGCCAGGTGAAGATAGTGGAGTGAAAATTGGAGAAGTGTTTGCTGGCGATGGTCACAAAGGACTTGAAGTTGGTGCTTTGTCACTTCTCTTAGTAGAGGTTGTGGACAGTCTCCTTGTCTTCGAAGCGAGAAAGTTGGTTAGCTTAATATTCCTTGGATACTGCGTAGTATGGACAGCTTAGTATTTCCTTCATGTACTCTAGCAACTATTTTGGTAGGCCTTCACTGGGTTGTGCTATTCATTCATGTGCCAGAGAATTCTAATACTATGGTGTGACGGAACTTGGTCATGCTTTAAATGTCAAAATGATATGCTGTCAAGCCTAGTATTATTTTCATGCACTCTAGCACCAAATTAGTTGCTAAACTGATGATGTACAATTGTAAATGACCCCTGGTTTGTGGTTAGTTCTTCATTTCATGTCATCTTACTACAGTTTTCATAAATACTTAAGAGCACTTCAAATAGATAAAAGTGACTCGAGTTAGGGTGGTTTGCTGGTTGTCAATCGTGGTTTTTTTTTTTTTTTTTTTTTTTTTTTTTTTTTTTTTTTTTTCGGTCCAGCACTATTCTAATTATCCACATGGTAACAAGGGTTAAACTTGATGGGTTGATTGTTGTTCCTCATTGGATTGGAAGGTCTCACTTTTTGAAAGATAAAATGTAATTTCTTGCGCTTTTTGCCATGATGTATTCTGTCAGGTCAAGTTAAGTCAACAAGACGTCGTACACACATTATTGTGCCACAGAATTAATGCAGTTTGGAGGATTTAGGGATAGTGAATATTTGCAAAGGACACTTGTAGGGAATTTCAATAGAAGGAATAGACGTATTAGCAAAAGAATGCATCTTGATGTTTGTAGAGTTGGTAAAGCCATCTGTTATATACCAATACTTTTGAGCCAAGCAAGACATTAGTAGAATGTCTTTTGACAATATCGGCTGTACTGTAGAATAATTGCTTATATTGTGCATAAGCTGTTGTTAGTTCATCTACCGGCTGAAAAGAAAAACTCAGGAAGCATTTCCATTAAGTTTCCTGAGGAAACCTTTTGGTACCCTATATGCCATTGGAAAACTGTCTTGCATTAATTCTAATGCATGAATAGCACATAATGATAAAGGTAGAAAATCGTATTATGTCCCACAAAAGCAAGCAACTTGAGTTGAATTCACTATGCTAATCTGGTCAAAGCTTCTATGGTCAATGATGTTAGCTACCCCATTAGTTGGATCCAAAGAGTTCAAAAAGAATATCGAGTTTGACAAATAGAGACTTGTAAATTTCTTCGTACTGTTAGTAGTTCATTTGATGTTAGTTACTGGATTGATTTCATGTAACTCACTGGCAGGATTCGGTTATCATGCCACTGGTTGATGTAAGTGCTGTAATATCCAAGAGAGCTTGGCAAGGCGCTTATAAAAGGAAACAAAATCATCAAAGGATGAGGAGCTTGATGTTTGCTGGACTTCTTTAAACTCTAGCAATACATCCTTGGAATGGTAAATGGTGTTTGCATGTTGTCATCCTTCTGGGTACACTAGTTAAAGTGTCCATTAAAATAAATAACTTGAACTTGGGCGGGGGAGATGGGGATGTCATTTATGCTAGATAGACTCGGTATGTCAGATGCAGAAGTGCTTAATGCCCACATGGAGTTGGTAGGTTTAGACACTGTAGAATACCATCCCAATGCTGTCAAGAATCTATATAGTTTTCCATAGATTTCTAATTTTGTTTCTCAAAATGTAACCCTTCTTCTAGCTCCTCTTCTTCCTCTTTTTTAATGATTGAGTGTTCCTTACAAGGAGATATTCAATGTATACTAGATTGTAGAGTATAGGCTGTAAAGTTTCTCACATTTTGTACTACTTGAAGTAAATTTATCTTCTTCTTATTAGAGAGGAGCATTTTGTCGCATCATTTTGATTAATTCAGTTCACTGGAGGGAGTTTAACTTACTTGTTAAGAGGATATCTCAGGCTATGCTACATACTTGTATGACAATCTGGTCGAGAGGGATGGAGTAAGGAATCGAAGA
Organism: Eucalyptus lansdowneana; assembly: GCA_017140395.1. Classification (NCBI taxonomy): domain Eukaryota; kingdom Viridiplantae; phylum Streptophyta; class Magnoliopsida; order Myrtales; family Myrtaceae; genus Eucalyptus; species Eucalyptus lansdowneana. The sequence goes on along the minus strand of CM029487.1, from coordinate 41,916,581 downwards.
AGGCGTAGAGACTAGGAGTGTAAAGGTTGCTGCATCCAAGTATCTTCAGTTCTTATATGACTTTATCTCTTGGTAATTCAAATTCGTAAGAGCTTAGGATTAGATGCCTATCCTTGGCAATTCTTGCCATCTATTCTCAACGGAAAAATTTCGAGAGGAGGCTTTTTTTTTTCCACTGAAACATCTAACGCCTCATATTGTCTTCTAGATTTGGAGAACATGGTGTTGAGTGCACTATACTACTCGGGCCAACCCGTGAATGCTTTTTACTGAGATCCTCAATTGTAGATACTTGTACCCTTGTGATCCTCACCTGAAGTAAGCTTTCATGGATCCACTCCACCTCGATGTTTAAAAGTGAACAACACGATTCGTTTTTGGATTGAGATAAGGGATTGGAGGCTGCCAAAAAATTATAGATTCCTGTAGATGACCTACTAGCCCAAAGAAATCCCATATCAAGTGACCGATATCCCTCAGTTATCTTGTACAGTTATGACACTTTAATTTACTTCACAAATTTTGACTAACATTTCTTGTTTACTGTGCGTCCTCTATCTTCCCTTTTCTTCTATTAATTTTATTGTGAAGAGATTATTCATTATTCTCTCTCTCTCTCTCTCTCTCTCTCTCTCTCTCTCTCTGTTGTTGTTCTGGTTTTTTTTTTTTTTTTTTTAATGAACCCACTTTTCTTTGCACATTCATTGTGTATCGTCAATACTGGCTTCTTCATTATTCTAATCTACTCCAAGTAAACGTATAACATCATTATGCTGAGGTCCTGCTATCAAGGTTGTTATCTTGGGACTTGAAGATGGTACAGTTTCACTGCATGATGTAGAAGTAAGTTTTCCATGCTATTGCTGAATGTTACCCTCATTACTTCTCAACAAGAAATTCCTTTTGCAAGAATCCTTTGTCATCAAAATGTGTTCTTCTCTAATCTCTCATGAGAAATATTTTGAATTGCTCAAAAGCTGAATGATTCAATGCAAATAGCAAGCTTGTTGAATGAACATTTAGCTGTTAAGAGTGATGGCAATCCATGTTTACTGGTCATGTTTGCTAATGTCAAGTAAATATGGACTGTTAGATAGGTCAATTTGAGCAGGATAAGCTTAACAAATCCTATTAGATCATTGAACATGGCCATTTGTTAAACATATGAGCAAACTAGAAGAGATATATAGCCTAAATGAATTGTTTTTTCACATGTTATACATTAATAATAGATTCAATATATATGTACATTTTAGGAGTTGAATCTAATTGATGTGGTTAATTGCATTCTCCTGTAGGATAGGAAATTGTCACCTTGCTGCTGATGTTGTCATTGATGATTGAAAATGCTTCAAATGTTAATGAAAAATTTCAGCATAGCATTTGTAGAGGTGGAGCTCATTGTGAGGATCTACACTCTCAGTCGATGGTACATGGTCATTTTCATCAAATTAATAGTTTATTTTGAATATTGAAACTCAAATACGTTCAGTCAAATTAAAAAGGTTATGGTGTAGGTGACTCTTGAATCATGGAATTTGTATGTGCTTTAATCATGGTTGTGGGTGGAAAGGTTCATAAATAACTGGTTATGTCATTAAGCTATAGCTGTTTAGTCATGAGTATGATGGCTACGAATTGGTTGATACTACTGCATTTCTTTCTTTGAGACTTCCAAAAATTTATTAACCATCATCTGATTCATGGACTATGTTTTGCTTGGAAGAGGGTTTGTTTTTACATAATACATAATGAATGTTATCTTACCAATCTAGCTTTCTTTATTTAACTATGGATATGTGGTGTGCTGCTTTTTATATGCTAGTGCTTGCAGCACTTATACATGCTGTGGTACAGTAGTTTCTAACATGGTATAAATATTAAGCAGAATGAAAAACTATTACTAGGCTTGAAGTCCCATGCGGCAGTTGTGCTGTGTCTCAACCGGGAGGAAGATGCCCAAGTGAACAATTATGCATCTTTCAACTTAAAGGTTGATATGACTTCTTGATCTCGATTCTTAATAGACAATATTTCATTCTTCATATCTTACATGTTTTTTCTAATGCTTTATTTGAACTTAAGTTTCAAACTAAGAATCTTATTTCACTATCCAATAGCTTTAATATTTTCTACCTTGATATATCTTGTCCAGTTAGTAAGATGTCTTAACCTCAGTATTGCATCAGAGAAACAATGCAGAGAGTCAGAGAACTACTGCAATTTAGAGGATTTGGGGACATCGAATAATTGCGAAGGACACTTGCAAAGGAATTTCAACAGATGGATCATAGGTATCAGCAAATGAGTTAGAAAACTGAAATGTGATAGAATCCCGTTTGCTCATAAAAGTCCTTACTTGAATGTGTTGTTTATTGCTCTTTCATTGTAGATTCTTCACATTGATGCTATATCTACTTTTTCCATTCATAAATGTTCTTAAAAATGCTGCCTCAGTGGGAAAAATATGAACTATGGGATAAATCACTACTGTTTTCTGTTGTTTGCAGTGATTGCTTCTTCCCCCCTTCAAGTCTGGTCCTCATTGCTGATATGTGTACCGAATGTGAAATTCTGAATCTCTTCATATGCATAACATGAGTTTAAGTATGATTATCTGGGCTCAAAATTGGTTTCTGTAAACATTGCAATCATTTAATAAAAAGCTTTTGCTTTTAGGTTTAGCCAACTCTTCAATTATTTGAGCTGAAATAACCATTTCTTGTATGGCTAGTTTAGAACTTATTATTAATAGGGTTCGTATGTAGATATTTCTATCCAAATGCCTATTACCATAAAGTTGTACCTATATTTTTCATTATTTTGCCCGAGTGATCAGAACCTTGAGACTATAATGAGAGAAAGAGAAGGACACCATTTGGGGTTTGGGTTTGTCTTCTGGAGGTTATCCTCAACAATGGTTTTTCAATTACCCTCCTTCTAATAGTCTATTTTTTGGTATTTGATCTCAAGTTTGATCACTTGACAATGTACATGGAAGCTTTAGTTGGGTGATCTTATCGGACTGAGCTCTCTGTTTAGCTTGTTACCCTTGTGTATAGAAATACCGATCTCACCTTTCCTGATTAAAACCTAATTTGATCATCACACTTTGAAGGAAGCTACCCAGATGCCTTTCTCTTCTATTTTGAAAAAGAAACTTTGTAAGAATTTATTATCACTGTTCCCTCTTATGTCAGTTTCAACATCCATCGGATACATTCACAATCCACTGTCCTTGTATGGGGTATATACCTTTAATTTGAAACCACATATATAATCCAGATATCCACATGTGCAGAGCAGAACTACTTTTGCGTGCTATTCATTTCTCTGTGCGGCTCTATAGGATGACTCTGGATTTGCTTATATATGACTTCTTGATCTTGATTCTTAATGAACAATATTTTATTCTTCATATCTTACATGTTATTTCTAATTTTTTGTTTGCAGTTAAGTTTCAAACTTGAAATCTTATTTCAAAGTCCAACGGCTTTAATATGGGTTTATGGAAGACTTTCGAGATCATCAAAGGATTGGGGGCTCAATGTTTCTTGAACTTCTCCAAACTCTGACAATGCATCCTTGGAATGGCAAAGGATGCTTGCATATTATCATCCCACACTTCCCCAATTATTTTATATCGAAGCTTTGCAGAGCTGAAACTGTCTGTTAACTTAACAGGTTTCCAAAATACTGAAAGTCTAACCAACTTGTTTGATATAATGGTATTGGAATTAGACAGTTGTATTTTAAGTTAGTATCATACTTGACACCTGTATGCAAGTCTATTGGAGTCATTATTCAAAGAGAGTTCTTTGTGATTCGGGTTTTGATCTTCATGTTAAAGTGGAACCAATGCTTGCCTTCCAAAGTTTTTCGGGTTGATAAAGCACTTAGAGATTCTATCTATGGGAAGCCTGTCAGGTCAAAGGTCTTGGAATCGAAGTTTTGCAAGACCGAGATCTTATTCCTGTTGGTGGAGGATTGTTGGCTGGGTCGGCCTTAGTGGGGCTCAGATAACATGACATGAAAGATAAAGAAAAAGGCCAAAAAGTCAAAACAAAAAGGAAAGAGAGGAGCTGTTCGTGGAGTGAAGAGTGTAGAGAGGAGGGAGGGAGGAAGAGAGAGAGAGAGTTAGAAGAACACAGGATAAAAAGGAAAAGGGAAAGACAGAGAGAGAGCGTTCCCCAGGAAGAACACACGAGAAGAAAAAGGGAAAGCAAGTTTTTAAGTCCCGGATCAAAGGCCAATCATTGCTAAAATTAGCTCAATTTTCAATTTGTTGTTCGTTAAAAAGACTACTAGTTGATCAGTTTCGCTCATTGAAAATCTTCTCTAGATTCTCTCTCGTTTTTTTTTTTAATTGTTATAAAGGTTTCTTGCTCTATTTGTATTGATCCATCTCCATAATGATGAATTACTATTGCAATGTTGATGTTATTATTCTTGGTAATTAGCGAAAGTTTTTGAGCAATTCATGATTTTTTTCCCACAATTGAGTTTTCAATGTAAAAATCTTGGTATTGTTGTTGCCTTGTTGCTTTAATATTTCAGCTTTATATTTACTTATTTTGAGATTTATTGTTGGAAAACGCTGCTATTTATTGCTAAGGTTAATTCCATTTTGGTCAATTTAGTTTTGGGAAGAAATTGATCATGGATTGAGTTAGTCCTTAGTGAATCATTACCCAATTCTCCCCAATAACATCACTGTTGGAACCGAAGTAGAAAATGTTTCTAGTGTGAAAAACAAGGTCACTAGAGCCCAATTGATGTGCATTTGAGATTGTGCTTCTATTGGGATATTGAAGCTTGATTGATGTTGGTTTAGCATTGTAACAAAGATTCAGCTCCAACAAAAGGAAAAAATGACACAAATCGTCCTTTTATTAATTCAAATTTAATGAAATTTGTTGATGTGGTTTCCAATCTGTTATGATTTTGATCAATTTGATAATGAGAGCTCAATTTGATAATAAATGTATGAAAAAGGTGGCTACTATGGTTATAACTAAACCAAACGCTATGATAATCCAACTCGTTCCAAAATCACATATTTATGATGAATGAGCCCAGACAAGAAGTTCCCGTCAAGATATGGCACGATTCGACCTAGCTTGGCCAACCCATCAATCAAATGAGTTCGCCTTCACTCCTGTAATCTTGTTTCGATCTCTTATTCTCTCCTGCCCATTCCTTTTCTGCAATTTTCTCCGCATGATTTCGAACTCCAGTGGACTTTCTTACTCTCTCTCACTTTTCCTTTCTTTATCTCGCTCTTCAACTCTATCCTCGCTCACTAGCCTAGAGCCTTCCTCTCAATCTTTCGAGCTCTATCCTTCACAAGCTCTCTTTTTGCTTGCATTTTCCATCGATGCTTTTGTACACTCCTCGCGATTTGTTCCAGCCCTAGCATTGCGTTTTTCGGGTGCTTGCAGAGCTTTTTAGTTATGGAAGTTGATGAAGGGCTACAGCCGTGCTTCCATTTCGGCTTTAGTTCAATAAACCGATGGTTTCTCAGGTTCAACCCCCGGTTGCCATTCTTTTGCAAGCTAATGGGCAATCGACTCAGTTGTTTTGACTCAATTTTGTGAAGTTTGCTCAATTTGCTAAATTTGAAAGGTTTGATGTCGGCAGCAATCCTCTTTTTGAAAGATATACTCTAGCTTCCGGAGATGCTCGGGTAAAATTAGGTTCTAGTTTCTTCAAAGTTCATTGCAAAGAAAGAATATAACTTTCATTTTGGTAAAAAATAGATCAAATGGTGCTTGTTTTGACTGGCCTCTCTTGGTGATGACAGTTGCAGCACTAATTCTCCCGACCTTCATTGTAATCCTCTTCACTTTTCAGTTTTTATGAGAGTGCTGCTATTTCGACTGACAAGAAGAATCATTGCAAGGCTTGAACTATTCTAACCTTCTTATTGTGGAAAACATCGTGTTATGAGGAGTGAGAATCTTTAAGAGTGGATCGTTAGCTTCAACTAGCCAACATCTATCAATCTCATGCTCTTTCAAATTTCTCAATTAAATGTAAGTACTCAAGAACAAGGCCTCCCATCAAAATCTTCTCGATCATGTCATCACTCACCTCAACCTGGCATATGGACAAAGATTTGAGCAAAGTTTAGTCAATCCTTGACCGTCTATCTTTGCTACCACTTGTCAAGAGGAAAAGTGCCAAAAAAAGTCCTAAACATATTATATTGGTACTAATTCAATTTTAATTCTTTCAATTGGACCAATTTAGTTATAAACCTTCTCACATTAGTATCAATTCAATTCATCGGGCCAATTTAAACTAGAAATTGTGAAGATGGACATCAGCCGGCTGATTGATGCTAAGGTGTATGATTTTAATAATTTTTTTGAATTTATTGATTTCTTTTTCTTTTTTTTTCCCTTCCCTTTTTTGTTCGTTGATGGCCATTGCTAGCCACCGATCATAGCCATGGCCAGCGAGGGCGAGTGTTAGCCCTCACCAAATCTGGCGAGACCGATTGAAGCATTTTGAGTAAGAAACTATGGACAATTACAAACTCATTTATAGCATGCAATAAATTTTAGAAAATGACGATAAGCATGCCCAACTTATACAAATAAATAAACATCTATCTATAGCTTGATTTTCTAGGAAAGACAACTTTCATCACATTATTGTCTAAGATCAATGTGATACATGAGTAGTGGAAAACTGTCATTTATATGAGTCCCACAAGGGCATACAAATTGTTGTTTTAACTGGTGCTTTAGTTTAAGGAGAACAAGTTACATAGTTATTTTTGGAAAACATTTTTAGGACACATTTGATAACAATTATATTCTCAAAAGTAATTTTTGATCGAAATGATATTTTTTGATTCTATTTTTGGGAACAATTTTCGAGCAAAAGAATGCATTTGGGAACTATACAAAATTTTTATTCTTGGGATAAAAATGTATTTGGTAGGATTCTTAAATTTTTTTAATACTTTTGTTATATTTTTTCTTTTTTCTTTTTCCTTTTCTCTTCTTCTTCCTCCTTTTTTGTGGCCGGTCACTAGCCACGATGATGACTAGTGTCGTGGCTAGCAATTGGCTGGGCGAGGTTGGCAAGCTCACCGAAGCATCACCAAGCCAAGGTAAGGGTCGGCAAGCTCGCTGGAGGCTTGCTTGGCCACTGTGAGGCTCGTCCTCGCCCTAATGGTCTGAGGTTGGGCTTGCCCTAGCTTTGCAAGGCTGAGCCTTGCTGTCCAGTAACGCTTCGGTGAGGTCGCCGGTCCTTGTTGGCCGATCATCGGCCATTGTTGACCATGGCCAAAGCCGGCGAACGGCCAAAAGGAAGAAGAAAAAAAGGAAAGAGACGAATAAAAAATAAAAGATTAGGTTGATTCTAGGAATTGTTCTGAGAACAAGAAGCAATTTTTTTTTCTCGCTTTGATTCTATTTCAAATCTATTCTCGAAAAAAAAAAAAAAAGATGAAACAAAACTTGTTTTGTTCTCGAACAAAAAAACAGAGCAAAAAATTTATTCTCGGATTATTATCAAACGAGCCTTTAATAAATATATATACTCTATTGTTTCTAATTAAATAATCTAAATAGAATATGAAAGATAGTTGATTAATAAAAGCCCTTATCCTTCTAACCGGAAGACTGCACTGATAACTAACCCTAATTTCAATCATCCCCATTAAAAGCATTCCAATATAGTCTTAGCCATTCCTTCCACTTTCCAATCCCATTAAGGTGGCACACCAATGCGTGAAGCCCATAGAGCGTGCAATCTAAAATAAATTAGGCATGAGGAACTAAATACCGAAATAGGCCAGAAACATCAAACGGGTCAAGTAATTTTTTGCTTCGTGTAGTCTAAGTTCTTTTGTATAACTTTAATGTGATCACAAATACGGTTTATTTTTATTTTTCCTTTCATAATGCATGGGAAAAAAAAATAAAGAAATGACAATTTATCATATCATAAAGTCGACATATATTTTAGACTAATTAGGAAGGAAAGTAAAATTAGTCACAGCAGAGCAAAAACGGAGAGAAGGAGAGCGAGCCGAAGGTGGGAATTTCGGAGAGAAATAGAGTGAGAGAGGAAGAGAGAGAGAAGGGTGGAGAGAGAGAGAGAGAGAGAGAGAGAGAGAGTTTGAGAGCGAGGAGCCCTCCGGCAGTTCGGTCACGCCTGAAACCCGTCCGACGACTCCCGACCGCGCTCTTAAGCTCGCATCTCCCGTTCCCCACGCGAGCACTGGCCCCATTCGTCCGTGCGCCGCCGTTTGGGGTCGCTGTCTGTCAATCATTGCGAGTCCTGGCGCGAGTTGGTGGTCGGGTTTGCCTCCTTTTAGCCAGTGCGCTTCAAACGTTCGACGAAATGCCTGAACCAAACCCCCGCTCGGTTTAATCTCAACTGTCGAGTTATCCAAAGTGAAGTGGGCAACATGAATACGTGCGGTGCGGTGTAAATCTGTCCTATGATCAGCAAGTACATTTTCGGTGAACTTCAACCGTGGTGGGTTCTCGTGTTCTGTTCGTTTGGAAGGAGGAATTGAGAGGCGACGGCAGAGCGGGGGACGGCAGTAGAGAGAGAGAATGGCGGGGAAGTGGGCTTGGTTAGGATGTCGGTTAAATTTGGGTTTGGATTTTGGGCTGAATTAGAGTTTATTGGGCTTGGGTTTAAGCCAATATCGCAGCCCATATTGGGACCGGGCCCCAAGGCTCGGCCCGTAATCAAATTCACTCTGCTTCCTCAGTAGTCAAATTCTCTCCCGCCTGTTCTTCCTCTTCCGTAATCTTCTCTGCAAAATTATCAGGCTCCATTGCACTTGGTTACTCGCTCTTCTCTTCCATCAGGCTTTCTTCTAGGGCTTTCGGGCTCTAACCCTCCACCACTAGCTCTCCCTCTAAGTTCGCATTTGCCACCGGACGTTTTGGCTGCGTTTTTGGCTGCTCCCGGAGCTTTTTCAGCTATGGAGACCGACCAAGGGTCGCGGCACATGCTTCCCTTTCAGCTTCAGTTCGACAAGCCGCTGGCTTCTCAGGTTCGGCTCCCGTTTCATCCCTCTTTTGCGACCTGATAATGGGCGGGTCGATTCGATTGTTTTCCCATTCGGTTTTGTGTGAGGTTTTGGCTCGATTTCTTCCGATTGGCAGGTGAAGATGGCGGAGTGGAATCCGGAGAAGGATTTGTTGGCGATGGTCACGGAGGACTCGAAGGTGGTGCTTCATCGCTTCAATTGGCAGAGGCTGTGGACAATCTCTCCTGGTAATTGCTTTGACTCGAGAAAGTTCTCCTCTTTTTATTTTTTATTCAGCATGTTCGTTTCTTCAACGATGGCTTGGTGTGTGCCCTTTGAGTCGTTGGCCTTATTCTTCCCTTTGCTTTTCCTTAATTTTGCTACGAGCCTTTTCCCCAAATAAGTCACTTAAATTGCCAATCCAGTTCAAATTGGGTTTGATGGAGATTTGGTCAATATAGAGGTGAAGTGCTTGAAAGTCCGAATGAGGATGTGATGTCGAACAAAGGAGTTGGTGTTTTACACGAAAATGAAGAGTGAATGATGGTAATAGGAGGGAAAATGTGGATATGACAAAGTTGCAAATAAAGAATCCCAAGCTGATACTAGTTTAATGAAGGGATTTTTATTTACAGGCGTGACAGATTCCTATAAACTTCTAGATAATATTGGTGCCTTAGGAGATTTCCATAGCATAAGTGACAATCATCTAGACCAACCAGAAGGGTACCCGACTCCTGTACTGCCATCTTGTTGCCATTTTCACGCTACACCAGTCAAAGTGTTCATGAAGATAAAGAAGTCAAATTGGAGGGGATGTTGTTTATGCTAGATAGACTAGCTATGTCAGATGTAGAAATGCTAGATGCCCACTTGGAGCTGGCAGGTTTAACCCCTGCAAAGTAGCATCACAACGTCGTCAGGCAGCTATATAGTTTTCCTTCAATTTCTGTTGGTGACTCTCACGATGTAATATCACTTCCGGCTCTGCTTCTTCCTATTTCTTCTGCTGATTGAGCATAATATTATCTCTGGCTCCTCCTCTTCCTCTTCTTATACTGATTGAACGTTCCTTACAAGGAGAGATTTAGTATGGGCTGGAAAGTTTTTCACATTTTGTAATGCTAAAATTTAGAGTCTAGTATAGAAAGTTTCGCACATTTTGCATTACTTGAAGTTAATTTATCTTCTACTGATTACAAGGGGCATTTCGTTACATCATTTTAATTAATCAAGTTTGTTGTTGGGAATTTAACTTACTTGTGAATAGGATATATCTCAAGCTATGCTGCATACATGTATACATGGAGGGAGGAGTTGGAGAAAGCAAAGAGACTAGGAGGGTAGGGGAGCTGCATCCAAGTATGTTAAGTTCTTATATGACTTTATCTTTTGGTAATTCGAATTCATAAGAGCTTAGGATTAGATGCCTAGCCTTGGTGGTTTTTTTAATCTATTCTCACTTGAAAAATTTAGATAGGAGGTAACATTTGAATGCTTCATGCATCATATTGCCTTCTGGATATGAAAAACATGTTGTTGAGTGCTTCTTGACCTAATCCTTGAGAGGTTTCTGTTGAGATGTTAAGTTGTAGATGCTTGTACACTCGTGATCCTTCCTTGAAGTATGCTTTCATTGATCCACTCCACCTTGAGGTTCCAAAGTTGAGCAATAAGATTTGTTTTTGGACTGAGATAATGGATTGAAGGCTGCCAAAAAGACATAGATTCCCTAGCTTTAGATGATCTACTAGCCGAAAGAAATCCATGTCAAGCTACCAATATCCCTTTCGGATATACTATTACTGTTATGATGTTTGCATCGCTTCCCAGATTTTGATTATCATTTTCTCTGTCTTTCCTTTTTGTCTATTAATTTATGGTGAACAAATTATTCATCCTCTCTCTTTCTATTTTTTTTTTTTTTTTTTTTTTGGTTGTTGTTGTTGTTTATGAAATCACTTTTCTTTGCACATTCCATCGTATGTTGTTATACTGGATTATCTTAATTATTCTAATGTACTCCAGGTAAATGTATAACATCATTATGCTGGCGTCCTGATGGCAAAGTTGTTGTCTTGGGACTAGAAGATGGTACAGTTTCACTGCATGATGTTGAAGTAAGTTTTCTATGTTATTACTTTAATGTTACCCTCACAACTTCTCAACTAGGAATCTTCCTGCAACAATCCCATATCATCAGAATGTGTTCTCCTCTAATCTCTCTTGCGAAAGATTCTGAATTGCTTAAAAGCTGCATGATGCATTGCAAACAGCAAGCTTGCTCAACAAACATATAGCTGCTAATAGAGATGGCAATCCATGTTTACGAGTCCTGTCTGCCAACGTCAAATTAACAGTGGACTGCTAGATAGGTCAATCTGAGCATGAAAAGCTTAACAGATCTCATTAGAACACTCTTTTTGAACATGCCCTCTTTTTTATATAGGTCAACAAACGACAAGAGATGAATAACCCATTTAACTAATTAAAGTGAATGGTTCATTCCAATCCAAGCATTACCGACACAGCATTTATAACTTGTACAATACATGCAATATGCATATCTTTGTCAATGTCATATAATTTTTAAAAAGAATAGCCTTAAACTTACAAACTCCTTGGTTTAGATGATATCTTGTATCTTATATATATCCATTTAACTAATTAGATTGAATGGTTCATTCCAATCCAAACATGACCAAGACAGCATATAGAAGCAGTCATCCATGACATGCTCATTTTCATCAAATTAATAGTTTCTTTCTATTATTTAAAGTGACATATGTCCAGTTCAGTCATATTAGGAAGGTAATAGGTCGGGTGATTCCTAAATGACAGAATTTGTATGTGCCTCAATTATGCTTGTGGGTGGAAAAGTTCATAGATTACCGGTTATGTCATTAAGCTAGCTGTTTGGTCATGGGTACAATTGCTAAGAACTTGGCTGATGCTGCTGCCAAAAGGTTTCTTTAAGACGTCTACCCATTTACTAATCATTATCCACTTCATGGATTATGTTTTGCTCCTGAAGAACTTATTTTTACATATGAATGTTATCTTACCAATCTAGCCGTCTTTATGGAACCGTGGATATGCACTGTGCTGCTTTTTATATGCTAGTGCTTGCAGCAGTTATATGTACTGTGGTATATTTATTTCTAACTCGGTATAAATATTAAGCAGAATGGAAAACTGTTAAGAAGCTTGAAGTCTCATGCAGCAGCTGTGGTGTGTCTCAATTGGGAGGAGGATGCCCAAGTGAATAGAGTATGCATCTTTCAACTTAAGAAAGTTCATCTTACTTCTCGATCTTGACACTTGACAGACAATATTTTATTGTTCATACCTTTCATGTTCTATCTAATGCTTTGTTTGCAGTTAAGTAGTTATTTTAGTCTGGTTTACTAAAATATTTCTTTTTTCAAACTTAGATCTTATTCAACAGCTTCAATATGTATCTATGGAAGGTTTTTTGAAAACTTATGTTTGGTGTCAGCTGTGAGTTGTTGATTTGCTGATTGTTGACTCCTTAACTTTAATCTCTTGTCATATTTATCTTCTTCTTCTTGTTTTTTTCCCCATTGGAATGATAATTATCCATTTTTTAATAGGACACTTCTGGCAACTCTTTGGCATTTGAAGATCGCACTACTGTTTCTTCCTCCAGCTCCGAGAGTTCCTCGCATGCCTGGACTAGTATCTGGAGAAACTGGTTTAATTGACGATGGTCAAGATTCATTTATAGAGCTCTCAAATTCTTCAAAGCAATGTTTCAATATCCTTTGCAGTGGAGATAAAGATGGGGTTTTGTGCTTCAGTATATTTGGTGTCTTTCCAATCGGAAATGTTGTAAGCCTCCTGTCTGTTCAGATCAAGTATTTAGCAGTATAGTCTATCAGATTCAGTCATGACTACTTTCCTTTCTCGCTTCCATAGAGCAGTCTTTCTTAATAAATGGATCTGATGGCAGAAATAAGTATTGCCTGAAAGTAATGGGCTGGTTAATTAAACAACTATACTAGGTGAAGTTATTCTTGTAAAACTTCTAGATTTCACTTCCATTGGTCACTTCAGAGATGACACCTCCGACTTCGATACAGCACAATTATCCAAAGCTTTTGTTGTTTGCCCTGAGTGCTCCTTCTGTCTATACTGCAGTTGAAGCACCTAAAGGAGAATTTGGGGTCTGTCTGGGTTAAGCCTGCTGTGCAGACTTTCTGCTGTTGTTTTAGACTCTTGAGTTTCTGCTCTTTTTTAGGGAGATTGAGAGAGCCTATACGACTGTTGGTTGGGGAAAGTGTTCTATGAGAGTGTATGCTTGTGTGTAGATAATTCTCTCTGTGGGTGTGCAGCTATTAGAAGATTTAGACTTTTGGGTACTCTGAACTTTCGTGCATGTTTGGGTTTAGTAGTGTTTCAACGTGAAAACATGATGAACTTCTCAACAGACATTTGATTAGTCTAGAAATGCATGCTGAAGAATTGTCCTAATCAGTATCATTCAGGTTCCTATCAGTTGTCTCTTTAGTTACATGGAGCCAGTCCTTATAGTTACAATTCCTTGTTGGGACTTTCCCAAATGTACTTCCTAGGGCCCACTGCCTTTCACCAGATCTATAAGTGTGGAGTATGGTTTCCTAATGGGAGGTTTTTCAGATCTATATACAAGTTTGTGAATTGTCAATGACGATTTGATCACAATTTCTTATCTTGGTTGACTACCTAAAGTCAAGTCCAAAATCATTTACCTAGAACAGGTAATTTTGTTAGATATTTTAGATGGAAAATTAAACATGTTTGATGGGAAATCACTTGTTATGAAAATTGATGTAGCTCATTTAGCTCATTGTTGAGCTTCTGGGTTGTCTTTATATATATATATGTAGAACTGCTAATCTAAAAGATGCCAGTGGCAGGAATACTAAGTTTTTGTGGAACCACAATGTAGAACTGCTAATTTAAAGCCTTCCAAGTTGCATTGTGATGTAGATATTCTGTAGTCTGGTGTTGAGGTAATTGCATTTAAAAGCCTTCAGAAAATTCGAATCAGTACCTATACTGCACTTGTGCTGTTGCCCATGAAGTTTAAATTTTTTGCTGAAGTTGTTGCTTCTCTCTGTTTTCTAGTTCCATCATCGACCTGACCTAAAATTTAATGTTATGGTGCTTGGTTGATCTTTAAGTTGACCTCGTAGAAATAGCACAGTTCCACTCTCCACTAGTTATTTTAGTTTGGAAGCTTTTTTAACTCTCTGTGTCGACTTTATTTGTATAGTTGCTTTGTTATATTGAGTTTGCTATTTTCAGTTCGATAATCAGTTGCTTATTGCTTCTTGCCGTGTGATTGCCATAATGCATGGGAATGTGCACCAGAATATTCATGAATGTGATATTCCTACGACAACCAAGGACAGAGACACCGTTTGCCGACTTCTGAATGCGTCTGTGAGGAAGGTACGCTGACTAACACAGTTGCCTCTCAAGAGTCTCCATGTTTCTTCAACTAATGGGTTAATGATAGGAGGCCTTTTTGCTCTGCTGGGACTAATATTATTTTCCTTCCTAATTAGTCTTCCAATATATTGCAACTTCACGATATGTTAAGTTGTCTTTTCTTTGGTTTTTTCCATGCATTAGGAAAAGAAAAATACAAAATAAACCTTAAGAGACACTTTTTGAACAATTGGTGATCAAGCTAAACTGGAAGTTAAACAAAGGAACCTAGACTAAATGAAACAAAAAATTACTGTGAATTGTGCATAGTTTCTTGCTCAAAATGCTTTGGTGACCAGCAAAGAATTTCATTCACTTTGTGACATTTAAGTTATAGTCATCAGATGCATTGTCTTCTCATGAACACCTTATTGGAATTTGATAGAGAAACTATTGAGTAAAAGCTCATTGGTAACTAAACATGTTTCTATAAAAATGTCAAACAGCCTGACACAGAAAATGTCAAAACAGCTTCGATAATATTTTATAGATGTAAGATGCAGAATTTTTGCTAAACTTCAAATGTACCTACTGTAAGTTTATTCCTGTGATTGGTTTAGTCCAGATATCATGTCGGATGTTTCACCAGAGCAAGCTAACTGCCATGTAATTGTTATCATTAGGTGGCTTTATCCAAGGATCTTTGTCATTTGATGGTTGCATGCTCAGGAGAACTTGTTGAAGACATTGTTGAATCAAGAGGGTGTCAAACAGTTGGAGATAGTATGCATGGCTTTCATTACTTAGTGCTTGATACTTCAATATTCCAAAAGAGGTAGAATTGCACTTGCATTTAGTGTTATTCATATTTTAGGTGAAACTTCTTCTCTCTCTCTCTCTCTCTCTTTTCTTTTTTTTAAGTTGCAGTAGTAATTGGACTCCGTATTATAATTATATTACAATTGTTCATGTGCACTGATACATGTTTCAGAGGTATCAATTTTGTCTGGTTTTACGGAAAGTAAAACTCATATTAACTCAGGATATTATCGTCAACCTTATAACGAAACTGATGGTTAACATGGAGCAA
The DNA here is from genome assembly GCA_017140395.1 of Eucalyptus lansdowneana. Classification (NCBI taxonomy): domain Eukaryota; kingdom Viridiplantae; phylum Streptophyta; class Magnoliopsida; order Myrtales; family Myrtaceae; genus Eucalyptus; species Eucalyptus lansdowneana. Next base: position 41,901,051 of record CM029487.1, on the reverse strand, counting down.
TTTTGAGGCATTTTTCTTGGAATTTAATCTACACTTTGCAAGAACTTTCCTTCTGATAATTTTAAATGCCCAAGTTGACTTTCAAGAGTCACCATAAACTGAACTACATGATGCCTCATACTTCGTAGCCTGAATGATTTTTTTCATGCTTGATATGGTTTTCACCCGACCTTCAAGTATCATACCATCTTTCCGTAGAAACCTCTAGAAATCAACGTAGTTCGGATGTTGAAAGTGGTGGGACAAAATTGCAGGAGTTACTCTTACAAAATTTTGAACATCGTTGCATGATTCACAGAACATTTTTGTTCTCTACAATTAGAGGCCTGCCAAGTTTTCGATAACATTTTTTGTTTTCATTTTTATGGAAACTGTTTTTGATGTTTTATCACAGAAAACTTGTTTAATGGTGTATGTTGTAAGGATGAGAATCGTCAGAATTTGTTCTTGTTCCATCGCAATAAGAAAAGAGGCTTAGTTATTCCAAATCTCCATGTTTGCACGTGGCATGTGAACGCTGAAAAGTTGTCTTCAGTTTCTAATTTTGATTTTAATAATATTTTTCCTTTCAACTGTTTTCGAAGTGTTACCAAACACATTTTCTGGACTGTTTGCATTCTCAAATGAAATGAGAACAGATATCTGAGAATCTATATCTGCTGAATGCCTCCTTAGATTCTCAATCTCTTCCTGTCTGCAGTAAAAATGAACTTCATCAAGTTGCTCAACAGGCGTCCAACATTGACGATTTACTTCATGTCGTCCGGACATCATTATCAGTCATGCACAAGCAGTGGGCTGATGCCATGAACATATTTCATGAGAAGTTTGATTTATTAACAAGCCTTATTAATGATCATGGTTAGTGGTCCTGTTAATACAAAGCAGTAGATGGCTTTTCATCGTTCTTCATTTAACTGTTCTTGTTTGCTTATCTAGGTCTTGACTCTTCTCCTCAGGAGGAATTTTTGAGTCTTCTAGGTGGTGCTAGGACCAGTCCTGCAGTCCACCAGTTTCTTGTTAATTCTCTGGGTGAAGTGGTACGTTTGGTTTTTTTAAGTTCCGGTGTTGCTATAGGACTTCTGTTCTTTTTGGTTGGTTTTCATAATCTTAGTCTGCTAGTTTGTTCAATGATAGGGTATGAAGCGTGTATCAAAAGTTGTCTGTGGTGCTGGAAAAGAACTTCAGCTGGTTGTCCTCAATCATCTGCAGGTGCACGTTATTACCTTTGCATTTGGCCTTTCTCTCTGATAAATTATTGAGTTTTAAGCATTGCACAGAACAGTCTTAAATGGTGATCAGATAGATGTAGGAATTTGTTATAGTAAGTTATGCTTCACGCATTTTGAGACACACCATATCTTTCAGAATATCCTGATGTTGAATTCTTATATGAACCTATCATATGCAATGATATGGATTACCAACATTGAGTGGCTGGAAGGGGTGAGGTAAAATCTGATTTGATTCTGATTTAACAAGTCGGCAATCTCTACTATAAGCGTATAATAAAAATTATAGGTCATAATCATTGGTTTGAATATGAACTTGATCTGAGTTTGGGCTTTCAGAATACTGTAAATGGAGGTATGGGTATGGAAATTTTTATGCATTTATGTTATAATTAACAGTTATAGAGATATGTTCTCTGTTTCAAAAGGAAAAAAACTTTATTGCCTGCTTCGATCTCAATATATATCCCTCATAATTGCAGGAGTCAATCTTTGTATCAATAAATCATATTCAACTCTTTTTACTTACTAATAGCCCTATTTGAGCCTAGGAGAAGTTAAGACTTATTTATACTACCAATTCCACTCCTTGGACTTGCTGTAGTAAGTGAAACTCTGCTTTCTTATGTTATTATTACTGTCAACAAGCTAAAATTGAGAATGAAAACTCAGTTATCAGAAGAAAATGAGCAGATAAAATAACTGGCGCATGCTCAGATGATAGTGAATTGAGCCAACATTGAGCTCATCTGTGATGCTTAACCTTGGTTATGAGAGCCTCTGTCCACAACAATTTGTTCATGTACTTAGATGTGAGAATTCATTAGTTTATATTTTTTACCAACTTTTCCAATTAGGTTGCCATTTTTTTAACTAAGCACCATCTTTTGGCAGAGTAATGCTAAAGATGTTATGTCCTAGTAAATGACAAAGGTTAACTTACTCACATGTGAAATAGATTTGTATTAGATGTCTGTAATACACTTGCCTAAATGCTTGGATTTTACCACTTCAAACAAGTTTTGTATGCTGGTCTCTGTATCCATAGTATTGTTCTGTTTTGGGAATGTGTCGGTATCTCTTTGGATCCAGAGTTTCTCTTGAACTTTTTGGATCTTGACTTTAGGTTGTAGAGGCACCCTTTTGTCACGAAAACTCATAAAAGGAACTGCAACTGTGAGTTAATGGAGCGTTTTTGTGCTCAATAAAAACATGCTACATGGATGATGGTTATGCTGATTAGCACAAAATCATATGTGAGATGTTAGTGTTTGTACTTGAAACTACATGATTACATACAATGTTGTGATATAGGATAGTTGGTGTCTGCTTGGTGTTTTTGCATTAGGCTCTTTGCATTGGTGCCTTGTTGTTCTTTGGCGGCCGCTTGGCCTTTTCCTCGGCTTCCTTTCACTCATAATGAGCTTGTTCATCTTGAGTGCAAGTTTTTGAAGCTGATTTTTGTACAATTTCACCTTCCCCAATATATTCTTACTTTCACCAAAAAAAAAAAAAAAAAAAAAAAAAAAAAAGTTCAACCATAGGACACCAAGGGGTTGCAAACCCATCTAAGATTAGAGCCCAAAAATTAAAGCCATGTACAGAACAACTCTCAAAACCAAAAGTGAGCTCAAAGACAAGATACATCATCGACCATATTAATCAAGTCATTTACATCCATATGCAGTCTCCACTATACCAAAAGTGTACGACTTTAAGCCAAATTTCAACAAACGGAAGATCCTCTCCATCAAAAGCTATCTTGTTTAGCTCCTTCCAAATGAGCCTAAAAACAGATAGAGGAATTGAGTTAATCCTTCTTTTCTCGTGGCACTGTAAACGAATGTGCTGCCAAGCCCGGAGTTCTTGCTCCTAAAAGCTCCAATAACCCAAAGATAATTTGGTGCAAGCATAGGAAACTGTCCAAACCACTCTTGTCCATGAACAGTGAAGGAGGAGATGCTGCACGGATTCTGCCTCCTCCTTGTGGAGGAAACACCTATTAACCAGTATTTGCCTCTTTGTTGTAGGTTATCTAAAGTGAGGATTCATTCCCAAGTTGCTTTCCAGGCAAATGGATAAACTTTAATCAGAACCCTTACTTTCCAAACTCTAATCAGAATCCTCACTTTGCAAGTCACTTTTTGAGGAAAATCCATTCGACCACCGACTTCCTCCCTATTGAGCAGCTTGTAGTGAGACTTTACTGGAAAGATTCCATCTTTTTCATCTTCCACACAAATGCATCCTCATAGGCTACGGAATTCTTGGAATAATATAATACATAAAAAGAGATGTTAAAAAGTCCCAATCTTGGGCTTGTCTCACTAACTCAATATCCCAAATGATCATTTCCTTGCCTAGACATGCCATCCAGCTTTTTAGTTGTTGGAATGCCTATTTAGGAGGATCAATTTCTAAGAAGTCTTGTAGTGCCACACCTTTATCGCATGTGGTGCCTTTGGAAGGAAAGCAACAAAATAGTAGGGTTTGAAATCTTGGGTAGTTTTGGTGGTGTACCTTTTAAATGGCTTTGGACATCATGTTCTGATTTCATATGGTCTTCTGATGTTTTATTTTTGTTTGTTTTTCTTTTGTTTTATTCTTGTATACTGGCACGTTAGAACTTTAATTAAAATCCTTTATCATCTATAAGAAAATATATTGCCTATATCTTCTCTGCCAGATCTCTCTCTATACATGTGGGCAATTTTGTGTGTTGTAAACATGTGCATTGCCCAAGCACATGCATGCGATTGTGTGCTTGCACAGGTGTCTGCACTTGCACATGCACACTGTAGGGCTGTTGCTAATTAGATCGGTTCCTTGCTTCTCCTGGGTTCAGGACTCTCTTGTACACTGCACATTCTTGTTGATTATTACTATGGTGAGAAATAATGTTTCCTGTTAGTTTCTTTAAAGTTATAGACTCTCTTCTTTTTACTTTTTTGATATGTAATTCTATTGATAAGCATCATGGGGTTCCTCTTATATACAAATTACCACCCATAAGCTCATATTTATCTAAGATAATTCAAAAAAGGACTTACTGTCTAAAGAACTGCCACCACAATGCCAAAAAAATATGGTGGTTATCCAAATATCTATCCTTTACAGCTCCTATATAATTTTCCTCTTTTGTAGGAACCTGCCTATATTTTTCTTTTGAAAGTTTATGAACTTTCTTTAACTCCACGGTCTGTCAATCAATGCTTTGGGGCTCCTTTCTCCTGTTGTTTACTCAAAATGTGCATTCACAACAGTGTAGAATTTTGTGGAACAATTGCCAAGTCATCTAAAAGATTACCTATCAAATAAAGATGTGGTACTTAATTACAATAATGCTCCCCCTCTCACGTAGGCTAAGACTTGGCCTTAGATTGAAGGATAGATATTTGATAATTGGGGAGGTAAATAGGTAGTAAGGTGAGTTTTAAGCCTGAAACCTCCTGCTCTAATTCCACATAAAATTTTGTGGGACCAAAACTAACTAATCAAAAAGTGTAAGCTATGGGATAGAGATGTAGTTTGATATTTGAATGTTGTAAAGAAGTTACCCTTGCCCAAGCTAACAGCACAAGGGCTGGGGCTTTGTCTCCTTAAAAACATCAGCAATTCCTGTCAGCTTTGTGTTTATAGCCCACAACTATCACATAAATAAGATCTCTCTCTCTCTCTCTCTCTCTTTCTGTCCTTCCCCTTCACACATACAGCCACTTTGGGCAGGACTTGATCATTTCACACGAACATTCCAAACTTCCAGCCTGCTTGCATGAATTGGATGGTATACTAGGCTCCATTTTCCAGGACTTGATCATTTCACAAAACCATTCCAAACTTCCAGCCTGCTTGCATGAATTGGATGGCAGACTAGGCTCCATTTTCTTAATGATTTTTCCAAAATAACTTTTATTTGTCAGAGAATCTAGCATATGCTGTGTAATTCAAACACAGTTTACAGTTGAAAGATAAGGATGGCTTGTAATGGCCATTTGCTGCGTGAAACATTTTCTTTCATAAAATTTTAACATCGATGGTTCCTATTGCTGTTTGGCATTTAACTTATATGTTCGATGTTATCTTTATCCCTCATGAGTGTGTCAGTTTCCTTGATTAGAGAGGATATTCGACTTGTGGGGTTAACTAATTGACTTATTGTTATTTACATTGTTATTTACCTAGCAGCCTGCTGTAGAAATTATTGGCTTTAGAATTGGTGAGCTCAGGGGTCTTTCGAGATGGCGCTCTCGTTACCTGGGTATTGGTTTGGATGAGACACTGGTGGACAATGCAGTAGAAAAGGCTGGAATGCTGCTTGTACAGGTTGAGCGATTCATAAGGGTGGTCTCATCTGTTGTGCAGCAGGTAGTCTGTTACAATCTTTGTTATGATATCTCTACATATCTTTTTTTTTTTTTTCTCTACATATCTTGATACCTCCTGTTTGCTACTATTTTCTAAAATCCTGCCCATCTCTCATCGTGCATGTCTTTAGTCACACTAAATTCCTAAATTTTGAACATGGAGTTGAACTACTTGTGGATATAAGACACAGGATCTTGTGTGAATGACATATTATTCTAAGTCGAATAGCATTATATATTTGAAATACGAGCTGTTTTGTTGGGATTTTGAAGAAGATACTGTTAGCCAGGCATTTGCACATGACTTGAACCTGTTTAACAAAGTTCCATTTTGCACCTTTTAAGATCATGATGAAATACTGACAATATCACATTGTTATTTGTTGAAATCATCATGTATTTGAAGGGCCAGAGAGAAATTGCATGGCTTTTTTTTTTTTTTTTTTTTTTTTTTAATTTTTTTTATCTTTGCTTCCTGCACCTTGACAACTTAGGGTTTGTTGATACCTTTTCAATTTCGCACATACTACACTGAAGACATGCATTCTTTCTTGTTTCAAAATGAAAATATTGCCAGTGTGACCACTGAAATCTAGAGAAGCTCAGAATATTGGTAGGATCCTAAATTCTTGAGCCAGCGGTGTAAGCATTTTATATTGGTTGATTATGTGCATGTTGCTGAAGCTTTTGGTTTTGGTTTTGTCTCTCTTTCAGTTTGCAAATTTCTTCAGCTGGCTTCTGAAATGTATAAAGCAACTTATGTCAGAGCCAAGTGATCAACTTTTAATGTACAATAGGTTTGTCTAACTTTTGTCCATCAGGTTCAGTCCTTATGGTGAATCCCTATTTACTCTTATGAATTTCGACAGTGAACTTGTTGTCGTGTTCTTGAAGTTTCTGTATGATCAAGATCCTGTTATGCAGCTTCTGGATTTATCTGAGGCTGATGAAGAAATTGACATTGATTTGTAAGTGATTTCCTAACTTGTCCAGTTCCTAATTTTAAGTCATTTACAATATGGCACCCAGAACCCCTGAATCTTTAGTTAATACTTGTTCACACCTGATGGAGTCACCAAGTGGACTGTTTGGCATTGCCATGTACGGAAAGCTTCCAGTACAAATGGCTTGTATACTCCTTGAAAGTTAATTTTTTCCTGTCATATCAGTCGACATTAACTTTACTTGGGCTGAGATGTGACATGTCATTATTGTTGACAGAATGGCTACTCATTGAATTAATAAATTTCTTCTCTTGTGAATTATCTGAAGTTTTGCTCCTACTTGGTGTCTTATTGAATTTCATTCATCTAATAAGAAAATGTTATTGCCTAGCCCTAGTTATGGAATCATATGTATCATTCAGACATGATGACTAATTTCATAATTTGACATAACCTTCTAATGCCAAGGGTGGGCTAACCTTCTAATTCCAAGGGGGGCCCATCTCTTCATTCTTTGTAGCTGAAATTTGGTGAGGCAATGGCTTGAATACTGTGAAGTGTCGACAGCTTATTATTTCCTTCATGTACTCTAGCAGCAAATTTTTGTAGCCCTTCACTAGGTTGTGCTATCCATTTGTGTGCCAGAGGATTAGAATACCATGGTGTAATGGACCTTGGTCACGCTTTAAATGTCAGAGAGGTATCCTGTCAAGCCTAGTATTCTTTCATGTGCTCTAGTGGCTTACTCCTGCTTTATTGCAATGTGACCAAACTAGTTGCTAAACTCAGGATATGAAATTGTAAATGACTCCTGCTTTGAGGGTTAGTTCTTCATTTTAAGTCATCTTGCTACTGTCTTCATAATTACTTTCAAGAGCACAACGAGATGAGGTTGACTCAAGTAAGGGTGCTTTGCTGGGCTTCAACTGTGGTTACTTTTGGTCCAGCACTGTGTTGTTAACCACAGAGTAACGAGGATTGAAATTGACGGGTTGATTGTTGTTTCTCATGGGACTGGAAAGTCTTTTGAAAATGAAGTGTAATTTCATGCGCTTTTCTTCCTTGATGTATGTTGTCAGGTCAGTAAGATGTTTTACACACATTATTGTTTCAGAGAAACAATGGAGAGAGTCAAAGAATTAGTACAATTTGGAGGATTTAAGGACAGCAAATGTTTGCGAAGGACACTTGCAAAGGAGTTTCAACTGATGGAACACAGGTATCAGCAAAAGAATTGGAAATTTGAAATTTATTAGAATCTTGTTCGTGCGTGGAAGTTCTTCCTTGAATGTGTCTTTTTGCTCTTTCATTGTCAATTCTTTGTATTTATGCTATATATAGATTTTCCATTCCCAAGTGTTTTTATGCATGCTACCTCAGTGGGAAATATATGAACTCCGGGATAAATCATTGCTGTCATCTGTCATCTGAAGTAATTGATTTTTTCCTCCTCCAAGTCTGGTCCTCATTGCTGACAAGTGTACCAAATGTGAAATCCTTGATATCTTTGTATGCATAACAGAAGTTTGAGTATGATGGTGCAGGTCCAAAATGGTTTTAGTAAACATTGCAATCCTTCAATTAAAACCTTGTGCTTTGGTTTCACCCAACTCATCATTTAGTTGAGCTGAAATATTCATTTCTCATTTATCTAATTCAGGTATCTTGACAATTCATGTTACAATAAAATTGTACCCATCTTTTTAATTTGCTTGTCTGAGTGGCCAGAACCTTGAGACTATAATGAGAGAAGGAAGAAAAGGAAAGGAAACCTTTGGGGGTGGGGAGTTGTCTTCTGGAGGTTGTACTCAACAATGGTTTTTCACTTACCCTCTACCTAATAATCTAGTGTTTCTTATTCGATCTCATGTTGATTACTTGACAATGTACGTGGAAACTTAAGCTGGGTGATCTTATTGGATTGGGCTTTCTGATTAGCATACGATTATTGTGTGTGATAATGCCATATCTCATGTTTACTGATTAGGAATAATTTTAAATTTTTACAGTTTCAAGGAAGCTGCCCAGATGCCTTTTTCTACTATTTCAAAAAAGATATGTTGTAAGAATTTATTGCCTCTATTCCCTCTTACGTCAGTTTCAGCATCCACCCGATACATTCCAATTTCACTGTCCTTCTATGAGGTACTTACCCTTAATCTGAACAATTTTATCCAGAGATAGGCATGTGCAGAGTACAACTGCTTTTTCATGCTAATCATTTCTTCGTATGGCTCTGCAGGATGCCTCTGAATTTGCTTCATCTAATCTGACTCAGGAAGTTGGGTTTACGGATTATATTTCCTTCCAAATACCCGATGAGTCTTTTTTAGATTTTGCAAACTGTATAGCTGTAGTGAGGGGATTTATGAATGATTCAAGCAATGTGAAGCAGGGAAGACCTTTGGAAGCAATCTTGTTGTGCATCCCTTCTGGTTACCATTGTGTGGATTTGGCTCTATATAAGGTAAGAGCTCGGCATATCATACTTTAAGAATTTGTGGATGTGGCTAAAATATTTTATTTTGAAACAGGAACTTCAAATCGTTATGTTGCTAAATAAGATAAATGATACTGGTGAAAACTTGGGAGATGCCTGGATGATGATCTTGCAGGCCAGTGACCTTCCATTTGTGCATATTTCAGGAACCACTCAGGCAAATAACTGGGAGTTGTACCATCTAAAGGTAACTCTTGGATCCTAGAGCTTGCATATTGATTTCCTACTCGTGATAAGTATAGGATGCTGCTGAGTTCTGTTTGTTCTGATATGCGTCAGTTCACTATTTAAAACATTAATGGCAAAAAGAAAATTGCTTTTCAGTCGACTCCTGTTATTTTCACTGTTTTAAGAACTGGCTCCGGTTGGATTGGGAACCAGACCTGTCCAGTCTGGTTTCACAGTAGAAACAGTAGTGGTCAAGAACTGGTGGTATTGACCCTATTGTTATCAGGCGTAACTGTCAACTGTTGACCCACAATCCTGTCAACTAGTTTGGACCAGTTCTGGGCATTCAAAAAGTTTGAAGGAAGAGTGTCGGAGTTGGGTTGGGGTTTGGAACTCCAACCTCTTGTAACTAACAAGCGTACCAACCATTCACTCCAGTGTCTTCTTGCTTCAATTTGGTGGTGTATTATTATTCATTGACCTTATTGGCTTAATCTATTAGAAAATTAGATGATGTTCTTGAGAACTTGAATGCTGTCATTTGTGCTCAACAAGGCTCTGCCAACTCAGCCAGGCATCTGTTAATCTGAACACGTGTAATCTAATATATGTGGAGTATTCTATCAGATGACATCACATGCAATATGTTAAACCTGTTAAACTGGTGGAGCACAGTTCTACCAGTTTGACCGGTTGAACCACTTGTCCAGTTTCAAAAACACTGGGAATTTTATTCTTCCTATCTTTTATATGCTTTCCTCATCAGCATGAGGAGCAGCAACTTAGTTTTTCCTCCTATGTGCATGGACATGCTATTTCACGCTTGGAAATTCTGAAGGATGTTTTACTTTCTGCCTTACCATAACTGCAAAAGTTCCAACTTATCTTGGCAGTTAAAGCCTTCAACTTGTATGTATGTTAAGAAATAGGCATGCGGTGTCCCTAATTGATTTTTTACTTTTTTGGTCAGAATGTCCCTAATAGGTAAGAAGTGCCATTTTTGCTTCTATTTTGTGAGAACATTTTTTGCTTGGTTATCTTATTCTCACTCCTGAAACACTAACCCAGTGAAACTATGCATTTAGGACTCTATATTACACCTAGATATGGAGAATGAGAAGATTCGCAGCATTCCCCATAATGTTGTTCCTCCCTTGTCAGTTAGTGGTAAGAATTTTTGACACCATCATACAACTGAGCTAAGGATTAAATCATTGTCATGCCATCAATTTTATAGTCCTGATTTTTTTTCCTTGAGCTTCATACCATGTCCATCTGCATTTTTGGATGTTTGGAAACTTATTGTTGCCCATTCTATTTCCTTTGTGTATCAATGCTTGATAAACTTGTGAGTGTTAGCAACAATTCCATCTTGTTGACTAGGTAGTGGACTGAATAAATCCTGTCCATGCTTCTTACTACATTTTCACTTAACAGCCTACTCTTAAGTTTAAATATGACTGGCATAAGTACATTATGTCTCTTTAATGGACCACTTCATGTTTGTTCCCACAGTTTGAAGAAGTGCAAACTTATGCTCCAAAGAAGAATAATTTTTCAGTTGAAGAAGTAATATACTAATGTATCAGGTTTTCCCCTAAATTTAAATCTATTGAGAGGTCAAAGTGCAAAAAAGGTGAATCTTTAGAGGCCACACAAGTACAGAGAATATTCTTCTTATGGTAGGTTCACTGCGGTCTAGTTACTGACTGAGAACCTGTACATGTTCATGATGATAGATACTATCATGATATCTAGTGTAGCAAGATACTGTAGAGCATTCATAGTTTACATGCATACCATAGCCTCCCTGGGCAGCAAGGTTTGCTTCCCCGCCTGTGTTTTAGCATAATGCATGTGTTGTAGTTTTGCTTTTACCCAGCAAAGGTATCTAAACATCACGTTAGTCATGGCCATATATTCAAGAAACGTTGGACTGAAATCAAGTTAATGTTTTTATGGCGACAGCAAGTAGAGGTGTGGCTTGTGTTTTAGCTGCAAGAAAACGGGCCCTGGTCTACATACTGGACGAGGATGAAGATGAAATCTCTGATTCAGAATGACTGTTCAAGATTTTGTGGTGGTTATGCTCGTGTTGCTCCTGTGGGTGGACCTCTACTCTCCGAAGCTGCAGACATCGGTGTGAGAAGCAATACATGTTGGCTTTTGTGACTGAAGTTTTCCGGTTCCGCCCTTCTTGGAAAGTGTTAATTTATACCTGCCACGTGCCTTTCCTGCCTGGTGGGCATTTGTTGAAGATAAAACTGGAGTAAAAGGTAACTATTTATCTATTTAGAGCCATGGCTTCTATCCGGTGGCAATTGCCTTCATAGTATTGCTGCAAACTTTGAGACCCATTCGATAGTGCCAAGCTTATGCTTCATCTGTATATGTTTATAACCCTCATATATAAGAGAAACAAATGCTTGGTTTGGATTTTCTATACTTTGGGTTGAATGGTTCACTTGGTGTAATCGACCAACGAACTTTGCATTTGAATGTCAAAATCCCTCACCTAAATTTGACTTGCTTCTCTATGTCAACGTTAAGTGATGCATCCAATTCAAAGCACAAAATACGTTTGTGTGGAAGGGCTACGCTCCGGGATCAATATAATCAACATGACCAGCCACTAAATATACAGTCGCAAGGTGGCTTTAAAGAGCATTTGACTATATTGCTGTATCAGAGATTTAGAATCCGCAAATGAACGGTAGGTTTAGGATAATGAGATTATGTCTACAATATCTTCAATGGACTTGTGTTTTCTTAACTAGGAGCATCGCATAGCCATTGAATTTAATGATGTATAAACTTATAGGAATGTTCATTTTTTTAAGTAGTTCATGACATAAAGTAAGTGTGGAATGATCCAGTAAATATGAAAGATCTAGATACTCAATCCTCTATCATAAGGACAAAATTGTAGTGCATACCCAATATTAAATCAAACATACCCCGAGCAGCTTTGCATCAAAGCTCGTTATAGAGAAATTCAAGTAAACCATTTCAAAGATTGAGAAAACAAGAAGAGAAGGCCAGGAAAACGGGTATGAGAGAACTTAGGGCGTGTTTGGTTTAGTGGTTTAAGCATATTGGGAAAATGTAAATTACATGCCTTTTGATAAATTATGTTTTGAGAAGTAATTTTGAGAGAAATGCCATTTGTTAAAAAATATATTTGAAAAATTGGAAATTTAAAATATGAGTAAGGGTAGTTTTGAAGGAAAAAATGAGTTTAAGTATTTGGCAAAATGCTGAAAGTTTAATGCTAGTCCCTACTAGTATTATGCTTTCAACTTTCTTATTGTTGGCTTTTACTTGAAAATTACTTTAAAATAATTGTTAAACAATTAAGCATTTTCCCAAGGTTTTGGAGACTGAAAGCTTTTTGGGAATGTTAAATCAAATGCATCTTAAGGGTTGACAATGCATGCGTTCTAGGAAAAGGCTGCATTACCACTGGATAGCAGCAGTAGGCAAGACTTGTCACATGGGTCTCCATGGATTTGGTCGCAATTCTAATGCATAATAAGCATAGAATTCAAGTACACTCTTTGAATGGTATGACCTTGCATTCCTTACATGTGATACATCAGAGAACTTTCCTGAAGAAAGATGTCGAAAGAACTGAGGTAGAGAGACACTTTTCAACGAAAAAAAGTAGTCGCTTAAGAAGGCTTTGACAAAGCTGTTCTATATACAGATGAAGAATATTACCAATGAAATAATACCACCATTTAAGAAAGAGTTACCATCATTTCTATCAGGAATATAATCATCTTCCCTAAAGCGAAGAAAGAACTATGAACAAGCCCGGACTTCGATAGTTGGTTGGTCTAACTCCACGAGTCTGACACCTGTCTTCCTGATGAAGTACCCCCACTGCAGCACCGCCTTTATCTTGAGCCAGCCAATAACACCTCTGCCGGTTCCCCTAACAAAACCATTATCGGATAACGGGTCATTACATGGTGTGCTTTCAGCAAACCATTTCTCAAAAGCATCAAGATCAATTTATTGGATCTCTTCCATCACATGATCGCCTTCAAGAAGAACATTATCATATCCTCCATAGTCCATTGGGCTCGAAGAACCGATCATTTGGCGACGTATGGCATTCTGTACATTGATACCAAGGGGCTGTGTTGGCAATCTGGCAGAAGTACTATCATGAAATCCTGGAGGAATCTGAACATTTGAGCGGTCTGCAGACATGGGCTGATGTGCAGCTGGAGGAAAATTTGGTGATTGAAACGGCAATACCAAAGCCGTTGCACCATTGAGTCCTGGAGAAAGAACTAAAACATTAATGCGATTCGTAAACATAGGCCGACGTAAGCACAGGACTACGAGCCTATAAAAATTCTTGCAATGATTCATCATGAGCTTTTACTATTCTGGTATCACAGAAAGTGCTACTAGTTCTTTTTTCCCTTACCCTGCACATCTCTTTAATTTTTCTTGCCCCTAATCTTTGTAACGCGCATCACTTGACAAGGCCCTTTTGTAAAATGACAAAAATGCAAATATAAACATGTTGCCGTGTGCTCATTACATCTAGTCATATCTACCTAGTGGTAGCATTATCTTGTCAACGTTCACTTAGCATCACCTAAGTGAAGGGTTCATGAGTATCCGCCCTCCCCATCTCCAATCCCCCACTCAAAAAAGGCACATGTTACCACCTAATTTTTTAGTTGCTTTTCAATTGCTTGGACGGAACACATACATGCATACATACGTATATATGTATTGAATGAGGCTCATTTTGCATCAATCACAGCTGGACAAACGAACGTCTTTATATTAAGTGGAACCCAAAAGGATCAGTTACACAATGCTTTAATATATAAAAGCTCAACAATCAAGTGGAAATTCCAATTTTCATTGAAATTTCACAGGCCACGTCTTTGTATGTGCTTAAAGGGAGAGACAGTATTGTGTTCTAGAGAACGTACCTTCAGCAGTGGAGCTCACATTTGCCGGAGGAGCTTCCAGACCAAACGGGGCAGGAAAGATTGGTGGAGCCAAATAACGTTGAACAGGGTTGCGCCTCATTGAATCAGAGAACGTCTCACCATTGAACTCTCTCACATCATTCCAGTTAGCCAAGGCCTTTTTCACAATTGCATCTCCATGTTCCTGGGAAAAACACACCTGGTATATTGCTTAAGCTGTACTAATGGAAGTATTTATCTCCATTATTGACAGGTAAACATTCTGGCTTCAAGCAACTAATTTTTTAGACAAGTAAAGTTGCATTCCAATGGATGAACTTGTATTCAGATTAAGTACGTGAGTGCAGCACAGAGAAAGAAGAACAATATTGAAAGAACCGCAATTTGCTTTATGCCTATATCTGCCACGTTTCTCTACCACGTAAAGGTCAGGAGCTCAAAAGATGTAATTTAGAGTACATTCAAGGCGAGGCCCTCATTGTAAAGATACAAAGTTGATCGAGAAAGGACCAGAGAAGAAATAAAGCAGTCATCGATATGTATTGTGCAAGTAATTAAGATCTTGATGGTTATAAACTTGGAAAGTAATGGTCGCAACGGGAATGTGTTAATCGTTTAAACTATAATTTGTTGATGAATGCCTCAGATTCTCATGGATGAAACCGAATAAAGTGCTGAAAGTGGTCTTTAACTTACTCAATATAGAAGAACACTTAGATTTACAAGGTCACTAACCTTAACTTTGCTTCACAAAGAGCGCAAGCTCAAAATCACTCCATTAGTAGAAAGTCTCTATTATGGATCTAAACATAGCATCTATATTTTTTTTTTATTCTCTCCACGGGAACTTCATTATACTTTTGTGATCGGAAAGAAAAAACAAAACAAAAGAAGAGCAAAGCCTCTAGATGTTCAATTAACTCCTTGTTTCAGGTTTCCAAATCTCTAATCAATTCTAACACCTACTAAGCCACACAGCTACAAGTGAACATCAAAATACTGATTACATAGAAAATATGGGACAACTAATTCGAATTCCCCAAGATGGGGTGTGGCGGGTGAACTGGCTTGACAAAATTGAGTAGGAACTCCTTGGTTACTTACCTTCTCTTGAGCAGAAAGTCGATGAGTAGCAAAATATTCCGTGTCTTTGACTAGGCCGATTGGTTGACCATCAGTGTTGAATACAGCACCATGCTTCGTCACGCCATCAGGATAGTCCAAGTAAAGTTTCCACTTTGTTTCGCAAGTCTTTGCATGGCGTATCAGGCTATCCCACTTCTTCTCTGTTATGCTCTTTCCGAGAGTCTATGATGAGTGAACACACAGGACTTACATTCTTGGCAGTCAATCAAACCCTAATTGGGAATTATTAACTGAGTGCTTACCTCTCTCAATTTCTCGGGGTCCGTGAACAGTTGCAGTAGAAAGTCTTCCACTTTATATATTCCAGCATCACTCAGTTTTTGGTGAGATTTCCCACCTTTGGCAATGTTCTCCAACCTCCAAACCTCATCGTCAGATGCAGGTGGATGATGTTTTGTGTATGCTGTAAAATGAAGAGCACATATACAATTAGATCCGGGCACTATTAGATTAATTTGTAGAAGCAAACCTCTAGGAGGCTTGCAATCTTTCCCCTGAAACTGATCCTGAGTGTGGACATTTACCAATAACAAACGAACCTATTGCTTCTTATTTATCAGAATTTTTGTTCGAGTTGTAAAGGTCCACACGAAATGAAGCTCTATATTAAAAAATTGAAGACTCTGGACGTCCAAAATCATGTTTATGTTCAGTCATAAAGGATAAGGTTTATATACTGTAGAAAGACTATGAAGGACCTACCTTCCCCTCTATTTTCCTTGACTTGGAAGGCATCTGTTTTGGCTTCTCGGATTCGCGTATTCCCACAAAAACCCGTTGCCACCTTAAACCCTATTCTGAATCTTTTCCTCCTATTCCAACTGGAATTGTCAGTAAACGTCAGTTCTCCCATCTCCCCAACACCTTCCTTGAGCTTCACCACGAGATCTCCAGCCAAAAGCGGCCTCTTTCCTTCACGTTGTTTAACCACGTGGCTCTCAAACTCTTCTTGGGCCCAGTTATCCTCATCGTCTTTGTTGAAGTCACCTTCGAGCACGACGACGTCCAACTTAATGGAGGATTCCAGGCCTGATCTAACAACATCCCCTGTATTTGCATTGATCAAGGCAATGGAAATGTGAGCACCCCCCACTCCTTCTAGTTTCTGTCCAGTAAATGGAGAATCTGACAGTTTGGTTTGAATTTGAAGCCGTAAGTCTCTCACATCATTCTCTCCCGTAGAATTAGCATTAGCCCTGCATTCTCTCCAGAAAACAACCATCAGAAATAGGAATGTGTATAAAAAACGGAAAATTGGAAAAGTAACGACAGAGAGACAAAATACCCAACATCTCACTTGGACAGGTCTTACTGCCGAGGAAACTACAAGGATAAATAGACCCGTCGTTTTATTTGTTTAATAATTCTCATTTAAAAAAAATAAGTAAAATAAAATAAAATGTTCCACTGGCAAGCTACAAGGATTATGTTCTAAATTGAGCATTGACACTATGGTGCATGACCGAGTCATTGTGGCATGACACTCACTGACTTGGGGTGGTAGTTCCCCAAAACATCAACAATGCATAACCTGTCAACACTACACAGAAAGCCTTTCTCAACAGCATCACGAGGGAAGTGCATCCATACCTTGCACGCTGGGGAGAATGAATGTTTCCAAAATCCACTGCTTCCATCTGTTCAAAACCACCAACAGCAGAATTGCCAAAGTTAGAGACATCCAAAAAATGAAGCAGGAGGGATACAAAACCAATCCATTCCATCAAAAGGAGTTGGAAAACCTATCCTGTGGCTCTTTCCTAAAAACAACTTATCAAACACCTTATTGAGCTAAGTTCTTCATGCATATTTGAATTCACTGTCTTTTACCGAACAGCAGTTGTCTATAAAACTCATATGATCAATCCTAAGCATTTTCATTTTCCCCTTCCATTCCATGTCCATGAAAAAATTTTCATGTTCTTTAGAATGGTTATGATTTAGCTTTAGATGATAAAGCCACAGTTGAAACTGTTATTGAGGAGAATGAATGGAGATGGCCTCCAGCAAGGTCTGATGATCTGCTTGAAACTCAGATGGCTTTGTGTGGGTTGATTGCTCCAAACTCTGGCTCTATAGACAGTGTGGTATTTACTGGATCATCTAGGGGCTCTTTCTCTATAAAGGAGAGTTGGAAGCTAGTGAGGACATGGGGGAACAAAGTGACTTGGCTTAGGCTTGTATGGTTTATGCCTAATATGACAAAACATGGGTTTAGAACCTGGCTAGTGAGTTGTAAAAGGTTGCACAGAAGGATCTCCTGTGTCAAGATATAAGGCTTTCCTATTATAACAAGTTGTTCAAAAGGATCTCCTGTTCTTCCCGTCGAGCAGGGATGCAAGTTGGCCCTAGTAAGCTGACAGTACTGAGTGGAAGGTCCTCACTCAATGGATATAGTTACTCTATGGATAACAGGTTGATCTTCCCCAAGAGTTCACATTGAGAAGAAGGTTTGGCACCTCAATTTTGTCTGCCCATGTGGGACATTATGCTGTAACAGACTTGTATGGAAATTAGGCCTTCCCATGTTTTTCTTTCCACAGGTTGCACAACAAAATGAATATTTACTTATAGACAAAGGAGATCGTGTGAAGTTTGTGCTCGATGAATGCTGTTAAAACTGTCGGAATGAAGCGATTAGTAAGTTCATTCTATCACTTCATGACATGCAGAGAAACAACTCATACCTTAAGTGTTGATGAAGATATGTCTGTGAAAAAGTAGAAATCTTATAAACTTGTTTATCTTACCAATCTCTGAAAATCATTCTCTGAGCGCATCTGTGGCACTATATCTTTGAGAGCATTCCAGATGCAACTACACCATAAAAATTGATAACATGAACAACTGCTGTCTTGTGGACTTATTCGTAACAAAAAGACAGATAACCCTTGACATTTAAGTTACTTGTACAAATGAATGTCAGATCTAATTACTGTATAAACCATAAATGCCAGACTCATCAAATGCATTCCTTAATCTAACTCGACATAAAAAGTCAACATAAAACTGGAATACAAATTTATCCAGTACTTTGATAACAGAAGCAAATAATGTTGATTAGCTGCTATCTCCAAATGCACCGTCCTGTCAGTGATTTACAGAAAAAGGTATGCACAGGTATTACACTTTGCCGAACAGAAATTTGGATTTATGGCATTAATACTTTGATGAGACAATAGACATGGAAATTCTCCTGCAGAAATCAGTTCATGCAGATATGATACTGCCAACAAACCAAATGAAATATAATCACCTTCGAAAATATTCGGCCCAGTCAGATTTAGCACTCTCCAGCTCTTCTCTGAACTGTCCAGCAAAGAAAGCAAAAGCAAATAATTACATAAGCAAGAGCCATCTGTCACGTAATCATCACATTCAAGTTTCACATCACAGGTATCTTCATTTTCCTCCTCCTACGTTCAAAGGGTCATTGACCACATTTTCCAGGATTCAAGGCGACAGTTATGTCCATGGCACTTCATCGAAAATTTGTATCTTTTTGTGAACCATACTGCCCAACACAACATGAAAAGCCTAAAGCATGTGTTTAGTGCAATTGCTTCCCAGGAAAATCCTAGAACATTCAGCAGGTCATTTTTACCGCTCAAGCAATAATTCTCTATACATCTCTTGGCAATTTCTCAGGCGGATTACTGTCCAGAAACTGGCCGGAATGTCAGAAATGCATCTAACCACTTCTAATCGAAGAAACAGGAATTGAAATATAAAAAGGGCTGTACTTTGCATGTCCAACTTGCCTACTTCACTCATCTTACCATACTCCGCAGATCCTCCTTTGTCAAACAGCAAGTCAAACAGCAACTCGGCACAGGATTCATTTCGGACCCGTTCCATGCTTGACTGCATGAACATCAGCACAAAAGTACAAGCGAGATAGGGTATTTAGACGACAGGATAGCAAATTAACCTGGTAACGATAACAGCTCACTTGCTAGATAAATGATTTTAACAGAATTCAGCTCAAATAAGGAGGAAGTACTGCAATTGGCCAACATAAATTCACAAAACAGATTTGAGACGATGACATCCGAGGTCATTAACTTCGCATTAAAACAACAGCACAAACCCATAAATAAAGAACTGAACGAAAGTGATTTTGAACGGTCATGAGGCAAAAGCTTATCGATGGCGGGCTTTCACCATGTCTCTCATGTCAAGAATCTTCAACTCAAGACCCCTTCATTGAATCTCCCTCAAGTACAGCTAAAACTAACGCAAGATCATCAAACAACGAATCAAGCATTGAAACGTTAAGAGGGAAGAGCGAGCTTACTCGATTGGAGGCAAGCATGGCCTCTTGGGTTGACTTTGTTGACCTGAAGAAGAAGAGGGAGGCAAAGCTCTCTTTGGCTTCCACATGGCTTTTCCCTTCTCCTTTCTGGAGCTCAACGAGAAGCAAGAGAATGTCTGGTTACTGAAAAAGCGCAGCAGAGAGCAGAGAGCGGAGAGAGAGAGAGAGAGAGAGAGAGAGAGAATCAGCCTGCTGTAGAAATTATTGGCTTTAGAATGGGTGAGCTCAGGGGTCTTTCAAGATGGCACTCTTGTTACCTGGGTATTGGTTTGGATGAGACACTGGTGGACAATGCAGTAGAAAAGGCTGGAATGCTGCTTGTACAGGTTGAGCGATTCATAAGGGTGCTCTCATCTATTGTGCAGCAGGTAGCCTGTTACAATCTTTGTTATGATTTCTCTACGTTTCTTGATACCTTCTGTTTGCTACTCTTTTCCAAAATCTTGCCTGTCTCTCATCGTGCATATCTTTAGTCATGCTAAATTCCTAAATTTTAAACATGGAGTTGAACTACTTGTGGATATAAGACACAAGATCTTGTGTGCTCAGAATGACATATTATTCTAAGCCGAATAACATTTAATATTTGAAATACAAGCGTTTTCGTTGAGAATTTGAGGAAGATATTGTTAGCTGGGCATTTGCACATGACTTGAACCTGTTTAACAAAGTTTCATCTCGCACCTTTTAAGATCATGATGAAATACTGACAATATCACATTGTTATTTGTTGATATATATCATCGTGTATTTGAAGGACCAAAAAGAAATTGCATGACTTTTTTATCTTTGCTTACGGCACCTTGACAACTTAATGTTTGTTGATACCTTTTCAATTTCGCACATGCTATGCTGGAGACATCCATTCTTTCTTGTTTTAAAATGAAAATATTGCCAGTGTGACCACTGAAATCTAGATAAGCTCAGAATATTGGTAGGATCCTAAATTCTTGAGCCAGCGTGTAAGCTTTTTTTATTGGTTGATAATGTGCATGTTGCTGAAGCTTTTGGTTTTGGTTTTGGTTTTGTGTCTATTTCAGTTTGCAAATTTCTTCAGCTGGCTTCTGAAATGTATAAAGCAACTTATGTCAGAGCCAAGTGATCAACTTTTAACATACAATAGGTTTGTCTAACTTTTATCCATCAGGTTCAGTCCTTATGGTGAATCCCTATTTACTCTTATGAATTTTTACAGTGAACTTGTTGTCGTGTTCTTGAAGTTTCTGTATGATCAAGATCCTGTTATGCAGCTTCTGGATCTATCCGAGGCTGATGAAGAAATTGACATTGATTTGTAAGTGATTTCCTCCAACTTGTCCAGTTCCTAATTCTAAGTCATTTACAATATGGCACACAGAACCCCTGAATCTTTAGTTAATATGTGTTCATACCTGATGGAGTCACCAAGTGGACTGTTTGGCATTGCCATATACAGAGCTTACAGTAGAAATGGCTTGTATACTCCCTGAAAGTTAATTATTTTCCCTCATTTCAGTCGACATTAACTTTACTTGGGCTGAGATGTGACATGCCATTATTTTTGATAGAATGGCTACCCATTGAATTAATAAATTTCTTCTCTTGTGCATCATCTGAAGTTCGGCTCCTACTTGGTGTTCTTAATGAATTTCATTCATCTAATAAGAAAATGTTATTGCCTGGCCCTAGTTATGGAATCATATGTATCATTCAGACATGATGACTGGATTCATAATTTGACATAACCTTCTAATTCCAAGTGTGGGCCATCTCTTCATTCGTTGTATCTGAAATTTGGTGAGGCAATGGCTTGGATACTGTGAAGTGTCGACAGCTTAGTATTGCCTTCATGTACTCTAGCAGCAAATTTTGGTGGCCCTTCACTAGGTTGTGCTATCCATTTGTGTGCCAGAGGATTAAAATATCATGGCATAATGGACCTTGGTCACGCTTTAAATGTCAGAGCGGTATCCTGTCAAGCCTAGTATTCTTTTCATGCGCTCTAGTGGCTCACTCATGCCTTTTTGCAATGCGACCAAATTAGTTGCTAAATTCAGAATATCGAAATTGTAAATGACTCCTGGTTTGAGGGTTAGTTCTTCATTTTAAGTCATCTTGCTACCGTCCTCCTAAATACTTCTAAGAGCACAAGAGATGAGGTTGACTCAAGTTAGGGTGCTTTGCTGGGCTTTGACTGTGGTCATTCTTGGTCCAGCATATGTTGTTAATGACAGGGTAACGAGGATTGAAATTGACGGGTTGATTGTCGTTTCTCATTGGACTGGAAAGTCTTTTGAAAATCAAATGTAGTTTCATGCGCTTGTCTGCCTTGATGTTTGATGTCAGGTCAATAAGATGTTTTACACATTATTGTTTCAGAGAAACTATGAAGAGAGTCAAAGAATTAGTGCAATTTGGAGGATTTGGGGACAGCAAATATTTGCGAAGGACACTTGCAAAGGAGTTTCAACAGATGGAACACAGGTATCAGCAAAAGAATTGAATGAAATTTAATAGAATCTTGTTCATGCATGGAAGTTCTTACTTGAATGTGTCTTGTTACTCTTTCATTGTCGATTCTTTGTATTTATGCTATATCTAGATTTTCCATTCACTAGTGTTTTTCCGCATGCTACCTCAGTGGGGAATATATGAACGCTGGGATAAATCCTTGCTGTCATCTGTCATTTGAAGTGATTGATTTTTTCCTCCTCCAAGTCTGGTCCTCATTGCTGACAAGTGTACCGAATATGAAATTCTCGATCTCTTTGTATGCATAACAGAGGTTTGAGTATGATGGTCCGGCTCCAAAATGGTTTACGTAAACATTGCAATCCTTCACTTAAAACCTTGTGCTTTGGTTTCACCCAACTCATCGTTTAATTGAGCTGAAATATTCATTTCTCATTTGGCTAATTTAGGTATCTTGATAATGTCATTTGTCAGTAGATCTTTCTATCCAAATTCCTGTTACAATAAAATTGTAGCTATATTTTATATTTCCTTGTCTGAGTGGCCAGAACCTTGAGACTATAATGAGAGAAGGAAAAAAAGGAAACCCTCGGGGGTGGGGGTTGTCTTCTGAAGGTTGTACTCAACAATGGTTTTTTACTTACCCTCTACCTAATAATCTAGTGTTTCGTATTCAATCTCAGGTTGATTACTTGACAAGGTACATGGAAACTTAAGCTGGGTGATCTTATTGGATTGGGCTTTCTGATTAGTTTATGATTATTGTGTGTGATAATGCCGTATCTCATGTTTACTGATTAGGAATAAATTTAAATTTTTACAGTTTCAAGGAAGCTGCCCAGATGCCTTTTTCTACCATTTCAAAAAAGATATGTTGTAAGAATTTATTGCCTCTATTCCGTCTTACATCAGTTTCAGCATCCACCCGATACATTCCAATTTCACTGTCCTCCTATGAGGTATTTACCCTTAATCTGAATCTACAATTTTATCCGGAGATCTGCATGGGCAGAGTACAACTGCTTTTTCATGCTAATCGTTTCTTCATATGGCTTTGCAGGATGCCTCTGAATTTGCTTCATCTAATCTGACTCATGAAGTTGGGTTTACAGACTATATTTCCTTCCAATTACCTGACGAGTCTTTTTTAGATGTTACAAACTGTATAGCTGTAGTGAGGGGATCTATGAATGATTCAAGCAATGTGAAGCAGGGAAAACCTTTGGAAGCAATCTTGTTGTGCATCCCTTCTGGTTACCATTGTGTGGATTTGGCTCTATATAAGGTAAAAGCCTGGCATATATTGCTTTAAGAATTTGTGGATGTGGCTAATATATTTTATTTTGAAACAGGACCATCAAATTGTTATGTTGCTAAATAAGATGAATGATACTGGTGAAAATTTGGGAGATGCCTGGATGATGATCTTGCAGGCCAGTGACCTTCCATTTGTGCACATTTCAGGAACCACTCAGGCAAATAACTGGGAGTTGTACCAATTAAAGGTAACTCTTGGATCCTAAGCTTGCATATTGATTTTGTACTCGTGATACGTATAGGACGCTGTTTGTTCTGATACGCGTCAGTTCACTATTTAAAACATTGATGGCAAAAAGAAAATTGTTTTTCAGTTGACTCCTGTTCTTTTCAGTGTTTTAAGAACCGGCTCTGGTTGGATCAAGAACCAGACCTGTCCAGTCTGGTTTCACAGCAGAAACAGTAGTGGTCAAGAACTGGTGGTATTGACCCTATTGTTATCAGGCGTAACTGTCAACTGTTGACCCACAATCCTGTCAACTAGTTTGGACCAGTTCTGGGCATTCAAAATGTTTAAAGGAAGAGTGTTGGAGTTGGGTTGGGGTTTGGAACTCCAACCTCTTGTAACTACCAAGCGTACCAACCATTCACTCCAGTGTCTTCTTGCTTCAATTTGGTGGTGCATTATTATTCATTGACCTTATTGGTTTAATCTATTAGAAAATTAAATGATGTTCTTGAGAACTTGAATGCTGTCATTTGTGCTCAATGAGGCTCTGCCGACTCAGCCAGGCATCTATTAATCTGAACACGTGTAATCTAATAGATGTGGAGTATTCTATCAGATGACATCACATGCAATATGTTAAACCCATTAAACTGGTAGAACACAGTTCTACCAGTTTGACCAGTTGAACCACTTGTCCAGTTTCAAAAACACTAGGAATTTTATTCTTCCTATCTTTTATTTGTATGCTTTCCTCATCAGCATGAGAAGCAGCAGCTTAGTTTTTCCTCCTATGTGCATGGACATGCTATTTCACGCTTGGGAACTCTGAAGGGTGTTTTACTTTCTGCCTTACTATAACTGCAAAAGTTCCAACTTATCTTGGCAGTTAAAGCCTTCTACATGTATGTTGGTTAAAAAGTAGGCATGTGGTGTCCCTAATTGATTTTTTATTTTTTTGGTCAGAATGTCCCTAATAGGTAAGAAGTGCCATTTTCGCTTCTATTTTGTGAGAACATTTTTTGCTTGGTTATCTTATTCTCACTCCTGAAACATTAACACAGTGAAACTATGCATGTAGGACTCTATATTACACCTAGATGTGGAGAATGAGAAGATTCGCAGCATTCCCCATACTGTTGTTCCTCCCTTCTCAGTTAGTGGTAAGAATTTTTGACACCACCATAAAACTGAACTAAGGATTAAACCATTGTCATGCCATCAATTTTATAGTCCTGAATTTTTTTCCTTGAGCTTCTTACCATGTCCATCTGCATTTTTGGATGTTTGGAAACTTGTTGTTGCCCATACTATTTCCCTTGTGTATCAATGCTTGATAAACTTGCGAGTGTTTGCAACAATTCCATCTTGTTGACTAGGTAGTGGACTGAATAAATCCTGTCCATGCTCCTTACTACATTTTCACTTAACAGCCTACTCATAAGTTTAAATATGACTGGTTATGACTGGCTTAGGTACAATATGTCTCTTTAATGGACCACTTCATGTTTGTTCCCACAGTTTGAAGAAGTGCAAACTTATGCTCCAAAGAAGAATATTTTTTCAGTTGAAGAAGTAATATACTAATGTATCAGGTTTTCCCCTAAATTTAAATCTATTGAGAGGTCAAAGTGCAAAAAAGGTGAATCTTTAGAGGCCACACAAGTACAGAGAATATTCTTCTTATGGTAGGCTCACTGCGGTCTAGTTACTGACTGAGAACCTGTACATGTTCATGATGATAGATACTATCATGATATCTAGTGTAGCAAGATACTGTAGAGCATTCATAGTTTACATGCATACCATAGCCTCCCTGGGCAGCAAGGTTTGCTTCCCCACCTGTGTTTTAGCATAATGCATGTGTTGTAGTTTTGCTTTTACCCAACAAAGGTATCTAAACATCACGTTAGTCAAGGCCATATATTCAAGAAACGTTGGACTGAAATCAAGTTAATGTTTTTATGGCGACAGCAAGTAGAGGTGTGGCTTGTGTTTTAGCTGCAAGAAAACGGGCCCTAGTCTACATACTGGACGAGGATGAAGATGAAATCTCTGATTCAGAATGACTGTCTGTTCAAGATTTTGTGGTGGTTATGCTCGTGTTGCTCCTGTGGGTGGACCTCTGCTCTCCGAAGCTGCAGACATCGGTGTGAGAAGCAATGCATTTTGGCTTTTGTGACTGAAGCTTTTCGGCTCCGTCCTTGGAGTCTTAATTTATACCTCCCATGTGCCTTTTCTGCTAGGTGGGCATTTGTTGAAGAGAAAATTGGAGTAGGTAACTATTTGTCTATTAATTAGAGCCATGGCTTCAATGTGGTGGCAATCGTCTCCGTGGTATTGCTGCAAGATTCGAGACCCATTCGACAGTCCCAATCTCATGCTTCATCTGTTATTAACATTAACTTTCATATATAAGAGAACCAATTGCTCGGTGTAGATTATTTATACTTTGGGTTGAGTGGTTCACTCGGTGTAATCGACTATCGAACTTTGCAATGGAGTGCTGAAATCTCTCACCCACCTAAATTTGACTTGCTTCTTCACGTCACCATTAAGTGATGCATCCAATCCGATGCACAAAAAACCTTCTTGCGTGGAAGGGCTGCCCTCTGGGATCAATATAATCAACATGACTAGCTGCTAGATATATAGTTTCAAGGTGGTTTTAAAGGACATTGATCATATTCCAGTCCTAGAGCTTCGGAATCTGCAAATAAATGGTAGGTTTAGGATTATGAGATTATGTCTACAATATTTTCAATGGACTTGCGTTTTCTTAACCAAGAATATCACTTAGCCAATAAATTTAATGATGTATAAACATGCATGAATATTCAGTTGTTTAAATAGTTCAGGAACTGGAGGAATTGTGGAATGACACACTAAAGACGAAAGATCTCAATACTTAATCCTATTTTATAAGGTTACAATTCCAGTGCAGAACCAACATTAAATTAAACTAACCCTGAGCTGCTTTGCCTAAAAGCTCGTTATAGTAAAAACATTTGAGGACCGAGAAAACAAGAAGAGAAGGCCGGGAAAATGGGTACGAGGGAACTTAGCATCAAAGCTTGACAGTGTATGCGTTCCAGAAAAGAGCTGCATTGCCACTGGAGAGCAGCAGTAGGCAGGACTTATTACATGGCACTCCTTGGATTTGGTTGCAGATCTAATGCATAATAAGCGCAGAATCCAAGTACACCCTTTGAATGATATAACCTTGCGTTCCTTACATGTGATATATAAGAGAACTTTTCTGAAGAAAGATGTGGAAAGAATTGAGGTAGAGAGACACTATGATGAAACAATTAGTCGCTTAATAAGGCATTCAACATAGATGTTCTATATACAGATGAATATATAGAATCAATGAAATATTACCACCATTTAAGAAAAAATTACCATCAATTCTATCAGAAGTAAACGGAGAATCATCTTTCCCTAAAGCGACATAAGAACTACGAACAAGCCTGAACTTGGATCGGTGGTTGGTCTAACTCCACAAGTCTGACACCTCTCTTCCTGATGAAGTACCCCCACTGCAACACTGCTTTTATCTTGAGCCAGCCAATAACACCTCTGCCGGTACCTCCAACATAACCATTATCAAGTAATGGGTTATCAGCCGACCATTGCTGCCAACTATCATCTGAATGATTTGATTGGATATCTTCCATCACGCCATTGCCTTCAGGAGGAGCGAGTGTCCTAGAGAACGGGTCATTACATGGTGTGTTGTTTTCTCCAACATAACCATTATCAAGTAATGGGTTATCAGCCAACCATTGCTTCCAACTATCATCTGAATGACTTGATTGGATATCTTCCATCACGTCATTGCCTTTGGGAGGAGCGAGTGTCCTAGAGAACGGGTCATTACATGGTGTGTTGTTTTCTCTCACATGAATGCCTTCAGGAAGAACATCATCATATCCTGTATAGTCCATTCCGCTCGAAGAACCAATCATTTTGCTATGCATGGAATTCTGTAAATTGAGACCATGAGACTGTGTTGGCAATCCGGCAGTAGTACTATCATGATATCCTGGAGGAATTTGAACATTCGAGCAGCCTGCAGACATGAGCTGATGTGCAGCAAGACGAAAATTTTCATCAACTAAAATCTTCATGGAGGTTCCAGAATTGGTATTTTGTGACTGAACTGGTAATGCCAAAGCCATTGCACCATTAAGTTCTGAAGAAGGAACTAAAACATTAATATGGTTCATAAACATAGGCCGATGTAAGCACAGATCTATGAGCTATTCTGATATCGTGGAAAGTGCTGCGAGTTTTTTTTTCCCTCCTTACCCTGCACATCTCTTTAATTTTTCTTGCCTCTGATCTTTGTAATCTTTACATGCTTCAATTGACAAGGCCCTTTCTAAAACAACCGCAGTCACCACTTGATAAAAATACACATATAAAAACATCGTGTGCTCATTACATCTATTCATATCTACCTAATCATAGCAATATCTTGTCAATATCCACTTAGTATCACCTAAGTGAAGGTGTTCATGAGTATCTACCCTCACCCTTCCCCTCCCCCAATCCCCCACTCAAAAAAGGCACCCGTTACCAACTAATTTTTTAGTTGCTTTTGAATAGCTTGGACAGAACACATACATGCATACATACATATGTACATATATTGGCCAAAATGGATAGATTGCATTTAATGAGGCTCATGTCACAATAATCACAGCTGGACAAACAAACGTCTTTATATGATTTGGAGCCCAGAATCATAAGGATCAGGTACACAATGCTTTTATATATTCAAGCTTAAAAATCAAGTGGAAAGTCCCATTTTCATCGTAATTTCACAGGCCACATCTTTGTATATGCTTAAAGGGAGAGACAGTTTTGTGTTGTCTGGCACGTACCTTCAGCAGCGGAGCCCGCATTTGCCAGAGGAGCTTCTGGACCAACTGGAGCAGCAACAATTGGTGGAGCCAAATAACGTTGAACATGGTTGCGATTTTCAGTTTGTCCACCTAAGACTGAAGATGAATATGAGCTTGAGCTATTCTTCTGCATTGAATCAGAAAATGTCTCACCATTGAACTCTCTCACATCATTCCAGTTAGCCAAGGCCTTCATCACGATTGCATCTCCATGTTCCTGGAACAAAAACAATTGGTATATTGCTCAAGCTGGACTAATGGAAGTATTTATTTCCACTATTGACAGGTAAATATTCTGGCTTCAAGCAACTTCTTTTTTCACGAGTAATGTTGCATTCCAATGGATGAACTTGTATTCAGATAAAGCACGTAAGAGCAGCACAGGGAAAGAAGAATAAAAATAATATTGAAAGAACCTCAATTCACTTTACGCCCATATCCGCCCATTTCTCCACCAAACGTCAGGTGCTCGGAAGATGTAATAAGAGTACAATCAAGGCAAGGGTCCTCAGGGTAAAGATGCAAAGTTGATTGAGAAAGGGCTAGTGAAGAAATAAAACAAGCATCAACTCGTTCGACTGCTGAAGTGTAAATCGTTCAAACTATAAGATCTTCATATTTAAACTTGGAAGTAACATGTGCAACATGAATGAGTTAATTGTTCAAACTACATTATGATGATTGGTGCCTCAGATTCTAATGGATGAAACCAAATCAACTGCTGAAAGTGGTCTCCAACTTACTCCTGTTTTTGTTATAATTTTAAGCACGGAGTACAGAAGGCCACTTAGATTTAGAAGGTCACTATCCTCAATTTTGCATAGCAAAGAGCGAAAGCTCAAAATCACTCCATTAATAAAAAGTCTCCATTATGGATCTAAACAAAGCATCTAGATTTTCTTTCTATTCTCTCCACAGGCACTACCTATTACTTTTTCTGATAAAAAAAAAAAAAAATGCATCTAGATGTCGAACGCACTCCTCTTTTCAAGTGTCCATATCAGGCTTGACAAAACTCAGTTGGAACTCAGTTACTTACCTTCTCTTGGGCAGAAAGTCGATGAGTAGCAAAAGATACTCTGTCTTTGATTAGGCCGACCAGTTGACCATTGGTGTTGAATACAGCACCATGAAAACTTGGTGTGATATCTATAGCACTTCTGTGCTATGCAGACAATATGAAGAATCTAAAATTGCACTTTCTCAAAGCAGATTATCAGAACAAGTTTTACAGCTCCTCTCATGTCCTAGATCTGCAAGTGACAGGAAGGATGGATGTACTTGAGCCTTGAAGAACATGAAGGGGAAAGTTTGAAGGCATTAGTGAGGAAATTAGCCTAGACTGCAACAATTTATCATCTTCTGCAGAGGGCGAAACTTAGCAAAGCATGAAAAATGTATACGTCAAGCTTGCTGTGTCCTTGATGCAGTTGTGTTTTTGTCTTTGTAAATGTCTCTTTAGAAACTATAATTCATCAAGGAATTAAGACAGTTACTGCTGATGTTAAGTGTTTTGAGTAGAAATGGGCAAGTTCATGTTGACTAACTTGACTGTAATCTGGTGGCATGGTTTTGAGTTTTTTTTTTTTTTTTTTTTTTTTTTTTTCTGGGTAGTATTTTTGTGTTGTCACCGGTAGTGTAGATGCGAAAGATTATGATGTCATGTTGTGATCTGGCACGTGGTGTCATTAGGTTGAAAGTCAACTGATGAATTCATTTCAAGTTATAAGGCTTCCCTACTATAATAGGTTGTGCAAAAGGATCTACCATTCTTCCAGTCGAACAGGGAAAAAAGTTGGCCCTAGGGCCCTCACTCAAATAATAAAAGTTACTCTAGGAATAAAAGGCTAATGTTCTCCAAGAGTTCGCATTAACAAGAAGGTTTGGCACCTTGATGTCGGCTGTATATGGTGGAAAACGTGCAAAATTTGGGCAAAGTTTGTGCAAGTTCAAGCTCAATGAATGTTCCTCTAAATGAATTAGCTAGCAATGGACTTGTTGGTCAATAAGTTCATTTGGTCACTTCATGACATGCAGATAAACAACTCATATCCGATGTGTTGACAAAGATATGTCTGAGCCAAACTGGAAAACTCTGTTTATCTTACCAGTTTCTTAGAAGCATTCTCCATTGAGTGCATCTCTTGCACTATTTCTTCAACAGCATTCCTGAAGAAACTACACCATAAGAATTGACAACGTGAACAAACTACTGTCTCGTGGACTTAATCGTAGTAAATAGACAAAGATCCATATGTAACATTTTAGTTAAGAGTACACATGAATGTTGCACCTAATAACAGTATAAAAAGATAGATTCCAGACTCAAATGCATTCTTTTAATCTAAGGGAATATATAAAGTCAATGTAGAGATGGAATACATATTTATATGCAGTACATTGATAGCAGAAGCAACTACAGTGAGTTAGCAGCTATCTCCGAATGCACTGTCCTTTCAGTGATCAACAAATGAAATGTTTGTGTAGGTATTACGCTTTTTCAAAAAGAGTCTTGGATTGATGGCATATGATGTCAATGATATCTTTAGCTGACAAGACAATGCACATGGAAATTCACTAGAGGAATCAGTTCATGCAGATAAGATATTGCCAACAAACCAAATGAAATATATTCACCTTTGAAAATATTTGGCCCAGTCAGACTTAGCACGCTCCAGCTCTTCTCTAAACTGTCCAGCAAAGAAGCAAAAGTGAAGAATTACATAAGCAAGAGCCATCTGTCACGTAGTCATCACATTCAAGGTTCACATCACAGGTATCTTCACTTTCCTCCTCCTCCATACAAACGGTCATTGACCACATTTTCCAGGTTTCAAAGCGACAGTTATGTCCAGGGCACTTCATTGAAAATTTGTATCTTTTTGTGATCCATACTGCCCAATGCAACATGAAAAGCCTAAAGCATGTTCTTAGTGCAATTGCTTCACGGGAAAATCCTAGAACTTTCAGCGGGTCATATTTACCACTCAAGAAAAATTCTCTATACATCTCATGGCAATTTCTCATGCGTCTAACCACTTCTAATTGAAGAGATCAGGAATTGAAATATAATAAGGACTGTATTTTGCATGTCCAACTTAGCTAGTTTACTCATCTTACCATATTCCGCAGATCCTCCTTTGTCAAACAGCAAGTCAAACAGCAACTCGGCACAGGATTCATTTCGGACCCATTCCATGCTCGACTGCATGAACATCAGCACAAAATTACAAGCGAGATAGGATATTTTAGACAACAGGATAGCAAAGTAACCTGGTAACGATAACAGCTCACTTGCTAGATAAATGATTCTAGCAGAATTCAGCTCGAATAAGGAGGAAGTACAGCGAGTGGCCAATGCGAAATCACCAAACAGATTCGAGACGACGACATTCGAGGTCTTTAGTACTTCGCATCTGAGCAACAGCACAAACCCACCAACAAAGAACTGAACGAAAGCGATTTAGAACGGTCATGAGGCAAAAGCTTATCGATGTATGGCGGGCTTTCACCATATCTCTCATTTCAAGAATCGTCAACTCAAGAACCCTTCATTGAATCTCCCTCAAGTAAAGCTAAAACTAACGCAAGATCATCAAACAGTGAACCAAGCATCGAAACGTTTGGAGGGTAGGGCGAGCTTACTCGATCGGAGGGACGCATAGCCTCTTGGGTTGACTTGGTTGACCTGAAGAAGAAGAAGAGGGAGGCAAAGCTCTCTTTGGCTTCCCCATGGCTTTTCCCTTCTCGTTTCTGGAGCTCAACGAGAAGCAAATGTCTGGTTACTGAAAAAGCGCAGCAGAGAGCAGAGAGAGAGAGAATCAGCAGTTCATCAACGAACTCAAGCTCCTGTAACGAGTGCGTCTCTTTTTTTTATATGTCTGCAGCACATCATTTTCCGCGAAATGTGACTCCATCATGCATTTCCCCGAAACGTTGCCGTTTAGATTTTATTTATTTATTTAAATTTTCTCTGATTTTAGCAATTTGCTTCCTTATATCCATATGAAATTGCGTCGATTTTTTTTTTTATCATCTTCTTTTTCCGGCTTTAGCCAATTAATTAATTAAGCTATTTTTGCCTTCAGCGTGAGTTTGAGGTAAATCTATTCTACCCAATCTTTTATCAATGAGGGACATGCTTGAAATTATGTTAAAGATAGGTGTATTAGAAATTCTAAAACTTATTACAAATGTATAATTGAGTCCTAAAGTTTCCAAAAATGTAATCAAGTCTTAAAATTTGTTAAATTGATGCAATCAAGTCATTCAGTTAACTAAGAAAATTAAAAATGCCGACATGTCATTTTCTTCTTTATTTTCTTTCTCCTACATGACATTTTTATAATAATTATTTTTTTAACATATCTTACTTAAATTAGATTAAAAATAAATAAATACCAAATTTTTATTTAAAAAAAAGAGTCGGAGCTCAAAAAAAAAAAAAAATCAAGAAAAGGACCATAGGTCCTCGCCGATGGGTTGTGGTCGCTGCCATCGTTGTGAAAAATCTGCACTGGAGTGATCATGCATAACCTCCAAAAGCTCCTCATCATCTTGCAGCAATGCCGTCTTCCTCAACATAAATGAAGGAGGACATCTGCACTCTAATGGAGAAATGAACATTGCTGATGATTCTGTCAAGTGAAGATGTTCCTCCTCCATGAAGTGCCCCATTTCTTTCCTTCTGGATGAAATAAATTGCTGCACCAGCCTATAAAACAAACTCACCCAGCCTCAGCGAACTCCGGCCCTACGAAGGTGATTTTCTTTTACCCCTTTTAATTTAAAATCTAATGTAAGTAAGATTTGAGGAAGGAAATAATAATGAATGTCACGTCGGCATTTTTTGTGACGGAGTTAATAGCACTTGATTGCATTAATTTAACAGGTTTTAAGATTTGATTGTATTTTTTGAAAGTCTTATGACTCAATTGCATTTTTATAATAAGTTTTAGATTTTTTTTGGTAAAGGAAGTTTTAGAAGTTGCAATGCACTTAATCTATTATCGATTAAAAAAAAATTCCATCGATCACTTCCAATCACGTGCTTTCTCTTGTATGTGGCCAATTTTATTATAATAATGAAAAAAATGAAAATAATAATAATAAGAGTCAATATCACAAAAAATTTCAAACTAATACATACATGATATATTTACCCTTCATACTTTCCGCTAAATTTTACCATCAAATTATTGAAGTGGATAATACATGACAATTGACGGATGTACCATTTAAGGTTTTACTATCCATTTGTCACGTATATATTAGTTTGAGTTTTTTTTTTTTTTTTTTTGTCGTATTAATCAAATTCAATAGAAATTAATATAATAAATAAATGTACTAATTTTGGATTAAATTCGTTACATATATATTATTTTTGAGTTTTTTTATCAAAAATTTAATTTTTGGTAAATTTATTGTAGATATAGCAGTTAAAATTTTTTGCAATAAAAAATTAATTAAAAATTAATTTATCATATCTATTAGTTTTGGGTTTTCCTAATATTAACCCTAATAATAATAAGACAAAGAACGCGTTTGGATTAGTATAAGGAGGTGGAGTTATAAATTAAAGATTTGCAAACCTAACCGAGGAGAAAATATTCAGCACGAGAAAATATTCAGTGGTTAGCAATCACCACGTCATCGTCCTACGTGGCGCGCACAAGCCTAGATGGCTCCACTGAAATGTCGACACGTGTTCATTGATTTGGACGGCTGGAAAATGGAAAAGTCTAAAATGCGAGGCTTTCTTTTTCTCTCTCTTCTGTCAGCCGACTGAAAAAGGACTGAGGAGACTCGATAATTAATGCTCGGATTTGGGTTGCCGCTAAAAACTCTCTCTCCTCTTTTCAATTTTCAAGCTTTTTGGCCTTCTCGGACAAGAGAAACGATGAAGCTTCTCTCCCTTTTCTCTTGCGCGCTCCTCCGCCTCCGCCTCCGCCTTCCCCTTCCCCAAAGCCGCCTTTGGTCACTACTGCTTGGGTCTGCCTTTGGCACGTCGCCTCCCCCAAGAGCCCCGCTCAGTCGCAGCTGCTGGGTCCTGAGCCCCCTTCGCCTCTGCCATTGCCTCCGGAGCCTCATCGCGCCGATCTTTTGGGAACCCTAGCGACGTTTACTTTGGCCGCAACATCTCTCTTAGCCTCGGAAACTTCTGGGTCTCCGTCCTATTGCGTCCCTCCGACGAGCTCGTCATCATGCCTCACCCCATCTATGATTTCGTCATTTGGGAACATTTTGGATACCCGCAGCTGACGGTGTCGTTTTGGTGTTCTTTTTCCCCAACCGAGCTACAGAAAACCTTGGAACATCGCGGTCGGGGAGGATTATCCGAAATCAAAGACTCGTCTTCGCCGAGTTCACTGCACTCAGAGTCCCTGTAATATTTGGATAGAAGAAGATGTCGACCATGTACGTATTGGAGCCGCCGACGAAGGGGAAGGTTTGTCTCCATGTTTGTGTGATCTGATTTTTTGTTTGATTTTTCTGGAATGGCACGGAGAAGTTGTGGACTCCTATTTTACTGTGATTGCGTCATGAATCTAGCTGCTTTTTACTTTTTCGCGATCTGGTTTTGATTCGATTCTCTTCCTCATGCATTATTTTTGGACATGTGGTTGGAAGTTGCGCTCTGATGAGTTTATGATTAATGTGAAAGCAACGTTAAGATGAGCGATCAAGCTCCTTCTGCATTCGATTCCAACCTGCAATTTGTGTTTCTGCGTCTTCGCTTCGCAGAAATGGCTACCGAGGCTAAGCCAATTGCTCCCGTCCCTGAATTGTGAATTGGGTCGAGATTGCTTATTCAATGCTCAAGAATGGATGGTGGAGTAGCTTCTTCGGGATTGAGTTTGTGTTCTATGGAGTTTTAAACATATCTTCAGTTTGAAGTGCACTCGCATTGAAAACTTGGTTAGATCTTTCATTTGGTTTGTGTTAAAGATAGATTTTGTTGTGGGAAGAGGAAATATCCAATTATTTTGTCAGTTTGGCCTTTTGGCAACGAAAATACTGAAGGAGGGTAAAGTCATGTAGAATCGAACAGTTGTATGAACAGTAATTAAGCTTAATTTGCTTTGAGTGAAGTCCTTGATCTTAAGATAATGCGTGTAGTATTATCATGCTCTTCAACATTGTTTAATTTCTAAATTCAAAGGAATTTGGTTTTCAAATTCATAACCTTGTCTATACTTCTTGATGGTTGGATGAGCTAATGTCTTGATTGTGGGCATTAATGGTTGAAGCTAGCTAGATTTGTGTATTTAAGTTGGATGATCTTGTCAATATATTTGTCAATAAGCTGGTCAAACCTGCTGTCTGCTCACAGTTAGGCATTTCAATGTAAAATACCTTTTCTACTTTGTTATTGTTCAAATGAGGTGGTTGCTTAGCTGGTGGATGAGATTGTATTGGCAATGGTTGTGGTAATGTATGTGATTGTGTCCAATAAGTTTCAGTTTCCTCTATTATGTGGTCTGCATAAGCCGCCTTGTTCTTTTTTACCCTGATTTATGCTGTCTACTTGCAGTTCAAGGTGGCGATCCTACTCGTTCCAGCACACGTCCCTTCTCTCGCTATTGAAATTGAATTGCAGGGTTCGAGCAAAACCAATTGGTTTAGTCTGTTAGCATAGAGGGTTTTGTTGATAGTTATTGTTGCTGGTGATGGCTGATGTGTTATTGCTATTCTGTTGCATTAGCTCATGTGACACTAGAGCTTGCCTTAGTTCTTGCTTTAATTTAGTGTATTCTTTCTTCTTTGGGGTAAGGGAAGAACAAAAGATTGACTTTGGCTGGGTTTTGCACAAATAAAAGAGACATTGTGCTCCAAGGATGGTTCTCTGAAAAGGAAATTGTGAATATAGAAACGTGTCATTTACAAATTCTTCAATGTAGGTTAGGTCCTGTTGTTTGTTCTATGTTCCTGCTTTTGCTTTCTCTTTGTGCCATGAATGTTGTGAGCTAGTGATAAGGTTACTTATTGTTTACTTGTGACAACATATGGCAAGTGCAAATCTTCTTTTCTCACATTGACATGTAATTTGTCATTGTTTTTAGATAACTGGAGTGTGAAGGCAACCCAAAGAAAGAACACAGAAACTGGTAGGATGGGGTATCTCTGCAATGTCCCTTACAAGTTCGGGAGTGGTTTTAGAGAAGGTGATGAGCTTGGCTCTTGTTTGATTGTCTATGGAGATAATGTTATCTTTTGCACTTGGTGATGGAATTTTTTTTTTTTTTTGGCTTTTTTGCTGATTTATTGAGCTGATGATGATGTAGGTGCGAAGCCATGCGAAGGAAGCACGTAGCACCGGCTTCGCGTAATTGTTATGATAGTTTTTGGACATAATCATATAAACTTGAAGAATTTAGTTATCTAGATGCTGGGAACTTTTGGCATATACGGTTGCCCTTTAATATACTTTGTTTAAATTTCATCTATTGTGGCATTATTTGCAATTTTGAATGAGCAAAGATTAAGCTTACCATTGTTTTAGAACTGTCTAGTGATGTGGTAGTCGGCCATTAATGCTCTTGCAATGCCTCCTTGTCCTTAGTTATAACTTTAATCTCTCTTTGATTGGAGCAAGTTGTTGAGTCCTATTATGGCGATCTTGACTGTGAGAGTGTGCCCCTTCTCAACCTCTATCATCTCACGAGATCTTTGGTACGCAGCGAGATGGTTATTTGGAGGCAAAAATTTATCCTGTTCCCTTTAACATTTAGATTATGCACAACTTAGATCTTTTGAAAAATTAAGAGACGGACGATGACATGCACCATGCAAGTCACAATCTATTAAAAGGTTGAGACTTTTATGCAAAAGATATAACAAGATCAAATTCGACCTTGTTGAGATTAAAACAGAAGCCATGGACTTAATTTTACCTATACACAATCAACATTTCTAAACTTTTCTTAATGAAATAGGGTGGCTTTGAAATGATAAATAGATGAAAAGAGACAGACCCTTTCCTTCGAAAAAATGCATCTCTGTTTTCAAGTTAGAGCAAGATCAAGAAAATTGTCAAGACCTGCAATTGCACCTCACCTTTTTGCCAATGAATTATCTTTGTTGCATGCCGATAGAGGGTTGTAGGGCGCTAAACTAATAATTTCTTAGGCATCACCCAGGGTTGAGCTTTGGTATGGTATCTACCACTAAAAGTTGACTGGGAGATTACTAGAAATTCATCCCATTGAAAGGAAATGATGGCTGTCCTTTAAAGCAAACCTGGCAATATCCCGTCTCCTTACAACAAGACGAAGCCAAATCTTGGCTATTTGTCACCGGCTTAGCAAGGTACATGAATTTCAAATCGTAGGCATAACATAGAGAAAGCCTTCTTCCTTAAATGTATTGCCTTTTCAATATCATGCACACGCTATATTTTCTTCTCAATACCAAGTACAAAGATAAAGACCAATTCAAAGTTAATTCCACTTTCTCAATGAAGCGATTGATCTCCCCATAAATGCTTCGAAGACCTATTCCATGAAGCTAACCGACAAGCTTCTCCCCCTTGATAAAAGGTCCATGTTTATGTTCGGACTAAGATTGTTTGTCCACCTTAGCCAGCAACTCTTGCCACAATGAAGAAGACCTAACTGCAATTAGACAGCAGAAATCTGGGTAAAAAAGAACAAGGCAGTTTATGCAAACCACGTAATAGAGGCAACTGAATCTTGTTGGCATAGTCACATACATCACCACAGCCATCACCGTACATTATCCATCAGCTAAAGCAACACCTCATTTAAACAAGAACAAAGTGGAAAAGGTATTTTACATTGAAATGCCTAGCTGCAAGCGACGATGAGGCATAACTAGTTTATTGTGCTTCCTCGGTACTATAAGCAAAGAGCCAATAAAATTTAATTAAGCGGGAGAAATATATTGACAAGATCATCCAACTTAAATACACAAATCTAGCTAGCTTCAACCATTAATGCCCATAGTCAAGACATTAGCTCATTCGACCATCAGGAGGTACAAACAAGGTTATGAGTTTGAAAACCAAATTCCTTCAAATTCAGAAATTAAACAATGTTGAAGAGCATGATAATACTACATGCATAATCTGAAGATCAAGGACTTCACTCAATGCGAATTAAGCTCAGTTATTGTCCATACAACAGTTCGATTCTACATGACTTCATCACTCATTTAATATTCCTGTTGCTGAAAGACCAAAGTGACAAAACAAGTTGGAAATTTCCTCCTCACAACAAAATCTATCTTTAGCACAAACCAATTGAAAGATCTAACCATCTTTTCAATGCGAGTGCACTCCAAACTGAAGATACGTTAAAAACTTCATAATCTTCAGATAATAAATTAATCAGATCACAAGAGTTTCATGAACTGTGAGGGAAAATGCGAGATACCTCATCCTACCGGTTTCTATGGTCTTCCTTCGGATTGCCTTCACACTCTAGTTATCTAAAAACAGTGATTAAATACAACTAAATGTGCGAAAAGAAGATTTACTCTTGCCATATGCTGTCACAAGAAAGAAAACAATAAGCAACCTCATCACTAGCTCACAACATCAATGGTGTTAAGAGAAAGCAAAAGCGGGGACAACATAGAAACCTACATTGAAGTTTTTGTACATGATAGATTTCTATATTCATAATTTCCTTTTTAGAGAACCATCTTTAGCGCACAATCTCTTATATATTTGTGCAAAACCCAGCTAAAAGCCAATCTGTTGTTCTTCCCCCCACCCTAGAATACACGATTGACTTGTGCAGATCCTACATTGAAGCAAGGGCTAATGCAATCTCTAGTCACATGAACAAATGCCATAGAACATCACTAACACATCAGCCATCACCATCAACAATAACCATCAACAGAACCCTCTATGCTAACAGACCAAACCAATTGCTCAAAATCTTTGTAATTCCATTTCGAGAGAGGGGGAGGGAAGGGGGACTGTCTGGGAGCCACTAGGAAAGGATTGACACCTTGAACAAGGAAGTCCTCGACGATCTTTGTGAAAGATGGTGCCGTCGTAGTAACATTCGAGCGAGCTTAAAGAAGTTCCTTACGGCCTTGGGCGCTTCTTTTGGCCAGAGCTTGATGTTGAGTGGGCGTGCGTCGCATTCAGCACTAACATACACAGTCGACTTCTTCTTTTATCCAATTTCTACAGGGACTCCGGGTGTAGTGATCTCGATGAAGACAAATCTCTGATTTCAGAGTGTCCTCCCCGACTGCAATGTTCCAAGGATCATAAGTTGCTGAGGCTGAGAGATATGGTGTGGCCACAGTAGACACCGCTAGGGTTCTCAAGAGACCGGCACGAGCATGCGTGGGGGAGAGAGAGAGAGAGAGAGAGAGAGAGAGAGAGAGAGAGAGGAGTCTGATGAATCGTGGCAGCCGATGAGGCTCCGGAGGCGACGGTGGAGGCGAAGGGGGCTCGGGACCGAGCAGGTGCGACCAAGCGAGGGTCATGGGGGAGGCGACGTGCCAGAGGTAGATCTTAGCAGCACCTGCGACCGACGAAGGCCTTGGGAGAGGCGGAGGCGAGCGATCAAGCGTGCGGGAGAATGAGAGAGAAGGTGTCTTCGTCTTTTCTTCTCAACTCAACGAAGGAGAAGGCAAAAGAAATGTTTGCAAATTGAAAAGAGGAGAGACATTTTTGAGCGGCAAGAGCATTAAATGTTGCTTTTGCCGAGGCTTTTTCATCGGCGACAGAAGAGAGAAAAAAGAAAGCCTCACATTTTAGACTTTTTCATTTTCCAGCCGTCCAAGTCGGTGAACACGTGTCGACATTTCAGTGAAGCCATCTAGGCTCGTGCGCGCCACGTAGGACGATGACGTGGTGATTGCTAACCACTGAATATTTTCTCTGAACGAGAAACGAAACCCCGTTCGGTTTAATCTCTACTCAAAGTTATCGAAAGTGGTCTGGACCGTTCGAGGCCGTTGCGGCCCGTTGGGTCATCTCTTACCTTATTTTTTGTATGATGAACGAACCTGGAGAAGAAGTCAAGCCCGACTTATGGCCCGGCTCGGCCCGTATCCCCTCTCTTCTTCCTCATTGTCTCTCTCCCGCCTGTTCTTCCTCTCCCGCAATCTTCTCTGCAAAATGCTCAGGCTCCAGTGCACTTGGTTACTCTCTCGCTCTTCTCTTCCAACAGGCTTTCTTCTAGGGTTTTCGGGCTCTCCCTCTCAGTTCGCATTTGCCACCGGACGCTTTGGCTGCTCCCCGATCTTTTTCGGCTATGGAGACCGACCAAGGGTCGCGGCACGTGCTTCCCTTTCAGCTTCAGTTTGACAAGCCGCTGGCTTCTCAGGTTCGGCTCCCGTTTCGACCTTCTTTTGCGACCTAATAATGGGCGGGTCGATTCGATTGTTTTCCCATTCGGTTTTGTGTGAGGTTTTGGCTCGATTTCTTCCGATTGGCAGGTGAAGATGGCGGAGTGGAATCCGGAGAAGGATTTGCTAGCGATGGTCACGGAGGACTCGAAGGTGGTGCTTCATCGCTTCAATTGGCAGAGGCTGTGGACAATCTCTCCTGGTAATTGCTTTGACTCCAGAAAGTTCTCCTCATTTTATTTTTTATTTTTTATTCAGCGTGTTCTTTTCTTCATCGATGGCTTGGTGTGTGCCCTTTGAGTCGTTGGCCTTATTCCCCCTTTGCTTTTCCTTAAATGTGCCACGATCCTTTTCCCCAAAAAAAATCACTTCAATTGCCAATCCAGTTCAAATTGCGTTTGATGGAGATTTGGTCAATATAGAGGTGTAGTGCTTGAAAGTCTAAATGAGGATGTGATTTCGAACAAAGGAGTTGGTGTTTTACATGAAAATGAAGAGTGACTGATGGTAATGGGAGGGAAAATGTGGATATGACGTAGTTGCAAATAAAGAATCCCAAGCTGATACTAGTTGAATAAAGCGATTTTTATTTACAGATGCGACAGATTCCTATAAATTTCTAGATAATAGTGGTGCCTTAGGAGATTTCCATAACATAAGTGACAATCATTTAGACCAACCGGGAGTGTACCCGACTCTTGTACTGCTATCTTGTTGCCCTTTTCACGCTGCACCAGTCAAAGTGTTCATGAAGATAAAGAACTCAAATTGGAGGGGATGTTGTTTATGCTAGATAGACTAGTTATGTCAGATGTAGAAATGCTTGATGCCCACTTGGAGTTGGCAGGTTTAACCCCTGCAAAATACCATCTCAATGTCGTCACGCAGCTATATAGTTTTCCTTCAATTTCTGTTGGTGACTCTCACGATGTAATATCACTTCTGGCTCTGCTTCTTCCTATTCTTCTACTGAGCGTACACTACACAAGGAGAGATTTAGTTTAGGCTGGGAAGTTTTTCATATTTTGTAATGCTAAAATTTAGAGTTTAGTATGGAAATTTTTGCACATTTTGCATTACTTGAAGTTAATTTATCTTCTTCTGATTACGAGGGGCATTTCGTTACATCAATTTAATTAATCAAGTTTGTTGTTGGGAATTTAACTTACTTGTGAATAGGATATATCTCAAGCTATGCTGCATACATGTATACATGGAGGGAGGAGTTGGAGAAAGCGAAGAGACTAGGAGGGTAGGGGGAGCTGCATCCAAGTATGTTAAGTTCTTATATGACTTTAACTTTTGGTAATTCGAATTCGTAAGAGCTTAGGATTAGATGCCTAGCCTTGGTGGTTTTTTTAATCTATTCTCACTTGAAAAATTTAGATAGGAGGTAACATCTGAATGCTTCACACATCATATTGCCTTCTGGATATGAAGAACATGTTGTTGAGTGCTTCTTGAACTAATCCTTGAGCGGTTTCTGTTGAGATGTTAAGTTGTAGATACTTGTACGCTCGTGATCCTTCCTTGAAGTATGCTTTTGAAGAATTTAGAGAAAAGAATTGTGATAATTCTCAATAATTTTGTACCAGGATTACAAAGCTATTTATAGGACTTCTACAAGTACTAACTAAAAAAAAACAAAT
This sequence comes from Eucalyptus lansdowneana, assembly GCA_017140395.1. Lineage (NCBI taxonomy): Eukaryota > Viridiplantae > Streptophyta > Magnoliopsida > Myrtales > Myrtaceae > Eucalyptus > Eucalyptus lansdowneana. Next base: position 41,858,589 of record CM029487.1, on the reverse strand, counting down.
CTGTAAAATATAGCTATAATCCCACAAATCAAGGGATACTAATAAATCATTTCCTAACTAATTATTTACAGCTATTTCCTAATAATTAGAACCCAAAAAATCAGGATTGAATATTCCTAATAATCAGATCCTAAAAATCAGGATAATTCAACACTCCCCCTCAAGCTGAGGAATAGATGTCTTCCATTCCCAGCTTGAAGATTATTTCATGAAAGATCCCACCATTAAGTCCTTTGGTTAGCACATCAGCTAGTTGATCTCCGGAAGGTATATAGGACATGCAGATCAACCCCTCTTCAATTTTTTCTTTGATGAAATGCCTGTCAATTTCAATATGCTTTGTCCTATCATGCTGTACAGGATTATGAGCAATATTAATTGCTGACTTATTGTCACAATACAGCTTCATAGGACCCTCCCACTTGATTTTCAAGTCTTCTAGAATGATTTTAAGCCATAATAGCTCACATATTCCTTGGGCCATTGCTCGAAATTCTGATTCAGCACTTGATCTTGCAACTACATTCTGTTTTTTACTCCGCCAAGTCACTAAATTTCCGCCAAGAAATGTGCAATAACCAGATGTTGACCTTCTATCCACCATGGATCTTGCATAGTCAGCATCTGTATAAGCTTGCAGCATCAGTTTTTGATTTCTTCTGAATAGGACTCCTTTTCCGGGACTTCCTTTTAAATAATGTAGCACTCGGTTGACAGCATGTAAGTGTGATTCTCTTGGGTCATGCATAAATTGACTAATCACACTTACTGAATAGGCAATATCAGGTCTAGTATGAGCCAAATAGATAAGTTTCCCAACCAATTTTTGATACATTTCTCGATCAACAGCAGGTTCTTCCTTTGCATCTCCAAGCTTTTTATTAGGCTCAATAGGTGTGGCTACTGGTTTACAACCAAGTTTTCCAGTTTCCTTCAAGAGATCAGTCACATACTTCTGCTGTGAGACAAAAATTCCCTGTCTAGAGTAAGAAACTTCAATGCCCAGAAAGTATTCCACTGCCAACTGTTCTAAAAGCTTAAGCTATTCGATGAAGATGTGGTTTATTATTTAAATATTCTAACACTCCCCTTCACGCTTAGTCTGGTCTTTTTGCCTAGTACTAAGCGTGGAAATTTAATTGGGGAGACAAATGGGGCCTGGAATATTCGAACTCAGGACCTCCTAGCTCTGATACCATGTGAGATTTTGTGGACCACTGCCAACTGTTCTAAAAGCTTAAGCTGTTAGATGAAGATGTGGTTTATTATTTAAATATTCTAACGGTCTGTTCAATTAGATGAGCCTGAGGCCTTGGCTGCCCTCCTTTGTTTCCCCACTCTCGGCTTGAGGTTGCTGGTTTGCCATTCAATTTCCAGCAACGTTCCTTTGTATGCCTTGACTTCTTACAGTAGGTACACCACAAACTGTCTCGATTATCCCTCCATGTAGACCTCGAAGCATCCACCTTTCCTCTTTCTTGTGTTGATGCATTGGGAGTTACTAATGCTGAGCCTTCCACAGCTTGAGGCTCTAGCATTATTCCCCTTCGACTTTCTTCCGCTCGGATTAGAGAGATTGTCTCTTCCAAAGAAGGGATTTCTTCTTTTCCAAGTATTTGAATTCTGACTTGGTCAAATTCAGAATTAAGACCTGCCAAGAAATCATATACTCGATCCTTTTCAATGAAGGTTTTTAGAGTTGCAGCATCATCTGCACACTTCATCTCAAATACTCGATAATGATCGAGTTCTTGCCATAGGTTTTGAAGGGAATTGGCATATTCTGTCACCGTTTTGCTCCCTTGTTTTGTTGCACTTGTCTTTACCTTGATTTCATATACTTGTGCTGCATCTCCAGCCTTCGAATAAGTCCTGCGAATAGAATCCCAAATCTCCTTTCCAGTTTTGAGAAACATACATGTATCACTTATGGCCGGATCCATTGAATCCCAAAGCCATGACATGATCATTGAATCTGCCTCATCCCATGCGTTGAACGTGGGATCTTCTGGTGTTGGACCTGTTCCGAGAAGATGGCTGAGTCTTCCTTTACCCTTCAAATAGGTCTTGATGAATTGTGACCATTTGAGATAATTCTTTTCATTCAGCCTATAAGTTGCTCTCACATTTTGTAGATCTCCGGTCATATGGTTGGTGTTGGCCTCCTCATTTTGACCCGAAGTATCTCCAATCAATTTTCTCTCAGACATGGATAATTCCAGGCACAAAGAAAGTACTTGGAAAGGAAGAGCAAAAGAAAACAGAAGCAGTAAAGGCTGCTGCAAGTGAATGAGGTTTTAGGGTAAAAGAAAAAAATTGGGACAAGTTTAGAAGTAAAGAGGGAAAAATATAGCTAAAGAGGATCACAACAATGACAGTAGCGATCAGATTGTTAAGAACAAAGACAAATCCAGCAATGAAGGCTGTGATTGGAAGATTATTGCATCAATGAAGGATGCATTGCAACATTATCCCAGAAAAATAAGCCTAATGCTCTGATACCATGAAAAATTTAGAGAAAAGAATTGTGATAATTCTCAATAATTTTGTACCAGGATTACAAAGCTATTTATAGGACTTCTACAAGTACTAACTAAGAAAAAAACAGATCTGTAAAATATAGCTATAATCCCACAAATCAAGGGATACTAATAAATCATTTCCTAACTAATTTTTTTTTGGTTAAGTTTCCTAACTAATTATTTACAGCTATTTCCTAATAATTAGAACCCAAAAAATCAGGATTGAATATTCCTAATAATCAGATCCTAAAAATCAGGATAATTCAACAGCTTTCATTGATCCACTCCACCTTGAGGTTCCAAAGCTGAGCAATAAGATTTGTTTTTGGACTGAGATAATGGATTGAAGGCTGCCAATAAGACATAGATTCCCTAGCTTTAGATGATCTACTAGCCCAAAGAAATCCATGTCAAGCTACCAATATCCCTTTCGGATATACTATTTACTGTTATGATGTTTGCATCACTTCCCAGATTTTATTTATCATTTTCTCGGTTTTTGTGTGTTCTCTGTCTTTCCTTTTTGTCTATTAATTTATGGTGAACAAATTATTCATCCTCTCTCCTTCGAATTTTTTTTTTCCATTTTTTGGTTGTTGTTGTTGTTGTTTATGAAATCACTTTTCTTTGCACATTCCATTGTATGTCGTTATACTGGATTATCTTATTTATTCTAATGTACTCCAGGTAAATGTATAACATCATTATGCTGGCGTCCTGATGGCAAAGTTGTTGTCTTGGGACTAGAAGATGGTACAGTTTCACTGCATGATGTTGAAGTAAGTTTTCTATGTTATTACTTTAATGTTACCCTCACAACTTTTCAACTGGGAATCTTCCTGCAACAATCCCATTTCATCAGAATGTGTTCTCCTCTAGTCTCTCTTGCAAAAGATTCTGAATTGCTCAAAAGCTGCATGATGCATTGCAAGCAGCAAGCTTGCTCAACAAACGTATAGCTGCTAATGGAGATGGCAATCCATGTTTATGAGTCCTGTCTGACAATGTAAAATTAACAGTGGACTGCTAGATATGTCAATCTGAGCATGAAAAGCTTAATAGATCTCATTAGAACACTCTTTTTGAACATGCCCTCTTTTTTATATAGGTCAACAAACGGCGAGAGATGAATAACCCATTTAACTAGTTAAAGTGAATGGTTCATTCCAATCCAAGCATTACTGACACAGCATTTATAACTTGTACAATACATGCAATATGCATATCTTCGTCAATGTCATATAATTTTTAAAAAGAATAGCCGTAAACTTACAAAGTCCTCGGTTTAGATGATATCTTGTGTCTTATATATATCAATTTAACTAATTAGATTGAATGGTTCATTCCAATCCAAACATGACCGAGACAGCATATAGAAGCAGTCATCCATGACATGCTCATTTTCATCAAATTAATAGTTTCTTTCTATTATTTAAAGTGACATATGTCCAGTTCAGTCATATTAGGAAGGTAATAGTTCGGGTGATTCCTAAATGACAGAATTTGTATGTGCCTCAATTGTGCTTGAGGGTGGAAAAGTTCATAGATTACCGGTTATGTCATTAAGCTAGCTGTTTGGTCATGGATACAATTGCTCAGAATTTGGCTGATGCTGCTGTCAAAAGGTTTCTTTAAGCTGTCTACCGATTTACTAATCATTATCCACTTCATGGATTATGTTTTGCTCTTGAAGAACTTATTTTTACATATGAATGTTATCTTACCAATCTAGCCATCTTTATGGAACCGTGGATATGCATTGTGCTGCTTTTTATATGCTAGTGCTTGCAGAAGTTATATGTACTGTGGTATATTTATTTCTAACTTGGTATAAATATTAAGCAGAATGGAAAACTGTTAAGAAGCTTGAAGTCCCATGCAGCAGCTGTGGTGTGTCTCAATTGGGAGGAGGATGCCCAAGTGAATAGAGTATGCATCTTTCAACTTAAGAAAGTTCATCTTACTTCTTGATCTTGATTCTTGACAGACAATATTTTATTGTTCATACCTTTCATGTTCTATCTAATGCTTTGTTTGCAGTTAAGTAGTTATTTTAGTCTGATTTACTAAAATATTTCTTTTTTCAAACTTAGAATCATATTCAACAGCTTCAATATGTATCTATGGAAGGTTTTTTGAAAACTTATGTTTGGTGTCAGCTGTGAGTTGTTGATTTGCTGATTGTTGACTCCTTAACTTTAATCTCTTGTTATGTATATGTATATATATCTTCTTCTTCTTGTTTTTTTCCCCATTGGAATGATAATTATCCATTTTTTAATAGGACACTTCTGGCAACTCTTTGGCATTTGAAGATCGCACTACTCGTTTCTTCCCTCCAGCTCCGAGAGTTCCTCGCATGCCTGACTAGTATCTGGAGAAACTGGTTTAACTGACGATGGTCAAGATTCGTTCGTAGAGCTCTCAAATTCTTCAAAGCAATGTTTCAATATCCTTTGCAGTGGAGATAAAGATGGGGTTTTGTGCTTCAGTATATTTGGTGTCTTTCCAATCGGAAATGTTGTAAGCCTCCTGTCTGTTCAGATCAAGTATTTAGCAGTATAGTCTGTCAGATTCAGTCAATGACTACTTTCCTTTCTCGCTTGCATAGAGCAGTCTTTCTTAATAAATGGATCTGATGGCAGAAATAAGTATTGCCTGAAAGTAATGGGCTGGTTAATTAAACAACTATACTAGGTGAAGTTATTCTTGTAAAACTTCTAGATTTCACTTCCATAGGTCACTTTAGAGATGACACCTCCAACTTCGATACAGCACAATTATCCAAAGCTTTTGTTGTTTGCCCTGAGTGCTCCTTCTGTCTATTGCAGTTGAAGCACCTAAAGGAGAATTTGGGGTCTGTCTGGGTTAGCCTGCTGTGCAGACTTTCTGCTGTTGTTTTAGACTCTTGAGTATCTGCTCCTTTTTAGGGAGATTGAGAGAGCCTATACGACCGTCGGTTGGGGAAAGTGTTCTATGAGAGTGTATGCTTGTGTGTAGAAAATTCTCTCTGTGGGTGTGCAGCTATTAGAAGATTTAGACTTTTGGGTACTCTGAACTTTTGTGCATGTTTGGGTTTAGTACTGTTTCAACGTGAAAACATGATGAACTTCTCAACAGACATTTGATTAGTCTAGAAATGCATGCTGAAGAATTGTCCTAATCAGTATCATTTAGGTTCCTATCAGTTGTCTCTTTAGTAACATGGAGCCAGTCCTTATAGTTACAATTCCTTGTTGGGACTTTCCCAAATGTACTTCCTAGGGCCCACTGCCTTTCACCAGATCTATAAGTGTGGCGTATGGTTTCCTAATGGGAGGTTTTTCAGATCTATATACAAGTTTGTGAATTGTCAATGACGATTTGATCACAATTTCTTGACTCGGTTGACTACCTAAACAGGTAATTTTCACCTTAAGATGAGATATTTTAGATGTAAAATTAAACATGTTTGATGGAAATCACTTGTTATGAAAATTGATGTAGCTCATTTAGCTCATTGTCGAGCTTATGGGCTGTCTTTTTTTATTATATATATATATATAATGTGGACCTGCTAATTTAAAAGATGCCAGTGGCAGGAATACTAAGTTTTTGTGGAAACACAATGTAGAACTGCTAATTTAAAGCCTTCCAAGTTGCAATGTGATGTAGATATTCTGTAGTCTGGTGTTGAGGTAAGTGCATTAAAGGCCTTCAGAAAAGTCGAATTAGTACCTATCCTGCACTTGTGCTGTTGCCCATGAAGTTTACATTTTTTGCTTAAGTTGTTGCTTCTCTCTGTTTTCTAGTTCCATCATTGACCTGACCTAAAAATGAATGTTATGGTGCTTGGTTATCTTTAAGTTGACCCTGTAGAAATAGTACAGTTCCACTTTCCACTAGTTATTTTAGTTTGGAAGCTTTTTTAACTCTCTGTTTCGACTTTATTTGTATAGTTGCTTTGTTATATTGAGTTCGCTATTTTCAGTTCGATAATCAGTCGCTTATTGCTTCTTGCTATGTGATTGCCGTAATGCATGGGAATGTGCACCAGAATATACATGAATGTGATATTCCTATGTCAACCAAGGACAGAGACACCGTTTGCCGACTTCTGAATGCATCTGTGAGGAAGGTACACTGACTAACATAGTTGCCTCTCAAGAGCCTCCATGTTTCTTCAACTAATGGGTTAATGATAGGAGGCCATTTTGCTCTGCTGGGACTAATTTTATTTTCCTTCCTAATTAGTCAACCAATATATTGCAACTTCACGATATGTTAAATTGTCTTTTCTTTGGTTTTTCCCATGCATTAGGAAAAGAAAAATACAAAATAAACCTTAAGAGACACTTTTTGAACAATTGGTGATCAAGCTAACTTAAAGTTAAACAAAGGAACCTAGACTAAATGAAACAAAAACTTACTGTGAATTGTGCATATTTTCTTGCTCAAAATGCTTTGGTGACCAGCAAAGAATTTCATTCACTTTGTGACATTTAAGTTATAGTCATCAGATACATTGTCTTCTCATGAACACCTTATTGGAATTTGATAGAGAAACTATTGAGTAAAAGCTCAGTGGTAACTAAACATGTTTCTATAAAAATGTCAAACAGCCTGACACAGAAAATATCAAACAGCTTGGATAATATTTTATAGATGTAAGATGCAGACTTTTTTTCTAAACTTCAAATGTACCTACTGTAAGTTTATTCCTGTGATTGGATTATTCCAGATATCATGTCGGATGTTTCACCAGAGCAAGCTAACTGCCATGTAATTGTTATCATTAGGTGGCTTTATCCAAGGATCTTTGTCATTTGATGGTTGCATGCTCAGGAGAACTTGTTGAAGACATTGTTGAATCAAGAGGGTGTCAAACAGTTGGAGATAGTACGCATGGCTTTCATTGCTTAGTGCTTGATACTTCAATATTCCAAAAGAGGTAAAATTGCACTTGCATTTAGTGTTATTCATATTTTAGGTGAAACTTCTCTTCTCTCTCTCTCTCTCTCTCTCTCTCTTTTAAGTTTGTGCAGCAGTAATTGGACTCCGTATTATAATTATATTACAATTGTTCATGTGCACTGATATTTGTTTCAGAGGTATCAATTTTGTTTGGTTTTACAGAAAGTAAAACTCATATTAACTCAGGATATTATTGTCAACCTTAAAACGAAACTGATGGTTAACATGGAGCAATTTTGAGGCATTTTTCTTGGAATTTAACCTACACTTTGCATGATAGAAGAACTTTCCTTCTGATAATTTTAAATGCCCAAGTTGACTTTCAAGAGTCACCATAAGCTGAACTACATGATGCCTAATACTTCGTAGCCTGAATGATTTTTTTCATGCTTGATAAGGTTTTCACCCGACCTTCAAGTATCATACCATCTTTCCGTAGAAACCTCTAGAAATCAACGTAGTTCGAATGTTGAAAGTGGTGGGACAAAATTGCAGGAGTTACTCTTGCAAAATTTTGAACTTTTTTGCATGATTCACAGAACATTTTTGTTCTCTACAATTAGAGGCCTGCTAAGTTTTTGATAACATTTTTTGTTTTCGTTTTTATGGAAACTGTTTTCGATGTTTTATCACAGAAAACTTGTTTAATGATGTATGTCGTAAGGATGAGAATTGTCAGAATTTGCTCGTGTTCCATTGCAATAAGAAAAGAGGCTTAGTTATTCCAAATCTCCATGTTTGCACGTGGAATGTGAGCGCTGAAAAGTTGTCTTCAGTTTCTAATTTTGATTTTAATAATAGTTTTCCTTTCAACTGTTTTCGAAGTGTTACCAAACACATTTTCTGGACCGTTTGCATTCTCAAATGAAATGAGAATAGATATCTGAGAATCTTTATCTGCTGAATGCCTCCTTAGATTCTCAATCTCTTCCTGTCTGCAGTAAAAATGAACTTCATCAAGTTGCTCAACAGGCTTCCAACATTGAAGATTTACTTCATGTCGTCCGGACATCATTATCAGTCATGCACAAGCAGTGGGCTGATGCCATGAACATATTTCACGAGAAGTTTGATTTGTTAACAAGCCTTATTAATGATCATGGTTAGTGGTCCTGTTAATACAAAGCAGTAGATGGCTTTTCATTGTTCTTCATTTAACTGTTCTTGTTTGCTTATCTAGGTCTTGACTCTTCTCCTCAGGAGGAATTTTTTAGTCTTCTAGGTGGTGCTAGGACCAGTCCTGCAGTCCATCAGTTTCTTGTTAATTCTCTGGGTGAAGTGGTATGGCTGGTTTTTTTAAGTTCCGGTGTCGCTATAGGACTTATGTTCTTTTTGGTTGGTTTTCATAATCTTAGTCTGCTAGTTTGTTCAATGATAGGGTATGAAGCGTGTATCAAAAGTTGTCGGTGGTGCTGGAAAAGAACTTCAGCTGGTTGTCCTCAATCATCTGCAGGTGCACGTTATTACCTTTGCATTTGGCCTTTCTCTGATAAATTATTGAGTTTTAAGCATCGCACAGAACAGTCTTAAATGGTGATCAGATAGATGTAGGAATTTGTTATAGTAAGTTATGCTTCACACATTTTGAGACACACCATATCTTTCAGAACATCCTGATGTTGAATTCTTATATGAACCTATCATATGCAATGATATGGATTACCAACATTGAGTGGCTGGAAAGTGTGAGGTAAAATTGATTTGATTCTGATTTAACAAGTTGGCAATCTCTACTATAAGCGTATAATAAAAATTATAGGTCATAATCATTGGTTTGAATATGAACTTGATCTGAGTTTGGGCTTTCAGAATACTGTAAATGGAGGTATGGGTATGGAAATTTTTATACATTTATGTTATAATTAACAGGTATAGATATATGTTACCTGTTTCAAAAGGAAAAAACTTTATTGCCCGCTTCAATCTTAATATATATCCCTCATAATTGCGGGAGTCAATCTTTATATTAATAAATCATATTCAACTCTTTGTACTTACTAATAGCCCTATTTGAGCCTAGGAGAAGTTAAGACTTATTTATACTACCAATTCCACTCCTTGGACTTGCTGTAGTAAGTGAAACTCTGCTTTCTTATGTTATTATTACTGTCAACAAGCTAAAATTGAGAATAAAAACTCAGTTAACAGAAGAAAATGAGCAGATAAAATAACTGGCGGGTGCTCAGATGATAGTGAATTGAGCCAACATTGAGCTCATCTGTGATGCTTAACCTTGGTTATGAGAGCCTCTGTCCACAACAATTTGTTCATGTACTTAGATGTGAGAATTCATTAGTTTATATTTTTTACCAACTTTTCCAATTAGGTTGCCATTTTTTTTAACTAAGCACCATCTTTTGGCAGAGTAATGCTACAGATGTTATGTACTAGTAAATGAAAATGGTTTACTTACTCACATGTGAAATAGATTTGTATTAGATGTCTGTAATACACTTGCCTAAATGCTTGGATTTTACCACTTCAAACGAGTTTTGTATGCTGGTCTTTGTATCCGTAGTATTGTTCTGTTTTGGGAATGTGTTGGTATCTCTTTGGATCCAGAGTTTCTCTTGAGCTTTTTGGATCTTGACTTTAGGTTGTAGGGGCACCCTTTTGTCACGATAACTCATAAAAAGAACCGCAACTGAGTTAATGGAGCGTTTTTGTGCTCAATAAAAACATGCTACATGGATGATGGTTATGCTGATTAGCACAAAATCATATGTGAGATGTTAGTATTTGTACTTGAAACTACATGATTACATACAATGTTATGATATAAGATAGTTGGAATAACTTAAAAATCCTCAGAAAAGAATAAGTTTCTTTTAATAGATCAAAAGTTCAACCATAGGACACCAAGGGGTTGCAAACCCGTATAAGATTAGAGCCCAAATTAAAGCCATGTACAGAACAACTCTCAAAACCAAAAGTGAGCTCAAATACAAGATACATCATCGACCATATTAATCAAGTCATTTACATCCATATGCAGTCTCCACTATACCAAAAGTGTACGACTTTAAGCCAAATTTCAACAAACGGAAGATCTCTCTCCATCAAAAGCTCTCTTGTTTAGCTCCTTCCAAATGAGCCTAAAAACAGATAGAGGAATTGAGTTAATCCTTCTTTTCTTGTGGCACTGTAAACGAATGCGCTGCCAAGCCCAGAGTTCTTGCTCCTAAAAGCTCCAATAACCCAAAGATAATTTGGTGCAAGCATAGGAAACTGTCCAAACCACTCTTGTCCATGAACAGTGAAGGAGGAGATGCTGCATGGATACTGCCTCCTGCTTGTGGAGGAAACACCTATTAACCAGTATTTGCTTCTTTGTTGTAGGTTATCTAAAGTGAGGATTCATTCCCAAGTTGTTTTCCAGGCAAATAGATAAACTCTAATCAGAACCCTTACTTTCCAAACTCTAATCAGAACCCTCATTTTCCAAGTCACTTTTTGAGGAAAATCTGTTCTACCACCAACTTCCTCCCTATTGAGCAGCTTGTAGTGAGACTTTACTGGAAAGATTCCATCTTTTTCATCGTTCCACACAAATGCATCCTCATAGGCAACGGAATTCTTGGAGTAATATAATACATTAAAAGAGATGTTAAAAACTCCCAATCTTGGGCTTGTCTCACAAACTCAATATCCCAAATGATCATTTCCTTGCCTAGACATGCCATCCAGCTTTTTAGTTGTTGTAATGCCTATTTAGGAGGATCAATTTCTAAGAAGTCTTGTAGCACCACACCTTTATTGCATGTGGTGCCTTTGGAAGGAAAGCAACAAAATAGTAGGGTTTGAAATCTTGGGTAGTTTTGGTGGTGTACCTTTTAAATGGCTTTGGACATCATGTTCTGATTTCATATGGTCTTCTGATGTTTTATTTTTGTTTGTTTTTCTTTTGTTTTATTCTTGTATACTGATGCGTTAGAACTTTTTCTTTAATTAAAATCCTTTATCATCTATAAGAAAATATATTGCCAATATCTTCTCTGCCAGATCTCTTTCCATACATGTGGGCAATTTTGTGTGTTGTTAACATGTGCATTGCCCAAGCACATGCATGCGATCATGTGCTTGCACAGGTGTCTGCACTTGCACATGCACACTGTAGGGCTCTTGCTAATTAGATTGGTTCCTTGCTTCTCCTGGGTTCAGGACTCTCTTCTACACTGCACATTCTTGTTGATTATTACTATGGTGAGAAATAATGTTTCCTGTTAGTTTCTTTAAAGTTATAGACTCTCTTCTTTTTACTTTTTTGATATGTAATTCTATTGAAGAGCATCATGGGGTTCGTCTTATATACAAATTACCACCCATAACCTTGTATTTATCTAAGATAATTCAAAAAAGGACTTACTGTCTAAAGAACTGCCCCCACAATGCCAAAAAAATATGGTGGTTATCCAAATATCTATCCTTTACAGCTCCTATATAATTTATTTCTTTTGTAGGAACCTGCCTATTTTTTTCTTTTGAAAGTTTATGAACTTTCTTTATCTCCATGGTCTGTCAATCAATGCTTTGCTGCTCCTTTCTCCTGTTGTTTACTCAAAATGTGCATTCACGACAGTGTAGAATTTTGTGGAACAATTGCCAAGTCATCTAAAAGATTACCTATCAAATAAATATGTGGTACTTAATTACTATAATGCTCCCCCTCTCACGTAGGCTAAGACTTGGCCTTAGATTGAAGGATAGATATTTGATAATTGGGGAGGTAAATAGGTAGCAAGGTAAGTTTTAAGCCTGAAACCTCCTGCTCTAATTCCACATAAAATTTTGTGGGACCAAAACTAACTAATCAAAAAGTGTAAGCTATGGGATAGAGATGTAGTTTGATATTTGAATGTTGTGAAGAAGTTACCCTTGCCCAAGCTAACAGCACAAGGGCTGGGGCTTCCAAACTTCCAGCCTGCTTGCATGAATTGGATGGCAGACTAGGCTCCATTTTCTTAATGATTTTTCTTTGTCAGAGAATCTAGCGTATGCTGTGTAATTCAAACACAGTTTGCAGTTGAAAGATAAGGATGGCTTGTAATGGCCATTTGCTGCGTGAAACATTTTCTTTCATAAAATTTTAACATCGATGGTTCCTATTGCTGTTTAGCATTTAACTTACATGTTCGATGTTATCTTTATCCTTCATGAGTGTGTCAGTTTCCTTGATTAGAGAGGATATTCGACTTGTGGGGTTAACTAATTGACTTATTGTTATTTACATTGTTATTTACCTAGCAGCCTGCTGTAGAAATTATTGGCTTTAGAATGGGTGAGCTCAGGGGTCTTTTGAGATGGCGCTCTCGTTACCTGGGTATTGGTTTGGATGAGACACTGGTGGCCAATGCAGTAGAAAAGGCTGGAATGCTGCTTGTACAGGCTGAGCGATTCATAAGGGTGCTCTCATCTGTTGTGCAGCAGGTACCCTGTTACAATCTTTGTTATGATTTCTCTACATTTCTTGATACCTCCTGTTTTCTACTATTTTCTAAAATCCTGCCCGTCTCTCATCGTGCATGTCTTTAGTCACACTAAATTCCTAAATTTTAAACATGGAGTTGAACTACCTGTGGATATAAGACGCAAGATCTTGTGTGCTCAGAATTACATATTATTCTAAGTTGAATAGCATTATATATTTGAAATACGAGCTGTTTTGTTGGGATTTTAAAGAAGAGACTGTTAGCCAGGCATTTGCACATGACTTGAACCTGTTTAACAAAGTTCCATTTTGCACCTTTTAAGATCATGATGAAATACTGACAATATCACATTGTTGTTTGTTGATATCATCATGTATTTGAAGGACCAGAGAGAAATTGCATGGCTTTTTTTTATCTTTGCTTCCTGCACCTTGACAAATTAGGGTTTGTTGATACCTTTTCAATTTCGCACATACTACACTGAAGACATGCATTCTTTCTTGTTTCAAAATGAAAATATTGCCAGTGTGACCACTGAAATCTAGAGAAGCTCGGAATATTGAGCCAGTGGTGTAAGCATTTTATATTGGTTGATTATGTGCATGTTGCTGAAGCTTTTGGTTTTGGTTTTGTCTCTCTTTCAGTTTGCAAATTTCTTCAGCTGGCTTCTGAAATGTATAAAGCAACTTATGTCAGAGCCAAGCGATCAACTTTTAACATACAATAGGTTTGTCTGACTTTTGTCCATCAGGTTCAGTCCTTATGGTGAATCCCTATTTACTCTTATGAATTTCGACAGTGAACTTGTTGTCGTGTTCTTGAAGTTTCTGTATGATCAAGATCCTGTTATGCAGCTTCTGGATTTATCCGAGGCTGATGAAGAAATTGACACTGATTTGTAAGTGATTTCCTCTAACTTGTCCAGTTCCTAATTTTAAGTCATTTACAATATGGCACCCAGAACCCCTGAATCTTTAGTCAATACTTGTTCACACCTGATGGAGTCACCAAGTGGACTGTTTGGCATTGCCATGTATGGAAAGCTTCCAGTAGAAATGGCTTGTATACTCCTTGAAAGTTACTTTTTTTCCTGTCATTTCAGTCAACATTAACTTTACTTTGGCTGAGATGTGACATGTCATTATTGTTGACAGAATGGCTACCCATTGAATTAATAAATTTCTTCTCTTGTGAATTACCTGAAGTTTTGCTCCTACTTGGTGTTCTTAATGAATTTCATTCATCTAATAAGAAAATGTTATTGCCTAGCCCTAGTTATGGAATCATATGTATCATTCAGACATGATGACTAATTTCATAATTTGACATAACCTTCTAATGCCGAGGGTGGGGCTAACCTTCTAATTCCAAGGGTGGGCCATCTCTTCATTCTTTGTAGCTGAAATTTGGTGAGGCAATGGCTTGAATACTGTGAAGTGTCGACAGCTTATTATTTCCTTCATGTACTCTAGCAGCAAATTTTTGTAGCCCTTCACTAGGTTGTGCTATCCATTTGTGTGCCAGAGGATTAGAATACCATGGTGTAATGGACCTTGGTCACGCTTTAAATGTCAGAGAGGTATCCTGTCAAGCCTAGTATTCTTTTCATGTGCTCTAGTGGCTCACTCCTGCTTTATTGCAATGTGACCAAATTAGTTGCTAAACTCAGGAAATGAAATTGTAAATTACTCCTGTTTTGAGGGTTAGTTCTTCATTTTAAGTCATCTTGCTACTGTCTTCGTAATTACTTTTAAGAGCACAACGAGATTAAGTTGACTCAAGTTAGGGTGCTTTGCTGGGCTTCAACTGTGGTTATTTTTGGTCCAGAACTGTGTTGTTAACCACAGAGTAATGAGGATTGAAATTGACGGGTTGATTGTTGTTTCTCATTGGACTGGAAAGTCTTTTGAAAATCAAGTGTAATTTCATGCACTTTTCTGCCTTGATGTATGTTGTCAGGTCAGTAAGATGTTTTACACACATTATTGTTTCAGAGAAACAATGGAGAGAGTGAAAGAATTAGTACAATTTGGAGGATTTAAGGACAGCAAATGTTTGCGAAGGACACTTGCAAAGGAGTTTCAACTGATGGAATACAGGTATCAGCAAAAGAATTGGAAATTTGAAATTTAACAGAATCTTCTTCGTGCATGGAAGTTCTTCCTTGAATGTGTCTTGTTGCTCTTTCATTGTCAATTCTTTGTATTTATGCTATATCTAGATTTTCCATTCCCATGTTTTTTTTATGCATGCTACCTCAGTGGGAAATATATGAACTCCGGGATAAATCATTGCTGTCATCTGTCATTTGAAGTGATTGATTTTTTCCCTCCTCCAAGTCTGGTCCTCATTGCTGACAAGTGTACCAAATGTGAAATCCTTGATAGCTTTGTATGCATAACAGAAGTTTGAGTATGATGTGCAGGTCCAAAATGGTTTTAGTAAACATTGCAATCCTTCAATTAAAACCTTGTGCTTTGGTTTCACCCAACTCATCATTTAGTTGAGCTGAAATATTCATTTCTCATTTATCTAATTTAGGTATCTCGACAATTCATGTTACAATAAAATTGTACCCATCTTTTTAATTTCCTTGTCTGAGTGGCCAGAACCTTGAGACTATAATGAGAGAAGGAAGAAAAGGAAAGGAAACCTTTGGGGGTGGGGAGTTGTCTTCTGGAGGTTGTACTCAACAATGGTTTTTCACTTACCCTCTACCTAATAATCTAGTGTTTCTTATTCGATCTCATGTTGATTACTTGACAGTGTACATGGAAACTTAAGCTGGGTGATCTTATTGGATTGGGCTTTCTGATTAGCATATGATTATTGTGTGTGATAATGCCATATCTCATGTTTACTGATTAGGAATAATTTTAAATTTTTACAGTTTCAAGGAAGCTGCCCAGATGACTTTTTCTACTATTTCAAAAAAGATATGTTGTAAAAATTTATTGCCTCTATTCCCTCTTACATCAGTTTCAGCATCCACCCAATACATTCCAATT